>OY728144.1:519879794-520504794 GCA_963277665.1 Viscum album
GGAATCAAAGGAGAATACCCTCATAATAATATAAAATAATTTCTAATTATTTTTTAAACATGAAAACCTTCTAATGATTAGGAAGAATAAATAATGCTTACATACATTCTTTATTCATTATAAGACACTGCAAAATATTGACTATATTATGATAATTCATCAATTAGAGGCCGACCTAACTTGAAACACCTTTTTATAGAAAGGTATTTCTTATAATCTCAAACTGAAATAATAATGAAACAAATTTTTGGGGTAAGACAATCATGAGGGAAAATACTTCACGAATACTGTTAAATATTAAAATTGTTTTTTTCATGTTTCTTACACCACCAAATAAGTGATGATCTTTTAATACAATATTTTTATGAAGGTCTAATTTCTATTGATCAAAACATGATTCATGCTACTGCAGGTGGTGTGCTATTTGATAAAACCCCAATTTTTTAAGGAACATCATTGATAAAATCACACAAAACACTCATAAATTCAATTCAATGTCCAGTGTACCCATTCGAGGTGTCCATGCGGTAACAAATTTGGAGTTTGATAAGAAGGTGGACATAAAGTTTGAAGAGGTATGTACCCTTCTCCAACAAATTCCTCTTTCACAAGGTAAATCCCATTATCCTCCTACCATCCATTTTGGTATATATTTTTATGACACCCACTATTCTGAGAAATTCCATAAAATGAGATAAACATATGAGAGTTATGAGGTAATATTTCTAGGCCACCCCTATAACCAACCCCTTAGGCAAGAATCAAATTATCCCTAAAAACCTTGGTTGAAAGACAACCAAAGCCTATAGGTAATGGGGGTATTCAAACCAAACCCAACAACCATGTAACCAATAGGGCTAGAGTATTCATCCACCACCACCACCACCTAGAAATCCTCAACGTCTAAAAAGGCCTTTTCAACAACCCCTCCGAAACATGACCCTATCCTTGAATACACATTGAAAAAAATGGCTATAAATAATCTCTAATTACAAAAAACCATCCAAGAATCCATACAAGACCTAAACATTTCAATTAAGACAACTCACTAACTCAGTGGGGGGAATCCAAAGTCATGGTACAGGTAAAATACATACTCAATCACTAGTCAACACTAGGGATAAGAGAAATGTTATTTCCAAACAAATAAGAGTGGGAAAAAACTTAAAATCCTAATATAATATACATTATAGTCATCCCCTCTTAAGGAAACCACAATCCCAACCACCAAGAATGGTTTAAATGGGAAAAAACCTTGTCCTAAGGGATGTCATACCAAATTAAATAGAGTTTCAATTAATAAACCACCAAGAAAAAAAAATTATCTTCCATTTACCTGAAGTCTCACCTTAATAAAGAAACAAAAATAAACTAAACATGATAATAAAATCATGTAAACATTTAAAAACATTCAGGTTTACATTCCCTTGATTGATGTTGTAAAGAAAATTCCATGATATTACAAATTTCTAAAGGATGTGTGTACACAACGATGGAAACTTCATAGTGATGAAAATGTGAGATTAGGGAGGAATTTATCATCTTTTATAGAGCCACCACTTCCCACAAAAATCAAGGATATTTAAATATTCTTGATTCCATATACCATTGGGTAGTATTTTTTTCTGATGCTAGAATTGATCTGAGTTCCTCAATAAGTGGGATGTCCCACTGTATTTTCTCTTCATTTAATTTTGGGAAACTTAATCCCATTGGAATTTTTATTCAACTAAAAAATTGGAGTACTACACACCCTGATGGTGTGTTAGATGATGTTCTTATAAGGGTTAAAAATTTAATTTTCCCTTATATTTTTATGTTCATAAAATAGAAGATGATAGAATGAATGTACATGCCCTAATTATATTGGAGACGAATTTCTAGAAAACTTAAAAAACCGTAATTAATGTTCATAATGGTACATTATCTATGGATTTTAGTGGTGAAATTTTAAACTTCAACATCCTTTATTTCAGGAGGAACCCCTAAGAAGAACATTCATCACTTTTAGTTAATTCAATTAATGTACTCCCTTCCTTTGAAAAAACTTATTTTCATTCCCCTAACCCCCTTTTTGAGTTTTCAAAATTGATAGAAATTCTAAGAAATTATTCATTCATTGAGTGTTGTAGTGTTCTAAAAAAATTTCATGCATGTTTTTTAATAGATGACTTCTTGATCACTGAGTATCCCATGATTATAAATGATATTGAATAGCTTGTAAAATCTCATTCCTCATCTGAGGATGTTACCATTGAGAATTTAGATGAGATAATTGGCCTCCCACTTTTACATTCACTCCCATAAATCTGAAAATCCCCATGAATTGTAACATAAACCACTACCTCAAAACTTAAAATATTTTTATCTTGAGAATAAAAACAATATGCCTATCATCATTATTAGTTCACTTATAACGACCTGATAATTTATGAATAAAATTCTATTTCTTTTAATGTCTTATAGAAAACACATGCACTTTTTTATTATTGTGTTTAAATGACTATTAAGTATCATTAATGTTGATAATATAGCTATTAAATAGTGATCACACGACTAATATAAATTTAAGGTTTTTAAAAAGAATCCCTTCGATAGAGAAAAATGAGAGCATGGCCTCATCCAGTATACTCGAGTTGTATAAAGCTCATCTTTTAGAGCTTATAAAGGTGGTATCATCAATAGGATTTCCTGTTGACCAATCCAAAGTTGTACTTCAATATTTTATGCTTGAAACGAATTTACTATGAGATATATTCAAGTTAATAGATATTACCACCCGGGAAATGTAATTCAAGCCACCCCAAGAGTCTGTCACCATCACACACATTACCCTTAGGACTTATGTGGGTGTTATAATGGTTATGTAATAAGGTATTGTTTACTTATTTTTTAATCCCTTTTTATAAATAAAAGTATTATTCCATCAATTCCTTTATGAGAGTAGTCTTTCGAAAAAAATGATGACTGTGATAAATTGACTCTTCAAGTAAAAATGGTACTTTTGAGAAATATATACATTATTATATTAAAATAATGTTTTTATTAATAATATTATAAAAATATTTCTTATAAATGATGATTATATCATTTCCTTATCTTTAAATGATTATGTAATCAGTTTGATAAGAGTTACATTTTTTATATGATAAAACATAAAGTGTATTTTTAATGACTTTTTTTTATGTAATTAATTTTTTTTAAAAAAAATAATATTTTAATAAACTATTATTATCAAATTAATTTTATGAATAATAAATTAGTATATAACTTATTTGAAGTCAAATGTAATTTTATTCATGGTTTAAAAACTGTTTTTGTCAAAACATGTGAATTTTAAATGTCGGTTTTCATTTTAAAAGTGAAAATTCCCATATTTAGAAAATTATTTAGAAACAAATAATATTATTTTTGTAATCATTTTTTCAAAATTATCCAATGGTGAATTGTTCATAATTTTTTGAGACAGTCGAATTCTTGGGTAAAAATTAAATACTGTATAAATAAAATATGTGTTTTAAGACATCATAATGACCCCAAAATGATGTAATAAATACTATAATAGCTATTATACGCCCAATATAAGTTTTTCCATTAAAATAATGTGATTTTATAAATTTTTTACTCATTTTATAAAGCCTCTGTGAATCCTCCAAAATGTATAATACACTTTAATGATTTTAAATACATTTCCTTAATAATGTGACTCACCTCCACATAGGAAATGGTAATATTTTAATATGTTCTTCCATTTTCCTTATAAAATATTTTTTCCACTCAACTTTGGAAAATACCATGTAAAAAAACCACGGCATGGTTTGTGGTTTTGAATATTTTAGTGTGTAGTGTCCAAAACAGAAATAATAAATAATTCTATATCCTTTCCTATATAAACCCACCCAAGACCCAACTTCTATTCACTAAAAATACTTGGAGCACGTCCCTAATCTTCCTTCACATCTCTATTATCCTCCCAATATGCCCCAAGCTCTCAATAATCCCCTCTTAAATCTTTTTAAGTCACACACTCAAGTAAGGGATCCTCACTTTCCTTCCTTTCTCATTTTTATACAAGTTTTTTATATTGTCACACCATTTTATATTAAATTAAAAATACTGGGGTATGATTTATCACCTCATACATACTACCCTTATTATTTTTTAAACATTATATACCAATTTCTCTCTCATTAATTCCATCTGTGTACACCCGTTACCATGTTGAGATTCTGTAAGAGATTTTTCTCTTCTTATTTACATTCAAGTATTTCTATCATATTATGCATCTAAATTCCATTTCACATATTATGATATTATGTTCCATGATCCACTTAGGTCTATTTCATGCATAAATGATGATATAACCCTTTATCTCTCAACAACCTAACTTATGAATTTCTATATGACGACGTTATGCTACCGAAATTGCACTGTGATTTTTCAATCAAAAATCATCATATAGTGAATACCATTATTATTTTTCTATTAAGGGTATTCACATTTATACAAATATAATTATTTAATTGTACTTACATGTATTTATTCCATATTATTTAATCTTGTAATAATTTATGATGTTGAATGATTCCATGTTATATGATCCATGTGGCACACTTATGCATGAAATGAAATGTGTATAAAGGTTGCACCTTGATATCACTTCAATGCATTGGGTAATGTTTAGTATCATGATACACCATGTGAAATGAGGGTTTTCACATTCTAATTCATGTACAATGATAGTTTAATCATGATAATTCAAGTTCAATGAGGTTTTACTCATGCTAATCTATGTGCACTTAGCCATGGATCATGTTAATGTTATATTGTATGTTGTTGCCACATTTCCCTGTTATGATAATCATGATATATCATGCCTTTTTGTTCGTGTTTCTATTATGATCCATTGATTTTACTATTTCCTAACATGTATTTTATTCTTCATTTTATACCTTGTTTACTCCCTTGATGGGATTTATAGCTCACCCTTTTTTTATGTATGTCCTTAGGTTATCCCATGAAATGCTAAGTACGAGGGAATGTTGTGGTCATGTAAAAGAAGTTTTCAATAAAGATATTGAATTTTATGTCTCAATTTTTAATGTAATGTTTCTAATACCCAAATACAGTAGAACTCTCGATCTTCTAGGTTGTATTAAGTGCATGTTTATGTAATAAATCTTGTTTAAGTGTGTTATAATGAACAGGGTTTAAATAGTTGGTATCAGAGGATAGGTTTAATTATTTTGGGGATTAGGGATATAAAACTCTAGTGAATGCCTTAGGTATAATACTTGTAAAAGGAAATAATCCCTAAATTTTGGTGAGTATAGAGTAAGTGGTTTATCAAGAAAATATATTCCTATTTGGAAATGAACAAGTAAAGGTGGCTATGAAACAAATGTATCTAGGGGTAAAAACTAAAAACACCACTTTGATCTAGACTCTAATGGGATCTTATGCATGACAACAAATGTTGATGCACTATTGGTTTAACACTCCTGGTGGATATGATTTTGTAAATTAATAATCTTAGTATGAACCATTATTAAGGGAATACAGAAATTTCCCTAAGAATATATATTGGGAAGTATATCATGGATAACAAATATTGAAGCCTATAAATTCATAAGTTAATGAAATCAATGAAATATTTAATTTATCCCCTATTTTCATTAGATTACCCGTATGTATTTAATAGTTTAAAAGACTTACCCCAAATTTTCCTTTTATTATAGCCAATAGATGGTTATAGGCGGACCTGGGAAAGAATCGATGTGAAGATCAATGTGATGACTATTTTAATGAGATTCACAATCTGATGGGAGCAGGAATCAAAAACTTTGTCATTATACTATTTTAGTTAACAAAAGTTTTGGATAGAAACATGGGTCAAGAGGAACATCCAACCCCCCTAAGAAATAACAAACCGCAATCGAGAGCTTCATGAGACAAAGGCTTCCTACTTTCAATGGATTATCTGATTCTTCAATCTCCGAAAAATGAATCAACTCCATTAAGAAGATCTTATCCATCCTTCAATGTTCCAAACAAGAGAAGGTTATTCTGGAAGCTTATCGTATGGAGGGTGAACCTAATCAATGGTGGACATTGATAAAAAATACGAAGCGTGAGGAAGATATTGGGGCATTGGAATAGGTGGATTTCTGGAAAACAATATTGATAAATATTTTCCTCACACCCTCCAACTTATTATGCAAAGTTAATTCCTTGACCTCAAGCAAAAATATGATGAATTCATCTAATCATACAAGTAAAAATTTATAAGTCTTTAACGATACACCTCCATATTTGTTTTTACCCCTAAATGAAAGGTTGATTGCTTCTTGGGTGTGATAAAACCTATCCTATGGAAAGACCTAGAAATCCATGACTTTGACAGCTATGAAGAAATTGTATGATGTTCCCTCAAAGTCAAAATAGATCTTAGATAATCTCAGGGGTATCATGGGGATAAGAAGGGAAAATTGGACTTAATTCTGGTAGTCCGATGGATAAATCCAATGAAGCTAAGAAATTCCACCACCCCACTTTCCAAAGGTGTAGAAATAAAAACCCCAGAAATTACTAGAAAGGGAAAAAATGATTTAGGTGTAGAAGAGAAGTTCACCTAGCTATTAATTTATGAAAAGAAAAACTCATTGCTGCAATAGAGGAGATGAACGCTCTGTTTGAACCTCAATGTATTTTTCATTGATACAACTATAAAGTACCAGGGCACTTTGCAAACCAATTCCCTAAGAAAAGTGTTTTCAGAGGCAACCAACAACCTTTAAGGTAGCAAGGAAGAGATTTTTTTATCACTAACACCGAAGATAATCCCTACAATGAAGTGGTGATAGGTATGCTAATTATTCATTCAAGAATAGAAAACATAATTTTTTATTCTAGTTGTACATATTATTTTATATCCCAAAATATTAGTAGAAAAATCCAAACACCACCAAAAATCATGAAATTAGAGATGTCGGTGAGAATAGAAAATGGGGAAATTATTGCATCCAATGAATATAACTCCTCCCCTGTCAAAATTTCTGGATTGAACTTCCCAGATAACCTCATCATACTCCCTCTGGGGGAATTTTATGTAATTCTTGGCATTGATTGAATTCCCTATATAGAGCCAACAAAAATTGATGTGAGAGGTAAATCACTCTCCATATAGAAAATTAATCCCTGATTCTATACAAGTGCAAGGAGGAGGGTGAATTTTACATTCTTCCTCCTAGAAGATATGTTGAATTCTTTTTTTGATCTCATACCTAGTGCATTTCCAATATCCAATACTCTGTATAAAATGGCTATTGTGGAGCATGACGAGCTAAAGGAGTAACTACAGGAGAATTTGGATAAAGGGTTTATACGCCCAAGTGCTTCACCATGGGGTGCATGAGTCCTCTTCGTCAAGATGAAGGATGGGTAAATGTGCCTTTTCATTGATTATTGTGAGGTCGAAAAAATCATGATAGTGAACAATTATCATTTCTAAGAACTAATGAATTTTTTGATCATCTATGTGGAGTATAATACTTCTCCAAGGTAGATCTGTGGTTGGGATATTACCAAGTAAGGGTGAAGAAGGAGGATATCCCCAATACTACTTTTTCTACTAGTTACAGGTACTATGAATTCATATTAATGCCTTTCGGACTCACTAATCCTCTAGAAATATTCATGGACTAGATGAATAGAGTCTTTAGAGATTACCTTGACATATTTTTGGTAGTCTATATAGATTATATTCTAATATAATCTAAAACGAAGTTAGAGAATGAGTAGAATTTATACACTATACTAGAGACCTTGTTAAAGGAGAATCTCTATGAAAAGTATAACAAGTGTGAGTTCTGGTTGAAGGAAGTCTCATTCTTGAGTCATATCATCACAAGAAATGGGATATATGTGGATCCTTCCAAGATAAATTAAATTAATGGATGTTCAAGGCCAACATCTGTGAATGATATCTTTAGCTTCCTTAGGTTATCTTGATATTATCGCCGATTTGTGAGAAACTTCTCACTATTTTCAAACCCTATTACCAAGATAAATCGGAAGGGATTCAAGTTTTATTATAATGATTAATGTGAAGAGAGATTTACGGAGTTGAAAAGGATTCTTATCATTGTGTCCGTGCTCACACTACCCACAAGTGGAGAGCCTTTCGTGGTATTCAGTGATGCTTCGAAAAAGGGAATGGGTTTTATGTTGATGAAAAATAAAAAATTCATTGTTTATGATTAAATAAAATTTAATGTTCATGAGTATATCTATCCAACACATGACCTGGAGTTGGCTAAAATAATCATCACTTTGAAAATTTGGAAACTTTACCTCTTTGTGTAGAGTTGTAAAATATATACAGATCACAAAAGCCTCTAGTATATATCCACACAGAAAGTGTTGAATATGTGCAAACAAAGATGGTTAGAGTTGATCAAAGACTATAACTTCTCAATCCATTACCACCTTGGGAAAGCAAACAAGGTGGAAGATGCTCTAATTAGAAAGGGCTCAGTGATTCTATCATTTATAAGAATTAAAAAGGATCTAATCTTCCAAGATTTTATGAATATGGACATGGGAATCATAAACAAGGGAACATCATCAATCCTTTCTTAATTGATTTCTCAACCGTCTCATTTGGAAAGGTTAAATGATGACCAAAATGATGATGTTGTAATTCAGAAGAAATTAGAAACTATTAGAAAAGTAAAACCCTCGGATTTCAATGTTAATGAAGAAGGAATTATGATATTTCTATTAAGACTATGTGTTCCATCAAATACGAAGTTAAATAAAGAACTTTTGGATGATTCGAAATAGTTTGAATTTAACTATTCACCTAAGAAACACAAAGATGTATCGAGATATTTGAGAGCATTATTGGTGGGTTAACATGAAGAAGGATATTGCTGAGTATATTTAAATGTGTCTGGTATGTCAGTATATGAAGGCTGAGAGGCAGAAGTCTAAGGGGATGATGTAACCATTACCCATTCTAACACGGAAATGGGAAAACATCACCATGGACTTTTTCACTAGACTTACAAAGACATACAAAAGAAAACAATACTATATGGGTTGTTGTGGATCATCTTACAAAGACTAAACAATTCATTGTATTTCAAGAGGATTTATCATTAGATAAACTGGAACGAATATACATTAGATAAGTGGTAAGTCTGCATGGTGTACCACTATCTATTATTTCTGATCGAGATCCAAGATTCACCTCTATGTTCTGTAAGAGTCTCCAAGACACTCCGAATACTGAGCTGAACTTCAGTACGACTTATCATCCTCAAACTGATGTCCAATCTGAGCTAACTATCCAAACACTTGAGGATATGTTGAGAGCATGCTCAATGGACTTTAAAGGAGTGTGAGATCAACTTCTTCCTATAGCTGAGTTCTCTTAAAACAATAGTTTCCACTCAAGCATTCAAATGGCTCCTTATGAATCCCTTTATGGGAATAGGTCAGAACATTGGCATGTTGGGATGAAGTCGAGGAGCGAAAAATCATATGGTCAAGAATGGAAAAAGGAATCGTGGATAAGGTTAAGACCATATAGTAGCACATTAGAACATGCTCATATTTGAAAAAAGATTTATGCTGATAAACGTCGAAGAGACCTAGAGTTTGTTGTTAGAGACATGGTATTCCTCTGCATATCACCATGTAAGAGACTTATGAGATTTGGGAAGAAGGGAAAGTTTAGTCCAAGGTACACCGGCCCTTTTGAGATCCTTGATCACATTAGAGCAGTGTCCTATCAACTATCACTCCCACCGAACCTTTCTCAAGTACAAGATGTATTCCATGTATCAATCTTGATGAAAAACATACCTGACCCATCACATGTACTCAATACATAGGTGGTTCCCTTAGAGAATAACATCTCTTATGAAGAAAATCCTATGAAGATCTTAGATCATAGGGAAAAATTTATAAGAAATAAGATAATACCATTAGTCAATGTGTTTTTTAGAAACCAAAAGTTTAAAGAAGCAACATGGGAACCAGAGGAAGTGATGAGGCAGAGTTATCCTCATCTGTTTTAATGCGAGAAAATAAAATTTTGAGGGATAAATTTTATAAGGGGGAATGCTGTAACGACCCAATCATTTATGAATAAAATTAACTTTCTTTTAATATATTCTAGAAAACACATGCACTATTTTTATTATTATTGGTTTTAAATGAACCTTAAGTATCATTATCATTGATAATATAGACGTTGAATAGTGATCACATGACTGGTATAAATTTATGGTTTTTAAAAAGAAACCTTTCGATGTAGACAAAGGAGATGATGGCATCATCTAGTTGACTCGAGTCATACAAAGTTCATTTGTCAGAGCTCAAAAAGGAAGTAGCATCACTGATATTTTCTCTTGAAAAAGCCCAAGTTGAGAATGAACACGTTAAGCTTTAATGGAATCTCGTATGGGAGAAGTTTAATCCAATAGAGATTACCACCCAGGCGATGATATCTGAGCTACACCAATAGTATGTCACCATCAAATACCTTACCCTTAGGTATTATGTGGGTGTTATAAGGGGTTATGTAATAAGGTATTATTTAATTATTGTATAATCCTTTTTTAGTAATAAAAGTCTTATTCCATCAATTCCTTTATGAGAATAGTCTTTCTTTAAAAAAATAACGACTTTGATAAATTGACTCTTCAGGTAAAAATGGTACTTTTGAGAAATAAATACATTATTATATTAAACTAAGGTTTTTATTAATAATATTATAAAAATATTTTTACAAATGATTATTATATCAGTTCCTTATTTGTAAATGATTTGGTAATTAGTTTGATAAGAGCTACATTTTGTAAACAATATAACAGAAAGTGTATTTTTAAAGAAATTATTTTAAGGAATTAATGAATTTTTCAAAAAACTAATATTTTAATAAAATATTATTATCAAATTAATTTTATGAATAGTAAATTATTATATAACTTTTATGAAGTCAAATTTAATTTTTATCAAGGGATTGAAAACTTTTTTTGTCAATACCCGTGAATTTTCAATAAAGGTCATTTTTCATTTTAAAAGTCAAAATTCACATATTTAGACAATTATTTAGATAAAATGAATAATATTTTTGGAATCAAGAAGTCTAAATTATCCAATGGTGAATTTTTCATAATTTTCTGAGACAGTTGAGTATTTGGGTAAAAATTAAATATCGTATAAATAAAATATGTTTTTATGACCTCATAATGACCCCAAAATGTTGTAATAAATACTATATTGGGTATTATTGGATGAATATATGTTTTAACATTAATATAATGTGATTTTATATTTGTTTTACTTAATTTATAAAGCCTGAGTGAATCCTCCAAAATGTATAATATACTTTATGATTTTAAATTCATTTCTTTAATAATCTGACTCCCCTCCACATAAGCAAAGATAATATTTTAAAATTTTCAAAAATTGGATTTATAAAATAAATTTTTGACTCCAATTTTTAATAAAATATGGTCAAAAACCATGGTATGGTTTGTGGTTTTGAATATTTTAGTGTGTAGTGTCCAAAACCTAAATAATAAATAATTTCCTCTCCTTTCCTATATAAACCCACCCAATCTCCCACTTCACTTCACTAAAATATTTTTAGCACGTCGCTACTCTTCCTAACCTCTATAGAATACTCCCAAGGTGCCCCAATCTCTCAATATTTGTATCTTCAAGCATTTGAAGTCACACACTCAAGTAAGGGATCCTTACTTTCCTTCCTTTCTTATTTTCATCCAAATTTCTTTATATTGTTACACCCTTTTATTTTAAATTAAAAATGTTGGAGTATGATTTCTTACATAAGCCATAATACCCTTATTATTATTAAAATATTATATACCATTTTCTCTCTCATTAATTCCTTCTGTGTACACCCGTTACCATGTCAAAATTCTATAAGGGATTTTTCTCTTCTTATTTCCATTCATGTATTTCTCCCATATTATGCATCTAAATTCAATTTCAAATTTTGGGATATTATGTTCTATTATCCCCTTATAGTATATTTCATATATAAAAGAACCCTTTATCTCTCATCAACCCAACTTGTGAATTTCTATATGATGATGTTATGCTGCCGAATTTGCACCTCGATTTTCAAAGACAAAATCATTGTGTAGTGAATAACATACCCATTTCTCTATCAAGGGTATTCAACTTTATGAACATATAATTATTAAATGATACTTACATGTATGTATTCCAAATTCCTTAATCTTGGAATAACTTATGATGTTGAATGATTCCATGTTATATGATCCATGTGGCACACTTATGCGTGAAATGAAATGTTTATGAAGGGTGTGCCCTGATAGTGCTCCAATGCATTGGGTAAGGTTTTGTATCATGATAGACCATGTACAATTAGGGTTTATTCATGATAATTCATGTGAAATTATAGTTTAATCGTGCTAATTCAAGTGCAATGAGGGTTTAATCATGCTAATCTATGTGCAATGAGCCTTGGATCATGCTAATATCATGTTGTATTTTGTTGCCACATTTACATGTTATGATAATCATGATATATCATGTCTTTATGTTCATATTTATATTATTCTCCATTTATATTCCTATTGCCTAAATTGTATTGTATTCTTCCTTCTATGTCTTGTTTACTCCCTTGTTGGGATTTATATCTCACCCTTTTCTTATGTATGTCGTCAGGTTATCCCATGAAATGTGAAGTATGAGGGAATGTAGTGGTCATGTAAAGATGTTTTCAATAAATATGTTGTATTTTATGTCTTAATTTGTCATGTAATTTTTCTAATACCCAAATACACAAGACATATCAATATTTTATCTTGTATTAAGTGCGAGTTTATGTAATAAATCATGTTTAATTGTGTAATAAAGACAAGGGTTGTTATTGTTGGTATCAGAAGATAGGTTTAGTTATTTTTGGGATTAGGGATATAAAACTCTGGCGAATTCCTTAGGGATAAGACTTATTAAAATAAAATAATCCCTAAGTTTTAGTGAGTATATAGTAAGTGGTTATCAAGAAAATATATGCATGTCTGGATAGAAACAAGTAGAGGTGGCTATGGCATAGATGTATCATGGTGTAAAACCCAAAAACATCGCTTTGAGATAGATTTGAATGAGAACTGGTGCACGACAATAAGCCGTGGTGAACACTTCTTTCGACACTCCTGGGGGATATGCTTTTGTAAAGTCATAATATTAGTATGAACCATTATTAAGGGAATAAAAAAATGACCCTAAGAATATATGTTGGGAAGTAGATCATGGATAAATTAGATTGAAACCTATAAATTTATAAGATAAAGAAATCAATGTAATTTATAATTTATCCATTTTTTCATTGGATTCCCTATATGTGTTTTATAGTCTAAAATACTTACCCCTAATTTTACATTTATTCTAGCTAATGTCCAGTAATAGGAGGACATATGTTACCAATCAATGTGACGACTGTTCAAATGAGATGCCCAATCTGACGGGAGAGGGAATCGATAAAATTTTCATGATACTCTCTCAGTTAACTCAAGTTTTGAATATAAACATAGGTCAAGAGGAACATCCAACCCCACCTCCCTAAAAAAGAACAATCCGCAATTTATAGATTAATAAGACAAAGGCCTCTTACTTTTAAAAGATCATCAGATCCCTCAATCGCTGAAAAATGGATCAAATCCATTAAAAAGATCTTATCCATACATCAATGTTTGGAACTAGAGAAGGTTATTTTGGAAGCTTATAGTATGGAGGGTGAAGCTGATCAATGGTGGACATTGATCAATAATACAAATCCTGAGAAAGAGATTAAGGCATTGGAATAGAAGGATTTCTAGAAAATGTTTTTCGATAAATACTTTCCTTCCACCCTTCGACTTAAGAAGGAAAGGGACTTCCATGAATTCAAGAAAAAAGACGATGAATTCATCAGAGAGTATGAGAAAATATTCACAAGGCTTTCATGATATGCCTCTGGATTTGTTGTTACCCTTGAATTCAAGTTTGACCACTTTTTTGGTGGGCTAAAACCTATCCTACGGAAATCCTTAGTGATCCGTGACTTTGATAGAACGGAGGAAATTGTTCGATGTTCCATCAAAGTGGAAATGGAGATCGAATAATCTCAGGGGTACCATGGGGATAACTAGTTAAAAGTGTACTTTAATTATGGTGGTCTGATGGATAAATCCAATGGTACTAAGAAATTTTATCACCCCACTTAGCAAAGGTGCAAAAAGAAGCACCCCAAAAATTTCCTGAAGGGGATGAGTAAATTCTTTTTGTATAGAAGAGAGGGGAACCTAGCTATTAATTTCTGACAAGAAAAATCCACTATTTTTAAAGAGGAGAGTAATGCTTTGTTCAAACCTCAACACATTGTTCATTGCTACAATGAAAAAGAACCATGACACTTTACAAACTAGTTCCCTAAGCCAAGGGTTTTCGGAGGCAACCAACAACTTCCAAAGAATAAATGACAAGATTTTTCCATCACTACAGCCGAAGTGAATCCCAACAATGATGTGATGATAGGTATTCTAGTAATATATTCAAGAATAGTGAACGTATGTTTTTATTTTGGTTATATGCATTTTTTTATATCCTGAAAGTTTAGTAGAATAATCCAAACACTACCACAAATCATGTAATAAGAGATTTCAGTGGGAACAAAAAATATGGAAATTAATGCATCTCAGGAATATAACTCCTCTCGTGTCATAGTTTCTAGATTTAACTTCTCAGTGAACCTATTCATACTCCCTATGGTATAATTTTATGCAATTCTTGGCACAAATTTGTTTCCCCTATACAGACCCAACATAAATTTCTGTGAGAGGGAAATCACTCTCCATATAGAGAATCAACCCCCGATTCTATACAAGTGGAAGGAGGATGATGAATCTTCTTTAGTACCATCATCTCAAGTGTGGATATTAATAATCTATGATCATGCGTATATTTCTCAAATTATTGGGTCTAAGTAGGGAACCATCCTCGAATACATGCCTTTTGTGAGGGAATCTGCTAATGTGTTTCCTGAGGAATTGTCCAGTCTTCCTCCTAGAAGAGATGTTGAATTCTCAATTAATCTTATATCTGGGGAATTTCCAATATCTAAGAATCTATATATAATGGTTGTTGTGGAGCTTAAATAACTAAAAAAACAACTATAAGATAATCTAAATAAAGGGTTTATATGCCCAAGTGATTCACCATGAGGTGCACCAGTCCTCTTTCTCAAAAAAGAAGGATGGGTCAATGCACCTTTGCATTGATTATCATGAGCTCAAAATAATCATGATTAATAAAAAGTATCCTTTTACATGAATTGACGACTTTTTTAGTCATCTACATGGAGAACAATACATATCTAAGGTGGATCTGTGGTCGAGATATTACCAAGTACGGGTGAAGGATGATATCACTAAGACTACTTTTTGTACAAGGTATAGGCACTATGAATTCATAGTAATGTCTTTCAGACACACTAATTCTCTAGAAATATTCATGGACTTGATTAATAGATTCTACAGTGATTTCCTCGAAAAAATTGTGGTAGTCTTTATAGACAATATTCGAATACACTCCAAAAACTAGGAATAACATGAGGAGAATCTATGCATTGTACTAGAGACCTTGAGAAAGGATAATATCTATGAAAAGTACAAAAAGTGTGAGTTATGGTCGAAGGAAGTCTCATTATTGGGTTATATCATCACAAGAAATAGGATATACGTGGTTCCTTCCAAGAAAAATGCAATTGAGGGATGGCTGAGGCAAATATCTGTGATGGATATCCGATGCTTCCTTGGGTTAGCTGGATATTATCACCAGTTTGTGAGAAATTTCCCATGATTTCCAAACCCTTTTAACAAGCTGACTTATAAGGGAGTCATGTTTTCATGGAATGCTAAATGCGAAGAGGGATTCAAGTAGTTGAAAAAGAGGCATATCACTATGCCTTCTCTCACACTACCCACAAGGAGAGAACCTTTTTTGGTATTCAGTGATGCTTCGAAGAAGGGCATGGGCTGTGTGTTGATGAAAAATGACAAATTCATTCCCTATGATTCAAGTCAATTAAAATTTCATGAGCAGGACTATCCAACAGATGACCTAGAGTTGGATGCAGTAATCTTCGCTTTGAAAATTTGGAGACATTACCTCTTTGGGAAGATGTGTGAAATATATATAGATCACAAAATCCTCAAGTATATATTCATAGATAAATATTTGAATATGAAACAATGTATATGTTTAGAGCTAATAAAAAACTGTGACTTATTATTCTATCACCACCGTGGGAAAGAGAACAAGGTGGCAGATGCTCCATGTAGAAAGGACCTATCGAATCTATAAATGATGAGAATTGAAAAGGATCAAATATTATTAGATTTGATGAATATGGACTTGGAAATAATAAATAAGGGAACATCATCAATCCTTTAACAAATTATTTCTCATACGTCTCTTTTGGAAAAGTTAATATAATGCTCAAAAAGATGATGTGGGAATTAGGAAGAAAGTGGAAACCATCAGAAAAAGAAAAACCTTTGAGTTCAATGTTAATGAAGAAGGAATTGTGAGATTTGGGTTAAGACTATGTGTTCAATAGAACAAGGAGTTAATGAAAGAACTTTTGGATGATGCACATAGTTCTAATTTCCACATTCACCGAGGAAATACAAAGATGTATTGAGATCTCCAAGAGCATTATTGGTGGGATAACAGGAACAAGGAGATCACTGAGTATACATCAAAGTGCCTAGTATGTCAGCAAGTGAAGGATGAGAGGAATAAGTCTAAGGGTATGACGCAACTATTACCCATACCAACATATAAATGGGAAAATATCACCATTGAATTTGTCACCGAACTTCCAAAGTCATCTTAAGGATGCAATGTTATCTAGTTTGTTTTATATCAGCTTACAAAGATTGCACAATCAATTGAAACTAAGGAGGATTTCTCATAAGATAAAATGGAACAAATATACATCAGATAAGTGGTAAGTCTATATGGTATACCACTATTGATTTTATCTGATCAAGATCCAAGATTCACCTCTATGTTTTGGAAGAGTCACCAACATTCTCTAAATATTGAGCTGAACTTAAGTACGACTTATCATCCTTAAACTGAATGCCAATCTGAGCAGACTATCCAAAAACTTGAGGAAATGTTGAGACAATACTCAATGGACATAAAAGGAGAATGGGATCAACATCTTCCTCTAGTAGAGTTATCTTACAACAATAGTTTCCGCTCAATCATCTGAATGGATCCTTATGAAGCCCTTTATGGGAAGGGGTGCAGAACACCGACATTTTGGAATGAAGTGGGGGAGCGAAAACATCTAGGTCCAGAAGTGGTATAAGAAATTATGGAGAATGTAAATACCATCTAGTAGCACATTAAAGCTACTCAGAGTTGGAAAAAGAGCTACATTGATCATCATCAATGAGATGTAGAGTTTGATTTTGGAGACATGGTATTCCACTACATATCACTGTGGAAGATAGTTTTGAGATTTGAGAATAAGGGAAAGCTTTTTCCAAGGTACATCAACCCTTTTGATATCCTTGATCACATTAGTGTATTTTACTATCAACTAGAACTCCCAACGAACTTGTCTCAAGTATAAGATGTATTCCATGTATCAATATTGGGGAAATACCTACCTGATCCATCGCATGTACTCAATATAGAGATAGTAACATTTGATAATGACTTCTCATATGAAGAGAAGTTGGTGAGGATGTTATAATATAGGTAAAATGTTCAAATAAATAACACAATGCCCCTCATCAAAGAGTTGTGGAGAAACCACAAGTTTAAGAAGCAATGTGGGAATCAAAGGAAGTGATGAGGCAGAGTTACCCTCATATGTTTTAATGTGGGAAAAGGAAATCTCGAGGGAGAAATTTATTAATGGGGGAGATTTGTAGTAACCCGATCATTTATGAATAAAATTCGCTTTCTTTTAATGTCTTGTTGAAAACACATGTACTATTTTTTTATTATTGGGTTTAAATGACTGTTATTTATCATTTTGATTGATAATATAGCCATTTAATAGTGATCACATGACTAATATAAATTTAAGGTTTTTATAAATAATCTTTTGGACATAGAAAAAGGAGAGGATGACCTCATCAAGTAGAATTGGGTCGTATGAAGCTCATTTTTCGGAGCTTGGAACAGTTGTAGAATCACTCGACATTTCTCTTGACCAATCCCAGGACATTATTCAATATGTTAAGATTGAACGGAATCACCTAGAAGAGAAATTGAAGTTAATAGAGATTACCACCCGAGCGATGTTATCCGAGCCTCCCCAAGAGTATGTCACCATATCACACCATACCCTTATGTATTATGTAGGTGTTATAAGGGGTTATGTAATAAGGTATTAGTTACTTATTGTGTAATCCCTTTTTATAAATAAAAGTCTTATTCCATGAATTCTTTTATAAGAATGGTCTTTCTTTAAAAAAATAATTACTTTTCCAAGTTGAATCTTCAAGTAAAAATAGTAATTTTGAGAAATATATACATTATTATATTAATGTAAGGTTTTTATTAATAATATTATAAAACAATTCGTATAAATTATGACTATGTCAGTTCCTTATCTATAAATGATTAGGTAATAAATTTGATAAGAGTTACATTATTTATATGATAAAATATAAAGTGTATTTTTAAAGAATTTATTTTAAGGATTAATGATTTTTTGAAATAACTAATATTTTAATAAAATATTATCATCAAATTAATTTTATTAATAATAAATCAGTATATAACATTTATAAAGTCAAATGTAATTTTCATTAAGGTTTGAAAACTGTTATGGTCAATACTTGGGAATTTTCAATAAATGATGATTTTCATTTTAAAAGTGAAAAATCAAATATTTAGAAAATTATTTAGATAAAATTAACATTATTTTTGTAATTATGAAGTCTAAATTATCCAACAGTGAATTTTTCACAATTTTATGAGATAATCGATTTTTTGTGTAAAAATTAAATACCGTATAAATAAAATATGTGTTTTATGACATCATAATGACCCGAAATGATATAATAAATACTATAATGGCTATTATTGGACCAATATATGTTTTCCCATTAAAATAATTTGATATTATATTTGTTTTAGTTATTTTATAAAGTGTTAGTGAATCCTCCAAAATGTATAATATACTTTATGAATTTAAATTCATTTCTTTAATAACGTGACTCACCTCCACATAAGAAAGGATAATATTTTAATATGTTTGGACATTTTCCTTCTAAAAACAATTTCCTAATCCAATTTTCAAAAAAACATGGGAAACACTATGGGTTGTTTTGCATTTTTGAATAGTTTAGTGTGTAGTGTCCAAAACCTAAATAATTAAGAATTCCCTCTCCTTTAATATATAAACCCACCCAAGATCCCACTTATCATCACTTAAAATACCTATATCACATCCCAAATCTTCCATCCCATATCTATAATCCTCCCAATGTTCCCCAAGATCTCAATAATCCCCTCTTCAAGCTTTTTATGTCACACACTCAAGTAAGGGATCCTCACTTTCCTTCATTTCTCATTTTATCCACGATTCTTTATATTGTTACACCCTTTTATTTTCAATTAAAAATGTTGGGGTATGATTTATCACCTTAACCATACTTCAATTATAATTTTTGAAATTTGAGATACCACTTTATCTCTCATTAATTTATTTCTTGTATGCCTGTTACCATGTTGAAATTCCATAAGGGATTTCTCTTTTCTTGTTTCCATTCAAGTATTTCTCCCTTATTATGCATATAAATTACATTTCATGTGTTTGTATATTATGTTACATTATACCCTTAATGTATATTTCATTTATAAATTATGATATACCCCATTCTATCTCATCAACCAAACTTATGAATTTCCATATGATGATGTTATGCTGCCGAAAATGCACTGCGATTTTCCAAGCCAAAATCATCTTGTAGTGAATACCATACCAATTTATCTATCTGGGTATTCACATTTATGCACATATAGTTATTGAATGGTAATTACATGTATGTATTCCAAATTATTTAATAGTGTAAAAACTTATTATTTTGAATTATTCCATGTTATATGATCCATGTGGCACACTTATGCATGAAATGAAATTTTTACAAACGGTGTACCCTGATAGCGCTTCAATGCATTGGGTAATGTTTAGTATCATGATAAAACAAATGAAATGAGAGTTTACTCATGATAATTTAAGTTCAATTATGGTTTAATCATGATATTTCATGTGAAATTCGGGTTTCCTCATGTTAATCCATGTGCACGTAACCTTGTCTCATGCTAATATCTTGTTTTATGTTGTTGCCACATTTCTATGTTATGATAAAAATTCTATATCATACCTTTATGTTCATGTTTATCTTATTCTCCATTTATATGCCTATTTCCTATCATGTATTGTATTATTCATGTTATTCCTTTTTTACTCCCTTATTGGGCTTTATTGCTCACCCTTTTCTTATGTATTTTCTCTTTTTATCCCATGTAATGCTATGTACTCGGAAATTTTGTGGTCATGTTAAAGAAGTATTCAATAAAGATGTTTTAATTTTATGTCTTAAGTTGTCATGTAATGTTCCTAAGACCTAAATACACTATAACTCTCAATATTATGGTTTGTATTAAGTGCATATTTATGTAATAAATCATGTTTAAGTGTTTAATAAAGAGTAGGGTTATTATATAACTACCTCTAGAAAATAAATTGCAATGGATTGAAATTTTGAGAGAGTATATAAAAAATCATTGGGATGTACACTTTCTGACATTTCTGGTATTATTCCATCAATTTTTATGCATCATATACTGTTAAATGATGATGTTTAACTAATGTGGTAGGAACAACATCTACTAAACCCAAACCTATTAGATGTTTTTTAAAAAGAGGTAATAAAATTATTGGATGATGAAATCATTTACACCATATCTGATAGCCAATGGGTCAGTCCAACGTAGATAGTTCTCAAGAAAATATGTCTTACTAATTTAAAAATGAAAATAATGAATTGGTTCCAACTCATGTGTATAATATTTGGTGTTTCTATATAGACTATTGCCAACTAAACTGACACAATAAGAAATGACATTTCCCATTGAAATTCATTGACCAGATGATATAGAGGATAAAATGGAAGTCCCACTAATGTTTCTTTGATGGGTATCATGTATACTTTTAGATCCATACTTCCCCTAAGGATTAGGAAAAGAAAACCTTCACTTCCACTTTAGAATATTTTCATATTGGAGGATGCCATTTGGTTTGTACAAATCTCTAGATAATTTCCATCCATGTAGGGTAAATACTTTTTCAGATTACCTGGAGAATTAAATGGAAGTATTCATAGATGATTCCACTATATATAGATCCTCTTTTGATTAGTGTCTGAGCAGTCTTTGTTCTGTCTTACGTCATTATAAGGGATCTTGCATTAAGTTTTGATAAATTCTATTTCATGGTGAAAAAAGGTATAATACTTGAACATATCATTTCTAGGGACATTATCCAAGTTTGTAAATCAAAAGTGGATTTCATTTATTCCCTACCATTCCCAAAAAAAGTTTGGTATGTGCATTGTTTCATAGGTCACACTAGATTTTACCTTTGTTTCATTTATGAATTTAGTAAGATTATAGTCCCCCTCTACCACTTACTCCAAAAATAAAAAGAATTTTTTTTGATGAAAATTATGAGGAATATTTTAACAAATAAAAATGGAGACTCACATAACCCTTATAAATTTAACAACCTCGGTAGTATTTACCATTTGATTGCATGTATGATGACTTTAACTATATAGTTGGGGAAGTATTATCACAACTGGTTGATTAAGCTCCACTTTCTATTGCTTATGCCTCACACACACTAGACTGTGCCCATGAAAACTACACCATAAATGAAAAATAATTTTTCACCATTATGTTTCCCTTGGATAAATTTAGTTCATACCTTTTAGGGTATCAAGTGACTATTTTCTCTGAACATACATCCCTATAACATATCCTTGAGAAACTAGAAGCCAAACCATTTCTCATTTTATGGATTATCCTCATTCAAGAATTTAATTTAGAAATTTTGGATAAAAAGGTTATAGAAAATGTGGTAGTTGACCATATCAATAGGATCCTCCCATTTCATGACATTGATTCATCCCCCTATATTCCCGTAAAAGAAATGTCTTCTGAAGATAAATTATACTGATTGCAAGATGTGATTCCTTAGTATGCCAAAATTATAAATTATTTGGTATTAAATTCAATTCCTACTAATTAAAAAACTAATATTATCATCTAAAACATGAGTCCCTTTGGTAAATTTGGGATGAAACCTACCTTCAGCACATATGTAATGATCAAGTCCTCATGCATTTTGATTCTGATATCTAGATTCAATTTGTCGTTATGTTTTTCAACACTCTTACTTGTGGGGGACACTTTGGTCCCAAATGTATTACTTTCAAGGTCCTTGATTCAGGTCTATTTTGTCGAAAATTATTCCGAGATGCCTATTATTTCGGTAAATATTTTCCTCATGGTCAAATAATTAGGGATTTCTCTAAAAGAAATGAAATTACACAAAAACCCTTGATCTTCCAGGATAGTTTGAATATTTAGGGCATTTAATTTATGGTGATATTTTCCAATTCCTTTGGAAAATTGTACATTATTATGGAAATTTATTATGTGTCAAAATGGGTAGAGTCATGGGGCATAAGGACTGATGATTCCAAGAAAATTATAAAATTTTTTAGAAACAAAATTTTATATAGGTTTGGATTACCTAGGCTTATCATCAGTGACTAGGGTTCTCATTTCTTCAACTGAAAAATGCAATCAATTTTTTTTGGTATGGGGTCCAGAATCAAGTGTCTACTACATATCACCTTGAAACCAATGGTCAAGTTGAGTTGTGAAATAGAGAGTTAAAAAAAATTAATGGAAAAATGGTTCAAGACAATATAAAATATTAGAGTCTTAGACTCAATAATTCATTATGGGATTACCATACTACCTTCAAAACCCCCATTGGCTTGTCACCATATCAACTAGTTTTTGGAAAGTGTTATAACCTCCCTATTGAGATAGATCACTAAGCCTACTATTCCATTAGACAATGCAATTCTAATCATTTTGGTGAAGGTTCTCAAAGGAAGCTTTATATTCAATAGTTGGAGGAAATTATTATAGATTCATATGAGAACTACCAGATCTATAAGGAGTTAACCAAGGCTAACCACAACATCCTCATCCTTCATTTTCAATTTTACATTAGGTAGAAGGTCCTCCTTCTCAATGCAGGGTTAAATTTCATCCAGGTAAGCTTTTTTCCTGATAGTTTGGCCTATACACTATTACTAATTTTTATACATTTGGTGTTGTTCAGGTTCAAAATTAAGAAACAAAACCAATCTTCATAGTCAATGGGAAGTGGCTAAATCAATTTCACAAAGCCATTCTATAGTCCTCGATAGAGGAAATCCAAGTTCAAGAATCAACCTACGAATGAAACCCACAATGTTTTATCTTTCCTTTTTTTACATTCACTTTTATTATGGAGAGGAAACTACATACTCTAGGTGTGTCTATGGGGGGGTGGGGGTATATTCCTAGGTTAGTTAGTAATTTTCAATATCTTTCTTATTTTTATCATTTTCTCTTACTAAATAGTATTGTTACCTTTCTCTTTTTTCCCTTAACATTAATGTTGGATTTTTTATTTTTTTGATGCCCAATTAATCAAGGATGTTATTGAAAATTCATGGTGAACTTCCTTATTTAAAACTGATTTAATATAAAAATAATTCAATGATGGAATGTGTGTTTTAGCATGAATATAATATTGAGGTATGAATATTTCTTGAAGTTTTCTTTTTTTCAATGATATAATTGGTTGTAGCATTTTAAAACTTTTAAGAATAATAATACCCTTTATGTTAGTTGTTTATGGGAAAATTGTGTCACTTAATATCTCCATATATATTTACAAACAACCATGAAGTGTTATTTTTTCATACATTCATTCATTATCTGATCTTTTTCATTACTATACCAGATTGAACTATGCATGTGAACCTATTATTATACTGTCATACCCCCTAACAAAACTAAAACAAAACAATTAAAAAACCTAAAAAATAAAACAAAAAAATATGGGTTGTGTGTTGGGTAGGTATAAAAATAATTTTTCTTGGCCTTTGATATTATTATTACTATTATAATTAGTTTCATGAGAAGATCAAACAAGGGTTGGGTGATGAGTGTGAGATTAATCCAAGTTCAACATTTTAAAAGAAAAAAAATAATAATAAATTAGGGGAGTGAGATGATGTACAACATATAAGGATACCTAGGTTGGGAGATTAAGGTTTTACTTTTAATAATTCTTAAGTGATTGGGTCTTGATATTTTATTGCAATGGATGTAGGGCAGGTTCGATGTACAGAATCATTTAAGCAGAAATTATTTAAAATAACCTATATTTATTGGATAGAAAGTGCTAAAGAATAACATAAAATGGTTTTAAAACACACATATGGAGTTTTAGTAAAAAAATTTACTTTATAATTATTTTATAAAATTGGTAGTATGTATATCTTATAATTTTGTTCTGATATAATTTACGAGACATCTTTTTCCATGATCAATAAGAATAACTACTTAGTGTGATTTTTTCATTGATAAAATTTATATCACTGATTAAATTTTATTTTAATGTTAATTCTTAATGATTTTGGGAATATTTCCTTTCATCATTTTTTTAAAATGTGACTTTTCCCAAAAGTGAAAAGTTTTAGGTATGGAGGTGTGATCACACCATGATTCATTGTTTTATTTCACCCTTACACCACTGTATTAAACTAATTTTGATTTGTAAATTCTAAATGTTATAAAAACATTAACTTTATGTCTTATTAAATAATTTAATTTTTAGCATGGTTATAATGTTTTATTTCATTTCTTTTTTTTTCATTGTAGTTGGAGGGGATTTGGAGGGCCCAAGATGATGTTTATGAAAAGTGGGATAAACTGTTCAAGATTATAAGCACACCAGTGTATCAAAAAGAAACTAAAGCTAAAAAGTAAATTTAATTGGGATGATTTTTTTGGTGATCCAAAATCTTGTGGGATACATATCTTATAAATACACTGAAGCTCAATTCATCCATTAACAGTCCAAACCAAACTCATTTATCCAAGAAAATGAATTTGAATGATATCAAAATTCATGTTCAATATTTCATCCATATACTGATATTTCAACCATGAAATTATGAAAACATTTTAGTGGATATATTAAATATATAGCTTAATAACTGTTTAGTTTTTTGAAAAGTGGGATAATACTTTATGGAATCCCAAAACAATGGTCTAAGAGGTTTTATGAAATCTTGGTGCCCAAAATCTCCTTAAACTTTGCCTATAAAATGGTACCTTGGGAACCCCAAGTGTAATATTTAATAGGAGGAAAATATATGATATTTGGAAGATCCAAATGATTACTCTCCTCATATTATAATTTCTTGTGGCCCCTATCCCAATGGGGGATCAAGCATGAAGGATAATTTCCACCCTAACCTCCTCCTCCTCTCGATGGCATGCTAAATGGTGGGTGATAATTTTGAGGGAGCTACACATTTTGGGAGGTAGTTCCATCTATTTTTCTTCTACCAGTTTTTGTGTAATTTTTTTTGAAACATCTAATTTAGGTTTTATCTTAAAATGATTATTCTTTGAAATAATTGTTTTTTGTTAATCAAGTTAAACACTTTACATTTCAACACCTATTAGGTTGAAATTTTAAGTGGGAATCTTGAGTTGTTTCAATGGAGAAGAAAAACATCCTTTTTCTCTCATACATACATGAGATTTTAGTATGATTTGGTATCCCTTGTTCAATTCATGAGGTCCAAATATTGATAACATGATTATTGTGTCAAGGGTAGGTTCTTTTTTCATCATTTTAAGAGGCAATAGGGGAATCAAGATCTTTAAAACCCTCCACCAAAGGATCCCATTTAACCATGTAAAAATTATATAACAATGAACTATCCAAGATGTGTAGTGAAATTGAAATGACCTCATTCTTTCATAATTATAAAAACACTACCTTCCTTTTTCAACGATTAAACTCTTTAATTTAGTAATTTTTTTTGAAACTATTTTTAAAATCACCCACCTATTTTAGTCATTTTAATTAAAAATGAACACTTTAAACCTCCAATAATCCTTAAGAGACAAACTAGGTTCTGGTATAGACTATAAATCAACATTAAAAACATAATCATTTGGACATTTCATGAAAATGTGGTCATTTTCCTACTAGGTATGATTACTCACCCCTAAATATTCACTTTGGTGTGTATGATGATGTTTTTTCCATGATACATGAAGGTACTAGTTTCTTACTTTACTATAGATTCTCCTTTATTTCATTGTCATAGTTGGTGGAGTTGGATCTTGGAGTTTGTTTTTTTCTTGGTCAGGATTTGTGTCACCTTGGTGCCCGAGTCTTTTTCTACTTTGTATTTTTAGTTTATCTCTCTTACTATTCCATTGTAACTCTCATGTTCATCCATGTTTTATTATTTATATATTGATTGGTCACACTTAATATTTTTAGGTTTTGGTTCATGAATCATTTATATGAATGAATCATGTTTATTTTAATCTTATATTGACATCTGTTTGTTTTAATTAAAGGGTAAACCATTACCCACCTCTCTTGTGTTTGAACCTTTTCATTTATTTCTAGCCTTTGGTGCTCGGGAAATTCCACCTATGTTTTGTAACACTTTTTCCTCCTATAAAACCAATGAGTTGAGGTATGAATATTAAAATTGTATCAGTTTGTTTGGTCCTTGAGTTGGGATGGTAGTAAGGAGATAGAAATTTCATATCACAAAATATATAGCTTAAAAATATATAGTTAACCTTTTCATGATAATATTCAAGTTACCAGGGTATTCTGGGTACAAATAGTGTTCTAAAACACTTTTAGGTGTGTCATAAAATCATCTCTGTGGGGTTATCTGATGAGTTCTTGGTATCATGTGTTAGTAAATAAATTTCCCATTATGAATCAATTTTTACATAATTGATTTTGATTTTGTGATTTTGTGATGATTGTGTTGAAATATACAATATGAACATGAAAAGATGAACACTAAAAAATAAAAATGTATTAATTTATGAAATCGTTTATAGAATGAAAATACTACCAGTTAAGAGAATAATGAATTAAAAAGAGGGAGTAGCTGAAAATATGATAGCACTAGGGCCATAAGTAAATCAGGAGTCAGTTGAGAGTATAGTGAAATCCTTTTAGGATGTTAATAAGTGACTTAGGATAGAGGAACCTCATCAAGTAAATAAATCAATATCCTTTCTAAAGAAGAATCCACTAACATTTCATGGTAATTTGAGAATTGATTAAGAAGATGTATGGATGAGTATGATGACCAATATTTTTGAATTCCTAGGGACTCTAGATGAGATGAAGGTCAATCTAGAAATATATATTCTTGAGGAAATAGGTATAGCATGGTGGGACATATTATTTCAAGAAAAGTTGTATTGATTCCAACTTGGAAAGGATTTTGGGAACTATTTAATAGAAAACTATTTCCATAAACCTTCCATATAGTGAATATGACATAATTATTTCAATCGGAACATGGATTTATGTCAGTAAATAGATATGATGCTAAATTAACTTACCTTTTTTGTATTGTACTAGAGGTAATTTCTAGTGAAATATTGAAATCTTATATCTTTTAGGCAGGTCTCTGACCTGAGTTTCTCTCAATTGTGGAAATTTTCTCTTTCATTGGCTATATAGAAATGTTGAATAAGGTGTTGGTTGGAGAGAGAGACCTTGTATGGAATCCTAGTTGAGGGGATACCTTTTTCTTGTTAATTAATAGTGAATGTTTGAGTATAGATAATAAATAAAAGAGATATAGATACTCCTAAGATAGAAAAGAAATAGAGAATCAATCAACATGATCGGTCTCATAAAGACCATGTCGTAAAAATGAACTAGGATGTTTCTTGTATAGTTGGATTTCTCGTAGGAAGAAGGAATGAAAAACACCACTATGGAATTTACACTACTATATTATGAAAGAGAATATCAATAAGTACTATAATTACCACACAAATCAGTTGGTGGACCTTTATTGACTAAAAATCAAGTCTCTTATGCTCATATGGGATAATCCCTTCCAAATAGTTCTCATCCATATTCCTAGGAGAATCAGGATACCTCTGAGAATACTTTAGTTGTTCAATTAACACCTTAGTAGGGAAACAAGAGCTATCCTATAGCAGCTGAATGATAGTTATATGGAGCTAAATAGGCTGTTACGAGTGATAAACTATCTCTCTCCATGGTGAGAGATACCATTATTCTAAACTAGAATCTTATACAAGTCTTGGTTAATACGGGTGCGTCTTTTTATTTCATTTCATTTTATGTGTTTAAAAAATTGGGAGTAAAAATGGAAATGATGCCTCATATCATGAGTACCTTGACATCCCTTGGATATTTGGAGTGTAGAGGATTTAAATTCCCAGAATATTCTATAACCATAGCTACATTACAATTTCTCTAAGAGATGGATTCATTTCATTTAATATTTGGGATGGATTAGTTGGTGGGATTTAAAGACCATATAGGCTCTTACATGTGGAAGGTGATGTTTACATCCTTGAATATATCTCTTCATGTATTAAAGGGGACTGGGTTATGAATTTAAGAAGATCAGGACATTTAGTAATAGTGGAAAAACCATCTCTGGCCAATTATTAGTAATGAACTTGGCTACTACTGATGAAATAAGAATTGAAACTCTTTCTACCCTAGTGAATCCTTACCCAGATGTGTTTATGGATTATTTATATAGGTTACCAGCAAAACAATAATTGAGTTATCTATCAAACTACTCATGGGAAAACTCCCTATTTCATTACCATGTAACATAATGATTACTTGATATTTTTGAGACTTAAAGGTTCAACTATAAGAGTTATTGTAACAAACAGATGTTTTTATTAAATATTTTCTTTAAATTGTTTTAATTCTTCAATAGCTTGTATTGCATTAAATTGTGAGTTAAAACAAACCCCGAGACACCCTTGATATAAAATGACCATTATAACCAAGTCATTAGGTCAGCAATAATAAATATAACTAATTTATGAAAATATATTGTGAATTCATTGGCAATCAAGTATTTATGAAAAATATAAACTAATTAAATATTTGCATTTTTGTATTCTTAAATTAAGTAAATTGAAATTAGTAAATTAAATTAATGAAATATATATGTTATATATTTAATGAAATATTTTTGATATTCATTTGATAGATATTTTATTCATAGGGAATGTATAAACCCTAATTGATGTATAAAAACCTATATTTTTTTCAAAAGGGTAATTTTCTGCCTTTTAATGTAAAACCAATTTTAAATTAATATTTTAACACATTAATAATTATTATATGTCAAAATAAAATTTTTCTTTGTAATAGGGATATAATTATTTACTTTGAATGAATTTTTCATATTTTTCTGATAACTTTCCTGTTTTTATAAATAGTACAAATACATTAAATTTTAATTGAAAACAACCTTTTTTAATAACAATAGTTTATATGGTTAAATTATATTATTGAATGGTTTCAATGTATAAATACAATATATTTTTATTAGTTATTATAATTTATGCCATTTTCATTAATTTTACATTGAATTTAGTTGTAAAAACATTTCAATATTTTGTAATGTTTTAACTTTTAAAACTCATTCTCTCATTCCAAAAATGGGATAAATTTTAAAATTATTACTAAAATTTCTTTAATTTGATTTTTTAAAAATTGATTCCAAAGTTGGAATCATTAGTTCCAAATTAGGTAAATATATTCCTTTTATTTTGGGTCATTATGAATAGTGCCTTCATTAATGTTTATTAATACGGTGAAAGAGTAAATCAGGTAAATAAGGGTAAGAATAATATTATAAAATTACACTAACACTTTTATTAATATCATTGGATGATTAGGTTTCATCCTAAATCATCCTTGGGTTGAAATGGTATCCATTGGAATTCACTTGGATGATATTAAGACATTTAATTTATTTTATTTAAAGAAAAGTTAAATATGTCTCACTCAAATATTAATAACTATATAATTTTTAATATAAGGTTACACATAATATAAATTAGATTATAAATACTATTTTTAAATCTAAAATTATTTCATTTTTCATGGTAATTTATTTTTAATTTTTAGTAAATAAATATTTACCTTAATAGCTTATACATTAATGATGCATAAATTATTTAATTGATGAGAAATCAATAAAATTATTTTTATTAAAATGGAAATATGGATTAAAAGACAATAAAACTTGACCAAATCTTATTGGTTGATTATATCATGACCATAACATCCAAGGGTCGAGTTATTGACCATTTTAACCTTATAGAAGAGATTATGAAACTTATAATATCTTACTTAAAGTGATGCTAAACTTGTCACATTCATGTTTTAATAAGTATAACATTTTTAATGATAGATTTTTTAGATGATATATTCATCAAAAAGTATTGTTATTAAATATATTATATTTAACTTCATGATACTATTTTGTTTTTAATTTTTATTCAACAAATAATCATATTAAATAATTACACAAAACTCTAATAGTAATTATTTTATTAAGGAAAATATCAAATAAATGTTATTAAAAATATTAAAATAAATACAATTTGGGATAATTAATATGTTGAATGATTTTTTTATATGACCTTGACCTCTTATAATGATAATAAAATAGTTTTTTTAATTTAAATTGTTATATTATTATTTTTAAAAATCGATGAATTGAATTGTGTCAAAAGTGACACTATTGATTGTTTATCAAAATAATGTTTTATTAAATAATTTAAAAATAAAAAAAATAGAAATATAATAATTATATTATTGTCTTAAATGTTATAAGGAATTTATTTATGGTCTAATTTATATCAAATAAGTAAATATTTCACCCTTTTAATATTGAAATATTTGTTACCCAAGTTAAATATTAAATAGAATAACTAAGTGTTAATTAAAATGATAATGTTTAAATTGAAATAAAAACATGTCTAAATTTTGTTGGATAATGATATTAAAATACTATATCATCTCATATAAAACAATTGGGACATTTTTGAACTCTTTGGATGTGGTTTGAGTTTATTACAAATTAATATTTTGGGAGTTTCCAAAAGTGCACCTGACCTCCATTATAAAAAGGAACCTCCTCCCTCACATATTCACTTAAATTTGAGCATTAAAACTATTTCATACCCTAAAAATTCCCGTTATCAAATTCCCTAGTTACATTATATAGATTATGGTATTCTTCAAAGACCATCTCTAGTACTTTAAGAGGATATTTAGAGGGGGCATGTCGAGGAAGAGGTAATCTCTTCTACTGATTCTTTCAAACTTATTTCTTATTCTAGCTTATCTTCATGACTTGATTACATTATAAAGTAATAAATCTAGTTTCAATTATATAATTAGATGTCATTATTATTATGGAACAACCATATTCTATGATCTATCCGTCCTATGAAAAATGAAATCACCACGCATGCTTACATATGACTTACCGTGTCCATGTCATGGTGTAATATGTTTTTCACCACCACCTTACTTGGATGAGTATAATGATGGAACAAAAATAAATATATTATTATTATAACATTATATTAATTTTAAAATATTATACACCATCCACTTCAACACCATTCAATAATTATGGGAATGATATCGTCGCTCGTCCGTATGTACAACCTTTCTTCTCCACGATGCGATGCGATTCATTCTACAAGATATTCATTAAAGAATGATTATATAAATGAATTTAGTGAATAAATATGATATATATTATAATAATATAATTCTTTAAATGATATAATTATAACCTAAGAAGAGGAATACTAACTTATCTTTCAAAACACACGTAAGAAAATAAAGATGTTAATACCTCATGGACGAGTAATAATGTTACTAAAAAACAGATGATAATATGATCATATATTATATCATAAAAATGACTATGATTCTGGAATAAGTTAGTTACATTATTTAAATCATTATATTTGATGTTTTTATACATATAAAGGATATCATACCTATGCTAAAGGATAATTTTGCAATCTCATTATTATCCAATATTGTTTATTCCTAAGTATATACTATGCTATATTTATCATCCACATCCATGTTTCATTAATATGTTTTCAAAAATATTATTTATATCCCACTAAATTGTTTTAATGTTAAATTTAACCTTTGGTGAATTTTTATTAAACGGTATTAAGGGAATCTTTTTTTGTTTTTGTTACGAGGTAATTTTGACTTTCTGACAAAATTATGAGAAAAAGTTTTCTTTTAAATTATAAAATTGAATGAATATTTACATTTTCATAACACATTATTTACATGAATATTAATTTCAATAATTTCAAATTTATTTTCGAATAAATTCTTTTTTTTAAAATTTCACGACATTGTAAGAAAATAAAACTTTTCAGAAGAAGAAAGGATATTTTCCTCAAGAATTAACTTCATGTGTTTTATCAAAATTATTTTCCATCTAAGATGAAAATTTTTAAATAGGTTATGCTTCTATCCCTAATATTACTTGATTTTACTATATTTATGATGGAATTCTATTTATTAAATCCATTTATTCTATATGGATTATGATATAATGATGTTTGAGAACCCCATTTTATTCCATGAGTTATGCTATGATGAATGATTTATGTTTTTGTGGAACACATTAGAATAATTTAATTATGAGATGGGTGGGACCTATATCTCCCTCCAATGCATTGAGTAATGATTTATATTTCATGACATAGACATGGATGGAACGAGAAATGATCTTGGTTGAGTAATAAAAGGATGGAACGAGTATTGAACATTGTTCGCTATGATGATATTAGAAATGAGACTTGAATAATATAAAATGATTTTCTAGGCTTATGTTTATGACGAAAATTCCATGTCTTATGTTATGACTTTTTAGAATATGTTCATTTATTCTTTATGAACTTTTATGATTTATCCCATAACATGATATCATGAACTTTCATATGTAGGATGAGATTTTCAAATGTTATGTTATTATGTCTTAAGATTATGATTTGATTGATATCTCCCTTGTTTACCCTTACTGAGCATCCTATATCACCATTACTTATGTTTCATTTCCACAGGTCGTGAAGATGGGTATTAAGTAAGATAATTCAAAAAGGGGTCTAGTTATGAAGGAATAAGCGGTAGACAATGTAGATGTCTTATAGACTAGTTGTTTATGTTTCCTATGTTCTAACGATACTATACCTATACAATCCTATCTGAGTTTTCTATATTTTGTAATGAATATTATTAAATTTTCTAATTAATATCTATGTATGTAATGTATGGGCAGTTATAGTTGGTATCATAGAAAATTTATAGTTAACCTTTGGAAAATAGGTTGAGAAAACCTTAGTAAGAACCCTAAGGATATGTCTTGGTATATGTTAAAATTATAGTGTTTTATAAATGATCATGAATAACCTAGGTTAAAACCAAAAGTGTCCTAAATTGAAATTTTTATTCTTAATTATGTTGTTTTCCCATTATGTTTATTTTTTCTCACACTATGATTTTTGGTTTAATTCAATGACTGGAATCTAAAGAAACTACATTAATGCTGAATGTGAAGGGAAATTCAATGATTTTATTCTTGAGAAACAAATTTTTATGGGATATAGAATGAAAAATCTTGTAGCTATGCTTATATAACTTTCTCAAGATATAAATCTTCTAGGAATTTTGAATGAGAAAAGAAGGGAACAAAATTCTATTGAGTCCTTCATGAGGCAGTGTCCACCTTCATTCAATGGGGTCTTCTGATCCATTAGTGGTTGAAAAATGAATCATTACCACTAAAATGATGTTTTTAGTTCTCCAATGTTCGAAACATGATAAAGTCATCTTGTAAGTCTATAATTTTAGAAGGTGATGCTGATCAATGAAATAATCTTATGAAGAATACAATAAAGAGAGATGAAATTGAATCTATATAATGAGATGAGTTCAGGAACATATTTCTCAATAACTGCATTCCTCGTATTCTTTAAATAAAGATGAATAAGGAGTTACTTTATCTTAAGAAAAATGAAGATGAAACCATTGGTACCTATGAAGTATATTTTACAAGGCCAGAAAGGTACGCTTCTAGAATTATTATCCAACCAGAGAGTAAAATTGATCGATACATTAGTGGCTTAAAACTAGGTATTTGAAGGGCATTAGCCATAAGGGACTTCAATAGTTATGATAAAATTTCTTGATGTAATATCAAGGTTGAGATGGATATTGGAGTAACCCATCAGTTATATGGGATTAATAATAAGAGAAAAATGGAATTCAGCGTAAAACATAAAGACCACAATGGAAAGAAGATTAGTTTTCCCTTATGATCAATGTGTGGAATGAAACTTGGAAGAGATTGTATTAAAGTGACTAGAAAGTGTTTTAAGTGTGAGAGAGAAGGTCATTAGGAAGTTGAGTACCAAAGTGTTGGGAAAAAGATGTCTAATGATGCGAATAGAGAAAATGATACATTGAATGAACCTCCTACACTTCAATGCTACAAGTGAATGGAAATGAGGAATTATGGAAACCAATGCCTGAATACAATGTTTGTTGATGATGATCAATGCTATCAAACTCTTAAGGCCAAATACAAGGTCAATTCACATGCATTCACTATCAGTGATGCGGGGTATTATAATGAAGTTATGAAAGGTACACTTACCAACCACTCTAAAGTAGAAAATTCTTTATTTGATTTTGTATCAACCCACTCTTTTATTTCTAATGAATTTTCTATGGATATCTCTTTATTAACTCAACATTTATATGTTGAGTTAGTTGTGAAAATTCCTAATGTCACAACAGTCACATAAAAATATTATAATTCTTCTCAAATTGAAGTTTGTGATAAAGTACTTCCTATAAATCTTGTAATCCTTACCATAGTGGAATTTGATGTGATTTTTTGCATGGATTGGATTTATATATATAGAGATAATATCAATTTCAAGTAAGGGAAGTAAAATTTCATATTTTAGATCAATCCATGGTCATATATTGATGAAAAAAATAGTATAAACTTCCAGTGGAACATTCTTTCATATTATGGGTCTTGATTCCTATAAATTAAGGTTATCTATACCAAATGGAGGAGGAGAAACTCACTATTAAGAATACAAATATTGTGAAAGATTTTTTATTGTATTTATAGAAGAATTTCCAGGTCTTCCACAAAATCATGAAGTTGATTTTTCAATGGAACTCATACCATGCGTTATGCCTGTTTCAAAGACACCTTATAAAGTGGCCCCAATTGTGTTGTAGGAATTGAAGAAGAAACTCCAGGAGAATCTTGAAAAGGGATTCATACGCCCTAGTGTGTCACCTTTGGGATCACCTATTCTGTTTGTTATGAAGAAATATGGATCAATGAGACTCTATATTGATTATCGAGAACATAAATTGATCATTATCAAGAAAAAATATCATCTTCCCCATATTGATGACTTATTTGAACAACTACGTAGAGTTAAATACTTATCCAAGAAGAATGTTTGTTCCTGATATTGTGAATTAAGGGTCAAGAAAGAGGATATACCAAATATATAATTCTATACTAGGTATGGACAGAAATAATTTATAGTGATGCCTTTTGGTCATAATAATTCCTTCCCTATTTTCATGGATCTAATCAATAGAGTATTTAGAGACTACCTTGATAAGTTTTTGGTAGACTTTATAGACGATATTCTGGTATATTTGAAGATAAATTTAGATTATGAAGATCACTTAATAATTGTACTAAAGACCATGATAAAGGATAATATTGATGAAAAATTTACGAAGTGTGAATTTTGGCTTCATAAAGTTTCATTTTTGGGTCACATAATCTCAAGAGAGGGAATATAAATGGATCCAACAAAAAAATAAGTTATTAAAAGTTGGCCGAGAATAACAATGGTAAATAATATCCAAGGTTTTCTTGGTTTGGATGGATATTATCAACCTTTTGTGAAATATTTTTCATGATTATCTAATCCACTCACCTAGTTGACTCGTAAAGGAGTTATGTTTGTGTGGAATGAGGAATGTTAAGAGAATTTCAAAGAGTTAAAAAGAAGGTTATCCAGTGCACCTGTTCTAACACTGCCTTGTAGTAGAGAATGTTTTGTGATCTATAGTGATGCATCCAAGATGGGAGTGGGATATGTTCTCATGAAAAATGATATTGTGGTAGCTTATGCCTCATGACAATTGAAAATACATGAGAAAAAGTACCCAACTCATGATTTGGAGTTAGATGTGGTAATATTTTCATTAAAGATATGGAGGAATTATCTTTATAGTGAAAGGTGTGATATTTATACTAATCATAAAAGTTTAAAGTTTATTTTCACACAAAAGGAGCTGAATATGCACCCAAAAATGGTTATATTTGATTAAAGATTAAAATTTCTCAACACATTACCACCCTGGGAAAGCAAACAAGTAGGAAGAAGCTTTGAGTTGAAAGTACCATACTAGCATATCTATGATTAGGATCACAAAAGATCCAATATTTATAGATTTAAAAAGGATGGATCTTGATATTTTAATGGAAGGGGAGAAATCTTATCTTTCCCAAATGAATGTTCACCCATATATACAATTAAATATTAAGGAGGCATATAAGGAACGTGTAGAGCTAAAAAATAAGGATATAAATGTTCCTGAATTCTATCTTTATTGTGATGGAATAATAAGGTTCATAAACTATTTTTTTATTTCTCCCATACCAAAATTAAAAAAGGAGTTGTTGGGTAAGGCTTATAGTTCTTCATTCATTATTCATCATGGATGTAAAAAAGATGTACACGTACCTGAAAGAGTATTTCTAGTGGGATGGCATAAAAAGAGATGTTGTTGAATATATATATTGGTGCTTGGTTTGTTATAAAGTTAAGGTTGAGAGACATAAGTCTAAGGGGATGTTACACCCATTACCCATACCAAAATGGAAATGGGAAAAATCACTATAGACATTGTGGTCAGACTTCCCAAAACATCTAAAGGCCATAATTCCATATGGATTATAGTTAATTACCTTATGAAGTCATAACAATTCATTTCTATTAGATAGGATTTATCTCCTGATTAGATTACCAGGATATATGTAAAGGAAGTTGTAAGATTTTATGGAGTGCCACTTTCCATTGTATCTGATTGGGATATGAGGTTTGCCTCGATGTTCTGGGGAAGTATTCAGTAGGATATGGAAACAAAGTTATGTTTCAGTGCTGCTTATCATCCTCAAACAAATGGGCAGTCTGAGAGGAAAATTCAAACTCTAGAAGACATATTTATATCTTTCTCTATGTATTTCATAGGTGGTTGGGATCAACACCTACCTTTGGTGGAATTGATTACCATAATAGATTTAACTCAAGTATTCATATGGATCCTTATGAATCTGTCTATGGAAAGAATTGTAGAACTCCAACTTTTTGTGATGAATTTTGTGAAATAATTCTATTAGGACCTGATCTTGTTGATTAAATGGCATAAAAGGTAAAATCTATTCAATAACACATAAGAGCAGCTTAGAGTCAAAAAAAAGTTATGTTGGAAATAGAAAAAAAGATATAGAGTTTCAAGTGGCTGAAAAGGTGTTTCTATTAATATTTCCCAGGATAAGAGTAAAGAGATTTGGAAATAAGGGAATGTTAAGCCCTAGGTATATCGGTCCTTTTGAAATAATGGATCGTGTTGGGAAGGTATCTTACTGATTGGAAAGTCCATCAAATATCTCTCAAGTTCATGATGTTTTCTATGTATCTATACTAAGAAAGTACATACTTGATCCTTCACATGTACTAAAATCAGAATGTGTACCACTAGATCAAAATATTTCTTATGAATAAAAACTGATAGATATTTTGGATCGTAGCGAAACATTTTTCTGAAACAAGACCACTCGCTTGGTTAAAGTTTTATAGAGGACCCACCAATTTGAGGAAGCTACATGCTAACTTGAGAATGTGATGACGTATAGTTGTACCTATCTATTTGTATCCAAGTGACCAATTTTGAGGGATAAATTTTGTTTAAGGGAGATATAATATAACACATAAATATTTTTATGAAATATTTTCTTTAAATAATTTTAATTATTGAATAGATTTCACTGCATGCATTCACGAGTTTAAACAAACTGCGAGACACCATTGATAGAAAATGGCCATTATAACCTACTCATTAGCTTATAGGGAATAATTATAACTAACTTATGAAAATAAATAGTGAGTTCATTGGATATCAATTATTTATGAAAAATATAAACCAATCAAATATTTTTATTTTTTTATTAATAAATTAAGTAAATTTCAATTAGTAAATGAAATTAATAAAATTAATGAAATTAATGAGATTTATATGTTATATATTTAATAAAATATTTTTTATATTAATCCAATATATATTTTATCCATAGGGTATGTTTAAACCATATTTGATGTATAAAAACCTTTTTTTTCAAAAGGGCAATTTTCCGTCTTTTAATGGAGAACCCCTTTTAAACTAAAATTTCGAAACATTAAAATTTTTTATATGAAAAAATAAAAATCTTCTTTGGATATGGGATATAAAAACTTCCTTTGAATGAATTTTGGATATTTTTCTGATAACTTTCATGTTTTGATGAATAGTAAAAATACACAAAATTTTAATTGAATACAACTTTTTTTCATCAAAATAATTTATATGGTTAAATTCTATTATTGAATGGTTTTAAAGTATCAATAGGATATATTATTATCATTCAGTATAATTTATGTAATTTTCATTAATTTTATAGTTAATTTAAATGTAAAAACATTTCAATCTTTTGCAATGTTTTAACATTTAAAACTCGTTCTCTTATTCTGACAACAAGATTAATTTTAAATTAATTACTGAAACATATTTTATTATAATTTATAAAAATGTAATATTTTTTTTGAATCAGTAGGCCTAAATTAGATAAATATATTTATTTTATTTTTGGGCATTATGATTAGTAACTTTATTAATTTTTATTAATACAACAAAAGGGTAAATCAGGTAATTACGGGTAAGAATAATATTATATAATTTCCCCAAAACTTGTCATAATATCATTATATGAGTAGGTTTAGACTTAAATAATCATTCGGTTGAAATTTTATCCCTTGTAATCCACTTGGATGAGATTAGGAAATTAAATTATTTATTTAAAGAAAAATTAAATATGTGTCACTCAAATTTTAATAACTAAGTAATTTTTAATAGAAGGCTATACAAAATATAAATTTTATTATAAATTCTATTTTGAAATATAAATTTTTTTATTTATCATGGTATTTTATTTTTAATTTTTAAGAAATAAATAATTACCTTGATAACTTATACATTAATGATGCAAAAATTATTTGATTGATGAGAAATAATTAAATTATTTTTATTAAAATGATAATACCCATTAAAAGATAGTAACACTTGAAAAAACATTTTTTTTTCAAGTATATATCTACCTTAATCATCCAAGGCTCATGTTTTTGACCATTTGGAGCCTTATAGAGGAGATTGTGACACTTCTATTATTTTATTTAACGTAATGTAAAACTTGTCACATTCAAATTTTAATAAGTATAACATTTTTAATTATGGATTTTCAAGATAATATATTCTACTAAAAGTATTCTTCTGATATCATTTATAGTTATCTTGATTATTGTATTTTATTTTTAATTTTTATTCAACAAATAATCATATTAAATATGACACAAAAGTGTTGTAGTAATTATTTTGTTATGGGAAATATCTAATAAATGTTATTAAAATTATTACAATAAATATAACTTGGGATAATTAATATGTAAAATGAATTTTATAGACGACCTTGACCTATTAGGAATATAATAAAATAGTTGGTATTAATTTAAATTGTTATCTTAATATTTTTTAAAAATCAATGAATTTAGTAGTTCCAACATTGACACTATAGATTGCTTATAAAAATAATGTTTTATTAAATTATTTGAAAATAATAAATTCTTTTTAAAAATATATAATAATTAAAATATTTTCTATAATGTTTTAAGTATTTATTTATGATCTAATTTACATCAAATAAGTAAATATTTATCCCTTTTATTATTGAGATATTTGTTACCCTAGTTAATAATTAAATAGAATAACTAACAGTTAATTAAACAAATTAGGTTGAAATTTATAGAAACACTTTCCTAAATTTTATTTTTTATTATATAATAATCCAATATCATCTCATATTATACATTGTGACTTATTTGATGTTTTTGTATGTGCTTTCAGTTTATTATAAATAAATATTTTTTGAGTTTCCAAAAGCACCCCTCACCTTAATTATAAAAGGGCACCTCCTCCCTCACCTCTTAACATAGCTTTGAGCCTTCAATAGCATACATTCTATTCCCATTTACTTTATAAAATTACCTAGTAATTTTCTGTAGGTTCTTGTTTTCTTCAAACACCAACTCTAGTACTTTAAGATAAGATTTAGAGGGATCACGTCGAAGAAGATATAATTTCCTCTACCGATTCTTTCAAACCTCATTCATATTATACTTCATATTCATGTGTTGATTAAATTAAAAATAATAAATACAGTGTCACTTATATAATGAAAATTTATTATGATTATGGAATAACCATATTTCACTTTCTATCCATCCTATGAAAAATGAAATCACCACGCGTGCGTACGTACGACTTACCGTCTCCATGCCTTGGTGTAATATGTTTTTCAGCACCAACATACATGGATTGGTATAATTATGGAAATAATAACTATATATGATTATTATAACATGATATTTATTCTGAAATATTATGAACCATTCACTTCAATACCATTCAACAATTATGGGAATGATATTGTCGCTCATGCGTACATACGATCTACTGTCTCCACGATGCGATACAATTCATTATACTTGATCTTAATTAAATAATGATTATATAAATGAAATTAATGAATAAATATGATATATATTTTACTAATATCATTCTATAAATAATATAACTATTACCTAATAAGAGTGACAATAAATTATCTGACAAAACCTGTATAAGAAAATAAATAAGTTAATACCTGATGGATGAGTAATAATGTTACTAAAAAACGGAGGATAATATGATCATATTTGATATCCTAAAAATTATTATGAATCATTAATAATTCAACGAAATTATTTAAATAATTATACATGATTTTTTGGATACATATGAAGGATATTATCTCTAAGGTAATGGATAATTTTACAATTTCATTATTTTCCGAGATTGTTTATTTTATAAATATTTACTTGGGTATATTTATCATCAGCATACATGTTTCCTAAATATTTATTCCAAAATAATATTTATATCCCTATAAATAAGTTTAAATTCAATCATACCAATTGGTGAATTTTTATTAAATGGTATGAAATGAATATTTTGTCATTTTCACTACAGGGTACTTTTTGACTTTCTGATAAACGTACGAGAAGAATGTTTTATTTTAACTTTTACTGCATGAACATATTTTGACTTTTTCATAATGCCTTATTTACATAAATATTACTATAAATTATTTATGGGTTATCTTCAAGTAAATTATATTCTTTTAATTTTTTTTTGACATTTTGAGAAAAAAAAATGTTTTAGAAAAAGAAGGGATATTTTCCTCAATAATTATTTTCAAGTGTTTTATCAAAATTATTTTTAATCTAAGATGACATCATTTAAATAGGTTTATGTTTCTATCCCTATTATTAATATTATTTATTTTTTTTATTATGGAATTATATTTATTAAATCCATTTATTTTATATGGATTGTGATGGAATGATATTTAAGATACCCATTTTATTCCTTAGTCTATGCTATGATGAATGATTTATGTTTTTATGGAACACATAAAAATGATTTCATTATGAGACAGGTGGGGCCTATATCTCCCTCCAATGCATTGTTAAATTATTTATATCTCTTTATCTAAACATGGATGGAATAGGAAATGATATCGATTTCGTAATATAGGTCCATAATGAGGAGTGAACTTGGTTCAGTATTGGACTGTTTCCGCTATGATGGTCTTGGAAATAAGTCTCAACTAATATGAAATGATTTTCTATGCTTATGTGTATGTTAAAAAATTAATGTCTTATGTTATGACTTTTGGGAATATTTTCATTGATTATTTATGAAAATTTATGATTTATCCCATAACATGATATCAGGATCTTTCATATATAGGATAATATTTTAAAATGATTTGTTATTATATATTATGATTATGATATGATTGATATATTCCTTATTTACCCTTACTGAGCATCATAGACCACCCTTTATTATTTTTCTTCTTCCCAAGTCATGAAGAAAGGTATTAAGTAAGATAAGTCAAAACAGGGTCTAGTTATAAAGGAATAAGCGGGAGACAATGTATGTCTTATGAACCAATTGTTTATGTTTCCCAGTTTCAAAAGACACTATACTTATATGGTCCTGTCATGGATTTGTTATATTTTGTAATGAATATTCTTCAATTTTGAAGTAATATTTTTTTATGTAAATTATGGGTTGTTATGATTATAAGGTAAAGGATTTATCAGACCTCATACTTAACCTTGAACTGTATTAGTTTTATTTATAATGAAGGAAGATGATACTCTTTGGTTTTGTATTAATTATAGTAAATTGTAACAAGTTACAATAAATAATTAGTATAATTTTCAATGAATAGATGACTTATTAGATAAATTAAAGGGATACAATTTGTTCTCTAAGATTTATCTATGATTATGGAATCATAATTTTAGATTTATAAAAAAGTATATTCTAAAGACAACATTTTAGATTTTGTATATCCATTTTGAACATGTCATCATGCTATTTGTTCTCATGAATTCACCTTCATTCTTTATGGAGTTAATGAACCATATCTTCCATAGTTACCTTGATTATTTTTTCATGGTATTTTTTAAAGAATATTTTTGACACTTGAAGTAGGAATGACCATGAAGATAACATTTTAATTATACTACTTACATTGTAGGATCCCCATTTATATGCTATGTTTTCAGAGTGAAACTTATGGATATAACAATTTAATTTCCTAATGCATGTAATTTCAGAATAAGTAATATTATTTGATCCTATAAAGATCGAAGTAGTCATATCTTGTAAAAAACTGAAGAATTTCATTTGAGATACACAATTCCTTTAGATTAGTAGGACATTATAATCACTTTATTTTTAATTTCACAATAATTTCTTCTCTCATGACTACTCTAACAATAAATGTTATTACATTAAAATGTAATTAAGCCTTTTAGAAATTTTTTTTTATAGATTAATTCTTGCCTCACATCAGCACCCATTCTAATTCTTACAAAACTAGGTAATGGTTATGTTGTATATTTTAATGTGATTAGAACCAGTCTCAGTTATGTTTGTGTGTAGGGAGACCATTTTATGGCCTGTGATTCAAGGTAGTTGTGAAAACATTATAAGAACTATATTCCACATGAAATTGAATTATTTATATTAATCTATTCTTTAAAGGTATGGTATTATTACCTCTTTAGAGAAATGTTTACACTTTAAAATAACCATAAGTGTTTGAAATACATCATTTCTCAATGAGAATTGAACTTGAGGAAATATATAAGGATTTAGTACCAATATATGTTATATTTTTATTTGGTACACACATTAGATAAATGAAATTCCAAGGAAGATATATTGACTTGGAATTCGTATAGTGAGGTGGTATGAGAAGATAACGACCAATGAAAATTGATCACTGTGATTACTTTCATTCATCTGGATCATGATTTACAAGATCAACAAACAATTTTATTCTTAATTAATCTTATTCCTAACTTGATTAATTTTTTCAAAAAATCTCAAATGTCATATTTATATTGAATCTCCATTAAGTAAAACCTAAATAGTGTAAATGCATTTAACAGATGGATAAAGGATTCAAACATATTATTATGATTTTGAAATTGACTTATAGTCCCTCTGTATTTCAAATAATATATTCCTTTGGTGTATCATAATTTAAAATGGTCCATTCATCCAGGTATTCAAAAAATGTAAAAGGAAATGAAAACTCATTTAAGGTGGGAAGGTATAAAATCAATTTTTATATAATTTTTTACAAAATGTCTAACTTGTCATCATGTAAAGTAAAAACATCATATTCTGAATAGTATTCTATAATATATTACTATAAATATATGGAAGTGGGAGAATATTTTTGTAGACTCTGTTACAGGTCTACCAAGAATGTTGCAAAATCATGATTCTATTTGTGTGATTTTGGATTGACTCACCAAGTTGAGACACTTTATCCTTATCAAAGAATCCAACTTGGTAGAGGATTTAAATAATTTACATATATGATAGGTTTTCCAGTTTCACAGAGTTACTATTTAGATTATCTTTGACAGAGATCCACGATTCAATTCCCAATTATGGTGATCTTTACAATAGGATCTCTAAACACAAATGACCATGAGAGCTGTATATCATCTATACGAATATGGGTAGTTTGAACACACAATTCATACATTAGAAGATATACTCCATGCCCATTTCATTGACTTTATATTCCTATAATAAAATCTATTAGATGACAATACATATGGTCCTATTTTAGGATTTTTTTGGCCATCCATGTCATTATCCACTATTTTTGGTGGAAAAAAGGGAAACATCATTTATTGGACTAATTCTTATCCATGATACAACATATATTATTCAGATATGGAAGCTTATGGATATGAATTAGAGCTAATAGAAACATTATGTACATAATCATCATTGAACATTATCTTTAAATGTGAGTGACTATATCTTCTTGAAAGTTTCATCAAGATTTGGTCATCAATGCTTGGGGAAACAATGTATGTTAACACAATAGTATGTGGGATCATTCAAGTTTTTAAATATATTTTCACTATAAAAAACCTATTATCCTTACTACTATGATTTGGTACTATCCATAACATCTACCATGTATCTCAATAGAAGTATTATAACTCAAATCCTCATCATGTGATTAGTTGAGATCATGTTACTCTTGAACCTAATGTGATTTTTATCTATGAATTGGTATGAATTACATATAGATTGGAAAATACATTGTGTGGTAGATCTATTTATTTGGTACAAGTTTTATGGAATCATGGAAATATTCAAGAGGAAACATGGGAATGAGAGAATATTATACGAGAGAAATGACCTGATTTGCTAAAGGGAAACCTTGATCTCTAACTTTATAAGGATAGAAAGCCTAATGGTGGTGACAATATACAACCCATGGTTCAAATTATTCCATTTTTATATTTTTTATTTTATGTATGGAGTTATTGGGATAATCATTTGGAATATATTGGAGGGTTAAAGGAATACTAGACTAGAATCTAGGTAAAGGAAAAATTCATGCCATGAATGGGTCACTCATGATGTGAACATGTTATGGGGAGATTTTATAAATTTATTCAATTCATGAAAGTGTTTTATATTCTGAATTTCTAATAACATTCATGTCATGAAACCAATTGATGATGTGTGATGGTTTTTTAAAAAATTAAAAATAGAGGTTATGTGAATATCAATGAATGTGACATCTCAAGGATTCATAATGTGAATTCTAAAAGTCAAAGGATCTGTGTATGGACGATCTATGTCCTCCTAGTCCGTTATCTCCAATTATGTATAACCTTCATATTTCAAGTTGCATAATAACAATCAATGTTGCAGATGAATAAATTTCACCCAATATAAAAATCATTTCTTTATGTAAGCATGAATTACATATGATGAATGCCTATCATGGGGCATGGAAAAATATTATTTTAATTACCTAAGTAGAGTATAGCAGTTGATCCTAGGTAGTCTCTCGAAGAGGAGTGCACTCAAATCAAGGTTGTTAAATTTTGTGGGGTTTCTAAAAAGGATTGGCTTAAATTAAATTTAATTATTGTGACATAAACAAATATATTAAATTGATTGGTATTAAAAAAATGATAAAGACGATGATTGGATTGGGCTCGGCTAGACCTAGTGTTGTGCCATCATGGTTTCCAAATTTTGTATCCTTATTCTTCCTTTAACTGGTAAGAGAGAGATTCATCTATTGAGTTGTAAATATCCCTTGGTTAGATAGATGTGATGATAATTTTTCCATCTCAAAAACCTTATATTGGTATATTCTCCTTCCAATGTGTTTAGGTTAGTAGAATGATTCTTGATTAGTTAGAGCAATCCCTGACCATGAATTGTTGTTCCCTAATAAACCAATATTATGACATACAATCCTACACACGTGCTTGAATACCATCAATAAATCACCACCCAACCCTAATATTGTTCCATCGTATACATATTATAATTGGGTGGAGGGAGATGTGATCATCGACCAAATCAATTTATAATAACAGAATCAAAACCTAACACAACAACATTGGGAATTTAAAACTGAATTAAGAATTGAAACCAGAATAAGAAAGCAGAAAGAATTTGATTCATTTCAAGAATAATAACTCAAGAACACACATTGTTTTATCCTCCCCTCTTCTTGATCACTCAAATGAAACTACCCCTCCATGTATGGGAAAAACAAGATGGTGTGAGGGAGGAGAAACATTTTAATGTAAAGAAAAAAAAGAAATAAATAGAATGATGCCAAAGGAGATGGTCCCCGAGTGTCCCTTGTATTTCTCCCATCTCCGTGTGTGGTGTAGAACTATACCGTAATAATGGGTGAACTCCTATTTATTATGTCAAGGGGGTTCCAGCCTCCAGTATTCAAATTTATGATCTTCAGAATCTCTCTTTAAGATTTCATACAGATTCTGTCCACCGAAAGATTGAACAAGGTGTGCCAATTTAATGGAAAAATGTTTTCATATTTCAACCCAAAATTTCATATTTATTTTCCTTGTGTGTTATGATATATGTAAAATTAGTGATGAGATTTTATTCTGGATGAATGTTTCCTTTTTTTTTTCTGCCCCAATATTTGAGCATCCATGGGCTATCTTAATGAATGTAAATCTTCATAATATTAAACAGAAGAAATCCCCATTTAATTATATTTCCATTAAAATGGTAAGCACCAAAATTGGATGTGTTTTGACAGATTTATGACCAATTAATTGAGGTGGGGTCCACAGGGTCTTCCAGAATAATATTCCAACTCGATTGAATTTTTCAGAAACCTGAAAGGCCGAATAAAATCTAGGTATAGAAACAAAAGATGAATAAGAAAATATATGAATCCAATAAAAAATGAATCACATCAATTAGAGTTATATTTTTAATGATATGAATGAATTACCAATGTGATTAAAATCTGTCAATATTTCCAAATTAAGCAGTTTTCATATTTAAGCTGAAAACACCATATAAATCCAAAATTGATGCAAATAACACAAATTGATAAATTATTAGTGATTAAATAATTTAATTATATTTAAAAAAATGATGAAAATATTATCTCTATCAATCCCTTACGCTTAAACTTTGCTTTTCCTCAAGCATAAAATATCAACATGGAATTTAAAGGGGACCAATGTTACTAATTTTTAAATTTCAATGCAATAAAATCAATCAATTATCAATGTAAAATAAAAATTCAATGTTACAAAAAAAAATTAATTTCCCATTTTTTAAAGAAACAATCAATTCATGCATTTTAATTTTTCCCTTTAAAAAATGATGGAGCTTATCCTTTCATTCATTCAAGCTTATTAATTTATTATTATTAAAATTCCAAATCATGATCTACCTATCTTCGAAATCGTTTCCCTCATCACTCATTATACAATTAAAGTGGAGTTATGATCATATCATGAGAAAATGCTCCTAATCCATAAGCTTGTAAAGGAACTAATTCTCCCCTTTGTGAAGACAAAAAGCATATAAAATCATGAGGACTTGCAATAAAGGTTCAAATGACTCTGTGGATTATGGTTGGTGGGTAAGTGATTGAAATAACTTAAGTCTAGAAGTAGGAGGTTTGACTCTTAAGTACAATGCATGATTAATCAATTAAAAAATAGGATTAATCTCACTCAAATCCCCTTGATAATGTGAAACACAACACCACACCCTTTTTATGACATGGGACATCAGTCAATAAATGATTATAAAGAATGATATCATCCAAGTTCTCCCTCTTTTTTTAAATAAAGCTCTATAAAGGCACAAACTTATTTTTATTTTTTTTAACTTTTTTAAAGGAGAACCATAGTAAATGAAAAAATTATAATAAAATTATGGATTATGCCCAATTTTTTAATAATACATTTCCTAGAATGATGACGCACATCTCACACCAACAAAAAATGATACATATTCCAATGAACTAACATGAAAGTCCCTTCCCCCACACACAAACTTGAAATGTCCATGCAAAAATAATAAATGTGAAGGTAGGTAAAGAAATATCATCTTGTAATGTGGATTAAACATATAAGGAAATTCATGGATTCTATGAGATAATGAAGGATAAATGTAAGGGTCGGTCTGAGGTAAATATGTGGCTAGACAAAGTAGTACCTAAATCATTTTAAATGTGTTTTTGCACAATCATAGCTTTGACAAGTTTCAATGAATGTTCTGGAAGGTGGCATGTCCCAAGATCACTTAAGAAATATACTCAAGATAAAATAGAAAATATTTGGTCTAGAAATACTCTCAGTAATGGGAATATGATATTGGAAAATCACTAATTTCATGATTAATAATAACAAATTAATTCACATGAAATTTATAAATTAAAAACATGAAAATGGTAGGAAAATTTCATTTACATGAATAAATTAATTCCATCAAATCCCCAGTCCTCATTTCAAAATTCATGATTCACTTTAATCATCCAATTCTCCATTTTACTCATTCAATATTATTAACATTGAAATATAAAACATGGAATCACTAGATTCTTTTTAAACTCATGTATCCTAGATAAGTCAAGTAAAACATGAATTCAAGCGTGGGATGCATTTTCTAATTAACAATTTAAAAGAAAAAAATGTTGGGAATATAGTTGGATAATATAGAATTGAAACTCTTACTCCCCTTTCAAATGGATGATTATCTTAATGTTGTGTAATATCACTATATCTTCATTTCATGCATTCCACCTTTCTTGAGGGTTCTTCATTGGCTTGAATTTTTTTAGCCTTGCAGAATCTTCATTAATGGACCAGAAATATAATAATGAAAAAAATTGATATTGAAATCATGTTCAATAATTCTAGTATAAGACCAAGAGGAAAAGTGGGAAAAAAATGTGGGTTGACTCTAGGAATTTCTTTTGTTTAATGTCTTTGGCTCGACTAAACAAATTGATTTTTTTTAAAAATACTAGACTACCAGATTCCCTCACCCAAACATAATTGATGTAGTGTCCCTGGTTCATTCAAATGTATTTAACAAGTAAGTAGAATTGAAAATGAATCACAGTAAGCCAGAAAATATAAAGGAGAGGTGTGACCTGACTTATTGGAAATACGACATTGAGTTAGGATCCTACGTTTTTCTCTTTGAAAACCAAAATAAAGTAAAAAAAATATTTTGAGAAATTTATTAAATGAAATGAAACTATGATTGGAATGAGAAAAGACAGATAAATCTTGGTTTAATCCCCCAATTGGGATATGGGTTTTGACTACCTCCATATTTGTAGTTTTAATCAGTTATCCTCATTCTAATGGTGGGTGAAGTTTATTTCTCATGTACCAACAAGAATTCTTCTTTCCATCATGCACTTGATTCTTTTTTATGAGGACTCCTTGGATATAGCATACTAAATCCACATCCTTGAGAATGAGATAAAACTTCTATAGTGGAGGTAGGATTATGAATGAGTCTTCCTTTTTCTTGGTTTCAATTTTCCTAATTTCTATTTCATTCAAAAATTCGTTCTCAAGGTAAGATGTGTCATTTTAATAATAATATGGAATTTTAGAGATTAATTCTATTTGAAAAAAATTAATTCTTAATGAATCAATATTAAATTATTCCCTTTCAATGTATGCATCTTGTGTCTCCATTTTCTTAGGAAAATACACTTTGATCTTCTATTGAGATCCCACCAATAGATGATCAATATGTTTGGGGAGCTTGAGTTGTTCCTCTTTAGGTTCATCTTTTTTTCAAAATCATACTCCAAGGAAAAAAATAAGTTGGATGAATTTGAAATTTTCAATTAAGGGGAGGTGATACACAATTCATTTTTAATAAAAATAGAATATAATAAGATAAAGAAAATATTATCTCCCTGAGTTTGTTCATATTCAATATCATCTTCAATGGAAAGCACATCTTAGAGATGAGAAGTATATGATAGAAGCAGGTAGTCAGTCTCCCCCATTTCTTGGATCTCCTTAGAAAGATTAGGGAAGTCTGATGGTAGATCATCTTGTACATTGGAAACTTCATAAAACTTTGGAAAGTAATGGGAGAACTCAGTTAGCTCTTAGTCGATCACTTCAAAAATTTCTTTGTTCATGTCCTCCCTTGAGCCAGATATGAATTAATTGAATATACATTACCCATTATTTGACTTCCTAAATAACCTCACATATTTAACAAGAAAATAAACACCATCCTCTTTGGACAAGGGTGAGACAATAATGTTTCTCTAATTGGTGTGTAATTGTTCCATGAATTAAAGAAATAATCATTTGAAAACATCATGGAAAAGTTTGTTTTTTAATTTGTTTTTTAATATTCGAAAAAGGTAAAATATTTTCAATTAGATTGTGGAACTACCTCCCCAGAAATGGTGCCATGTTTGATGCATTCTTGTTATGGGTCATGGCAAAACAATATTTTAATTACCTATGTATAGTATAATAGTTGATTATAGGTAGTCTCCTGAAGAGGAGTGCACACAAATCAAGTTTGCCACTTTTTTTGTTTTATATAAATGATTGGTTTTAATTAAATTGAATTTAGGTGAAATAAAGAAACAGATTAAATTTATTGTTTTAAAAAAATGATAAAGATGGTGGTCGAATTGGGCTCGGCTAGACATAGTGTTGTGCCACATGGTTTCCAAATTTTGACTCATTTTTCTTCCTTTAACTGGTAAGAGATAGATTCATCTACGAAGTCCTCTTTCTCCCATGGTTAGATAGATATCATGAGAATTTTTCTATCTAAAACAATAGATTGGTATATCCTCCTTCCAATGTGTTTAGGGTTGTAGAAGGATTCTTAATTCATTAGAGCAATCCCTAATCAGGAATTGTTTTTCCCTAATAAACCAATATTCTGACATTTAATCCTACACACATGCTTGACTACCATCGAGAACTCACCACCCAACCCTAATCCTGTTACACTATATACATTTTAGAATTGGGTGGAGGGATATGTGATCATCAACCAAATCAATTCATAATAACAGAATTAAAACCTAAAACAACCGCATTCTGAATTTAAAAATGAATTAATAATTGAAACCAAAATAAGAAAGAAGAAGGAATTTTTTTCATTTCAATCACAATAACTCAATATCACACATATCTTTAGCCTCCCCTCTTTTTGATCACTCAAATGAAACTACCCCTCCATGGATGGGTCAAGCGAGATGATCCGGTAGAGGAGAAGCATTTTAATGTAAAGAAAATAAAAGAAATAAATTGAATGATGCTGAAGGAGATGGTCCCCAAGTATCCCTTGGCTTACTCTCATCTTCAAGTGTGGTGTAAAGATCACCCATCAGAATGGGTGAACTCTATTTTATATAAGTAAATAGGGTGACATCTTATGGTCTTCAAATTTAAGATCTTCAGAATCTCTCTTTAAGATTTCCTATAGACTCTATCCACTGAAAGTTTGAACATGATATGCCAATTTGATGTAATTTTTTTGGCATGGTTTATTCTTAAAATATCTTGTTAAATAACTTGTACATTTCAACCCAAAATTTCATATTAACACTCATTGTGAGTAATGAGATATGAAAAATTAATGATGAGATTTTATTCTGGATGAATGTTTCCTTTTTTTTTTCTGCCCCAATATTTGAGCATCCATGGGCCACCTTAATGAATATAAATCTTCATAATATTACACATAAAAACGCCCCATTTAATTATATTTCCATTACAATTTGAATCACCCAAATCATTTGTGTTGTGACCAATTTATGACCAATTCATTGAGGTGGGGCCCACAGGGTCTTCCAGAATAATATTCCAACTTGATTGAATTTTTCAGACCCTTGGATGGCCAAATTAAATCCTAGTACAGAAACCAAAGATGAATAAAATAAATATATGAATCCAATAAAAATTTAATCCCATCAATTGGATTTATATTTTAAAATATATGAATGAATTACCAAAGTGATTAAAAATTATCAATATTTCCAAATTAAAAAGTTTTCAAATTTAATCTCAAAACAACTTATAAATCCAAAATTGATGTAAATAACATAAATTGATAAATTATTAGTGATTAAATAATTTAATTATATATAAAAAATGATGAAAATTATATCTCTATCAATCCCCCACACTTAAAATATGATTCTCCTTAAGTATAAAATCTCAACACGGAATTCAAATGGGACCAATGTTACCAATATTCAAATATCAATTTAATAAAATCAAACAATTATCAATGTACGATCAAATTTTCATGTTCCAAAAAAATATATCAATTTAATTTCCCATTTTTCAAAGAAACAATGAATTCATGCATTTTACTTTTCCCCTTTAAAATATGATGGAGCTTTTCCTTTCATTCATTCAAGCTTATCAATTTATTATTATTAAACATGCCAAATCATGATCTAACTCTCTTTGAAATCATTTCTCTCATCACTCATGATACAATTAAAGTGGAGTTATGCTAATATCATGAGAACATACTCCTTATCCATAGGATTGTAAAGTAACTACTTTTCTCACTTTGTAAAGACAAAAATAATATAAAATCATGAGGACTTGAAATAAAGGATCAAATGACTATGTGACTTAGGGTTGGTGGGTAAATGATTGAAATAATTTAAGGCTATAAGTGGGAGGTTTGACTCTTAATTACAATGCATGATTAATCAAGTGAAAATATAGGATGAATCTCCCTCAAATACCCTTGAGAATGTGAAACACAACACCACACCCTTTTTATGAAGTGGGACATGAGCCAATAAATGATTATAAATAATGATATCATCCAAGTTATCACTGTTTTTTTAAAATAAATCTACAGAAAGGAACAACTTTATTTTCATTTTTTCTCTAATTTTTAAGGCGAACCAGATGAAATGAAATAAGAATAATGAAATGATGACTCATGTAGAATTTTATAATAATATATTTCCCATAATGATGACGTACACCCCAAACCACCCAAAAATGATACATATCCCAATGAACACACACAAAAAATCTCTTCCCCAACACTGAAACTTGAAATATCCATGAAGAAATACTAAAAGTGAAGGTAGGTAATAAAATATCATCTTTTAATGTGGCTTAAACCTATAAGGAAATTCATGGATTCTATGGGATAATGAAGGATAAATGTAAGTGTGGGTCTCAGGTAAATATGTGGCTATAAAAAGTAGCACCTCAATCATTTTAAATGTGTTTTTGCACAATCATAGCTTTGAAAAGTTTCAATAAAAGTTCTTGCTAGTGGCATGTCCCAAGATAACTCAAGAAATATGCTCAAGAAAAAATAGGAAATATTTGGTCTATAAATCCTCTAAGGAATGGGAATATGATATTGGAAAATCACTCATGGGATTATTAATAATAACAAATTAATTCACCAGAATTTTAGAAATTCAAAACATGAAAAATGGTATGGAAATTTAATTTATGTGAATCAATTAATTCCATACAATCATGAGCCCTCATTTCAATATTCATGATTCAATTTAATAATCCAGTTCTCCATTTTACTCATTCAATCTTATTAACATTGAAATATAAAACATGTCATCACTAGATTCCTTGGAAACTCATGCCTCATAGATAAGTCAAGTAAAACATGAATTCAAGCATAAGAATTCATTTTATAATTAATGCTTTAAAATACTAATTTGTTTTGGAATATAGTAGGATAATATAGAATTGAAAATCTTACTCCTCTTTCAAATGGATGCTTATCTTCGCATTAGGTAATCCCACTACAGCTTCTATTCTTGCATTCCACCTTTCATAACGGTACTTCTTTGGCTTGAAATTTTTTATCCTTGTGGAATATTCATTTATATACCTAAAATATAACAATAAAAACAATTGATATTTCAAGCCTGTTCAATCATTAAGGTATACGACCAAGAGGAAAAGTGGACAATGGAAAAAATGTGGGTTGCCTTTCAGAAGTGCTTTTGTTTAATGTCTTTGGATCGGCTAAAAAAATTGTTTTTTTGAAAAAACCTAGACTACAATATTCCCTCCCCCACACATAATTGATTCAGTGTCCTTGGTTCATTCATATGGATTTAACTTGTAAGAATATTTGAAAATTAATCACAACAAACAAAAAAATGTAAAGAAGAGGTGAGACCAGACTTATTGGAAATGCAATGTTGATTTAGGTTCTTAAGTGTTTCTATTTGAAAACCTAAGTAATGTAAAAAAATATAATGATAATTTTATTAAATTAAATGAAAATATAATTTGAAAGAGGAAATAAGGATAAATATTTGTTTAATCCCCCAAGTGGGACCTGGGTTTTGACTGCCTCCAGATGGGCAGTTTTAATCAGTTATCCTCAATCGGATGGTGGGTGAAGTTTCTTTCTCAGGAACCAACAATAATTATTCTTTCCAGCATACACTTGAACCTTTTTTTTGGACTCCATGGATATATCATACCAAATCCACCACCATGATAATGAGATAAAACTTGCATAGTGGAGGTAGGATAATGTTCGAGTCCTTCTTTTTCTTGGTTTTAATTTTCCAAATTTCTTTTTCATTCACCAATGCATTCTCAAGGTAAGATTTGTTATTGTAATAATCATAGTTAATTTGAGAGATGAATTCTATTTTAAAAAAATTAATTCTTAAAGAATCAATATAAAATTCTTCCCTTTCAATGTATGCATCTTGGGTCTCAATTTCCAAATGAAAATACACTTTGATCTTCCCTTGATCTCCCTCCAATAAATGATCAATATGTTTGGGGAGCTCCAGTTGTTCCTCTTTTGGTTTATCTTATTTTTCATAATAATCCTCCAAGTAAAAACATAATTATGGATAAATCTGAAAATTTCATGCATGGGGAAGTGATACACAATTCATTTTTCATAAAATTATAAGATAACTAGTTGGAGAAAAGATCATATCCCCACGTTTGTTCATCTTCAATATCCTCTTCAGTGGAAAGCACCTCTTGGATATGAGTAATAGCTGATAGAGGCAGGTATTTGATCTCCTCAGTTTCTTGGATCTCTTTATAAAAAATCAGGGATGTATAATGGTAGATCATCTTGTACATTTGAAACATCATAAAACTCTGGAAAGTAATAGGAGAACATAGTTAGCTCTCAGCCCATCGCTTCAAAAATTTCTTTCTTCATGTCCGCCCTTAGTCCAGATATGAATTCATTGACTGCCTATTCCCCATTATTTGACTTCCAAAATAACCTCACCTATTTAACAAGAAAAGAAACACCATCCTCAACGGACTAGGGTGAGTCAATAATTTGTTCTTTCACTGGTGGGTAATTACTCTAGGAAATAAATAAATAATCATTTGAAAACATCATGGAAAAGTATATTTTTATTTTTTTTTAAAATTTGAAAAAGGTTAAATATTTATAATTATATTGTCGCACTACCTCTCTAGTAATGATACAAAGTTTGAAACATGGCTGTCGTGGGGCATGGATGTTGATGCTTCTTTCCATCAAAAAGTCTAATGAACAGAAAATAGGAATACCTTAAGCATAATGAGGGTCACCCATTGAATAACATCAAAACAATTTATGAAGGCATGGACTAGGATCCTAATTGGAGTGAGGCGCACAAGTTACTTGCACACCATGAAAGTCACTTGCATGCCACCTATGGGTCATTTACCTCACTTGCACGCCCTATTTGGTTTTTCTCCCAATGTGCAAGGGGGCCTATAAATAGCCCCTGTGGGCCCCCATTTTAACGATGGATTTTCCAAATGTCAAATTCAGGATCTGGTCGCCGAAATCTTCAACTCAACTCTTATGAAAGGTTCTAAGGTAAATCTTTACCTTTAATGGAAGACTTGAAAGAGTATAATAGGGCCTAAGTGTTTAGAATTCATCAATAATTGTGCACTTATGTATCCAGACCTCCTTAAAAATGGAAACCCTTATGCACTGCCCTACCCTTTCGATAAAACATACATGCCACTTTTTTGGAAAATTATTTGTATAATACTAAAGGATTGAGTTAAGTCTCTCCCAAATATTACCCTCATTATTATTCATCACCCAGGGGAACCCATGTCATGCAAGTATACTTGCATGGCCAAGAATTTCGCGCCAACTTCAGTTGTGTGGCTCTCTTCTGTTCACCTATCCTCTTCATGATATTAGCCCTTGAACCCCTTTTTAAATCCATTTATGGAATGGTTCCTTTGTTGGATTCCTTATATGATAGAAATTATGTGATAACCTCTCTCAAAACCTCATGACTTACAAGCTTTATGTCACTACGGTTAGAGGTTTCCTCCATATAACCTCATCCTTTAAGATGAGAAGATCTTGTGATTTAGGGAATCCTTGTTAGGAGTAAGCCCCAAGTTCCCTTGGTACGGGCCTCCTTCTGAGGAATAATCCCCAATCATAATTCCTTTAATTAGGACATCCTACTTAGAAGTAATCCCCCAGTCCCCTTAACCTCGACCTCCTTCTTAGGAGTAATCCCTAGTCATAATTTCCTTTAACATTGGGCATCCACCTTAGTAGTAGGCCCCAATCTTAATTTCTTTTTATTTGGGCCTCCTTCTCAGGAATAAGCCCCAATCATAATTCCCTTTTAATTTGGGTCTCCTTCTCAGGAGTAAGCCCCAAGTTATAATTCCACTTTAATTTGGGAATCCTACTTAGGAGTAAGCCTCGGGTTAAAACTCCAAATCTCCATAAAATACAAATACCTTTATGGACCCTGCTCTAGGGCTTCTTTCCCGAAGTAAGGCATGGTCTTCATCTACTTTGGTAGTCTTACATATGTAAGCCCCACATCATTTATTGTGACTACATCTTTCACAACACAATCTCCAGGTTTACTGATACCTCTTGTTTCTCACACTGAGTGTGACTCACATGATCTTAGTGTGTAAAAGTAATCACTACATATCTTTTTGGGCCTTTAACCTTGGATAAGCCCCATATTTCTTCACCCAAACTACGTGTACTTTGATATTTTCCTTAAAAGTAGTGTACGTAGGAAATATTTCTATGGTTCAAGCCCGTCATTCATTAATTCCTTTCCGTCCCATATGATGTTAAAATATATCCTTCTTATTGAACTACATGGGTTCTGATTCCTTTTTAACGAGGATATGTAGGTAGCCCATCTAAGGGTACGATCCCAATTCTGAAATAATCCCTATCTTTCTGAATGACAGTAAACTGCAAGTGCCTCACTGAGTGGCTTTAAAACTAGTATGTTCATCTTAATGACTAAGAGATTTCTATATAATGTATTAAAGGATACCATTGTCTAAGAATCTCTAATACATATGGATTATTCTCCATCTATGAAGAATCTAAAATACATATAAAAGATTATCTAAATCTCATACATATCAATCAACGATTGTCAAATCTAAAGGAAAACTCATTTTCAGGCTTGGTGAATTAATAAGGATTCGTGAACATAATATAAATCTATAAGAGAGTCCCAGAGTAGGAAATAATTCCCCCCAAAAAGGTGTGATGAGCCTGACCTCCCATCCTCTCGACCAATGCAAATTATTAAGCCTCATCGGTCTACAAATAATGAGCACCTACCTTTGGAAAGTAGGTCCAAATGGATATAGAATCATTGTGTGTTTCATGTTCTATGAATAAACCCATAAGAAACTTATTGAAAAGTTTTAACCCTAAACAAACAAGGTCATCCCCTTTTCTAGACAAAACCAAAAATGGTAAAGCCGATGTTAAACCTTAACCTAGTTAAATTATGTTTTACTTATTTGTTAGGCCCCTATTAAACTCAATATGAGGGCCAACAATGAAATCAATAACCTATAGATCATCAAAAATATGTAGTATGGCCAAACTTATCTTGATTATGTATGCTATATAAAACATGAACTATTTTCCAAAACCTCTTTGCAACACAAAATTTCCACTTTAAGGTTCACACCTTTGAATGCCTCGGCCGCTACTCCTGCTGGATCCTCATCCGCTCTGAGGATGACATCACCTACTCAGCATCTTCAATGCTGGGTATCAAATGCATTGGTGAGGGAATACCATCAACATGGTAGCATCCTGACTCTGGAGGCCACTCGACAAGCCCTCTAAGTTAACAACTCACCCTGGTTGTCCAGACAGCGATGAACAGTGGTCAAGAAGCAGGTGGTGAAAACCACCATCTCCATCTGTTTCGGGTCTTTATCCTTGGAAGGAAACAACCAATCTCTCCCATATTACAGGGAGGTGAATGAAGAGTTCACTCAAGGCCTCAGTTCAAGAAGACAAAAGTCATTCCTGAGGACTCCCACCAACAATCTCCACCAGACTCGTGTGGTAGTGCACCCTCAACATGATGGGGGTATCGTCTCTAGGTGTTTAGATCAGGTTCCTCAGACTCGATCATGCAAGACGAACCGTCTGAGGAAAAATTTGGTCGATAGGGATAAGGTTCTTACATCTTCTGCCTCCGGAGAAGTCCATCAACCTATCCTGATGGAAAACAACGAGCAGGCATATACACCCGTCTGTCCTAATTTTATTACCCAGCAGACATGTTTGGCAGTAACACACCAATCCCACCTGGAAATTCTGGTGGAGTACTATAGGTAGTCACATTCATATGTTTATAAATCATTAGCCATTCAGCAGTCTCATCTAACTGCATTCAAAGAATCCCACCAACCAAATGTGGTGACCACCTATAAATATGCACATACACCTACTTACACTCATCAATTCTGCCAGCAGTATCATCTGCCAGCATTGAAGGAAGTTCATCAATCATATTTGGTGGAGAACAATCATCATGCACATACACCTATAATTCATCAAGCTAACCAATAGTCTTGTTTGGTAGAACCCAGAGATGTCAATTGGAAAGCACCAATGACAAACATGAGGCATACACAACATTCATCCCCCACAAATGAGTACTGTTAGAATTCATAGATAGGAAAAGGAGGACATGAACAGGAACACACACCTACTCGAAACATAGAATGGATGTATATTCCCCTTCCAGTAGATGAAGTCACCAAAAACATTATGAAAATGGTGAAAGAGCAGAAGAAAATCCTTACCCATATTCTGGATACCTGTCAGAATATTATAACAACTCCAGTGACATCATAGGGAAAGAAACATAAATCTGTCCCTATCAGTAGAGTTACTCATCAATATGTCACCCCGGAGTAGATTCACACCTCTGTTCCAGTCCAGGAGGGTCGTGGGGCATACTCCCCCATGTCATATAGACAATCAATTCGGGCACATACACCCAATTTAAATGGAGATAATCAGCCTAACCTGCCCATATCTTCTAATTAGGCACATACACCTACCCATAATAACCAATTTCGTCAACAAGTGGTTTTCAAAGTGAGTAAGAAAGAGTCCAAAGAAAAAGACCCATCCAAAAAAGTTAAAAAATAAAGATCGAGTCTACAATAAGGCCTTGCTCAATGCTGGGGTTGTTGAATCCCTCATACAATTATCTATTGCAACTTAAGATTCTACTATCTTTTTTCCAAATTTTGGAAATGACAAATATAATTCTGAAGGTCTTCATCAAACACTTCTTAATGAAGGCATGCTTCATGACAATTCGGTCAATCTCAAAGCATCATCTTTAGATGAGAGCCACGATAACCCTCTGTGTGGCTAGAAGACCAAGGAGCAAAAAGTTTCATCTTCTACTATAACCCACCATGTTTGTCCTCCCCATGATGATGAATTTAGCTGCGAAAGTCCTCTTCACAGTAGTAATTCGTATTTCCTGGAAAATTCTCTAAAGCACAATGCAGTAACGAGAAATCCCTCTTACCTTGAGGCACTTGCAAATGTGAAGCCAGTCATGTCTGATGCCTTATCGCTAGCAGGTTAAATACTTTCTCAATCAAAAGATATCCCGGGTTATAGGTCATTCTCCAAACCACCCCTAGGTCATTCATCTTCTAATTTGAAAAATGAATTCTCTACCAATCTTGTTAAATCTTATGAAGCAATGATGAAGCACCATAATTTTTCCAATCTGGTAGAAGAATATTCATCAAATGACAAAGAGGAAGTGCTGAATATGAGAAAAATAATTAGAGAAAGGTGAAATATCAGTCATGTTTTGGCCTTTGGCTGACTCTCACTATGATAATTTAGAAACATTGACCGAAGATTGTATTCACGATATTTGTATCAACATATGGAAAACTCTTTGTCACTTAGAAGAGAAAATATTACCTTATAATGAAAATCAAAATCATGTTAAGGTAATAGATGGGTTGCAATGCCAAATTGACTTGGCATCTCTCTCAGTTTCCTGACATCCAAAGGTTGAAAAGAAGGAGAGAACCCTTCAGCATACATTCCATGGTGCATTAAAAAGGTTCTTCCAGTTAATTACCAATTCCCCATCTGGTATTCATATCAGGGTATGGGGTGTTCATGGATAATTACATTTCACTGTGCTCTCTATTCGACAAAGCCATCCAAAAGTGGTCTCATGAAATGCTATTACCCATGGCTGGCCACAGCTAACTAGTTTTGTGTATAATCAAAGGCTTGCTCTAGAACATGCCTTAACTTGTTCTTCCAAGAGTCAGGCATATAAAGAAAAGTTTTTCTAATTACTCTTGCATTAAGAAAAGGAGAATATAAAATATGCTTCTTGTTTAGAGCACGCACATCATCATGTGACAGAGGTGTCAGAAATAATCCAACGGTCATCTTAGCCAGTTGATTTGAGTGGATTTCAGATGATGCATCCGGCCAATTTACAGACTAAAATCTGCAAATTCAGGAGAGCTTTTAAGAAATTTTCTGATGTAGCAGCTCAAGAGTCACCTCAGCTTGCCAAGTTGAGGAGTCTTTTAATCCAACCGTTAGGATCAATAAACACGATTCGAGGAGTTGATTAGGAAAAATAGGAATAGCCCCAGTCCATCAGACTGGGGACTTTTTCAAATTTTCAATCTCTTCCTCAGCAAAAGTCAGTCCTCTCTCAATTAGGGAAGAAGCCGCAAGAGGAACACATAGCCAAATTTTCAGGAAATTACCTCCAAATTATGGTTCATTAAGATGTTAATGGGGGATCAACCAAACAAAAGGCAATGTCTCATAAAGGACATAGAAGAAGATAGTATCTCAAAAGCACTGACAGAAAGACTGTAATGCGTTATGCATCGATAAATGTTATCAATGCCATTGTCACTGATCCCCCAGAAAATGAGGATCACTCAGAGGAATAAGATGAAGAAGTTCTTGGTTAACAGGATGTATACACAGAAACAAATAAAGAAGGTGTGTGTACCCAAAATCAAAGGCTTACCCAGAATCTCGGTATTCCTTCAAATAACCAACACCCCCCTCTACGAAAGGCGTCCAACAAGGGGAAAGGAAAAAAGTCAGATTGCATCTCACTTTTTCACTGGATAATTCCAATCAATTTCACTTGAAGAGAGACTTGCATAGCAAGAAGAGGAAATGAAGGAGTTGAAAAGACTAAACAAAGAGTTAGTTCAAAAGAGCATTTCTACTAGATGGTACCCACAAGAAAGTCCTCAACTTGCAAATCCTGTAAGATCTCTTCAGCAAAGAGGATTTGTAGTAACTACAGATGCAGATAATGAATTAAATCTGTTGGGTACACCATCAAGAAAGGATCATGTACATTATAATAGACCTATTTATGTGGGTTAACCAAGACAGATATCAGCACCATCATTAGTGGTCTTATTGGTTATTGCACCAGCTCAAGTTCCAGTGGCAATACCTGCACAAAATCCATCTCAACTAGATGTTTCTCAAACATTAATGAATACCATTGATCCATTAACAGTTCGTTTGGAATCTATGGAAGGACGACATGCACCAATTCAACCAGAAAAGAGGGATTTCCCTAAATGGGTGGATGCAATTCCTCCCCCATAAAATTTCTCGAATACCACATTCCCAATTTTTAATGGCTCGAGAGATCCAGAACAATACTGAAGGCATTTTTTTCTTATTGTGATCCTATGATGGGAACTCCTCAACAACAAGAAGCAGTTAAGCTTTGGTGTTTTGTGCAGTCATTATAAGGACTTGATTTTTCCTGGTATACAAGTTTGCAATCTCGGTCAATTATAGGGTGAGAATATCTTCGTCAAAAATTCCTTCTTCAAATTATCTCAACATTAACAAAGATGACATTTTGTGATCGTACCAATTGTAAAAAAGGAGAAAATGAAAGAGTTTAGGATTTCATTGGCCACTGAAAGGGATTAACATATTCCTTAAGTTTATCACTCCCTCAAGAAGAGTTTCTGCCAATTTGTGTGGAAAATATGCATGACTAATTACGCACGCCATTGATCCCTGGGAAATACACAGGAGTTTTTCGAGACCTTACTTCAATTGCTCAGCAGATTGAAGACTCTCTTATACAGACTAGGAATAAAACTCATGTAATTCCATCAATTCCAGGATGGATAATAGGAAAGGCAGAAGCTGCTACAGTTACACTTAAACAAGCACCTGTACCTACAAATACATCAAAACCTTCATCATATTGAAGGGATCCACCTTCTGAGCATCAAAAATAACGGCCACCTCATCAAGAAGATCAAAAAGATCAAAGGCGAAAATAGTTTTAGGATTTAATGAACACAGTTTATTCTTTCCTAAATGAACAAGTTCCTAGTTACTTCATCTCGGCTCTAGAAAACAATATGGTTCAGTTGCCAAGGACAAAAAGGCCGAACATGGAAGGAGATGAAGACCTCCTTAACTATTTCCCGTTTCATCAGATGTTGGGGAATCCCATTCAAGAATGTTTTATCTTCAAAGACCTCTTGCAAAACATGGTAAAATCTGGGCAAGTAAAACTGAAAGGTTCTTCATCCCAGGAAGCATGTGTTACTACTACTGATCCAGAGGAATAAGGCGAGTGGCACGATGTGAATAGTAAAAATGCGCAGAAATATGATGATTGAATAGTCAGGAAAATGATCAACCGAACTCATTCCATTTTACGAACACAATTGAATAAACCAATTGTGTCTTCTATTATTTCTTCCACAACAAAACCCCCTTCATCAGAAGGAAAATCCTCAAAGAAGTAGTATAAATTGAGTAAAGAAGAGCAATAAGAAGAAGATGAGCTCGTTTCAAAGCCTAAGTTGTCTTTGACTCTGGAAGATTTTACACCATCTGCTTCAAAATCACGGGAACCACCCCACCAAATGGCACATCATGAACTGGTTCATCAGGAAGAATCTTCATCGAATGAAGAATTGATCTTTGGTTCTGTTAACATGATTCATTTAACAGATCTCTATTCTAATGACAGTTTCCATCATGATGATCCTAAGTTACCTGTATCTAATAGAGGATTTAGAAGAAGAGATAGAGGTATAGGATACAGAGGAAGACATGGATATTCTAGAAGCCACTGTTTTAATCCTACCCCAACTAGAAGTGTATATACGACAAAAACGCGTGGAAAAGACCTTCAATGGGCTCAACAGAAACAAGAAATTTCTTCCACACATGGCAGATTCAGTCCTGTCACAGTTATTTTGAAGGACCAGCTAGAGGTTACACCTTCTTCCTCTATGTAAACAGATAGACCTAGTCAGTCTAATCTACCGAAGCCAGGAGTGTTTCCAATTCCTACTCTGATACGGGATGCATCTACTGCCAAAGCATCAACTTCCAAGGCACCTGCAAAACCACATTTTCATGCTGGGAAAAGCAGACCTTTATTCCAAAAGCATGATGTCTTGAAACATTTGGCCCATGTACCTGCCATTTTTTCAATTCTGGTTGCCTTGCATATATCAAAATATCTTCAAGAGGTGCTTATTGAGGCTTTGTCAAGTCCTCAATAATTCGAAACTGAAATTTCTATGGCTGAGGTCTACCATATCGAGAATGTTCTTGCAGAATGCCATGCAGTGATATCTTTTCTAAATGAAGATGAAGATGATGTTGTACATGGACATATCAGACCATTGTATCTATCTGGAAAACTCAATGACATAGACATCCGATGAGCTTTCATTGATAATGGATCAGGAGTCAACCTCATTACTATTTTTACACTTCATCGATTGGGCCTCACCGAATCTGATTTATCTCATTCTACTTTGATGTTTCAAGGATATGATAAGAATGAACAAGAACCTATGGGCGAGATAACACTCAGAATTCAGTTTGGAGACCTTGTGTCTAATTCAGATTTCAGGGTTATTCATCAGGACACCGCCTTCAACATTTTTCTTAGAATAACTTGCCTACATAAACAAGCGGTCGTACCTTGTTCATACCATCAATGTCTCAAATATTGTTTCAATGGTCAAATTGGGACATTGTATGGTAAAAGGCCCCTATTTAAAATGTGTGAATCTCAATACATTTAGGCATAATTTTATCACATGGTGGGAAAGGAAACATTCGCGGCAAAGGAGGTCACCAAAATTAATGCTCCAAATGGTTTGGAAAAGATTCCAGTAAACCCATTCGTACATGTGAGTATAGATTATGTGTTTCCTATCAGTCAAATTGATAGGATAGACCTAAATTCAAACACTCTTATAGAAACTTCCATAATGTCAATTACGACAATCAAGCCAGACATCATGGGAGAAATTGTTGATTTTCCAAGAAGTGATGAATGTTTAAATGGAGATGTCTTCATTTCATACGCTGAAATCCAGAAATTCTATACTTCCTCAACCAGGCCAGAAGAAGTTATAAAAATACCATAGGAAAACAATGATGTTGATTCTCAATCCATCATATCCTCTCTATCACCCAGGAAGACCCTTCATCATCAGTTGGGTCAAAAATGGCAGCCTATTCTTCAAGATGTTCAAATTTTAACTTCTCCCCTAACCATGGAAATTCTGCTTCATCATCTATTATGCAAGTAGAAATATAAGAAGTAGCACATATTGAAGAAGAAGAGGAAGATCTCAGGGATGATCCTCCAGCATTTGAAGAGGGTATCTCTACCACTGTGGATGAACTCAGAGAAAAACATCTAGGTATAAAAGAAGATCCACGCCCCACTTTAATTAGTGAAACCATGACTCTTGAAGTGCAAGAAATGAATAATTAATTTCTAAAGAATAATAGAGATGTATTTTCTTGTAATTATACAAAAATGATAGGTCCTAATTCCGATGTTTTCACTCATCATTTGGGTTTTCCAAAAGAACATCGAGGATTCAAGCAAGCAGCAAGAAGCACACACCCAACTTATGCCTCCAAAATTGAAGCTGAAGTTGATAAGCTTATCAAGGATAAATTCATTAGAGAAGTTAAATATCCCAATGTCTAGCTAATATTGTCCTTATAAAAAAGAATAATGGACAAATTAGAGTTTGTATTGAATTCAGAGATCTTAATCGGTATTGTCCAAAGGATGATTTTCTAGTTCTGATCAAATAAATCTTAATTGATGAAATAGCTAGCTACAAATCTCTTTCCTTTATGGATGGTTACTCTTCGTACAATCAAATATGAATGTACCTAGAAGATGAGGAGTCTATAGCCTTCAGAGCTCCTCATGCTGTGTTTTGCTATCGGGTAATGCCCTTTGGCCTGAAGAATACAGGTGCAACGTATCAACCTGCCATGCACCATATCTTCAAACCATTTTTTGGAAAATTTGTTGAATATTATTTGGATGATTTAGTGGTTGCATCCATAAAATAATCTGATCACTTGGCCGATATGGAAATCATATTCAACAAACATCGACAACACATTTTGAAGATGAACCCCTTGAAATGTGCTTTCGGGGTAACCTCAGGAAAATATATAGCCATTTTTGTATGACATCATGGTATAGAAGTTGATCATGAGATGACAAAATCAATCCTTGACATGTCACCTCTTATAAATTTTAAGGAATTAAGAGGACTTCAAGGACACTTGGCCTATATTCGGCATTTCACTGCAAATTTGGCAGGCAAGTATTTTCCCTTCCTCAAATTAATGAAGAAGTGAGTCACCTACCAGTGGAATGAAGAATGCCAAGAAGAATTCAATACCCTCAAGAAATATCTCTTGATTCCACCAGTATTAATTACACCTATTGAAAGAATACAACTTATTCTCTATGTGGAAGCTTTAGAGCAATCATTGGGTTCCTTCCATGCCCAAAAGAATGATGCTGGGAATAAAAACCACCTTTACTATTTCAGTCGGACTATGCTTGAGGTAGAAACTCGATATTAAAATATTGAAAAGTGCTTCCTAGCATTAATATTTGCAATTCAGAAATTGAGACACTACCTGCCACATCATGAGGTCCAATTGGTATCTCACAATAACCCACTCAAATTTATCCTTAGTCGTCCAATGCTTATATAATTTTTGGCAAGGTGGGAAGTTATTTTTCAGTAGTTTGATATCCAATATGTGTCTCAAAAGGAAATAAAGGGCCAAAATTTGTCCGATTTCCATGCTGAAAATCTATTTGTAGAAGATAAATATTTAAATATTGAACTTCTTGATGAAGAAGTATTCTCTATTCAAGATAATCCTCAAACATGGGAAATGTACTTTGATGGTGCCTCCAGAAATCCAACAAGGAAGAAAATGGAAGATCCTAAATTCAACAAATTTGGGTTAGGAATCATACTTATTTTCCCAGAAAAGGAAGTTCTACCCTATTCCTTCTTATTTTTGGAAGGTGGTATAAAAAATGAAGCAGAATATCAAGCTCTCATCACAGGCTTGGAATTGGCACTTTAGGCATAGGTGAATCACTTGAAAGTAAAAGGAGATTCAAATTTGGTAATCAAACAAATCAACAAGGATTATTCAACCAGAAAGGAAGAGTTAATCCCTTTTTTGATTATGTAAGAGAATTAATGGCATAATTTCCCTAAGAAACGACATTTTATTATTTCCTGCGATCACAAAATTCCCATACTGATGCAATGGATAATGTAGCCACATCCCTGGAAGATCCAAATCTAGATAAAAAAAATCATCAGTATTGCCCACCATTGTATAGTTTCACCTTTTTTCAAATTAGAACAGAAGAAATCAATGAAATCAGTCCCATTTCTAAACCATATGGTCATACTATAGGATGGATGACACCTATGAGAGAATAACTTCAAAATGGAACACTCCTACCTAATAGAGTCGAGAAAGAACAAGTCTGGTGACGTGTGGTCAATTTTACTCTTTATGATAGCCCAGATCACCAAAGAAATCTCTACAAGCGAGGTTTTGATGTAATTATTTTTAGATGTATTGATGGTGAAAAGACAATAGATGTCATGACTGAAGTACACACAGGAGTTTGTGGTGCCCAATAGTCTGTACATAGACTTTCTGGTCAAATTCAAAGGCTTGGATACTTCTGGCCTTTAATGATGCAAGATTTTGTGGATTTCACTTAGAAGTGTCATTCTTTCCAAGAATGTGTCAACTTCATTCATTAACCCCCGAAGTTGCTTCATACGGATAAATACTCCTAGCCGCTTGCTACATGGGGAATGGTTGTAGTAGAAACTTATCCTCCGGCTACAAATAAGTAGTTTAAGTATATTCTTACTGCTACTGACTTCTTTTACGAATGGGAAGAGGCAATACCTCTCAAAGAAGTCAGTACTAAAAGAATTGTTAGCTTTGTCAAGTCCAACATCATTACCAGATTTGGTGTTCCTCACACCATATTGATGGATAATGGCACCAAATTTTGTTCATCAGAGGTAAGAAAATTGTATCAAGAATACAATATCAGATCCAACCATTCATCTTAGTATCATGCACTGGCCAAAGGTCTTGTAGAAGATATCAATAAGACACTTTCAAACATACTTCAAAAGATGGTGGATAGAGATAATAATTCATGGCCTGATAAACTTTTTCATTCTCTATGGGATTCTCAGATTACCACCCGCACTGCAACATTATCAACTGCATATTCATTGGTATATGGAACATAAGAAGTCTTGCCTATTGATGTCCAATTAACTTTGTTTAGAGTCACCATTTGTGATCAGTTATCTACAGTAGAACAATCTCAAAAGTGATTAGATTAATTTGAACAACTAGATGAAAAAATATTCTGCACACTACACCATTTAGAAGTCTATCAGAATCGAATAGCATGATGTTTCAATAAAAAAGTTTGTCTTCATTCCTTCATTCAAGGAGAATTGGTATTGGACCTCAGAACCTGAATGATACCAGGAAATAATCCTCTAAAGCTTGATCCAAAATGGGAAGGACCTTACTAAATACATAAGGTCTACTCCAATGGAGCTTATTATTTAATCTCAATGGATGGAGAACTCATTACTACTCCAACCAATGCAAAATTATTGAATAATTATTTTGTGTAACAAAAATACACCCATTGTCCTTACTGCAGGACATTAAACTTCATAGCCCCCTCTATCGTCCAACATGATGTTAAAATGTGTCCCCCTATCGTCCAACACGATGTTAAACTATGCATCGTCCGAGTTACAGGATGTTAAACTTCCAGGAACCCCATGTCTGTGACACATGACATTAAAATGTGATCACCGCATGCACAATTGTCTTTTAAAATCTATTTCCATGCATGACCCAGGTAGCTAACCATGCATAAGCCCCACACCATCCTTCATGGTAACACCTTTTGCGACATGATCGTCAGGTCTGTTGCTACCTCTTGTTTCTCACACCGAGCATGAATCACGTGATCTTAGAGTAAGCATAACCATGACATCTTCTCTGGGCCACTAACCATGCTTAATTCAAAACATCATCTTCGGGTTGTTTTCCTAAAGTACACCCTAATTTCCGAATCCCTCTCAATTGAACTACACGTAGTTTGATCCTTTCCTCCTAGGCCGGGTATATAGGCAACCTTCTGAGGTTCAAGACCGAAACCACTTTCTTCAAATCGATTCACCTCCATTCCATATGATGTTGATCCATGAATCCCCATAAAACTTCTTATTCATATTGGTTAAATTTTGTCCTACATGATGTTAAAATGTGTACGTCCCATCATCCTATCTATATGACATTAAACTATACATTCCCCTATTTTCCTTGCTGCAAGACACTAAACTACATAGCACTGGTCCATGCATATGACCTTAAACTATTTTCACTTTTGTCATGTATGACACTAAGCTAAAAAAATTCCTAACACCCTCACTCGAGAGGAATCATCATTAACATGGTCTCCAACCATGTCATATTTCATGAAATATGTATGGCTTGATTCTCATCCTTATGAGATACGTAGTGACACCCAAGTCTTTAATCTTCGGTCCAGCCCTAATTGTAATAAAGTCCTATTTACCCCTCATATATACGAACCAAATATGTACAAAGGGTATTTCAAGAACTATGTGCAACTTGATTCCCATCCTCATGGGATACGTAGTAACGCTCGAGAATTCCTTGAGTCTAGCCCCAAGCCTTTAGGCCTAACCCCAAAGTCCACTTTCAGTCCCTTAGAGGAAAAGTACCCTTGGGAGCCCATGGTGTGATATGGAACACCCTGGTCTTTATTCAAATTTGGTTTATAACAAATGCATGATGTGTGTCCCTCACTATGGTTCGAGCTCTATGAACCTAAACTAAGATCTTCCATGCTCTCGTCCTGCATGACGTTAAACTGTATTTCAAGAACTACGTGTGGCGTGATTCTCATCCTAATGAGATATTTAATGACATACAGAATCTCAATTTAGGACCCAGACACAACATTATACAAGTAATATTCATGGTCTCGATAACCCTTTTCATGAATTCTGGTTGCAAAATGTCTGATACCTGAGAGTTATTTTTCCTGACTGTGCAAAATGTTCCCTTAGGTTTCCTTGCATAAGTTGTCTACATAATAGACCTATCAGCCAAAATATGATACTATTTGACTATGTAGCTTATTCCCTAGATGGACCTTCATAATTCAACCTCCATAATGGGTTTGTCATGTAATGGTAAATTCATTGTTAGGAGAAGCCTCTTTTGACCCTATTGGTCTTAACGAATATATGTAGGGATCTACAAAAAATGACCATCCGTAACATATTTGGTCTATACTATTCTTAATGATCTGAAAGTATTCAAGTATATGGTTTATATTTTCCTCCTTCTCCATATGTTCAGAGAAATATGAAATAACCTTGGACCACTATACCATATTTTGTATAATGTTTCTATCTCCAGTTTTAGTCATATGATTTAAAACAACAGATACCTTTTACCTACATTTGGGTCAGTCCGTCATAGAAGTTACATTCATATAATTCGTTGACAATTCTAATTGGAAATATCCTCTCCATATTTAAGTACATTTCTCCATAAATCAAACTATATTCTTTGGAAAATTTTAATCTCCATAAAAAATTATTCGGCTTTTAGGAATAGAAAGTCAAATTTCTGAGAGTTCTTTTGCCCGACTATGCAGCACATGCCCTTATGTGGCCATGCATAAGTTGTCTACATAACACACCTGTCAGCCAAAAGATAATTCTATTTGTCTATGCAGCATATTCCCTAGTTGGCCCTGCATAATTCATCCCCCATAATGGTTTTGTAAAGTAGTGGTAACTTCATTCTTAGAAAATACTTTCTATAATGCCTTTTAGCTCTTTTCCCATGTTGTTCCTCTGATTCAAAATTTCTCAAATCATAGTTTACAATTTTCCCCCTCCATACTTGAATATGGTAATATGGTTCCAAACAAATTATCATGAATTGAGTCAATATCATCCAATCCGTCAAAATAAATCATCCCGAGCTTCATCAGCAGCCACTTGAAGTTCATTTACTCGACCAACTTCACTCTCTTCAGCTCGACGAAGTGCTTATTTGGCATATGTTATGGTTCTTATACCATCCTCTTGGACTTATTCCAACAAATTATGAAGCTATTCAAGCTCCCTAGTAACCGCATCTTCGTGCTGAACTTGTGCGCTACAAACCCTTGATTTCTCCGGCTTTACCTCAAAGCCAGGTCCTATTTCCTTTTCAGAGCCAACTTTGAGGGGGGCCTTTTGTTGAATCCCCTTTCCGTCATAGAGTCTGACGAATGTAAAAGGGGAATACCTTAAGCACAATGAGGGTCACCCTTTTTAGAACATAAAAAAAATTGATGAAGGCATGGACTAGGCGCCCAATTGGAGTGAGGCACGCAAGTCACATGCTTGCCGCACAAGTCACTTGTGCGCCACCTCTGGGTCACACAACTCACTTGCGTGCCCTATTTGGTTTTTTCCCAAGGTGCAAGGTGGCCTATTAATAGCCCCTATGGTCCCCAATTTCAATGAAGAATTTTTCAAAAGTCAAACTCAAGCTCTGGTCACCAAATTCTTCAACTCAACTCTTACGAAAGCTAATAAGGTAGCTTTGTACCAAAAATGGAAGACTTGAAGGAGTAGAATAGGGCCAAAGTGATTAGAATTAATCAAAACTTGCACACCTAAGTATCTAGACCTAATTAAAAATGTAAACACTTGCATGACTCCCTACCCATTAGATGAACTTGCATGACACATTTTTGTAAACATCTTAGGATAATACGAAAGGATTGAGTTAAGTCTCTCCCAAGTCTTACCCTACAGATTCTTCATCTCCCAGGTGATCCCATTCTGTACAAGTACAGTTGCGCAACTAATACTTGCGCGCCAACTTCATTTGTGTGCCTCTCTCCCATTCAACTCTCCTCTTCAAGATATTATCCCTAGAACCCCATTTTAAATCCATTTATGGCATGGTTCCTTTGTCAGATTCCTTATCTAAAAGGAATTCTGTGAGAACCTCTCCCAAAAACTCATGACTTACAAGCTGTATGTCATTATGGTTAGTGGTTTCCTCCATATAACCTCATACTTTAATATGAGAAGATATTTTGATTTAGGGCATCCTCCTCATGAGTAAGCCCCAAGTTCCTTTGGTATGGGCCTCCTTCTCAGGAATAAGCCCCAATCATAATTCCTTTAATTAGGGCATCCTCCTCAAGAGTAATCCCCAATTCCCCTTAACCTGGGCCGCTTTCTTAGGAGTATGCCCCAATCATAATTTCTTTTAAAATTGGGAATCCTCCTCAAGAGTAAGCCCCAATCTTAATTTATTTTGATTTGGGCCTCCTTCTTATGAATAAGCCCCAATTATAAGTCCCTTTTAATTTGGGCCTCCTTCTTAGGAGTAAGCCCCAAGTTATAAGTCCCCTTTAATTTGGGCATCCTTTTTAGGAGTAAGCCCCATTTTAAAACTCCAAATCTCCATAAAGTACAAATAAATTTATAGAAAATGATCCTAGGATTCTTTCCTGAAGTAAGTACTGGTCTTTATCTATTTGGGCAGTCATACATACGTAAGCCCCACATCATTTCTTATGACTGCATCTTTTGTGGAACAATCGTCAAGATTACTGATACCTCTTGTTTCTCACACTGAGCATGTCTCATGTGTGATTAGAGTATAAAAGTAATCACGACATCCCTTTTTGGGCCATTAAACATGCATAAGCCCCATATTTCTTTACTCGAACTATGTGGACTTAGATCTTTTCCTTAAAAGTAGAGTACGTAGGAAGCCTTTTATGGTTCAAGCCCAACTCTCATTAATTTTTTTCCATAACATATGGCGTTAAACTATATCCTTATTATTTAAATACGTGGGTTCTGATTCCTTTTTAACGAAGATACGTAGGTAGCCCATCTACGGGTACGATCCCAACTCTGAAATAATCTATGTCTTTCTGAATGACAATAAACTTCAAGTGCCTTACTGAGTGGATTTAAAACTAGTATGGTCATCATAACGACCAAGAGATTTCTAGGTAATGTATTGAAGGATACCATTGACTAAGAATCTCTAATACATAATGATGATTCTCCATTGATGAATAACCTCAAATACATATAAAAGATTCTGTAAATCCCATACATATCAATCATCGATTTCCAAATGTAAAGTAAAAATCATTTTCATGATTGGTGAATTAATAAGGATTTGTGAACATAACTTAATTCTATAAGAGAGTCCCGGAGTAGGAAATAATTCCCCCTAAAAAGGTGTGATGAGCCTGGCCTCCAATCCTCTCGACCAATGAAAATTCTTAAGACTCGTCGGTCTACAAATAATGAGCACCTACCTTTGTAAAGTAGGTCCAAATGGATATAGAATCATTGGGTTTTTCTAGTTCTATGAATAATCCCGTTAGAAATCTATCAGAAAGTTTAAACCTTAAACAGACAAGGTCATCCACATTTCTAGACAAAATAATGGAAAAAAAAAATTTTTAATTACCTAAGTATTGTATAACAGTTGATCTTAGGTAGTCTCTTGAAGAGGAGTGCACATAAATAAAGGTTGTCAGTTTTTGTGGGTTTTCTAAAAATGAATGGTTTTAATTAACTTTAATGACTATGACATAAACAAATGCCTTATATTTATTGGTGTTAAAATTGATAAATATGGTGATTGGATAGGGCTTGGCTAGACCTAGTGTTGTTTCATCATGGTTTCCAAATTTTGCCTCCTTTTTATTCCTTTAACTGGTAAGAGAGAGATTCATCTACTGAGTCCTCTATCTCCCTTGTTCAGATAGATGTGATGAAAATTTTTCTATCTAAAACCTTAGATTGTTCTATCCTCCTTCCAATGTGTTTAGGGTTGTATAAGGATTATTGATTAATTAGAGTAATTCCTGACTAGTAATTTTTGTTCCCTAATAAACCAATATTCTAACATACAATCCGACACACGTGCTTGACTACCATCGAGCACTCACCACCCAACCCTAATCTTATTCTACAATATACATATTTGAATTGGGTGGAGGGATATTTGATCATTGACCAAAGCAATATATAATAACATAATCACAACCTAACACAACCGCATTCAGAATTTAAAACTGAATTAAGAATTGAAAGTAGAATAAAAAATAGGAAGGAATTTGATTCATTTCAATAACAATAACATAGGAACACACATAGGTCCATCCTCCCCTCTTCCTGATCACTCAAATGGAACTACCCCACCATGGATGGGGCAAGCGAGATTGTGAGAGAGAGGAGAAAATTTTAAAAGTAATGATATAAAATAATTAAATATAATGATGCTGAAGGAGATGGTCCCCTTGTGTTCCTTGACTTCCTATCATCTACAAGTGTGTTGTTGAACTATCCCATCATAATGGGTGAACTCCTCTTTATATAGGGACATGGGGTTCCATCCTCCAATCTTCAAATTTAAAATCTTCAAAATCTCTCTTTAAGATTTATTTCAGATTCTGTCGACCAAAATTTGAAACATTGTATTCCAATTTAATGGGTAATTTTTTCATGGTTTATTCTTAAAAGATATTAATAAATAACTTTTAAGTTTCATCCCAAAATTTCATATTTATCATCTTTATTTTTATGAGATATAGACAATTAATAATGAAAATTTATTTTGGAATAATGTTTACCCTTTTTCTTCCCCAATATTGGAGCATCCCTCGGCCACCTTAATGAATGTAAATCTTCATAATATTAAAAAAATAACGACCCATTTAATTCAATTTCTAATCCAATTGGAAGCACCCAAATTGGCTATGTTTTGACAAATTTATTACTAATTCATTGTGGTGGGGTCTACAGGGTCTTCCAGAATAATATTCCAACTTGATTGAATTTTTTGGACCATTGGATGGCCAAATTAAAACCTCATACAGAAAACAAATATGGAGAAAATAAATATATAAATCCTATAAAAAACAAATCATATCAATTAGATTTATATTTAAAAATATATGTGTGAATTACCAAAGTGATCAAAATCATTAAATATTTCTAAATGAATCAGTTTTCATATTTGAGCTAAAAACACCCAATAAATCCAAAATTTATGTAAATAACACAAATTGATAAATTATTAGTGATTAAATCATTGTTTTATATATAAAAGGATTAAAATGTTATCTATATCAATCCCCCACACTTAAACTATGATTTTCCTGAAGCATAAAATCTCAACATGGAATTCCAAGAGGACCAATGTTACAAATATTCAAATTTTAATTCAATAAAATCAATAAATTATCAATGTACAATAAAATTTTCAAGTTACACAAAAAATATCAATTTAATTTCCCATTTTTCAAAGAAACAATCAATTTATGCATTTTACTTTTACCCTTTAAAAAATTATGGAGATTCTCCATTCATTAATTCATGCTTATCAATTTATTATTATTAAACATGTCAAATCATGATCTACCTCTCTTTGAAATATTTTATCTCGTCACTCATGATACAATTAAAGTAGAGTTATTCTCATATCATGAGAACATGCTCTTTATCCATAGTCTTTTAAAAGAACTATTTTCTCCACTTTGTAAAGAAAAAAAGCACATAATATCATGATTACTTGCAATAAAGGTTAAAATGACTCTGTGGCTTAGTATTGGTGAGTAACTTATTGAAATAATTTAAGGCTACAAGTAAGAGGTTTGACTCTTAATTACAATGCATGATTAATCAAGTGAAAAAACAGGATGAATCTCACTCAAATCCCCTTGAGAATATGTAGCACAACACCACACCCTTTTTATTACATGGTAATGAGTCAATAAATGATTATAAATAATGATATAATCCAATTTCTCCTTTTTTAAATAAAGATCTAGAAATTCACAGCTTTATTTTCATTTTTTCCACTTTTTTAAGGACAACCAGATGAAATGAAAGAAGCATAATGAAATGATTACTTATGCCCAATTTTCTAATAATACATGGACCAGAATGATGGATCACACCTCACACCACCCAAAAATGATACATATCCAAAAGAACGCACATGAATGTCCCTTCCCCACACTCAAACATGAAATATCCATGGAAAAATATTAAAAGTTAAGGGAGGTAAGGAAATATCCTCATGTAATGTGGATTAAACCTATAATTAAATTAATGGATTCTGTGGGCTAATGAAGGATAAATGTAAGGGTGGGTCTCATATTAATATCTGTCTAGAAAAAGTAGTTCATAAATCATTTTAAATTTGTTTTTGCACAATTTAATATAAGTTCTAATAGGTGGAATGTCCCATGATCACTCAAAAAATATGCTCAAGACAAAATAGGAAATATTTGGTCTATAATTTCTCTTAGTAATGGGAATATGATATTGGGAAATCACTCATGGTATGATTAATAATAACAAATTAATTGACATGAATTTTAGAAACACAAAACATAAAAAATAGTAGGGAAATTTCATTTACATGAATCAATTAATTCCATAAAATCATGAGTCCTCATATCAATATTCGTGCTTCACTTTAATCATCCAACTATCTATTTTACTCACTAAATCTTATTAACTATGAAAAATAAAACATGGAACAACTAGATTTCTAAGAAACTCATGTCTCCTAGATAATTCCAGTAAAACATGAATTCAAGTGTGGGCATGCATTTTCTAATTGACACTTTAAAAGACTAATTTTTTTGGGAATATAGTCAGATAATATATAATTGAAACTCTTACACCCCTTTCAAATGGATTATTATCGTCATGTCGTGTAATCCCACTATAGATTCTTTTCATAAATTCTAGATTTCGTAAGGGTTATTTATTGGCTTGAAATTTTATAGCCTTGCAACATATTCATTAATTAACATAAAATATAAGAATTACAACAATTGATAGTGTAGACATGTTCAATCATGTTGATATAAGACCAAGAGTACAAGTGGAAAATGGCTAAAGAATGGGGGTTACCTCCTGGAAGCGCTTTTGTTTAATGTCTTTGGCTTGACTAAAAAAATTGTTTTTTTGAAAAATACTAGAATACAAGATTACCTACCCCACACTTAATTTATGCAGTATCATCAGAGCAATCAAATGGATTTAACATGTAAGAAGATTTGAAAATGAATAAAAAAACAAGAAAATGTATAGGAGAGGTGTGACTTCACTTATTCTAAATGCAATGTTAAGTTAGGATCCTAGGTGTTTCTCTTTGAAAACCTAAATAAAGTAAAAAAATATCTTGATAAATTTATTAATTGAAATGAAAATATAATTTGAATGATAAAAGAAGGATAAATCTTTGATTAATCCCCCATGTGGGCCCTAGGATTTGACTACCTCTAGATGGGTAGTTTTAATCAGTTATCCCCCATCTGATGGTGGGTGAAGTTTATTTCTCATGAACCAACAAGAATTATTATTTATAGCATGCACTTAATCCTTTTTTAGGACTCTAGGGATATATAATACCAAATACACATCCGTGGAAATGAGATAAAACTTTCACAGTGGAAGTAGGATAATGAATGCGTCCTCCTTTTTCTTGGTTTCAATTTTCCCAATTTGTTTTTCATTCACTAATTCATTCTTAAGGTAATCTTTATTATTGGAATAATAATAAGAAATGTTAGAGATTAATTCTATTTGAAAAAAAATAATTCTTGAAAAATTAATAAAAAATTATTCCCTTTCAATGTATGCATCATGTGTCTCTATTTACTCATGAAAATCTACTTTGATCTTCTCTTGAGCTTCGTCCAATAAATGATCAATATGTTTGGGGAGAATCAGTTTTTCCTCTTTAGGTTCATCTTCTTTTTCATAATCATCCTCCAAGGAAAAACATAAGTAGGTTGAATATGAAAATTTCAAGCAAGGGGAGGGGATACACAATTCATTTTTAAAAAAAATTAAAAGATAACGAGTTAAAGAAAAGATCATATCCCAGAGTTTGTTCTTATTAAATATCCTCTTTAGTGGAAATCACATCTTGGAGATGAGTAGTAGCAGATAGAGGCATGTATTCGGTCTCCCCCATTTATTGTATCTCCTTATAAAAATTTGGTATGTCTAAGGGTAGATCGTCTTATACATTGGAAACTTCATAAAACTCTTGAAAGTAATGAGAGAACCCATTTAGCTCTCATTCCATCACTTCAAAAATTCCTTTGTTCATGTCCTCACTTAGGCCAGATATGAATTCATTGTATGTCTGTTTCCCATTATTTTAATTCCAAAATAACCTCATGTGTTTGACAAGAAAAGAAAAACCATCCTTCATGGACAAGGGTGAATCAATAATTGGTTATTTCACTGGTGGGTAATTATTCCATGAATTAATTAAATAATCATTTGAAAATAATATAGAAAAGTTTGTTTTTTAATTTTTTTTTTAAATTTGAAAAACATCAAATATTTACAATTAGATTGTGGCACTACCTCCCCAGCAACGTTTCCAAGTTTGATGAATTCCTATTTTGGGGTGTGGAAAAACAATATTTTAATTACCTAAGTATAGTATAGCATTTGATCCTAGGTAGTCTCCTGAAGAAGAGTGCACACAAATCAAGGTTGTAACTTTTTGTGGGTTTTCTAAAAAGGATTGGTTTTAATTAACTTGAATGATTGTGACATAAACAAACAACATGAATTGATTGGTGTTAAAAAAATGATAAAGACAGTGATCATATTTGGCTCGGTTAGACCTAGTGTTGTGCCATCATGGTTTTCAAAGTTTGCCTCCATTTTCTTCCTTTAACTGGTAAGAGAGAGATTCATCTACCGAGTCCCATATCTCCCTTGGTCAGATATATGTGATGATAGTTTTTCTATCTAAAACCATATATTTTTCTATCCTTCTTACAATGTGTTTAGGGTTGTAGAAGAATTCTTGATTAATTAGAGCAATCCCTGACCAAGAGTTCTTGTTCCCCAATAAACTAATATTCTGAAATACAATCCTACACACATGATTGAATACCGTCGAGAACTCACCACCCAACCCAAATTTTGTTACACCATATACATATTATAATTTTTTTTAGGGATATGTGATCATCAACCAATTCGATTTATAATAACAGAATCAAAACCTAACACAACCACATTCAGAATTTAAAACTAAATTAAGAATTGAAAACAGAATAAGAAATAAGAAAGAATTTGATTCATTTCAAGAACAATAACTCAAGAACACATATAGTTCTAGCCACCCCTCTTCCAGATCACTCAAATGAAACTAACCCTCCATGTATTGGTCAAGTGAGGTTATTCAGGAGAGGAGAAACATTTTAAAGTAATGAAAATAAAAGAAAGAAATAGAATGATGCTGAATGAGATGGTCCCTAAGTGTCCCTTGGCTTCCTCTCATCTAAAATTGTGCTATCAAACTCTCCCATCAGATTGGGTGAACTTTTATTTATATATGGAAAGGTGGTTCCATCCTACGGTTTTTAAATTTAAGATCTTCAGAATCTCTCTTTAATATTTCTTACATATTCTGCCCACTGAAAGTTTGAACATGGTTTTCCAATTTAATGGAATAATTTTTTCATGGTTTATTCTTAAAATATATTCATAAATAACTTTAAATTTCATCCCAAAATTTCATATTGATCCTCTATGCGTGTTATGAGATATGTACAATTAATGATGAGATTTTATTCTGGATGATTGTTTCATTTTTCTTTCTACCCCAATATTTAAGCATCCATGGGCTGCATTAATAAATTTAAATCTCCATACTATTCAATAGACGAACACCCCATTTAATTATATTTCCATGACAATTGGTATCACCCAAATTGGGTGTGTGTTGACCGATTCAGGAACAATTCATTGAGTTGGTGTCCACAGGGTCTTCCTGAATAATATTCTAACTTGATTGAATTTTTCGGACCCTTGGATGTCTAAATTAAATCTTGGTAAAGAAACCAAATATGAATAAAATAAAAATATAAATCCAATAAAAAATGAATCACATAAATTTTATTTATATTTAGAAATATATTCATGAATTACCAATGTGATTAAAATATGTCAATATTTCCAAATTAAGCAGTTTTCATATTTAAGCTCCAAACACCTTATAAATCCAAAATTGATGTAAATAACACAAATTGATAAATTATTAGTGATTAAATCATAAAATTATATATAAAAAATTATGAAATTATTATCTCTATCAACCTATATTGGAAAGGATCTTCTAAAAAATCATGTTGTCCACAAGAATCTTTTAGTGAGTTACATTACCTTAATTTCAAGCATTGTGTAAGAATCATCTGTATAGACATGCCTCTACATAACCATAAGTTTTTATGCATAACCATAATTTTTCAAACTGAAAAATCAAGTATCTAGATTTAATAAAATAAAGATATATTGATATGGGGTGATGAAAGTGATGTTTTATTAATTTTCTAAATATCACAAACACCCAAATGTATATGTGATTAAAGGTTTAAATTTGTGGTAGCATATATTCAAGTAGTGAAGGAGAAGACCCTGTGGACATCAACTCAATGAATTACATCACATACATCAGCCAATATTTCACAAACTTCCATTAACTTCACAAGATCACCACCACCATCATCATCATTTTATGTCGTCATCATCTTCATGAAGGACCTCGGGACACCCTGAGAGGGGAGGGGTGAATCAGGGTGTCAAGTTTTTCTTTTAAAGTTATGGATCTTGTTCCCATGTTGGTTGGAACTTGTTAAACCTATATGATGGAAATGAACAGAAATCAACCATTCACATGCAGAGAGACGACACAACACTTTTTACTTGGTTCACCACTAAGGGCTACATCCAAGGAGCATACACCGACAGGTTGTCAGTCATACTAAATTACAATAAACTTCACTAGCTGGGGATTACAATGGTTCAGGTACAATCACTTTGTCCCAGGATCACTTCCTTTACAAAGGTTCAAGGAAATATCACAGCGTCCCTCGGGTCACTTTCGTTGACTCCCCTGGCTCACTGCCCTTGGTGAAGTCACACTCAGTTTATAGACGCAAAGGTCTCTTAATCATTTCCAGAGAATGCATCCTCTATTGTGTGTAGATGCTCTGTTGAAGTCCAACTTGCACTCGTAGACTAATCTATGTTTGCACCAAAGATATTGGGAAATAATCCAGCTTTCGTGCAGCTCCAAAAAGATCAGCGTACTCCAACCTCTCCAGGAACGCTTTTCCAAGATCGGTGCACAAGTTTTAAGAATGGAACGCAAGTCACTTGTATGGTACAAATTCGGCGCGTAGGTGACACCAAACAACTTATGCAACACTACCTCTTTGAAATCCAAACTTGCGCGACGCTGCACCTTTAACTCCCAAACCACCTTGGTCGCGCAGCCAACAACTGGCGCACAAACTCTACTTGTGTGACCCAACAACCACTTGCATGACTCAACCACTTCCTCGACGAGAGCTCAAAAAATCACTAATTCTTGAACTGCGTCCCAAATGAGGAGGGGTGGTCCTCTATTTATAGGAAAAACTGGAAACCCTGTGCGGTGGCGTGCAAGTATCCTCATGGTGCGCAGGTCACGGCACACAACTCCAATCAACCTAGTCTCTATCGCGTAACTCACTTGCACGACCAAACCAATACTTGTGCAACCCTCTTTCATTTTCCATATTTTGAAGTTCTGATCATCAAGAACCATAGGCGCGCAAGTTTCCATACCTCCTAGGCACCGGCATGCAAGTCCCTTCTCGGCGCGCAAGTCCCTTGCGCGACCCAAACAATACTTTCGCGACCGTTATCCCTTTTCCATTTTCCACGTTCTGATCTTGAAAAACTCTAGGCATGCAAGTTCCCTCTTTGTCAAGTACATGGCGTGCAAGTCTCTTTGCCAAAATCAATACTATTGTCTGCTTGAATGGTATGATCACGTTGCTGGTACACATTCTGATCTTCTACTGAGGATTGTCAAAAAACACAAACCATACTCCAATTCATGCATATAAAACCATGGTTCTAACACTTCATTCGCCACCATACTATAAAAAAACCTCCCATATAAAACAAATAGTCGATGACCCCTTCAACCTCATCATCGTATCTTCACCACCATCATCTTCGTGAGATAATGACATTATCCAATTCACCATCATCCCATAAACAACAACAAATTCCCATAGTGATACATGATTCAACATAAATAAGATCTTCATATCCACCCATTTGAACCATAAAACACCCTTAAATGAAAATTACAATGACCAACAAGAAGATAAACTCCAGTGGGAACCCAAAATAAGGAATATATCCAAAGAATTATGCACCTCCTAGATTGAAAACCACCCAAACATCACTTCAAAAAACTTTTTTAAAACCCACCACAGTAGCCCACACTGGGAGAGGCATGATGGATCCTAAAGTAAGATCAGAATAGGAGAAACATCCTAAACAAAAAACTATAACCTTTACAAGACCACCAATTCCTTCCATAGGGACAACCTCTGTATGAGACCCGCACCTTTTCATAGTCAAAATCAAATGATATCCACTGTCAACAAATATAATAGTGTTGTTTCTATGAATAAGTGTTGAGTTTAGTTCTCTAAAAAATATTATATGTAAAATATAGATGTTCTACAATGAACAGAGTCTAATTTTAATTTATTTTCATTAAGACCTTGAGGAATAAAAAGTCACGGTTTTTATGTAATGATATCTTCTTAGTGGTTGTAGAGTCATCCCTAAATTTATTTATGATCTACTTTAATTAAAGAAGAAAAGATATATAAATAAATTGGTGGGATACTAGTATAAAAATTTGTAGCTAGATTCTGTAGTGATAACTTGTATAATATACTCATCCAAAACCTATGTAATATGGTGTGATTGGTTTCAGTATAATACCTCACCATCTACACTTATATTTATAATAGAATTTATTACTAAGAATCTATAACCTCTATATCCCAATCTTGATAAGGCTTAGGTTTCCAAGGAGGGTTTTAAAATTGTAAATACTATGTGCCATCTTTACATGATTTATATTATTTGACATGGTGTTTTATATCAATTTAAACAATAATAGATCAATAATATTTAATTGGTTATAGGGTTTAAATTCCTAAATGGGGTTTTCATGGTTGAATGAAATATTTATAAAATTTTAAAATTAGACACCACATGATTCACCCCCCCTTTAAAGTGTGTTCTCATGGTCTAATGGGAATATCATCTTGTTAATCATAATATTCCTTGATTTATAAATAATAGAATACTATTATTTGATTTTATAATAGATTAAAAGATTCCTATTTACTCAAAACATTATCTTGTGTTGTGTTTGAGGATTCTAGTTCTATTTTTGTAAATCCCTTTTAGGAGATTATATATAAAGAAACATTCGAAACGTAGGATCTTGAAGGAAGTATGGGTGTTCCTTTATTAATATAGATTTATTCAAAAGTGATAGTAAATTTTACTTAGGTCACAGGTGATGTGGTAACTCAGTTATCCTTTGTTTCAAATGATTTAACTTAATTGGATTATCCTTTTAGGTCAACTAAATGATGATTTAGTGAAATATTGGTTTCATTGTTGATGTACTTGGTTGTGGTGGATAACCTACCCATTCTCGAGGGTCATTTAGAGCTCAAAGTTAGTGTTTTCATGTGGATGATTGATTTGGATACTTCCCTTGTTGAGATTTTAAATTCATTATGCACTGTATTATATAATTTAGAGTAAGTTTCTACACCTTTTTCTAGGGGTATTAAAAAAACCTAAAAAATCAGTTGTGTTTTTAGTGTTATAAAATGGATTATAACATTCTCATTCTCCCAAAATAATTATCAAGGGGAGTTACTTTTTCACTTATATGAGAAAGGTTTTAAGGTCACCAAGGATTCCAGGGATATTTTGTCTTTATAAAGCCCTTTTTATATGGATTATCAAGGGGATCTGATCCCAAGCTAGATGAAAAAATGGTTGTCAAATAACATTATAACTAAACACAAACACTATGATGATTCTAGAACAAAAATAGAAATTGTATTATTTTCATGACTTTTTATCAAATATATCTTTCCATGGTTTCATGTATAGATCTCCTATAAAACAACATATCTAGATCATGTGGAAGGATAATATGTAGAATCATCTTTTCAATTTTACTTATCAACACATCACCTTCAAAATTAACTTATTTAATATTAATTAAATTTAAATGTAGTTTATGCTATATGGGATGTGGATGGTATAAATTTTATTTGGCGGGAATTCATAGATTTTGACCTTGGTGTTCTACCATGGATTTTGGGGGTGATTTGAATACTATTTCTGATCAAAGTGGGAAGAAAGGTAGTACTATTTTTTTTAAATTATGTGTAATATTTTAATTTTTTTACGGAATAAGTTTTTGGATTTATAGGGACTATTTTACATGATGTAACAATGATGAAAATAATATACAACTTTGGCTAAGGTTGAATTTATATCATTCAAATTTTTATGGAATTAATTTTTAAACAACATCTATTTTTTTATCTGCCTCATGGATTATCTTACCACTCAACACTGGTGGTTAATCTAGGTAACTAACTAGATAGAATAAAGTGGTTCAAGTACTAGAAGTCTTGGACTAAGGATGATAATTTTTGTTAGGTGATCTATATGTCATGGCTTGAGTATACTTTTTAACTTCTTATAGGTCACCTATAATATAAACTATGGAGCTTTAAAAAGGATATTGTTAAGTTTCTCGAGGATAGGGGAAAATTATTTCTAGGGTTGAGGACTTATCTAGGGATACTAAATACATGGATTGTAACACCCTGATATTTTATTATGAATATACCATTAAATAAATATTCAATTTAATTTCTTGTTTCACATGTAACAATGAACTAAATTGAACTATGAAACATTATATTGAGACAAAATATTATAATACAAGATAAAATTTATATAATATGATAATACAAAATGAAACATAATAAATAAAAGCGCCAAGGGAATACAACTATAAGTAAATAAAAACACTATGAACATAAAATATTTATCCTTTTGATTCATAGCCTAGAATGATTGAAATACAGTGGGTGAATCGATGGTATAGCTTATGATTTATTATTTTAATATTCAACCTCTATGGATTTTTAAAACCATGTTCATCTTTTTCATGATTAACTCAACCTCACACGATTGTAGTAGAATGTAAAGATCGTAGGAACACAAATATTTACATGATTCGGTGTAAAATACCACTCCTTGGCATTATTTTCTAATCTCCTCAATCAAATGTTCTTTACTATATACAAGTGGTTACATTATATAATTCCCTAGTCCAATAAATTTAGAAACCCACAAAGCTCTATCTCCTAATACATATAGAATATTTTTTTCTTTACACTTCCCACCACAATGTTATAACACAAAATTAAAATTGATCTCCCTATGCTGTAAGTTTCCCCAAAACCACTAATATAGATCACTTACCATGAATAGGTTGGATCAACTTGTTTTTCTATCTGTAATATCTAGAATACCTTTCATAACTGATAAAAATATTTCATAGTTTTAAAATTCACTGGATATCTTGAGAGATATGGTTCTTCATTATTCCACTAAATACTTAGGCATGGAAGGCTTCTTATTCTTCAAAACATATTCTGACTTTAGTCTCATTCTTCTTTCTTTAATAATTCAAGGTATCTGATTCTAAATATTTCACATTACTCACAAAATATACTCAAGCACATTATCGTTCGTCCTTTTTGTACATATATATTAATAAAAAAAATATCTTGGATATTAGTTTCTATAATGGAATTTTATAAACTCCATAAATCTCCAAAACAAAAACCTGGATCTTATAAATCATTTAATCGATTACAAATTTATCACCTCATTCAAAATATTATAAATTATTTGTTAGAATATAGTTTTAAATACCATAATACTCAAGTATTTGTTTTCCTTGTGTAGTATTGAATATAACAACATCTTCATCCCATAAAATAAAAAACATTGAATTCATTTTAATTTAATCCACATGTTTATGAAACAATGTAGCACTGTGAGTTGGATCCTCTTCTTATGATGTGGATCTCCTCTCAAAATATAATATATTTCTTGGATGATATTCCTTCAATATCATCTTGAATCACAATCATTTATTTTAACTATTAGATTTAAATATTTTAATATAAGTAAAAGTTTTATAGGAAATAATTATATATACATATTGGATGAATTTATGTAATGTTTTTTCATGTTTTAATAGATAATTCTTTGAGATTGGTTTTTTTCACAAGAATTAGGAATTTTTTACTCAAATTCAGAAGTGACTCATAAATGAAAAAATAGGTTTTATGTGTCATGAAATGCATACATGATGTTTATTCCTCATTCAAAGCATCCCTACAGACTAAAGGCCAACCCATGAGAAATTAAATAACGTAATGCAATTACACGATGTGTAAATACATTACAAATTATGATATTTTTAATGTTCTATTCCCGTTAAAATTAAATAACATGTAGAAAGTAAAATAGATGAATCACATACACAATGTGTATAATTTACATGACATGAAGAAGTTTTAGATCCCATATATTAAAAGATACAACCAATGAAATCCATAATATTCATGATTCATAAAAGATATTTTTTATTTGAAGTACATGACATGTCAAGAATTCAAGTTGTGTAAAAGTGAAGACATAATTCACTTAATGAAAATACATGACGTGAATTCCGTACACATTGTGTAACTCTCATGCCTATAAATATATTAGCGCTGGCCACCACACACATGGAGTTGGACCTACCTTTCACCTAGTTTTCTCCTCTGTTTCTTCTTATTTTTACTTTGGTACATAGTTTTAGTTCAATGTTTTATTATTTTATCAAATAATTTTTTATTATTTGTTGTTATACATACTTTATTCAATTATTTTAATTCTATTTCTTTTGAGACACCGACTTCAACACAAAATTCCGTTCAACTTCAATGCTTACACTGTTCTTTATTGGTTCTTCTAGAATAGTAATGTTTGGATTGATTATTACTTTTTTTTATTGTGTATTTCTTATTTTCAATTGTTTCATGATTATTATATGAATTTTTATTATTTATTTGTTTTTTATGAATGCAGTCAACCATGGATAATCCTTTTAGGGTTATGGGTTAATATTAAGGGTGTTTTTAAACCTAATGAATCTATAAATTGAAACTAGGTAACCCTATGGATGGTAATTTGGTTAAAAAACTATTTAACGCATTATATTGCACAACCCTAACCATGGGAGGTGCAATTGAATAAACCTAACCTAATTAGAGTTGACCAGGATATAACCATTAGCCTGTGATTCATTCTTCCAAAGAAGATAAAAATAATGAATCTAGGTTGCTATCTATAAATGGAACAAGAGATAATTACAACATAGGTATATCTAATTGGTTTGAACATAACCAATTAGTGAACACTTTGCAACTTCACAGTCTAATCCATAGGACTATCCCAAGAAAGATTTAGTATTATATTTTGCCAAAATCCGTAAAATTAACCCTCATCCCTTCTTTGTTATCTGATATAAATTCAGACTAACTAGTTCTAGTAAAAACAAATCTATAGATTAAAATTGATAAATCCTTATATAGGGTTTAAATCTATAGGTTCATTGTCTTTCAGTTATCCTTTTGAGTTCAACCCCACACTACCTCGTTAATACACCATAGGAGTAAGTGTAGTTTCGGAACAATAAATTTTTAATTTGATTACACTTGGAGAAATAAACAACACATTATAGGCACATCAAATTTTGGAACCATTTATTGAGGATCACTATTTTTAGGTACATTAAACATTGGATAAACCTTATATTCCCTTATCCCTCCCCCTTTATTCATTTTTTTCGATTTTATTTTATAATTATTTCCCTCATGGATTAGAACCTATGTCTGCCTTTTCTCAGATGGTGCATGAGTTAGGGTAATATAACTTGTTCATGGAGGCTTGATTCTCAAGAAGTAATTTCTTTGATCCTAGGAGTAATTGATCCTTAGCTGCATATCACAGCTTCATAATAGATGAGAGGAAAGATCTTGAAACACTACACCCTTATAACCATCAATATAAGCCACCTGTAAATCAGGGAGAGAGGATAATACTATAAGAGCACACCATTATGGATTACAGAATTTCATCTATAAGTGGTGTTGTTTCCCGCATTGTGTACCCTATTTTCCAAAGACATACTTTATAGATCAATCCTAGAATAATATATATGATCCATAACATGGTTCAATTTAGTGGCTTCAAAGTGAAGGCCACCATGGGAATATTTCTAATTTTTTATAGTTATGTGATGCCTTTTGAAACCAAGGAATGTCATTTGATGAATTTATAATATGTGTCTTACCTTACTCCTTGTTTGGATGATTCAATTATTGGCTCAAAATATATGTTCCCAAGTCAATCACGACTTGGTAAAAACTATCCAAGAAGTTCTTAGATAATTATTTCCCACTGATATAGACTTGGAAGCTCCTGAATGAAATTCAAAACTTTTCCCAAACAGATTAAAATACATCCTAAGAAGTATGGGATTGGTTTAAGAAGATCACTTAAAAATTCCCATATCATAGAATTTATGTCTAGCTTCAACAACAAACTTTCTATATAGGGATCAAACTAGCAGCTCGAATAGTAGTTGATTCCACTACTGATGGAGTACTAATTCTTATGATTCCCAAATATGGTTACATATTTCTAGATGAATTGTACCATAATGAAAGTCTATGAAAGGGAAACCAAGGTCTTCCCATAGATAGAATATACTAAGTGGAGGAGAGTACCCCCATCACCACACAAGAATAATCCCTTACAATGAAGGTTGATTCATTTCAGTTACACGCTCTAACACCACTACCTCCTTGCCCTATTATGGAGATTAAATATTGTAAAATGTGTGGAGGTCCACAATCATATAAGAACTATAGAGAATGAATAGAGGAACCACAAGCCCAATAATTTAATTACTTAAATTATAATCAATAAGGTCAAAAATTCTAATAGCCTCAATAATACCAACAACAGTAATACTACATGTAGATACCAACTCAGAAATCGAAAATAAAACCTATTCAGTAGTATTATTAGCAAAGAAGTGGTCAAGAACCATAAATAAAAAATGGAACACCTATATTTCCACTTAAAAACACATATCCAAAACCCCAACATCAAATACCATAGAAACGCTTTCCTTTAGAGATCAATAGAAATTCCATCCACCTTGACAGTATAATCTTGAAAATGTTCTCTTTGTATTTAAAAAAAATAGGATCATAGGATGAGAAACCAAGATACAGAGATGTAAAACAAAAGAGCTTCCCTATGAAATCATTATCCATAAATTGGTTAAATCTAAAATACTTTATCAGATCAACTATTGGGTACTTTTCCTTGTATCTTTGAGACACACCCATGAGAAGACGCAAAGGTATTGATTATAAGGAGTTATGAAGTTCTATATATTCAAAAACTATACCTTGGTGAGTAAAAGAGGCCTGATGAAACTAATAAACATGGAATAGTCATCAGTGAGTATGACACCAATAACACAAATGATTCTGATAAAAAACAAATATATAATTATAAGATACTAAAAATAATATCCAATAAAAGTGCATCCTGAAAAGGAATAATTTTATGTGGGAATACCAACATAAAAAACCCTTTAACCTCCTAGAAATAATTAGTCAAGGAAATATTAATGGTCAATATAGGATGCTTCTAATGATGTTTAATAAATTGCACATCAACATCCCCTTCACTGAAACCATATCTCAGATGCAATCCTATGCAAAAATCATAAAGGAACCTCTTTCCAATAAAAGGAAGGTGGAAGACATAGAAGTCATTTCCTTGAAGAATTAATTATCTATTGTTGTTAAGAACATGCTTCCCCCAAAGATGTGAGACCCTATCATTTACTTGGTTCCAGGCACTATAGGGGAATACAACTTTGGAAGAGCATCATGAAATCTAGGAATGATCATCAACCTTATGAAAATGAGCATCTTTAAAAATCTAGGGCTCAAAAAATAGAAGCTAACAAGAGTGGTACTACAAATTGATAACCAATCAGTAATGAAACCTTTAGGACTTCTTGAGGGTGTATTAGAAAATGTAAAAAAATTCACCATTCTTATATATTTCCTCATATTACACTAGGAAGAAATGGGAGATGTTCCAATTATTTTAGGAATCTCATTTCTTTCCATTGGGAAGGAACTGATTAAGGTAAATCAGGGGAAACTAATATTTAGAGTAGGATACGAACAAGTTTTGTATGACTTAGTGAAGGCTTCCAACCGAAAATATGACACATTCTACTATCAATCTATGTTTCTTACTGACAAGAGAGATGAGTTTATGACCATAGAGGATGAAAGAGAGAGAATATACTCTAAAGAATACAAAGGCTGTGGTCATGAGGTTGTAAATTATTTTGAACCATTTACAAGGGACACTATAGAACCATTCATACTCTTGGTTATCAAGCCACCAATGTTGGAACTAAAACCTCTATAAAGTACACTCAAGTACTCAATCCTAGAGACTGTATTTGTACTGAAATCCATTATTAGCTCATATATGATCCAAATAAAAGATTAAAATTTGAATAAAGTCCTAAAATATACCAAAACACAATTTATCTTGGAGTGGATGAAAATAAAGGGATCAACCAAACAATTTTCACCCAATTGATATTATTAAAAGAATGTGCTAAACCCAAATGCTAACCCCATAGGCGACTCACCCCACCAATGAAAGTGTTGGCTAAGAAATAAGTGTTGAAACTTATCGATGAAGGGATAATTTCTTCAATCTCTAATAGTGAATGGGTGACTCCACTACAAGTGTTCCCAACAAAGGGTGACCTAACCATTGTGAAAAATAATAAAGATGATCTAATCTCAACATGAACCATCACTATATTGTCAATATGCATTGATTTTAAAAATATCAACATGAAAACCTAAAAAGAAAATTTCCCATTAACTTTTATAGATCAAATAATAGAAAGACTATAAGGGAATGAATTTTATTTTTTTCTGGATGGATATCCAACATACAATTAAATTAAAGTTGAATCAAATGACTCCTCCAAAACTACATTCACTTGTCCCTTCCAAACATTCACCTATAGAAGTATGTTATTTGGTAGCTGTAACACACCATCAAATATTCAATGGTGCATGACACATATATTCTATGATATGGTGCAAGAGTTCTTGTAGATCTTTATGGATGATTTATCTATTTATGTAATATCCATTGAGGTGTGACAGAATAATTTGGACCTAGTTTTAAAATATATTGAAGAATAATTTATTGTAGTAAATGAAGAAATATTTCACTTAATGGACCAAGGACGCATATTCCTTGGAAATAAAATCTCCATACAATGAATGGAAGTGGATCTAGTGAAAATAAATGTAATAAAATAATTACCTGAGCCAACAAAAGAAAATGTAATACATTTCTTTTTGGGATATAAAGGATTATACCACTACTTAATTAAAGTCATTATGAGAGTGTCCTACCTCTTGACACACTCATTATCGAATTACACTCTTTTAAAGTTCACTGAAGAGTTTTTATAATCATTCAATTCCATAAATAATATTCAAGTTGATGCTCTTTTCATCATTTCACCCTATTGGGAGATGTACTTCAAGCTGATGTTTGACACCAACAACTTTTTTGTTGTAATTGTCTTAGGATAGTGAGTCATACATATCTTTTGTTTCATTTACTATGATATCCATACATTAAATGATGCTAAGGTAAATTATAGGCCTATAGAAAAGGAACTTATGATATTTTTCTATGCATTTTAAAAAATATCTTACCTAATACTATCAAAAGTAGTGGTCTATACTAATCATGCGTCACTTAAATATCTATTGAATAAAAAGGAAACCATCCCATGTCTGATACAGTGGATCCTAGTACTACAAGATTATTACATAGTAATCAAGGAAACAAATGGTATTGAGACTGTTATCTCTGATCATTTACCTATACATACACTTCCCAACATTATAGATGATGATAATATTGAAATCGAGGATGAATTCCATGATGAAACCATATTTATAATAAATACCCAAGCCAAAACACAATTTTTGGATATTTTAAATTATCTATCTAAAGTATCACTCTTCCTAGAAATCACCTTTCATTAGATAAAGAGTTTGTTAGTCAAATCTTACCATTACTATTGAGATGTCTGACTAATTTTTAAGCACTATGTAGATGGATTAATGCAGTGTTGCATCCTAGATGATGAAATAAAAAGTGTACTCGACAAGGGTCATGCATCACCAGTTGGAGGGTCTCGTAGATTTGAACATACCGTGAATATAATCCTATAATGTGGATTATATTGATTGACACTCCACTAAGATGTAAGGAACTTTTTTCAAAGTTTTGATTGGTGTCAAGTACATGCACCATAGGGAAAATAAATTAAATGACAAAAATCGCATCATGGAAGTTGAAATATTCAAAATACAGAGGATTGATTTTATGGGACCATTCCATAATTCTCATCATAATTTTTATATCTTCTTCAGTGTTGACTATGTCTCAAAACGGGTACAAGATGAGGTTACCACTCATGAAACAACAATAGTGGTCATGAATTCTCTAAAGAAAAATATATACTCAAGATTCAGATTCCCCCAATTACTCATTAGTGATCAGAGAATGTATTTTCATAATAATATTGTGAAAGGATTTATTGAAAATTATGGCATTAATTTTAACAATCTAACTCCCTACCACCTGAAAACAGGTGGCAAAGTTGAATTGTCTAATAAGGAATTTAAAACAAATACTAGATTAGTTTGTCCACACAAGTAAAAAAGGACTGGAGTATCAAACCAGATGATGCACTTTGGGTTTATCTCACAACATAAAAGACACCCCTCGACACTACACCATTTTGAATTGTATACAGAAAGTTATTCAATATAATTGTGGAATTAAATCATCACTCTTATTGGGAAATAAAAAAATTGAACATGGAGTCTCAAAATGTAGGAGAAGTTATAATGCTATAAATAGATGTTCTGGAAGAAACATGGAAGGATGTTAATGAAAATCCTAGAATTTATAAAGAAAATAAAACTAAATGGAATGGCTAAAGAATTATGTGTCGAGTATTTACACTAAGAGATAATTTTATTAAATTATAAATTAAGACTATTACCTAGAAATCTGAAATACCAATGAGACCTCACTAATTCATTATGGTTTTACCATATGGATTAATTAAAATTCATAATGGCAGAGATATTCCATTGAATGTTAATGGGAAAAGTCTATAGATATACCAAGATCCATTCCATCAGTGGTATTTTGTTAATTTTAAATTCACTTAAACTAAAAAGAGTCTACGTCTTTATGTTAAATAAAGTTATAACTAGGAGACATCCTAGGATATTTATTATATGGAAAAATATCTTAATTTAGTTTTTATGAAGGTTGATCAATTCTTGAATATTGTCAAAATGAATTATCCTAAAATGGGGAACAAAATGAAAAATACACATCGTGTAACCTATAAATGGCATATAAATATCTAAAGTCCATGAAATACATTATTTATAGTTTAGGTACATAATACATGACATGTAATGTTTGGGTAGTATTAAAATTATATGAACCCCAGGTTCACGACCAACTGCCCCCACTTTCCTCATATCTTGTGTGTGACCCCTTTTCTCCCAACCACCTCTCCTCCTCCACTCTTGATTGTCCCTACTCTTCTTCCCTCCATCTTCCTCATGTCCTCATAGTCCACCTCATCTCTCCATCCCCTTCCCATTTCTATCCATACTCAATCATAACCACCCACACCTCTCCTACCAAACACACACCCAAGTGTGATTAGAAACCTCTAGCGCCCATGCGGAAGACTCCTCCTCTTATAGCACCCACAAATCATTCCATATCCTCTTCTGAATCTTACTATACCTCCAATTAATCCTTTAAGGAATCACATTTCTCATCTATTGGGTCACATGGTGTTTATCTACCATACCACCATCCCTACCTTAACTTCTTGGAAACATAGCTTTATGTCAGGTTTTTATATCTCTACGAGAATACGATGAGGACCAACAAAACACTAGACCTCTTTATACTCAAGTGGATCTAGATTCACCAGGAGGTCCTTAACCTTATTAACCAGATAAAATTCTCCCCTATTACCCAGGTCCACAATGATACCTTTAGGGATCTCTTCCTTGAGTTCTTGAAAACCATCGAGCTAGCCATTAGCTCTTTTAGATTTAGACTCTATGGTAGGATTTGGGAGATCACCCGTGGTGAATTCGGTGTTGGCCTAAAATTTTACTCTGATGAACATGCCTCCTCCCTAGTTTTCCCAACCCGACAGCTTGAGTCGAAAAAGGAAAATACTTCATGGATTTGGGTGAGGATAACTATACACCCATAGATTCTTTACGATCCTCACATTATTAATCACACCTAGATATGTGGTACTACCCATAGGAACGTTCATAGGAAACTAGACCACACCTGGATTGCTCCAGGTGATTCTTACAGAAGGATTATCCAGATTGAGTTCATCATTCTTTCATTAGCCATGGGTGGCCCAAACATCAGCATGTCTAGGAAGTTTTCCATGTTCCAATTGACTCAGGTGAGGAGGACCCAATGTAAGATGATGTGTGTTATCTTCATTAATGATCTGGCTAGATGGCTTGGTGTCTTCAAGGATAATCGACCACACACCTCCCTCAGCTAGATAGAGATTATCAACCTCCATTTTCTCTAAAATATGGTGCTTATGAAAACAAGTGGTAGTATCTACCGGTGGGTGTCAGGATATGTTGAGGGTGATGACGAGGCACCATCCTGGCATGAAGATGATCTAACCTTAGCTTCCCATGTCCCTACATCCACCACTTCTACCCCTACCACCACCTTCATTACATATTATTCTAATGTTACCACTACCATACCTCCTTCCACAAATACTCATACCCCTAATTTAACCACCTCCACCACTACCCCAGCTACATCTTCACCACCACCACCCATTCACATATATTTCTAGCTATTTATCCTAGCCATCATAGAGAACCAGTGATTGTTTTTACACTATATCCCTATTCCACTAATGAAACCATATCACTTTACCAACATCCCCCTTCACCAGTCCCTTCAGCTTCCCTCCCACCCCCACCCAATGCTCCAGATTCTACATCTTTCTACACACCACATCCAACACTAGCCAATCTACCTTTTGAACTCACCGATCCTCTTGTATAGCAAGAATATCTTGTAGAGTAGACTCAATGAGTTAAAGGTCCCCCTATTCCATATCTATTAGGGGTTCCACTAATTGATATAGCTTCCATAAACACTACCTTGGTATAGATCAAAACCATACTCCCTCCATTATTGACTGAGCTAGTTTTCAGCACCAAGAAATCTATTATGAAGGTGGATCCTCCTACCCATTCCACTATCAATGAGATCGATTTGGAAAAGCTATTTTATACCCCCTCTATTCGAGAGGGAATACTGATACAGAGGCCAATGATCATGTTTTATCTATTTATTCTTTTCATTGTTCCCTACCATGTTTTAATCTATCCAAGGTTTGTTTTTTTACCTCCTTGTATTCCATTTTACATAGACTTATCATTTATTTTATATATAAATGGGATACAATTGATTTGGATTTACTACTTACTGGATCATTTTCATTTTAATAATACATTTTTTAACCATGTATAGCTCTGATTCCACTTTTATAATCACTGATGATACTGTCATTCCATTCAATAGAATATCACTTGAGATTTATTATCATGTGGCTGACATATAGAGACAGGTTGAAGAGCTCAAGCTACAGATCCATACCCAGTAGGTGCGTCCTCCATAATGAGAAAGAAATCTATTTATAACATATGATATTCATGGTTAATACCTTCTATAGTTGGATAATCTCTCAAAATTATCCCATTATCTTAATGATACTTCCACCAATTCCTGTAAGTTGTAGAAGACATCTGAGTAGATAGGTAAAACTAACTGATTCATTTGTCTATTTGTTTGGCTGATGAAGAAATTGTTAGTGATTTTTAGTATATTTTTTACATTGTAGAATGAATTTCATTAACATTGACACATAATTCATGGTTGGAATTCCATTTTTCCTGATAATTATCTACAATTAGGGATAAGTGGAAGGACCCCCCCAGAGTAGGCGGTGGATTTCCAAGATCGATGACAAAAAATATTCAATGCATCAAAATGATATTTCAGCATTTATTTAGAGAATATTTGGAATATTAAACATATCAAGAAGAATATATCACTTCAAGGTGATTAATTTGACTAGTCATGGAGCCCAACAGACTCACAGATCAAAAGTTATGGATCTTAAAAGTTAGACAAATTTTGTAAAGGAAATTGTGTCACCGCACATGCCATCCACACAAGCCATCCACACAAGACATCCACACAATCCATCCACAAATCTCCATATATATATACCCATCTATGAAGGCCCATATTAATAGGCCTCCAAAAGGTCTATAAATAGACTCCTCTACCACAAATATTTGGAGGAAGATAGAACTCACAGACGGTGAATCCCAGAGAAGGTTTTGGCCACGCATCTCCCTCATCAAAGTAGTCCATCACTACTTGGGTGACCTACCATGTCCCACCCTCACTAGTGTGAGGCTCCCATCCAAGCACCTCAGTGAACCATTCTGGGGTGACTCACCTGGGTGACCCACTCCTAGATGACCTGGACCTAGGTGACCCACCTGGGCAACCCACCAACTCGACCCACCTCAGTGACCCGTACCTAGGAAACTAAGACTCGGGAGACCCACCTATGTGACCCAACTAAGTGACCCACCTAGGTCAACCTGTTGGTGCATACCGTGGGGGCTATGCCCAAACACACCTACTCGAGATCAGTGTTAGGTAGAGGTCCCATTCTTTTGGGTTGCTCCATTCGCTACCATCACCGACCCCCATGAAAAATGGAGATTCACACCATGAAATTTTCAGTTTGGGTCATGGATATTTTGGGTAGTTACTTATATGGAATTAACACCCATCCAAAGAATACCTTGATTTCAGATAATCCTCCACACTCCCTGAAAATTTCTTGAGTCGACATACTCCTCTTGGTTCTTTTACCATGTCATGAGTTGAGATTCTCCTCTTGGATTTTTCAAGTAATTTTTGTTGACAAGCTCTTCAATATACTCCTAGGATTTCATCACATGACTCTTATTCCAGGTTGAACTGGTAAAAATAGGATTCCTATTTAGGATTAAGCCCAATCCAATCCTCAAATAGGGGTCCTCCTTTGGAGTAATCCCCAACCAATCCACAAATGGGGATCATCCTTAAGAGTAAGCCCCAACCAAACCTAAAATGGGAATCCTCATTAAGAGTAATTCCCAACCAATACAAGGGAATCCCCCTCAGTAGTAATCCCCTAGCTTTTCTAATACTCATCCATCAGGGAAAAGTAGATCATGTGTGTTCTTGAATCTTATGATTCCTCCTATTTATCAAATAGAGCATAACTCATGTATGATTAGAGGTTAGTTATAATCATGACACATGCATGATCCATGCGATCTATTGAACTATGAGAACTTTGATATCCTCCCTACCCAAGATATGTAAGCTGCCTACCTAAGGCCTAAGCTCAAGGGACATCCTCCACAAATGATTAGTCCCAATCATAACACCCAATTCATCAAAGAATCCTCCATAGGAGTAATCCCCACAATCCATCATATGGGAATATTCCTTAGGTTTAAACCCCAAATAAACATCCAAATAACCATTATATAACACATCCATCATATCCCCTTTTATAGGCATCCTTATCAAGAATAATCCCCAACTTAATCATCTCAAAGGGATATACTACCTTGTGAGACTCACTGAACTATGTGGTCTTTGATTTCCAACCAAATGGGATATGTAAGATGCCTCCATAAAGTTCAAACCCAAATCCTAAATCAACCATGTTCTTTTGGGCCATATATCTAGCTGGGTCTAATTCAACTTAGAAACTCATATCCCTTTAATGTTCCTTGTATTATTTCAGCATAAGTCCCACACCAAACTTTGACTAGGAATCTTCAACATAAATGTGCTTTCCACATGACATTAAACTATATGATTGGGTCTTCATCACATTACCTTAGAAAGTATGATATTCCCTATTAATAAGCATCAAACTACATGGGTTCTAATTCCTTTTACATGGTTAAGTAGGAATCCCATCTTTGGGTTCAATCCCAACATCAAAAAAATCCCATCTCATTGGATGGTGATAAACTATAGAGTGACATTCATCTCCCTAGATGAATATAAAATCCACAATGCCCCACTGAGTGTCTTAGAAACTAGAATCATCATAACAACAACCAAAGAATTTCCAAGTAGTACCTAAGGGGATACCCTCAATAGAAAACCTCAGATATGTACAGATATCTACATTGATGAAGAACCTTAGATACATATAGATGATTCTAAAATCCATACATATGAATACTTGATTAATAATCTTGGGATGACCCACATCATACTTGGGAATTAATGAAGGATTTACGGACATTTATTAAATCTATAAGAGAGTCCCGAAGTAGGCAATAATTCCCCCTAAAAGGATGTGATGAGACCTACCTCCCATCCTCTCCACCAATGTGAGTTCTTAAGAATAATTGGTTAAAACACCTAATGAGTAAATTCCATTAGAAGGCAGGACCCTTTAGATATAGAACCATTGGGTGTTTTTGGTTCCACAAACAAACCCATTGGAAACCGTTCAGAAATAGAAAATCTTCACGGAGCACGAAATTCTTTGGAAACATAGGTAAACCATTTTTTTCATTATTTTAGTTGTGTGACTTAGATAAATTTTCCCTTTTTCTTGCATTTTATTTCCATTAGTCATCCAAAAAATCATTTTACTTACCATCTTGCATTTATCAAAACTATTTTCCATAACTATTAACCTTGCACATCTGCCTAATTATCTTCTTAAAAATTGACTAACCCATGTGGACTAATGGTTTATCTACTATAAGTATTTTATTTCTAATAATTTTTATATGTATCCCAATTTACAATCATCATCCATCAAGTTTACCAATGACATTACATTCTCTACCGGGAGATCTCTATTCCTTAAATTTGAAATCTCAATTTTCATTTCATTTCAATCTATGATTCTATTGATATTACTTCCATGATTCTTTCTAGAACAGTGTGGATACTATCTCATTTTATGTTTGGGGGAGTCTTTAATAATATTTATTGCTAATACACTTGGATCATTTCCTATTCTAACTCTTTTAGGAGACATGTTTCATTTAAATCATGATTTAAACATTAAATATCATTACACCCGTTTAAATAAAAGAATAAGTTAGGTTGGATACTATTGAAATCCATGCTTTATTCCTGTTTAGATTATTAGAATAATTGTGGAGTTGATTATTTTAATTATAAGTATAGATTCTTGAAATTGAGTTTTATTGACTTATTACTGGATAATATGCCCTGGCTGATTTCCAGTATTTTGTTATACTCACTTTGTTGAGAGGATTATAGACTTACACTGATATATTATTTTATGATCATATTTCTTGGGAGATACTTGGGACATGTAAACCTATCAGAACATGTATTTAGATCTTATTGGGTTATAATTGAACAAATTCTATTTTAAAATGATTAAGGCAGACTTTTTGATGAAAATTTTCTTGAGACCCACCAGTATATCTTTCCTTTATTTAGTTCATAGTATCCCTGAATATATTTGTAAGGGTGGAGCCTTTTCAAGCCTAATATCTCTTCCTACCATGCTCTTAATTTGATACATTATTTTCCTTTGAACAAATGTGTGTGAATTTTCATTACTGATGGAAATGAGATATTGATACCTAGGAGATGTATGGTGACACTTTCACCAGATTGATAGGATGTAGTCCATGATAAATTTTGGAATATTTTAAGATTACCATGTCCATTTTTGAAAAGAAAAAAATATTGGATTTTGTCTTAGGAAGGTCAAAAATTAACATTACCATACTAATGAATACTATGATGGATTATATGTTGTTAGGTGATGGATGTGAGATCTATCCTTGACATGATTTTTAAAAAACAATTAAAAAAAATAAAGGAACATGGTACATTATTGATTCTATCTTGATATATTCATGTATCTACTTTGGGTTATTGGAGAATGGAAACATTTTTCATAAGAGGGGTTACTTCAGTGAGCTATTCATGATTTTAATGCATTATAATTTAGATCTTACCCCCATCTTTGATATTTATTTTTATCAATTTCCCAACTATAATCTTCCTTCTAATCATTTTAACCTTATTGCGGAATCCCTCATGATTGATTTTCTATTTTTCTTTAAAAATTGGAGATATTAGAACCAATGAAAGCCTATGGTTATGACCTTGTATTTAAGGTATGGTAATAACTTATATATTTTTTACCTCAAGTGATGAGATTAAATTTATTGTGAGGTAAATTGAAAAATGGGTATATCATTTAAAAAACAATTTTGAAATTGTAATTAAATGAAGAAAGAATCTGAATAAAGAAATAAACTATGAGGCACGATTGATTTTTTATATAGGATTGATTCTATAGGACTTAATGTTTTTTCACTTAAACATAATTTTATTTTAATAGTTTTAATTCATGTTTATTGTTTTAATTTTTTTTCATTTGGAGTCCCTATTGATATACTTTTTTCTTGAGGAAAAGAAATTGTTCAAGAGTGGGGTAATTTGATTAGACAAATATATATTTATTTTTGATGAATTTTGTTAAGGTTTACTCTGTTTTATTGCATAATTCATTGGGTTTTGGTTTTTTTGTAGGAATTAGTAATTTTGTACTCATCAAAAGTAAAGGGGAAAAATTGAGAAAAACTATTTTTACACATTATGAAAGGATTACACGGCATGTATTCCTCATTAACCACATGCATGCAGACCAAAGGATATCCCATGATAAATTACATGATTTAAAGTGACTAAATGATATGTAAATTCATTACATATCAGGATATTTTCAAAGCCCGATTCACGATGAAATTAAACAACATGATGAATGTACATGATATGAATCACATACACATTGTGTAGAATTTAAAAGATGTGAAGAAGTTTGAGATCACATTAATTAAAAGATATAGCCCATGAAATCTGAAAGATTTTAGATTCTTTGTAGAGATTTTCGATATGAAGTACACAATGTGTAAATATTTCACATCACATAAAATTCAATAAAGAATCTACTTATAGAAAACACATGACCTGAATTGTTTACACATCATACAACTCTCATGCCTATAAATATTTTTGACAATTCCCATCACATAGTGGGATTTGTACCAACCTTTTCCTCCCATTTTGTCCTCATTTTCTTATTTATTTTTCTTCCATACTTTGTTATATTTGTATTCCTAACCTGTTTTGTCAAATTATTTTATATTGATTTCGATTCTAATACTATTCTTTGATTCTTTCAATTCTGTTTCTGTTGTGACACCTACTTCAATAATGATTTCCATTTGACTTCAACACTTCCACTATTATTTATTGGTTCTTCATTCACAGTATGGTTTTTATGTATCATCAATTTCTTTAATTATGGATTAATTATTTCTCAATTTATTCATAATTATTCTATGTGTGTTTATTATTTATTTTAGTTTGATCCACTCCATCATGCACGAATAATCCTCTTAGGATTAGGGGTAAATATTAAGTGTGTTTCTGAACCAAATTAATCTATAAATTGAAACATGGTATCCTTATGGATATTAATTTGGTTTAAAAAATATTTATTGAAATATCTTTCACAACCGTGACCATGGGAGGTGAAATTGAATGAACCTGACTTAATTGAAGTTGATATGGCTATGTCCATTAGCCTATAACGCATTTTTTCAGAGAAGGTAATCCTAATAAATCTATGTTATTGGATATACCTAGACCAAAGGACAGTTGTATCATAGGTATTACAAGAGCCTTAGCCTAGTTGATGAGGTATCCTTAAGTGCATCCACGAGACCTAGGTTTGAAACATGGTGAAGGCATATTTATGAGTACTGTAGCAGATATTGTAGTAGGTACTGTAGCAAGCACTATGTGGGTATTTTAGCAGGTAATGTTCAGTAATGTAGTAGCTGGAACGATTCACCTTGGGCCACCGGTTTGGGATTAGAGTCCTTAAGGCCTTTGGGCCACCCTAGCCTTCAGGTTAGACGGGATTTCAGGCCAACTGTATGGCCTTTGGTCCACCTTTAAGGCTTTCGGGCCACCTCAAGGCCTTTCAGCCACATGCAGTTTCCCCAGATAGACATTATAAAAAAGGAGCATCCCCAAAGAAGGATTTAGATCAGACACACTCACCAGAGTAGAACCAATGGATTTGGAAGAATGATATGGTATGGCTATGCCATCAGGATCAACCTATGCTTTCATAGGAAGGTTAAATAGACGACCTTGCAAAGGTGGAGAGATACTATCACGATGCAGATGCTGGGGAGGGGTAGTTCATTGTAGCTATGATCTGGTTGAATTCCCTAAGACCATCAGTTCAAGTAATGTATCTTAAGCCTATGTTCTATGTAATCACTAAGCTTATAGCCTTATAAGGGTTTTCCCTTATCCCTTGAAGGGGGGGGGGGGTTATCAAAAATCAATAAAAAATAAGGATTTCGGGCAATTCAGGCTATCATAGGTAGATCCAATTGGTTTGATGATAGCCAATTTGTGACCCTTACACTGCTTCGCAGCCTAAGACATTAAAATATCCCATTATATATATAAGATTATATTTTTCTTAAAGCCCATAAATTTACCATGAACCCTTCTTAGTTTTCTTATATAAATACAAACAACATCGTTCTAGTAAAACCAATTCTATAGAATGAGTGTGAGAAATCCTTCTGAAGGGTTTCAATCACAAGGTTTTTTTCTTCTAGTTGTCCCTGTGGATTTGACCCTACACTTACACTTTACAATTCCTTAGTAGTATGTATATTTTGGGAAAAATAAATATCTAATCTGATCATGCCCAAATGAATCAATGATGCCTTCTAAGTGCATCAAATGAAAAATATGATTTTATCAACCATTTTTTAGAATATTTTATTATGATATTTCTGCATAAATTCAATATTGAATTCCTTAAATTTATTATTTTGATATTTCATCTCCATAGAGTAATTTAGGTATATCCTATAAATCCTCTATAGTTTATCTTCATGATTTTCTTAGGGTTTCTTATACTCACTATTCTTCATAGGGTAACAATGTACCTTATAATTATTTGTACCCTAAGAAGTCTCTATATCGCATGTAAGTACCCTATAAAGTCACTTGGTACTTCTTGAAGCCTTATTCATAGGGTTCATGTTGTTATTGTTGTGGAGTTTGAATTTTAATATTTTCATAATTTTATTAAATTAAAATTCCTCTCAATTATTTTCTTATATTTTAGTTTTGTTTAATCAATTTGTCTCACATTTATTGTGTTTAAATTTTGGAATATATATTTTTATTCATGTTGTCCTCATATATAATTTTGATTCTCATTTTATAACTTCTTGGAGTAGTGTTGAGTTTTTCAAGATGATATGTAAGTTATTTAAAGAAGATTAATATTTGTTAAAGTTAAATATTGAATTTTCTATATCCACATAAATAATTTCTGTCAGCTATCAAAATCTTTGATGTAGGAATTTTAGTATCGATCCACATAATTGTACCACTTAGCTATTTCAACCACATAGTTATTTTAACCATGTATCCATTTCGACCATTTAGTCATTTTAACAATATAACCATTTCAGTGATGTAGCCAAATTTGATTTATCCAATTTTCATATTGCTGATTTAGAATCATGTAGATAATTTTGAAATAGCTGAATTTTACATAGATTATTCAGAATCAAAAGGTTGTTTTTATGTAGCTAATTTAGAATCACTTAACATATTTCCATGTAGTTGAATGAAAACCTCATAGACGATTTCTACATAACTGATTATATCAATTTAACTAATTAGATGAAGACATGTAAATCATGGATAATTTTAAAGGTTTACTGAAATAATAAATGTGGATAAAAATTCTTTAACAAAGAGGATTATTTTTAAAATAATAGGTAATAGGTATATTTTCATGTTTATTATTTCTTAATGTGTCATACATTGATTTTTTATTTAGATGCTCCTTCATACTCAAGAATATATTGGATTTAATAATACAAAATTCATTCTTTGGATTAAGATCAATTGGAAATGTGATTAAATAAGATTAAAATATTTTATTCAACACACACTGAGATATAAGAAATATGAAATTCGTATGAGAACTATGACAAGGTGAATCCTTATATTTACTATTATTTCATTGGAGAGATCAATAATGACATTAGCATTTTATCATATACTATTAAAGTGATCAATATTATTGAGCTTCATCAGTGTTCATCGTCATCTGATCTACTTCTATTCTTAATTTCTTTTGGGTTTCCACTTTCATATTATCCAAATATTATGTTTGTGAATTTTGAGTAAGTTTATGATTTTCCCATAAAAAACTATATCTATAGGTTATTCTATCTATTCAAAAGTAATTTTATTTTGTGACTCCCAAAAAAAATTTAGTTTAGTCCTGGGTTCTGACTCCTATAAAAATAAGTTGGGATATACCACCTATTGGGAAAAGGTACTTCTATAATTGGGTAACGAATCCCTAATAAAAGAGAGTTTTCATATTGAATACTAATTTTCTCACCAAGTAGAGAATATTAAAGATTATAGTTCGATATTTTCAATCCAAAATATAATAAAAATATCATGTTCTCTTTGTTGAATATACTATTTTTTTCATCATTTCACTATTTATTACTGTGATTATTATAATATATTAAAAAGGATATTTACCCCCTCTATCCCATATTTCCATCTGACATAGACTGAAAAATTCTTATCATAGCATGGTGAATTTTAAGGAGTTATGTGTTGATTATTGTTTCATTATCTTTTATGTACTATCCATTATACTAGATGTAACCATCTAAGGAAAGATCCATAGTTTTTTTAATATTAAGTGATGAATTTGGGTTATTGAATCCCATCAGGCCATGAAATTTAAATAAAGGTGATTATTTATACAAGAAAGATCATATAGAGGTATTTCTAAAAAATACAGGTCTTGAAATTTGGGCTATCATATAAAAAAATATAATTTTCATAACGTATATTTAGAAACTATAATTATAAATGATGCTAAAAATTCATTCTTAATAAAAAAGTTATAATTTACCTGTATTTTTTATTAATTAGAATTGTGTATATCCATATTTTATTTTGTAAAAATACATATGACATAACAAAAAATTTAAAATTAACTCATAAATGAATTAGTAAATTTGTAAGTACCAAGTTGGGGATTCATAGGACCTAGTTTCAAGAATTCCGAATGAATAATCAAGATAGCATCAGAAATATATATAAAAGATTCACTAAAATTTTAAATAGCATGTTTGTACTTAGGTAAACCATGAATAATGATGTTCTAATCAAAATAATTCTTCAATCACTACCAAAAACTGTGGAAATAAAAGGAGGATGTGGTTAAGGAAAGTAAGTATTTCATTGAGTATTTAATAGATGAAATAATAGGATTACTTCTTTAATACTAGTTGGAGTAAAAGAATGATAATTGTGAAGAAAATAAAAAATTAAATTTATAAAAATAAAATAAAATATAATTTTTTTTATAATTTCTCTAATTATGAGTTATAGAAAAGTGAGAAAGATGAAATAAAAATGTTTACTAAATTATTTTATATGAACATGGAAAACAGATAGGTTAAAAGAAGTACCCAAAAGAGTTTATCAAAAGGATAAAATCATATGAAGTAAAAAATGTAATAAAAGTAAATATAATATTTCGGAATTAATATGCTATAAGTGTAGTAAAAAGGGACATATCAAATCAGATTATCCAACATTAAAACAAGAAGGGAAAGAAAGAAAACAAGAATGTGTTAAAATGTGTATATCATGCTGAATGGAGTTTCCCCGAGGAGTAGGACATAAGAAGTGATGATTCTAAGGGTAAAAAACAATCATATAATCTATTATTGATGATAATAACTATGAATGAGTTAAGGAATGATTTTGATTCTAGTTTTTGTTATAATACTGATATTGAAACTGATGTTAAGTAATTAACTGAAAAAAATTAAAAGTTTCAAAAATATATTTTTTGAGTTGATTAACTGTATATATAATTTCAAATAGAAAGTAATAAAATTAATGAATAAAATTAAAAACAAAAATTTTCTTTTTTAATAAATATAGGAGAGAAATGGGTTTCATATTCTTAACTGATAAAGCTAAAAAATGAGAATAAAATAATGAAATAATAAATGATTTTATTAAAAAAGGAATGAAGAACAAGAAAGGATATTTAATTTAGTTTGTGGTGATTTATATAAAATTTAAAATGAGATTAAAAGATCAAGAAAGAAAATAAGAAATAAAGAAATATAAGATCATGTTCAAATGGAAAAAATATATGTTTACCTAGAAGTTATTTAGAAAGAGAATGAAAATCTTAAAAGGTAAAATAATATATTAAAAGAAACTTTATCTATTTTTATTCAAGTTAAATAAATTTATGATAGGATTATGGCTATGATAAAACCTAATAAAGATAAAACTAGATTTGGTTATAATAGTTAGATTCCTTAGATACACAAAACCAGTTTTATTAAAATTAATAAAGGGAATGTCTCTAGTATTACATGATTTAGATGAAATTTAAAAGTGAATTATGAAAATGAATGTTCATTATGATTTTCCAAGTCATTAGTCTGTATAATAAATTTTATTTATAAGAATCTATATTATATACAACTATATAAAAAATGTCTTAAATTATTATGGGTGCCTAAAATATTTATCACTAATCCAGTTGGACCAAAATAGCTTGGGTACCAAAACAATTATCTATTTATCTTTCTTACAAGGAATCTGTATAAAAATTTCTAAAGATAAATGGTATATTGGAAGTGGATATTTTCTATTCATGATGGTATTTTTCTAACTTTTCATCTTATAATTCATGTGATGGTGACACAATCACTTTTTCTGATAACTCTGAAGGCAAGGTTAGAGGTTTCAGAGAATTTTGAACATTTGAATATGCTATAATTTTTAAGAAAATTTATGTAGAGTGATTTAAACACAATTTAATTTTATATACCACTTTTTTATTAAGGAATTACTGTATATATTTAATATAATAAATTTAGTGTTTATAAAGATACTAATTTTTAGTTTATGATAATATAAAATAAGACATCTACTCAATAATTTTTTTAGAACCATCCCAAAAAATATGATGTGTTCAAATACTGTAGAAACATACGATATTATTTTTTGTTGAAGGTTAGGTCATGTTCATATTTTTAAATTTTATAGGTTTTCAAAATATGGATAGGTTTTTGAAATTCCAAAGCTCAAATAAAGTAAGTATTTCATGTATAATTCTTGTCTAAATGGTAAGAAGCACAAACAAATTATATCTGTTAACAATATTAACACAACAAGTTGTATAAAACTAATTCATCGTGATTTATAAAGACCCCTAAGAACTTTTATTTTTTATTGTAATATATATATATAGATATATATGTTTTTAATTGTAGATTATTTTAGTAGATTCACTTGGGATCATTTCCTATCTCATGAAAATGAAACCATAAAAAAATTTAATTCTTTTTATAAATTGATTCAAAACTGAAAAGTAATTTAATAAAATCAATTATAAGTGATAAATCAGGATATTATGTTAACTTATATTATATTTTTTTATGTTAATGGATACTTATTTTATTTTCCCCCTAAAACACTACATCAAAATGGTTTTGAAGAGAGTGAAAACTTAACTATTGAAGAAATGGAAAGAACTATACTAAATTAATTAAATTTTACAAAATAATTTTGGGCTAAATTTTTTAATAATAATTTATATATCTAAAATAATATTTACATTAGACACTTATTAATTAAATCACATTTTTAATTGTTTAAAGAAACGAAACCCAGGTTTAGACTCTTTAGTGTTTTTTATTACATAGTGATGATTGTATTTTTTTAGGATATTAAAATAATAATAAATATTATTGATTATATAAAAATATAACTATGTAAATAGAGGAATATATGCATGAAAATTTCATTGAATGTAATGAAAAATAAAATGTAGATTCTGGTAATCTGGATGAAGAATTTTAAGAGTTCAATTTTGATGAAGATAAGACATAAAATGATAATTCATCTATTAAGGGGGAGAACATATCATATCAATGTAATCCTATTAATTGGAAAACTAAAAGATATCATTCGTTAGAAAATTTAATTGTAAATATTGAGTCTAGAATAAAAATTTGGAAACTAGTTTTGAATTTTTGTGTTAATTATTACTTTGTTACTGATTTTTTGCCTTTTAATATTAAAGTATTATTGAATATATAAAATTGGATAAATCATATTCCTGATGAAGTTAATAATTTTAAAGGAAATAATGTTGTTATTTTAGTTTAGTTTTCTAAAATTAAAACTTATTTTGGAACCAAATTGATTTTTTGAAATAAAATAAATGATTCTGGAAATATAGTAATAGATTAATCTAGAATAGTTATCCTAGTATATTTACAATAATATGGTGTTTTTTAAGATTAATTTTCAACGTTTTAAAGAGAAGAATCTATTTATATTGTTTTATATTATTCTTGTTTTCAAAGTGTTAAATTGTTTCAAATGGATATAGATATTGTTTTTTTAAATGGTGTAATTTCAAACGAGGTGTATGTTAATCAGCCTCCTGGTTTGGAAAATTATGAGTTTCCAAATAATCTTTTCAAACTATTTAAATCTTTGTATGGTCTAAAAAATATCCCAAGATCATTGTATAATAGAAAAACTATATTTTTATTGAAAAATAATTTTAAACAAGAATATATAAATACAACTTTATTTATAAATAATTTTTATAATGATATTTTAATTTCACAAATATATATTGATGATATTGTATTTAGATATAAAAATGATATTCCTAGCAGTGAAATTATTTAAATTATTGGAAACTAAATTTATTGTGATATGAATGGGTGAATTAACATTTTTTCTTGATCTCCAAATTTCACAACGAAAAGATGAAATATTTCTAAATCATATAAAATATTCCAAGAATTTGGTCAATTTTTCTATCTTTAATCATGTAAAATTATGAGAACTCCAATGAGAACTAATTTCAAACTGGATGTTGATGAATCTCAAAAATACATGAATGATAAAATGAATAAAGGAGTGATACAATCCAATATTATTTAACTACATCATGGCCTGATATTATGTTTTCAATATACATATATGAATGATATTAGTCTAATCCAAAATAATGTAATTAAAGTATAGTTAAAAGAATAATTAGATATGTTAATTGAACTGTTAACACTGGTTTGTTTTACTCAAATTAGAATTATTTCAAATTTTTATCATATTTTGACTCTAATTTTGGAGGATACAAACTTGAAAGTAAAATAAAATAAGGTATGAGTCACTTACTAAGTAAATTTTTAATATCACGGAGTTCTAGAAATTAATTATCAGTTTCATTATCCACAACTTAGGCTGAGTATATTACTATTTTAAATTATTATGCTATATGTTTTTAGATAAATCAAATTTTAATTTATTTCAATGTTTATTTAGATATAATTCTTATATATTTTTATAATATATATTTAATTTCATTATCTAAAATATATTATAATATTATAGGAAAAACAATTTGAAATTAGATTTCATTTTTAGGAGATCATGTTAGTAAATGGGATATCAATCTTAAATTTTTTTCAATAGAAATTCAAAATGAATACAATTTTACAAAATTATTATATTCAATTAGGTTTGATAAATTAATGTTTGAATAGGGGTTAATGAAGATTTATCTTTAACTATTTAATTTTTCAAATTATTAATATTGCTTTAAAGTTCTAAAAGATATAAATATCCTGAAAACTATTTCAAAAATTAAAATTTATTGTCATGTAAGCATTCCAATTATGTGTTTTAATTTCATTATACATATTTTATAATAATATGAACTTAGGGGGTAGTTATACATAGAATGATAAAAAAAATTATTAACAAGTTTTTATTTCTCTACATTAGTGTTTGTGAAAATATATTTTAATCAGTTTAATTTTATTATCATTCAAAATTTCATTGTATCAAATTGCTTATATATTTTTTATTCTATGTTATATGGAATAACGTTTCAAATAAATTTGATATTTTTTTCATTATTTTTCACAAGTAATAATTTTTTATTAATTTTATAATGTTTCTTTTATTTTTGATAAATTTAAAATGGGGGATAAATTGGTTAATTAATTGTTTAGTATTGTAAATTACAAAAATGGGAGAATGTTAATGTTGGGGTGTTTGAATTTATTATTTTAATAAATTTGTTTAATTAAAATTTCTCTCAAATAATTGTTTATATTTTAGTTTTTTTAAATTAAAATTTTTCACATGTACTATATTTATATTTTAAAATATATATTTTCATACATGATTTCATCATATATAATTATTTTTTGTGGTTTACAAATTCAGTGAGTATTGGTGAGGTGTATAAGATGATCTTTATGTTGATGAAAAATGTTTGAAATTTCATTATGTGATGTCTGTTAATTTCCAAATCCACATAGTTGATTTTAGTCAGATAGCCAAATCTGTGATGATGGAATTTTATTATAGATCCACATAGAGAAAACACATGGGAGATTCAACCATGTAGTTATTTTAACCATGTATCCATTTTCAACCATGTATCTATTTTAGTAATGTCTCCAATTTTTACATAGATTATTTTTATATAGATGATTTAGAATCACATAGCCATTTTTTACATAGTCGATTCAGAATCATGTAGAAAATTTCATCATAGACAATTTTAATATAGTTGATTCAAAATCTCACATCTGTTTTTAATATAAATGATTTATAATTGCATATCCAATTTCAAAATAGTGGATCAATAACTTCATATCCGATTTTTAAGGTTCCAATTGCTGTTATGTAGCTGATTGCATGAACACATCAAAATCATAGATAAATTTAAAGATTTAATATAAGCATAACAGAGTGTGATAATTCTTGAAAATAGAACGATGATTCAAATAAATTGTAACGTTTACATTTTCATGTTTATTATTTTCAAAATATGGAATAATATGAGTAGTTATTTGGATGTACCTATACACTTTAGAATATCTTGGAGTTAATGATGTGAGATTAACAGTTGGAATGAGATCAAGGGGGAATGTTATTAAATAAAATCAAAATAGTTTATTCAACACACACAGAGATATTGAAAAATATGAAATTAATATGATAATTATGAAATGGTGAATCCCTATTATGACTACTATTTCAATGGAGCGATCACTAAAATAATTTAACATTCGATCATCTATTATTGATGTGATTGAAGTTCTTGGGCTACGTCAAAATTCATCATTATCAACACTACTTGTGACGCCCCAGGTTTTATGAACAGGTCCAAGTGAACAACGTTATGCTTTTAGTAACGTCTCTTGTTTTATTTGTTGTGCTTTTAATGATGTCTCTTCTTTTATTTTGTGCCTTGTGTGCTAATAAAATTTTTGAAACGAAATAAAACATGAATAATAAGGTAAACTAGTATATATTTAAAAAATTACATTACAAAAATACCCAACTAGTTGGAAATTCCATGCACAAGACATAACACAGCAAAAACAAGACTACTAAGAATCAAAAATCGAGTAATCGGATAGTCGTCGTCTTCAAGGTCCATCAGTGTGAAGAATATAACAGCCAGAGCCACGACACACATACTCAACATCAATGGTATGAGGAGAGCCATCCTTCCTGGTTCAAGTGTTTTGTTTTTGTGAAATTCCCTTCTTTTTATAATGTTCCTTAGAGATATGACCGTTAGATATGTAGCCGTTGGGTTTTCAAAACAACCTTTGGGTTTCGGTTGATAAAGTTTAGCTTTATATGAAAGCTTGTTTTTTTATGCTATTATAATTTGTGATATTATTATAATCATAGTTTTAAAATAAAAAGAGTATTCTTGGAAATAAATCCTTTTGTTTTCACAAAATCCCGATGGATACTTATTTATTGAAAAGTTAGTATTATTTTTATAAAAGATATGTTTAAAGTGTATCTATAATAATAAAGTCTTCTAATATCTAAAATTTATGAAGTTGGGGAAAAATTTTTGTCTTTTAAAACTTATGAAACAAATAGTAGTGTATTTTAAGGATCCAGATAATTATGATGGGTTTTCATGTAAAATATGAAAAATATATCTTTTAAAAGATTTATATAAGAAATACTTTACATAAGCTAAAAGGGATTTAGAGTTTTAGTTAAAACTATTTATTTTTTTTATATTAACTCATTTTGAACAAATACTTATACTACACATTTTTTTAAGCATACTTATTCTGGTTATGTTGTATATTTAAACAAGTTTTTAATAAAAAATTATGTTGGGGCCCAGCCATGCCAAGGGCATCCCATTGGGACAAACCCTCTAGGCCGAGACCAGGCCCAAGGGACCCGAGGTGCCGACGATCGGGGTCCCAAGCGTGTCTAATGGGTGTCCAACCCATTCGGAGCCATTCATAGGTCGTTTAGGTCGCGCACGGGCCCGTGTGTAAGGCCCACGGTGCACTGGGTAGGGTTGGGCCGAAGCCCGCATGGGGCCCGTGTATAAGGCCCCTATGTGTGTGCGTTCGTGTTTTGCTCTGGTTGCTGCGCGCTTTGTTTTATAAACCACACATCAACCGTGTTTCATTTCGATGTGGGATGCGTTCCACGCAATCAGAACCGTCCGATCAAATCCTGCTTCGATCTAGACTGTCCAACCCTTTTAGCCGCACGATCGCCCCTGCCCACTTCCGTGGTCGTTCGATCTTCCCCGAGATCTAATCCCAACCATTGGTTCCTTTTAAAACAATCAACCTGACTCCCGAACTCCTCCAGCCGTGCGATCTCTCTTCTTTTTGACCCAGGCCATCCGTTTCTTTACCGCGTCGACCCCCGTCATTTCCTTCCTCGCAGAAGGGGTCCCAACTAGTAGGCCTGCAACTGAGGATGCCTCAGCTTCTCCTCCGCACTACTCCTCTTGACCTCCGAACACTCCCCCTAACTCACTATTCCTTTGTCTTTCCCATGTCGGTCTAACCTCTTGGGTCGAGTCATCAATGAACACTGAGGCCTATATAAACGCCTCCTGCCTCATGAAACCGCGACGGTTCTTCATCCTCCTTCCCTCCAATGACCTCCCTGCAAGACCAGCGACGTACCTCCGGTCCGAGTTTTCTCCTCAAGCAAGGTAAGGGTTCTTGCATGCATTCATTCAGAGAAAACCTTCATTTTTTACTCTCGGTATATATACGGTTTATTTTTAAATATATATACATAATATAAAACCTTCGGGTTGTATTGACTTCAAGGATTTTGGCCTTCGTGTTTCCAGTGGGGTGTATATGTAAGGGTGCACATATAACTTGTTTTCATTTTGAGAAACCAGTATATACTGCTTATATGTTTATGTACATAATAAAAATCCTTCAGTTTATATATTGTGTATATATGGTTTCATATATATGTAAACAGTGTATACAGTTTATATATGCACGTTTACAAATCCCTCGGGTTGTATATTGTTTTGACAAACGGTATATACAGTTTTTGTTTTACAGTTTTCCAAAACCAAAAAATATATATTTAATGTTTATTCTGTATATATATAGTTTCATGAACGTTTTCTTATAACCTAACCCGACCTATTTTGGGTATCAATCTTTAAATAGAATTTATATATTTATATATGCAAACTATGTTTTTTTTTGGTTTAAGTGGAGTCATGTTTGTAAAAAAAAGTATACATATGGTTACATTTATGACAAACCTTATATGGATTTAGTTTTCAACCATGTAAGCAATTTATGGTTGGAAACCTTTAGTTACCTAAAGGATTTAATAGAATTTGTTTTTGAATTGTGTAAAACCCCTATATACACTTCGGGTATATAAGGGTATGTGTATATGTATTTATAGTAATAATTTCAAAACCCCATTATATTCTTTTATAAATAACAGGACTTAACTTATTCATTGATGAATGCATGATTTAATTAGGATATAATTTGTGTGACCAACATGTATTTAAAATACATACAAATGGGCATGTTTTATTAAAGAAATTATCTAACATTGTCCCTGATGCATTTTATAATAAAGTTTATATTTCAGTTTGATTTAAATATATGGGAGGATTTAAGATTTAATGGGTCATGATATCATGTTGAGTTCACTTATTATCTAAAGACAAAATGATCTCACTTTTGTGAATGCATTAATTAATCAAGTTATAGTTTAGTTTATTTACAAGTTCAAGGGCCTATTTATCACCATAACTGATTTCAAGTGTTTTCCTTTGGCACTCCTTTTCCGTGGATTAATAATGAAAAAGATAATTCATTAATTATATCATTATTTTATATGCTTTAGTGAAAAAGATATTTTACTAAGCTACGTGTGCCTTTGATTAGTTATGGACACATTTTGCAAGGTTAACTATCATACCTTGTATTAGCACAATTTGTGGTGGTTCATTATTTATTTTAGTTATTATTGTACATAATGCATGCTTATGAAATATCACTAAATGAACTAAGAAATTAGATTACCCAAAGTGGTATGGGACACCTTGGGTAAAATGAAAATGAATGAGATATTCAAGGTGGTATGGGATATCTTGAATATACAAGTCATTTAAGTAATCATGAACGATGTGGCTCACATGATAATAAATACATGTCAAGGGTGCACCCTGATAGCGCTCTAATGCATTGGGTAAAGACTTAATCTCTAGAGATGACCTTTTAGACTGATACCTTGGTGAATAACCTTGGTAATTTATATTGACACCTTGGGGATGGACCTTGGTGATACAGAAATGATTGTCTAAGTTAAATGTTGATGCCACATAATTCAAGTTATGTAACAATTTCTCTCTAAGATAAAGTTCTTTCATGATTAATGCCTTTATGTTTTTATAATGTTCTTATTTCACTGGTATAAGCTTGGGGCATGATTAGTGTTTGTCACTTAATATAATAGTAACCAGTACATAAAAATTTAGTTGTTTCCTTTATGCGCAACTCTGATTATGTGTTACTTTTAACTGTTTAATTTTTGCTAAAGTGAGTCACATGTCGTACTTGTTTATGATAACCATTGTTACTCCTTCGAGAATTGACATAATTTTTTCATGTTCTTCTTGAAAACCTTGATTGAGCATTGTTATATTATGTGTTACAATCTTCCTTTAGTGAATGTTCAAATTATTTTAAAAGAATGTTTTCATATGTTACACTATTTTCATTTCTTTTTAAAAACCCCCTTATTGAGTATTTCATTTCTTTTTAAAAACCCCCTTACTGAGTATTTCAATGCTCACCCTATGTTTTGATTTTAAAAATATTCTGGTATCAGCTCTTAAAAGATGAACTGCTTTATAAGTTGCTGGTTTCCCAGAACCCGAACCACACATGATCCTCTGTATGGGGCATGATGTGTTTTTAACAAAGTGTGTTTTACTTTAGGATAACACATTATGTTGAGAAGGCACCGACTCCTGGGTTTCTGGGGTCGGGGTCTCTATAGTTGGTATCAGAGGTTCGGTTTGGATAACTCTGGAAAGCCAGAAACTGAAACAAAAATATATATATATATGTACTTCAATTTTATTAAAAATTGGGTTTTCTTAAATTTCAGATGGAAAAAGAAGGAAACAATCTCTTATCTCTCCCCACAGAGGCCCTAGAGACCATTGTGTCTTTAGCTAGCCGTGAGGATTTTCTAAACTATGCCCATATACGCATGACATGCAAACACCTTTACGATGTATTCAATTCACCACGGATGCTTCAGTTACACCAAGGGGTAGGAATAGATTACCTCTTTATGATGATAACCCAGTTTCCCTCCTATGTACGTCGAGGAAGGTAATATGAGGGACTTTTCCAAATTTTCACGATGGGTGAGAGCTTTGAATCTATGATTGATAACCCTTTCCAAGAAGCTGTTGTTGACGGGGACCTCCGAGCTTGCTACCTTTTTCAGATTTTAAACTACGGCTTCTGGGGTCAGTTGTTAGACTTCGGAAGTTTAAAAGACAAGTCCACCCGACTGTCTTGCAGACGACAGGTGTATGAGGATGTCTCTCAACTTCATACCCCTCATGCTAGACTCATAAGACATCATAGGTTCCCCCATGAGTTTTTCCCTAAATGCTTGGCCTGTGTTTGGTTCGAGGAGTTAGGGAGTTTTTCTTCTCGGTGTGGAGTTTGTTTAGTCAGTGGTTAAGGGAAACTCAAGCACTAATGTTTAATAATAAACGTATGTTTATTGAAATGCTGTATTTCCCCTTCCTTGTCTTTACTTTGTATTTATCCATGAATGATTTTCAAGTGATTGAATTCCCGTCTTAAAACTTTCATATGGAAGGACAAACCCACCTGTTATCTCTTCCCTCTGAGATTCTGGAAATCATTGCAATCAAAACATGTGAGGACGAGTATGAACCCTTTGCAAATTTGCGAAAAATGTGCAAGTAGTGGTTTGAGGTAACAAACGGTCCGAAGATTCTCCGCACCTGCCAGGGGAATGCATCCATCTATTGCCGCATTGGCTCTGCATAGCTAGCCGGACGTGAACGACGAGGAAGTTACCACGAAGGGATCTTTTTATGTTTCACCCTAGGCCAAAACTACACGGCCAGAGTGAAATTTCAGGAGGCTGCATTAGAGGGAAATATTCATGCGGCTTATATGCTTGAACTTCTTAGCTTTAGCTTATTTGACCGCATCTATGGCTTCGATGTCCGTGACCGAGACAAAATTCGGCGAGTCCTTCGTATGTTGGTATGTAATGACATTTAATAACTTTGTATTGTTCGAGCTTCCCTCTAGAACCCTGAAGGACTGGAACATAAGTGCAACCCCTCCTGTCTTAGGTGTATCTGGATTAGGGAACAGGAAGAGGTGAGCATCGCTACAAGGATTCTGCTAAATGCACCTGTTGACCCTATACGTTGGTGGAGTTGGTGAGGACGTTGCATAACCTTGTAGTGTTGTGAAATAAATTGCGAGGACACAATTTTCTAAAGGGGGGGATAAGGTGACGCCCCAGGTTTTATGAACTGGTCCAAGTGAACAATGTTATGCTTTTAGTAATGTCTCTTGTTTTATTTTGTACCTTGTGTTCTAATAAAGATTTTGAAATGAAATAAAACGTGAAGAATACAGTAAACTGGTATATATTTGAAAAAATTACATTACAACAAGACCCAACTAGTTGAAAATGCCATGCATAAGACCTAACACAGCAACAACAAGACTACTAAGAATCACCACTCAAGTAATCAGATAGTCGTCGTCTTCAGGGTCCATCAGTGTGAAGAATATAACAGCCAGAGCCAAGACACACATACTCAAAACCAATGGTATGAGGAGAGCCATCCTTCCTGGTTCAAGTGTTTTGTTTTTATGAAATGCCCTTCTTTTTATAATGGTCTTTAGAGATATGACCGTTAGATATATAGCCGTTGGTTTTTCAAAACAACCTTTGGGTTTTGGTCGATAAAGTTTATATTTATATGAAAGCTTGTTTTTTATGCTCTTATAATTTGTTATATTATTATAATCATAGTTTTAAATTGAAAAGAGTATTCTTGGAAATAAATAATTTTGTTTTCACAAAATCCCGATGGATACTTATATATTGAAAACTTAGTATTCTTTTTATAAAAGATATGTTTAATGGGTATCTATAATAATAAAATCTTCTGATCTCTAAAATTTATGAAGTGGGGGAAAACTTTTTGTCTTTTAAAACTTATGAAGCAAATAGTAGTGTATTTTATGGATCCAGATAATTATGATGGTTTTTCATGTAAAATATGAAAAATATATCTTTTAAAATATTTATAAATGAAATAATTTACATAAGCTAAAAGGGATTTAGAGTTTTAGTTAAAAATATTTTTTTTATATTAACTCATTTTGAACAAATACTTATACTACACGTTTTTTTAAGCATACTTATTCTGGTTATGTTGTAAATTTATACAAGTTTTTAATAAAAAATTAAGTTGGGGCTTGGCCAAGCCAAGGGCATCCCATTGGGACAAGCCCTCTAGGCCGAGACCAGGCCCCAAGGGACCCAAGGTGCCGACCATCGGAGTACCAAGCGTGTCTAGTGGGTGTCCAACCCATTCCGAGCCATTCATAGGTCCTTTAGGTCGTGCACAGGCGTGTGTGTAAGGCTCACGACGCGCTGGGTAGGGTTGGGCCGAAGCCCGCATGGGGCCCGTGCATAAGGCCCCTGTGTGTGTGTGTTCGTGTTTTGCTCTGGTTGTTGCATGCTTTGTTTTATAAACCACACCTCAACCGCGTTGCGTTTCGATGTGGGACGCGTTCCGCACAATCAGAACCATCCGATCGAATCCTGCTTCGATCTAGACCGTTCGACCCTTTTAGCCGCGTGATCGTCCACGTCCACTTCCGTGGCCGTTCAATCTTCCCCGAGATCTAATCCCGGCAATTGGTTCCTTTTAAAATGATCAACCCGACTCCCGCGCTCCTCCGGCCGTGCATTCTCTCTTCTTTTTGATCCAGGCCATCCGTTTCTTTACCACGTCGACCCCAGTCATCTCCTTCCTCGCAGCAGGGGTCCCGACCAGTAGGCCTGCAACCGAAGACGCCTCGGCTTCTCCTCTGCACTGCTCCTCTTGACCTCCTAACACTCCCCATAGCTCACTATTCCTTAGTCTTTCCCATGTCAGTCTAACCTCTTTGGTTGAGTCATCAATGAACACTGAGGCCTATATAAACGCCTCCTACCTTATGAAACCGCGGCGGTTCTTCCTCCTCCTTCCCTCCCATTTCCTCCCAGTAAGACCAGCGACGTACCTCCGGTCCGAGGTTTCTTATCAAGCAAGGTAAGGGTTCTTATATGCATTCTTTCAAAGAAAACCTTCGTTTTATACTCTCGGTATATATACGGTTTATTTTTATATATATATACTTAATATAAAACCTTCGGGTTTAATTGCCTTCAAGGAGTTTGGCCTTCGTGTTTTCAGTGGGGTGCATATGTAAGGGTGCGCATATACCTTGTTTTCATTTTAAGAAACCTGTATATACTACTTATATGTATATGTACATAATACAAATCCATCAGTTTATATATTGTGTATATAAGGTTTCATATATATGTAAACAGTGTATACATTTTATATATGCACGTTTACAAATCCCCCGGGTTGTATATTGTTTTTACAAACGGTATATACAGTTTTTGTTTTATAGTTTTCCAAAACCAAAAAAATTATATTTAATGTTTCTTGTGTATATATACAGTTTCATGAACGTTTTCTTATATCCTAACCCGACCTATTTTGGGTATCAATCTTTAAATAGAATTTATATATATATATATATGAGAACTATGTTTTTTTTGGTTTAAGTGGAGTCATGTTGGTAAAACCAAAATTTTATACATATGGTTACATTTATGAAAAACCTTATATGGATTTAGTTGTCAACCATGTAAGAAATTTATGGTTGGAAACCTTCAGTTACCTAAAGGATTTTATAGACTTTGTTTTTGAATTTTGTAAAACCCCTATATACACTTCGGGTATATATGGGTACGTGTATATGTATTTATAGGAATAATTTACAAACCCCATTATATTCTTTTATAAATAACAGGACTTAACTTATTCTTTGATGCATGCAAGATTTAATTAGGATATAATTTTTGTGACCAACATGTATTTAATATACATACAAATGGGCATGTTTTATTAAAGAAATTATCTAACATTGTCCCTAATGCATTTTATGATAAAGTGTGCATTTTAGTTTGATTTAAATATATGGGAGGATTTAAGATTTAATGGGTCATGATATCTTGTTGAGTTCACTTATTATCTAAATTCAAAATGAACTCACTTTAGTAAATGCATTAATTAATCAAGTTATGGTTTAGTTTATTTACAAGTTCAAGGGCCTATTAATCACCATAACTGATTTCAAGTGTTTTCCTTAAGCACTCCTTTTCCATGGATTAATAATGAAAAATATTCATCATTTAGTATATCATTATTTTATATGCTTTAGTGAAAAAGATGTTTTACTAAGCTACGTGTGCCTTTGACTAGTTATGGACATATTTTGCAAAGTGAACTATCATACCTTGTATTAGCAAAATTTTTGGTGTTTTATTATTTATTTTAGTTATTATTGTACATAATGCATGCTTATGACATATCACTAAATGAACTAAGAAATTATATTACCCAAAGTGGTATGGGACACCTTGGGTAAAATAAAAATGAATGAGATATTCAAGGTGGTATGGGATATCTTGAATATACAAACCGTTTAAGTAATCATGAATGATGTGGCTCACATGATAATAAAGACATGTCAAGGGTGCGCCCTGATAGTGCTCCAATGCATTGGGTAAAGACTTAATCTCTAGAGATGAACTTTTAGACTGATACCTTGGTGAATAACCTTGGTAATATTTATTGACACCTTGGGGATGGACCTTCGTGATAGAGAAATGATTTTCTAATTTAAATGTTGATGCCACATAATTCAAGTTTTGTAATAAGTTCTCTCTAAGATAAAGTTCTTTCACGACTAATTCCATTATGTTTTCATAAATTTATTATTTCACTGGTATAAGCATGGAACATGATTGGTTTTTGTCACTTAATAGAATAGTAACCAGCACATGAAAATTTAGTTGTTTACTTTATGCGCAACTCTGATTATGCATTACTTTTAACTGTTAAATTTATGATTAAGTGAGTCACATGTCGTACTTGTTTATGATAACCATTGTTACTCCTTAGAGAATTGACATAATTGTTTCATGTTCTTCTTGAAAACCTTGATTGAGCATTGTTATATTATGTGTTACAATCTTCCTTTAGAGAATGTTCAAATTCTTTTAAAAGAATGTTTTCATATGTTACACTATTTTAATTTCTTTTTAAAAACCCCCTTACTGAGTATTTCAATGCTCACCCTATGTTTTGATATTAAAAATTTTCCGGTATCAGCTCTTAAAAGAGGAACTGTTTCGGAAGTTGCTGGTTTCCCAGAACCCGAACCACACATGATCCTCTGTATGGGGCATGATGTGTTGTTAACAAAGTGTGTTTTATTTTAAGATAACACGTCATGTTCAGAAGGCACCGACTCCTGGGTTTCTGGGGTCGGCGTCTCTACACTACTATTATTCATAATTTCTTCTGGGATTCAATTATTGTATTATCTTATTCTTATGTTTTTTCCTTTTGAGTTAATTAAAATTTTTCCAATCCAAAATATGTCTTCATAGGTAATTCCTCTTATTAAAAAGTAATGTCAGGTAGAGACTCCCAAAAAAAAGTCAGGTTGGTCATGGGTTTTGAATCCTATAAAATTTAGTTGGGGTATACCACCTGGTGAGAAAAATGTACATATATAATTGATTTATCACTCTATAACAAAAATGTGTTTTTTATTGAATACCAGGTTTCTTGCTGATTAGAGAATATTGAAGAGCAGGGTAGGCTCTTAGTGATCCAAAATACTATAAAAATATCATTTTCTCTTTGTTTTATTTTCATTCTAAAATTATTTTTTTCATCGTTTAACTATTTATTACTATGATAATTATAATCTAGTCAATGTTTTAAAAATATTATTGATTCACCACACGAAAATTTGTATTTAGCAATGGTTTAAACTGCCGCAAAATCATTCTGTGGTGGTTTTGGGAAACCGTCGTTAAATAGTGTGTTATGAATTAATTAGTGGGGGGTTTTTAAAACTGTCGTAGAACGATTTAGTGGTGGTTTAAACCGTCATTAAATCATTTTTTTTGTTTTTTTTTTATTTTTTTATTTTTATAATTTTTTTATAATTTTTTTAGTTTCATAATTTATTTATTTATCAATTTGTCTATTAATCTATTAATCTATTTATTTATTTATTTATTTTTGTAATTAATTAATTAATTATTTTTATTCTCGTTATTTATTTATTATTACCACACACATGACCTTCTCTATGCACAAGTGCATGTCCATAAACATACCCATGTCATATATAGAAATTCTGCGTTGGGTGAGATTTTAACCTCTTACCTGTTGCTTATTCTCCAAAGACTTTAACAATCCAGCAGGCTCTTTACATGGTCAATAAATCGAATTTAATATACTTATATATATATACTAATTGGAAAAAAAATAAATAACAAATTGATACACACTAGATAATATATAATATATAATATATAATAGAAAATATATACCAGATAATATATAATACCTAATATATAATACATAATATATAATAAATAATATATAATATATAATATATAATATATAATACATAATATATAATACATAATACATAATACATAATATATAATACATAATATATAATACATCATACATAATATATAATATATAATCTATAATACATAATACATAATATATAATAGATAATAGATAATAGATAATAGATAATACATAATACATAATACATAATATATAATAATAATACTAATATATAAAATATAAGTAGTGTATAAATAATAAATTAATTAAAAAATAATTTAATATATGATAAATAAATAACAAATTAATGAAAAAATAATAAATAATAGATAAATAACTAAATAATAAATAAATAGTAAATAATAAATAATAAAAAGTAAATAGTAAATAATAAATAAAAAATTACAAATAATTAATAATTAATAATTAATAATGAATAATAACTAATTAATAATAACTAATTAATAATAACTAATTAATAATAACTAATAATTGATAATTGATCATTAAGAATTAATAATTCAAAATAAATAATTAATATTTATAAAGTTATAAATTATTAATAAATAAATTATAAATAAATTATAAATAAATTATAAATATTGAATATTGAATAAATAAATAAATAAATAAATATTAAATAAATTATGAAATAAAAATTAAATGAAGAACAAACTAATAATAAATTAAATTTAATAAATTAATATTTTATTAATAAATAATAAATAATAAATAATAAATAATAAATAATAAAGAATAAAGAATAAAGAATAAAGAATAAATAAATAATAATTAATTAATAACTTATATTTAATAATTAATAATTAATAATTAATAATTGATAATTAATAATTAATAATTCTTAATTAATAATTAATATTTAATATTAAATATTGAATATTTAATATTGAATCTTCAATATTTAATAAATAATTAATTAAGAATTAATAAATATATAATAATAAATTAATTAATTAATATAGAATAAATAATAATTAAATAAAAAATAATAATAAATGAATAATAAAATAATAATAAATAAACAATCAATAAATTAGTAATCAATTGATAATTAATGTGCATAAAAACTCAATATAAATGATTAAATAATTAAATATTAAATATTAAATAAATAAATAAATAAATAAATTTATCAATAAATAAATTGATAAATAGATACATAAATAATAAATAATAATTAATGAGTAAAAAATAATAATAATTAATTAATAATTAATTAAATAATAAATTAATTAGTATTAAATAAATCATAAAACGTTAAGAACCTCTTAAAACCATAAACACATTGAAATGACAATAAAATCTAATCCGTGACTCCCTTTTCAATGCCACAACCAGTAAAATAAATGATCATAAAATGAGATTCAATATGATATATGGTACATGCCAAACAGACATGTAGATCTAAAGTTATAACTGTTCGAATTTTAAGAAATCAGGGTCTATAACTAAAATCTCTCTTTCCATCTTGAAGATCGAGTTCGATTTTTAGATTTTTGAAATTTGGATATATTTTTTTTCTTTGATTATCACATGATTTAAATCTCACTTGGTTTTAGCTCATTTTATAAGATTCAATTTGATTGGTTGTGAATCTGAAATGTACTCCCAATTCAAAAGTTATAGTAATTTTGATGCCGAAGTCTGTTCTTCAACTTATTGAAGATTTTTTTTGGTTCAAAAATATTGTTAACTAATAATTATAAATATTTATTAATTGAAACATTATAAATAATTTAAAATCATAAATAATAAACTAAATTTGATTTTAAATAATAAATAATAATTAATAAATAATAATAAAAATTATATTTGTTTCTCTTCAATTTGGTGGCAGATTTTAAAAAAACTGCCACCTAAAAAATTGTAAATTTTTTTTGGAAGAAAATTTAAATTTTTTATAAAAAATATTTTTAAACATTTAGTGGTGGGTTTTAAAAATGCCGCTAAAAAACCAACACTAATTTTTTTATGGAAAAAATCTTAACCGCGGTTTTGAAAACCACCACTAAAACACTATTTTCATGTAGTGATCCCCTCTATTATATCTTTCCATCTCACTGGAACCTAACATATATACCCTAAAATGAATAGTTTTCACCAAATATATGGTTCAATACTTTTACCCTATGATGTTTGGTTATTCCATAAAAAGTAATAGGAACCATATGAGGGTACAATATACAGATGAGTTTCACCCTATTAAGTCCATCATAGGGTTCATTCTTTTTCTAGTTTTCAGTTTTATCTTCTATTTTTACCCAAATAAGTCTAAGGGATGTACTCTATGAAGTGGTTAGGGTTTATTCCATTTCTATTTCTTCTTCCTGTATAACATCACTTCCAAAATTTCCAAAAATATACTAAAAAACTCCTATATCATTTAAAGGTCCTTCTCAAACACTCCGAATCAACATAAATGAAATTCAAACTTCATTAAATGGATATTACTCCAAAGGATGATCTTTTTACTCTCTTTAACAGCTATATTATCAGTTATGACATCTAATATCAATCCCCCAATAGCCGATAACAATAAAATATTATTAAAAAATCTCATATAATTATTATTAAATTTAACACTAAAGAATAACACATTAATCACCACTAATTAAAGTGGTTATTATTTTTAAATCTATCCAAGTGTAATCTTTAACTTGCAGACTCAAAACACATTTACACTTATTGACATCTATTACAACAAGATGACCTTTATTATTGATAAAAAGTATTACTCATCTAATAGTAACAAAAATACCCTACTTTGTATGTGTTGTTAATACAACTAAACACTTTTCATGTCGACATGTCCATTTTTATACCAATTTTGGAAATTAAATACACATGAAAAGTGGATATTATTCTCACCTCATAAACCAAATTCTTATCCCTTTTTTAAATATAGGTTAAAACCCGATTCACTCTTGGGATAAAGATGAAACCACATGATTTTCTTAGAATGTATCATTTAGTTAACCAACTCTTATTCCATGTAGTCTAACATGGTGTAGAAAACGAGAGTGGTTTTACTGAGGATATAAATACTATCTATAAAATCCTATATATTGGATAACATAATAATTTTCCCATTTAAGGGTATTATTTAAATATATTAATAATAAAAATAAATAGCATACACACATCTCAACATGCCCAACAAAATAGTTTAAGTGGAAGTCATATAACTCCCCTTTTTCTGATCATTTTTATCTACCAACTCTCTCTTTTATAATTTTTTTTAGTAAAATTATAAATAAGGGAAGATAGTGTGATTGAAATACCGATTTCTATAGTTTTATAACGCTCTCCCAAAATTCATTAATTTCATAGAACCTTTATTTTGAAAACCTCTTCCTCATGATTGGTCCACCTCTAAGGACGCCCTTATTTTCTATTTATCTTATGAGTTAGAAAAATAACTAATGGGAAAACTATTTACACTATAGTTTGTAAAACACTTAGATATATCCTTTAATTCCATGAAGGTGACTGAAAAATATATAATAAATAGAGAATAATCAGGTACCTTTTATATCCTCAGTTGAGACACTGATGTGGGGAGTATCCTTCCAAACTCATATGTTCTTTCTTTCTTCTGATCTCAGATTAGGAAGTGTTTGCTTTCTTTTTAACAGCCATGATAGGTTGCAGGATTAGCTTATTACTGTAAATTTTTGTATTTATGGGGAGTTTTCTTCTCTACCTTAGTAATTAAGGAAACTTCATGACATTTTCCATAAAAATGTTTTCTCATCAATTCATCATGGGTTGGTAGTATTTTCTTATAGTCTTTAATTCCATGTAATGTTTTTTTTAAAAAGGATGATGCCTTGACCTATGTGTCCAAAGGACAAAATTTATTAAAATAAATATTAAAAAAGTCAAAATTACGAGATCATATTACAATATTTCACATGGAAAGGAATAAGAGCAGTAGGGAGTTCTTTACACTAAGTCATGTCTTGATTAAATCCCAAGATAGCCAAGCCATCAGCAACCATGTTTGTTTTTCGATAGACATGTGTGACGGTCTAGTTCAGCTTGGTGAGCGAACAGTTTCATTCCATCTAATGGGTAGTAAGAAACCAAGCTAGATGAGTTAACCTATTCTAAATAGCATGTGTGAGTGTTGTTGAGTCACTTCCAATCCAATGGTTTTTCCAACCAAACCATGGAAAATCTTATCACATAAATCAAACCCATAAACTTAGCTTCAAGTGTTGTGGTAATGCCAAAATGACCCATGTACCAGTCTAGAATATAGCCGAGGTGATTCCTAAAGACAACACTATACCCTGCAGGCCCTAGATTTACCTTGGAGGCACCATCAATGTTGATTTTGATCCATCCAGGGAGAGGGGATCGCTAGAACACCTCCAGAGTGCGATGCAGATGATAGAAGTTACCATTTATCTATAGTCATTTTAGGATTCCAAAGTCATGCATGGATTTTTGGAAATGAACTTTTTGTAACAAAGAAGATTCCTTTGTGGAAATTAGGATTCAGTTCCGACCTGCATTAAGATTTAGTGAGTAGTTTCTATGAATAATAGCATTTTGATCATACGAGATCACATGTTGGAGTTCAATAACTAAAACAAGGAAGAGATTCCTAAGTTTCTAAGATCCCTCCATCTCTAAACATTTATTAAGTTGAGTTTTGATAGAGTCATGTATCAAACTTCTGCAATCAAAGATTTCAAGTATCAACCATCTTTTTGTGATTAGTTTTATTGGGTATTTCACATGATTCTTTAGTAGTATCGATAAATCATGACTTTACATTCATTATTTTAAGAATTGTATTCCCTTTCAAACCATAAGGAAGTAATTATCATAGAATAGTAATATACTCCTTAGCTTTATGTCTTGCTTGTTCACATCTTCCACATATTTCCTCTAGGAATCCAAATCTATTTGGGATTTTCTAGTTTGGTTTATTTTTAGTAAAAAATTAATTTTTTTGAGAATTTTATCTCATATTATCACTTAATCTCCCCTTGGTTTGTGCATGTTCACTATAAATAACATGTTATACCAATAAGACTAGGCATTGTGTCCATAACTTCCACAAAATAAGAGAAAATATCAGCACATTGATCTTCCATATTGAAAATAAAACTACCCATAAAATGTTTGATACAATAACCCAGGTAATGTTAAGATAAATAATTTTTATATATTTATTAATTATATTTTTTTATTTATATTCATTGTATTAAATTAGGTAATTTTCAATCATGAAGGAAAAATACATATTTCTAACCAAATTGGGTTACATACAATAAACAGTTTCATTTAAAGATTTATTTACAAATTATAGATTTTTAATTTTATAAAATTAATTTAATTTTAGAAGTCATCATGTAAAATTTATCGTAGGTTAAAATTTATAGAATTTTTTTAAAATATTTATTTTTCAATGAATATTGAAAATATTGATTTTTATTGAAAATTATATTTACTCTTGGAGTATTTAAAAAGTAAAATTCTATTTTGAAATAGTTTTAAAATTTTATTAATTTACTTTTATTAATATAAATTCACATGTATTACTTGAAATTAATTTTAATCATGAATTTTGAATAAAAATATTTTGAAACTTAGAAACAATTTTTTTCTAAAAAATCATTTTTCATAGTGTTTTGAAAATTTGTTTTTAAATTAATTTCTCTGAGTTCTTTGAATTGATTTTTATAAAATTTAGTCAATATTTGTAATAAATGGGAAACAATTTGGTAAATATATTAATTTTATTTTTATATATTATCAATAGTAACCATAATAAATTTATTTCACCTCAATAGGTGTAATTCTAGTAATTTAGGTTAATAAAAATATGATAAGGACTTAGCGATAACCCTAAAACATACCCCAATTTTATTTCATGAATATATATATAATATATAAACATAAAATTTTTAATAATATGATATTTTTTTGTCATTTGGGAATGATTTAAACCTTTATATTATTTTTTATAAAGATGTAAAAATTTCCAATCTCTTTGTTTTGTTAGCATTAAATTTTTGAAATAGGGATAAAAAGAATCTATGTTCAATTATAGATATTTATGTTAAATATAAATTATTTTTATTTATAATGGTATTTTATTTTTAATTTTTGGGGATGATATAATTACTTTAAAAGGTTACTCAATAATGCTCTAGTAATTATTAAAATAATAGAAAAGTAAAATAAATGATTTTGAAAATTATAAAAAATAATATAATTTGAAATAATTTCGTTGTTCCATTAATTTTTTGATAAAAATAACTTATTATAGAAGTTTTAAATTACTATATTCTAATTATATCTTTTTATTGATGTTTTTAAAGACAAATTAAATGAATAGTGTCAAAATTAACATTAATGATATTTTATAATAAATAATGTTTTATTATAAGGTTTTAAATTATTAAAAATAATTTATTTATCCAAGTTATTGGGATGAGGTTGGAAATATCAACCATGGTCTATATTAGGTCTAGTTTTCATTTTATAAGATCTGTTTTACCTTTAAAGTGTGAAACATTTGTTATCGTGGTAATCATCAAAAAGGAATAACATTGGCTAAAACAAGAATATAAAGGTGAAAACATCCAATAAACTTCTCTAATTTTTATTTTATGGTAATATATAGAATCATACTCATTTTATATTAAAATATTATAAATTTGGATCCATTTAAATATGAAAATAAATTTATATTAATTTAATAATTTATATAATTCGGAGTGCCTCTCCCATCACTTATATAAGGGAACCTCCTCTCTTATTTTCTTCACATGTTAAAATACTTTTGGTTCAAACATTAACTTCCCGAATAAATTCCTTACACACATCCCCACATTTTTAGGCCTTTTTATCAAAAAAATCAGGGAATGCTTTTGGTGTAACCCTTAAGAGGTTGTTCGAAGAAGAGGTAAAGTTCTTAAGTGAAAGTTTTTGTTTTATTTATACTACTACATACTTAAAATATTCATTGACCATAATGATATAATAACATAAGTATCTCCCATACACTGAGATTTTATTATTTTAATGGAATACCCTATATTCATCTCTGTCCTCTGTTAAATGGGAAAGGAATTCATCATTCATGTGTATAGCAGACTGCCACCTCGTGAATAGATGTAATTAATTTTCCATCACCTCCTCTCACAGATGGTTACAATGATGGATATAAGGTATATATATATATATGATATTAATTACATATTTATTATTCTTAATATGTAATATATCGTTAATTCTTTTAGCATTCCATTCATTAAAAATGATAACATCGTTTGTAAGTAAGTGTGTAATACAACCTCTACAAAGTGATATGATTCATTTTTCATCACCACATCACATGGATGATATATTTAATTTTATAATATGATATTAATGATACAATGATAAATATTTAAATATAAAATAATACATACATTCTTTCTATAATGATCATTGAAAATGGAATTGTTACTTATGCGTACACACGATCTACTGTATCCATGACTGTAACATAGTTCATTTTTCTCATTAATCTTTCATAATTGGTAAGACAAATTATGTATAAAAATAATAATTATATCATTATTATTAATAATAATATGATCTATTAGTGACCTCATTTACCATAGTCAACCTACTGAATTCATTTTGGACTTATAAGCCGAATATCGTCAAAACGTCCAATATGAACATAATTGATTAAGTAATTTATTATAACATGGTGAAAGGATTAATAATATTAAAAAATATTAATAATAAATTAAATAATTAACTTAATTTTATTATTTAGGTGGATAAATAACATACATTATATGTAAGATTCATGGAAATGGACTTTCTTTTTCAAAATGATCTCTAAATTTTTCCCTTAAAATTTTTTATCTTCCATGTCTATATTATTTAAAATACAATTTTAATATTTTTATAATGAAATAAATGAATTATAAAAGAAATTATGGTGCCTTTTTTTACTTTTATTCAAATATTTTTAAAATTGATCTTTTTACAAATTTTTTATGAAACGTTTTGGATTTTTTTACATAGGAAAAAGGGAATATTATATATTTAAGTATATGATAACAAAGACGTTTCTTGATTTTTGTAAACATAATTTTAATATATTTATAAGAATCTATGTTTTCTCCAAAGAAAACCCTCATTCCCTATGATTTTGTAATTTTAAAAACTGTTTTTAAAATGTACTAGATACCTTAATATCAGAAAATGTTTTCTTATGGGTGAAAAGAATATTTTGAAAACTATATAATTTTATGTATTAATATTATGTTATAGTTATTTTTAATTGTTTGAGAAGACGATTAGTTCCATTATAAACCATGAATGGATAGTTCTATGATATTCTACCAATGTATTGGGTGAGATTTATGTTTGGAAGTTAACCATGACGGTTATTCTAAGTGTAACCATGATGGTTACTCCAAGTATAACCATGATGATTATTCTAAGTATAACCATGATGGTTTTTCCATGTGAACATTGGAGTTTATTTCATATGAAAGACTTATATGAAAATTACTCCTGAAGTTATCTACATGATTTATTTATTCTTTCAACGGTTTTATGAAAATCATATGTTTTCACAAGGTAATCTAATGAGGTTATGTTAAAGGAAAGTATATGATACTTTATAATAGTGAAAAGTATAAATTTTTTAAAACATATTAATATGTTTTTCATTCTTTCAAAGGAAACTTTATGATTTTTATTTTTTTTCTTGAATATTTATTATGAAATTTTTAAGAGAATATTTTGGAAGAAAATTTGTTTTCTTAGGTAAAAAATGTTAATTTGAGTCAATAAATTATTTTTGACAAAGTAACCTTTTTGGATATATTCATGAAATAATGAGTTTCATTTATTATTTTTGTGTTCCTTACTGATGATCAAGTTTATTGTGATAGCATGTTGAAAAAAGAGGTCCAGGTGGCAGAAAATGGGAAAGAACCCATCAAATTAATCTGAAGATAATTAAATCAAGTTTCAAATTTGTGAAAGCTGTGGTAAAAAATAAAAATGGGGAATGTATTATAAAATCATAGAATTTCATAGGATGTGGTACATTCAGGCTTATAGCATATTACTACAATGAAAAATATCTTGGTAGTGGTAAGGAAATTTTTTATTAGTAGAGAGTAAAGTGTTTCAAATGTTGTGATTTTGGTCATTATGCATATGAGTGTCCAAATAAGGACAAAAATAATGGGAAGAATATTGACTATAATAAGAAGGATGTGGTGAAATCCTTTGAAACTAGTTTAGTATTTTTTTGGCTATCAACCGACGTAGTTATAGGTACAATGCTTGTTTATTCATATAATGATAATTTTTTTTATTCTGGGTCTATACATTCATTCATTTCTGATAAATTTTCTGGTAAATTGTAAATTCCTCCTTTATAAATGAAACCATATCTTATGGTAAAAACACATGGGGTATGTATTATGGTATAAAGAAATTTTAATATTATTTATATTGTTGATTGTGCAGAATAATTTATTTGAAAACATTATTGTCTCACCCCTAGTACTGTTTGATATTATTCTGAGCATGGATTTGATTATTGTTTACCCTTATGAGATAAATTGTGGATCTAAAGATGTTTTTTCAAAAAGAGTTCCAATTTTTATACAATAATGAATTCATACCATTGATAACATATTAATAATCTGAGAAACTGTTAAAAGAGGGAAATGAATGTTATCTATGACATATTATTTAAACTAAGGGAACTATCTAGGTTAATTATATTTTGTTATTAAAAGAATACTCAAATGTTTTTCATGATGAGATTCCCCTAATTATACCTAATATATAAGTTGAATTTTCTGTTGAATTAGTTCTTGATGCTAAGGCAATTTTAAATTCATATGATTGTATGACTCAAGATGAACGTATAAAATTGAAAAATAAGTTTCATGAGTTTCTTAGAAATAAGTTCATTTATCCTAGAACTTGACCATGTGATGCTCCTATTGTTTTTAAATGAAATATAGTTTCATTAGGCTTTTCATCGATTATAGCGATTTAAATAATATTATTAACAATAAAAAATATTTATTGCCCCTATAAATAATTTTTTGATCATCTCCATAGATCTCAATATTGTTTGATGGTTAACCTAAGATTTGGGTTCTATCAGTTGAATGTGAAGGGGGATAAAATTCAGAAAACAATGTTTTGGACTATATATGGGCATTATGAGTTTTTGGTTATTCCCTTTAGGTTGAAAATTTCTCTAAGTACATTTATAGATCTAATGAATATAGTTTTGCATGATTATTTTTTAGGTTTGTGGCTATTTTGATTGATTATATATTGATTTATTCAAAATTTTATAAGGATCATGAAAACCATATAAGGATTATTTTGAAAACCCTGAAAGAAAAGTTATTATACGAAAATTTAATCAAATGGGATTTCTGGTTACAAATGATTTTTTTCCCTTTGAAATATTGTAAATAAATATGAAATAATTGTTGATCCTAATAAAATTGAAGTGGTAGATAAATGGAAAAGACATAAAATGTTATTGAGATTCATAGTTTTTTTGGACCAGAAAAATATTACCATTGGTTTTTTGAAAAAAGTACAAAATTATTTATCCCACTAACTAATTTAACATTAAGGTGAGACAGGTTCATCTAAATAAAGGAATTTGATGGATGTTTCCAAGAATTAAAAATGAGAGAGTGAATGCTCTGTTTTAGCCCTACTGTCTAGAAATGGTGACCTTGTTATTTATAATGATGCTTCTTTGATAGGTTTAGATTATGTTTTAATTTATAATTATTGGTTAATTTTAAATATTTCACATCAATTAAAACCAAATATGAAAAATTATCCTACACAAGAACATTAATTATAAGTAGTATTGTTTGGTCTAAAAATTTGAGGACATCATTTTTATGGAGCCTAATATGAAATATAAACTAATAAAAAATCATAAAGTTTATTTTCACTCATAAAGAGTTGAATATGAGGCATATAATATGGATGGAGCTAATTATGGATTATGATTCCATGATTCATTACCATTATAGAAAATAAAACATATTATTTGGTGCTTTGAGTCTAAAAAATTATTGTACATTAACAATGTTACATTTGGAATATGAACCTTTGGTTAATTATTTGATGAAGTTAATATTATAAATTGTGTATGCATGAACTTACACTATTTTTTGGGGGTACTATTACAATAAAACTTATTAGAATCAATTAAACAAGCTTAGAAGGAAGAATGTGTGTTACTAGAAAAGGTATAATTGGATAAAACGGTAATTTTCTTGAATTCAATTTTGAAAAATAAGTTTCTTTAAGATTCTGAAAGAGATTATGTGGGACTTATTATTCCAAATTTAAGAGATAACATTGGAGTAAATCTCATAGTTCCCTGATTTCAATTCATCTTGACAGCACTATTATGTACAGAGACTTTCAAGAGTATTACTGGTGGGATGGAATGAAAAGAGATATCACTAAATTTACTATGAGATTTTTTACTCTTCAATTGGTTAATGTAGGAAAAATTATAAAAAATGATACATTATCCTTTTCTAGTTCCATATTGTAAATGGGAAAATACATCCATGGATTTTGTGGTTGAATTAACAAAACATTCTCAAGGAAATAACACAATTTGTGTTATATTTTATTAACTAAGTCTGTTCAATTTTTCCTCATTAGAGATATTATGTCTTTAGATCCACATTATCAAATGTATCTCAAGGATATTTACAGGTTACATATTATTCCTCTCTCTATTGCATCTGATCATGATCCCAAATTCATTTCTAATTTCTGTAAAGGTATTTAGAATTAATTGGATACTAAATTAAATTTCAATAATTTTTTTCGTCCTTAATCCAATGGAAATTCCGAGAAAACAATTCAGACCGTGGAAGAAATTATTCATTCGTGATTAGTATATTACCTAATAAATTGGTATCAACAGAATTAATTAATTTATTTTTCTTATAATAATAGTTTTTTTTTTGATATACCGATGACGCCTTTTGAGGTATTATAAGGAAAGTGGTGTATGACTCCATATTTTTGGGATGAAGTAAGAGAAAGGAAGTTACTGGGATTAGAGTTGTTAGATGAAATGGCAGAGAATGTGAATATGATCCATAAACATATGAGGGTGAATCATATTATGTAGAAAAGTTAAGTGAATAATCAACAAAAAGATATTTATTTTGAGGAAGGTGATCATATTTTTATTAAAGTACCACTATTGAAAAAGGTTATGTATTTTTGTAAAAAGGGAAGATAATTCCATGATACACTAAAACATATTAAATTTATGAGAAAGGTGGAGTAATTTAATACTGAGTTGATTTTCTACCGAGATTATCCCAAGTACATAACATATTTAATTTTTTGGAGTTAAGAAAATAAATTCAAGATTTATCTCATTTTTTGAACCTTGAAGTATTTAAGTTAGAAGAGAACCTTTATTATAAGGAAAATCTTATTTATATTATTGAACATAGAGATAAATTATTTAAGAATAAGTTAATTCACCCGGTTAAGGTTTTTTGGATAAACCATATGGTTGAAGAAACAATATGGAAATCTAAAAATGCTATGAGGGAAAGATAACTTGACTTGTTTAATAAGTGAATAAAATTATGAAGAAATAATATAAAAATTTGGGAAGAATATAAAAATCAAGGTGATGGTAGGATAACTAATTTTTATTTATTAATTATATTTTATTGAGTTATATTCATTATAAAAATATTAGTTAATTTTCATTCAAGAGGAAAAAACATCATTTCTATCACAATTGGGTTTTAATGGATTATATGGTTTTATTTAAAATATTTATTTAAAAATTATAGAGTTATAATTTTTTATTTTTTAAATTCATTATTTTAAAATTATATTAGGATGAAATTTTCATAATTTTATAAAAAGATTTATGTTTTCAATTAATAGTGAAAAACATTGATTTTTAATGAAATTATATTCTATTTTCAAATATTTTCAACGTAAAATTCTACTTTGGATTAGTTTTAAAATTTAAATAATTAATTTTTATTTTAAAAATTCAATTACACGCTTTAAAATTAATTTTGATCTTGAATTTGTAATAAAAAAATTATACTTAAAAATGTTTTTAAACCATTTTTCATCATGTTTTGTGGGATTAATTTTAAATTAAATCACCCTAAATAGGTGAATAGAATTTTGAAAAATATATTCCATATTTGGAATCAATGGATCAATTTTTTTTAAATATTATCCTTTTATGTTCGGGCACTATGAATAGTAAATTTAGTAAATTTATGTCACCTTAGTAAGGGTAAATCAGGTAATTTAGGTTAAAATAATATGATAAGGAATGAAAAAACGACCATAACACTTGAATTGATTTTATTGGATGACTATAGATTATCCATAAACATTAAAATTTCTAATATATAACCCTTTTTCTATTTTCATGATTTTGATCTTTATATTCTTTTATATAAAGAAATGTAAAAAATGTAACTCTCTTTGTTTTATGGTCTTTAAATTTTTGAAATAGGTATAAAAAGAAAATATGTTTAGTTATAAATATTAATTTGAATTATTAATTATTTTTCTCTAACATGAAAATTTAATTTTAATTTTTATGATGAAATTATTACCTTAAATGTTTACGGAACACTAATAAAATAATTATTCAATTAATATAAATATAAAATAAATTAATTTAAAAAAAATAAAAAAGTAACATAACATGAAATAATTTCTATGTTACAGAAATTTATTATGTAAAAATAACATATTAGATAATTTTTAAAGGATTATGATCAAATTTCATCTTTCTCATGATGTTTTTAAAGTAAAATTAAATCAATAGTGTCTAAATTGAAAATAAAGATATTTTACAATAATAAAAAATTTTAGAAAATTATTTTAAATTAATAAAAACATATAGTCTACAATGTTATTTTTATAAGGTTTAAAATATCTACCATATTCCATTTTAGGGACAATTTTTCTTTTATAGTAACTATTTTGACCCTTAAAAGTAAAAACTTGGTTATCATAGTAATCATAAAAATAGGTTAACATGGGTTAAAAACAATAAGGTTGAAAAATACCATAAGCATGTACAATTTTTATGAGAGGAGATTATTTTTACTCATACTAATCTTATATTATAATAATATTAATTTTGATGAATTGAAGAATGAAAATTAATTTATATTAATTTAATAGTTTATGCAATTCTATGAGTTCCCTTCCCCTCACCTATAAAAGGGAACCCCCTATACTCTTGTTTTCACACTTAAAATTTCCTTTGGTTTGGATAATACCTCCTCAAATCCATTTTTAACACCCCTTAACTTGTATTAAAGGTATTGTTTTTATCAAAAAACTAACCTAGGAATGATTTTGGTTTAAACCACAAAGTGTTCTCTAAAGAAGATATATTGTTCTTAACTGATTTTTTTTGTTTTATTTCTTATTCCACCTCCTTAAAATATTCCTTAACCATGTTGATATAAAAACATAAATATATACCATATAATGAGATGCTATTATGTTAATGGAATAATATATATCCATCTCCAACCTCCACCAAATCGGAAAGGAATCTATCCTGGTTATATATAGGGGAGTACCACCTCACGAGCTGATATAATTTATTTCCAATAAACTCCTTTCATAGTTTCTAATAACGATGTATTTATTGTATATATATTATATTAATCACATATTAATCATTCTAAATGTGTAATATATCACCTATTTAATTGTCATTGCATTCACTAAAAATGATAATGGCGTTTGTGCATACGTGTGGACTACCACCTCCACGAAGTGATGTAGTTCATTTATCATCACCAAATTTCATCTATTATATATTTATGTGTATAATATGATATAGTTATCATTATGAAATTATAAAATAATACTTAACTTCTTTCTATAATGATCGTTGAAAAATTGAAGCGTTGCTCATGTGTTTGTATGGCATACCATCTCCACAATTTTAACATAGTTCATTTTTCATAACTATCATTAATAATTAGTTCCAAAAGTAAAACATATGTATCAAAATGATAATTATTTCATTATTATTATTCTGGAGATTATGGAATAATTACTTTGTTTATCATAGTCAACCTACCAAATTCATTTTGTACAAATGATCCAAATATCATCAAAACATATAACATGAATTTAATTGATTAAGTAATTGAAAATAACGTTGTGAAATGAATAATGATCAAGAAAAAGGTTCATAAATAATTGAATAATTAACTAAATTTTATAATCTAGAATGATAAATGATATACATGATGAGTCAGAATCAATAAAATGAACTTTGTTTTTTTTAAATCCACATTTAATGTTTCCCTTCCATTTTTTTCTCTTCCATGTCCATATTTTTAAAAATATATTTTAATTTTTTATATGTAAATAAATTAATTATAAAGTTATTTATTATTTATCTTTTTAATTTACTTCAAAATAATCAAAATAATATTTTTATCTAATTTATGCAGAATATTTTGACTTTTATTATAAAAGTGAAAAGGAATGTTCTATTTTAACGTATACAATGATAGCTAATATTCACACCATTGTAACCATTTTTTGAATTCATTTATAAGTTTACATGTTTTCTTCCCAGAAAAATCTCTTTCCATATATACTACTTATTTCCAAAGAGGTTCTTATGAAATGGATATTTCAATATCATGAAATGTTTTCTTATGGGTGAAATGAATATTTTGAAAAATGAAATATTTTATGTGTTATGATTATGTTATAGTTATAGGTAATTGTTTATAATCGTGTATGGTTACATTATAAACCATGTAAATATGGGTCCACGATAGAAATATAATTAATTGGGTAAGATTTATGTTTTTAAGTTAACTGTGATAGTTATTCCCAGTGTAACAATTACATTTACTCCATGTAATACTGTGTTGGTTATTTCATGTAAAATTATGATGGTTATTCCATGTGTAATGTGAAGGTTATTACATATGTAATAGTGATAGGAAAATAATTAATCATGGTAACTATATTATTTATTTATTATTTCTATGGGTTTTTATAGAAATATTATGATTTCACAAAGAAAGATAATGAGATTATATTAAAGGAATGCATATTTTACTTCATAAGGTTGAAAATTATAACTTTGTGAAAAAGATTTCAAAAGTTTTTCATTATTGAAATGAAAAAATTCTGAGTTTTATTTTTTCATTAAAAATTACAAGGAAATGTTTTATTAGAATATTTGGGAAGCATATTTGATTTCTCAGCTAATAAAATGTTTATTTTGAGCCCTAAGTTTATTTTTGATAATGGAAAAATATATTCCTGAACTAACAAGTTTCTTTTTATCTTTCTATGTCCCTCAATGAGATTTTTGTGATCATATCACATTTATAAAATCTTTTTCATATATTTTAAGGTTCATTAGAAATAAAGATTATGTTAAGTTTAAAATGATAAATATTTTCCATGAAAAGCAAACACGTTTATTTTTATAAGTTTTTAATTATGGAAAAAATAGATACTAAATGGAGTGTCCAACATGTATTTTATGGGGTTTTTATGTAACAATTATATCCTAATTCTCTATAAATATAAACCTAAAAAGTTACATGGAATTAAAGAAAGTTATTTCTTGACTAAAAAATCATGATAAATTTTGTTTTAAGTTAGGGTCTTTATAGTTGTTGTCAAGCTGCAACTTGAGTCATATTTTTCTTAGGCATAATGGTCTTCTTGGAATATTTATCTCTTCCTTTGATGTTGAAGATTACTTCTAAATTTTTTTATTCCATGTATATTATGGTGTGTTTTTGAAACCAACACTAATATAAAGAATAGAATTATATGAAAACCGATTTGGTTTATATTTTCTTACATATTTGAACCCTACACAAACATGAGAAGATTCGTATTTCACTCAATATCCATGATAAATTACAATCTAATATTCTTCAACTAATTTTATGTTCTAATAAAAATTTATTTTTTCTCGAACAAATCTTCTTATTTAGAATCCAAATATTCATCAAGATCTATTACCCTATTTTCATTATCATAAACCATAAATTTATTCTTCATAATATCATCAACATAAGATACTTATTTCTTATGGTACACCTACTTCTCACTAAAAATATTCTTATTTTATTTTATTTGATCCATTTTCCCCTTATTTAGCTATTTATTTTTCTCAAGACATGCTTTTAACTCTCATTTCATCAACCACTCAAAATCTATATTTTCTTCACCTTTATTATTAATAGAGGTATCAAAACCTATCTCAACTTGAGCTAATAAATTAACTTCATCATCTGATTTATTTGTATATGATGAGTATGTTTGTTTCTTATTTCTCATCAATATCAATTTCTTTTGTGATTATTTATTCTTATTTATTTTACCACATTTCAATTTTTTAGGTCTTTTATCTTCCTTATCAGAATTAAAATTATATTAAAAAACCCTCATCTTTGGAAAATTAATGGAAAATTTTCCATTTCCCGTATGTTTTCAGATACTGGTAATTATTTTCCATTTACTTTATCCTTTCCTTATCTGAACATATTTGATTAAAAGACCACAATTTTGTTGAAATACTCATCATTCTACCAATATTTAAATTTACTTGATTCTAAAAATTCTTTATCTATGATATTCAACTTTTTCATAGCCTCAATGTCAATATAGTATTTGGATTTTTTTTGAAAACTATGGTTTTTATATTCTTATAAGAAACCAGAATGTTATGTAGATTACATATTTTATGGTATTATCTATCTTCCAAGACTCATACTCTTGGATCAAACTAATATATAAAATTCATTATTTTCATTTTAACAATGGTGGAATCATCAATATTCTCAACCAGACCTTAAATATTACTCACAGTCCTTCTGAATCTTCTAAATTAATTGTCAATTTTCTCATCATCAAATATTTTTATATCTTCAAATATAATCCTATAAACTAATTGTTTTTATTCATTAACATTAATATTACCTTCTTAATTATTTCTTAATTTATCTAGAAATCCATTATCATTTGATTCCCTATCACCTTTGTGTATAAATTTTCTAAAAGATACCTCTAATGAAATTTTGTGATACTCTATCCGCTTAAAAGATTCTATTATTAGTGAAATACATGGGTTCTCCTTCAATATTGGGTTGAAATACCATATTTGCTACATATCTATCTTCTCTGTTAAGTGGGAGAAGGTATGGTAGTATAATACTCTTCCAAATATGACAATTCCTACCATGAAATATTGGTACAATCCTTCTATTCATATAATTTTTTCTCTTTATACTTATAAACATCTCAAATATTTTGAGGGAACATGGATTTTCTTTGATACCAATTGAAGAGCCCATGTTGATGGTAAAAATGGGGGTGGTGATGGTAGATTTGAAAACAATTTATTAATATTCATACTCTATGTCTAGTTAAAACCATTATCATCTCTCTTGATTAAATTAACCTCACCTGATTCAAGTGAAATGTACTAAGAATATAATCACAAGTATTTACAATGTTCAAAGTAAAATCCAACTACTTTCAAGATGGATTAGTCACCAAATCAAAAATTATCCACTATATGTGTACGTGGATAAATTATAGACTATTATTTCCTATTAAGCTTAGAGTCCAACTATTCTTTAGTTCCTGAGTACCAAATAAGCATTTGAAGCTTCACACCAGACCACTACATGGTTATGGCCTAATATTTTGAAAAATATACTTCAACTATAGGATGATCCTACATGAAATTATAAAGATAACCCTCTATGAATAAACTACTTCAACAAACCATTCCATGTAAAATATTTTAAAGATATTTGACAACAGATGAAGAGATCTTCTGGTCTGGAAAATCACTCAAAATCCTAAGTGAACAAATTCTTCCTCAATCCACTGCATACTTGAGTGTGAACCTCTTATTATTCTTCTTAAATAAAATATCATATTTATTCATTATCCTAATTAAATATTTTATACTGAATGGTATTAGGTTATCAATATTTATTAACACCCACACACTAAACTCAAGAACACACACTTTATTCTTTTATTGACATATATATTCTCAAAATAATATCATGAATATTATTTTCCAATATGAAATTTTGGAAATTCCATAAACCACAAAATTAGTAGATCTCATCTCATAAATTGTTCAATACATTCCTCATTATCTACCTATTTAATAATTTTTTAATTCTTAGTTAGTATCCTATTTTAAATCCTACACGACTTGATATTTTTATTCTATATCTAGTATTTAATATCACATAATTTTATTTCCAAAAAAAAAATATAACTTTAAATTCATTTTAAATTTAATCCATTTTTTCATGAATCCATGTAGCACTATGACATGGATCACCTTATTACAGAGTGGATATACTCTCAATCTCCAACATCATTCTCATATGGCCTTCACTTAATATTGTATTGAATAAAAATCATTTATTTTATTGTTTATATAAGAATTATTAAATATTAGTGCATTTAATTATTTTATTTTATTCACCATTTATTATAATAATTTATTATGATATATCTTCTAAAATTACATACTAAAATCCCCAAATTTATCATTCTAATATTTCTTCATTGTAGAGTTCTTCAATTATACCCTAAAAAGTCTCTATATTTCGTTTTCACTATTTCTATATGATTTCTTGTAATATTTTATTCTTCATATGGTTCATTTACAACTTACAAATATCTATACCCTATTAGGTATCTATACCCTATGAGTACACCCTATGAAGTCACTTGGTACCAAACAAGCCTTTTTTATTGGGTTCATGCACCCAATAATGTCCAGTGCTCACTAAACAAAGGGTTTAATATTTTTACCTAATGAATTTTGGTTATACCCTATGAAGCTATTGGTAACCTATCAAAGTACCTTAAAATATTGAATATACCCTATTAATTATTTCTTAAGGTTGTTTAATTTTCTAGTTTTTAGTTTTGTCCTCATATAGAACTTTATGAAGTCCAACTGTTGTACCCTAAAAAATGCATGGTGTTTGTGGTTTTAGCTTTTTCCACTTATAATACAACATCACTTCTCAAATTCACTCAAATAAAGTAATAAAATCTATTCTTCAAAGGTATTTCTAAATCACTAAAAATAAACTCAATTAAAATTCAAGCACCGTTAAAAAATATTCCTTTATTGGATGGTATTTACATTTTATATAATAACCTCCTTGTCAAGAATAACATCCAAGGTAAACTTCCCCACTAGCTAAAAATTTTAAACTTCCATCAAATGATACATAGAATAGTCTCATATAAGCATTACATGTATTTAATAATAGAGAAAAGTATATAAATCATCCTAAATTAAAGAGATTATTGTTTTTAATCTTTACAAGTGGAATATTTATCAAAAGCCTTAAAATATATCAACTCATATTAACATATTTTACATCATCCCAAAATTCCTTATTGAAAATAAATACAACTCATAAAATGGGAATTATAGTTCTATATGAAGATCAAAACCCATATTTCAACTATAGAAATAAATAAAAAATTATAAATATAATAGACATATTGAGAGAGAAAAAATAGGTTGAATGATTTTAGAAAAGTATGTAAGGATATATATATATGAATAAAATATGACTATTAGTAATATGATCATTGGTAATATGGTTATTAAATATAGTTCATTGGGAATTAATGTACCCTATAATTATATTAAATTTTTATAATTGTTAGTAACAAATTGATCACAACATAATTCACTAATAATAAACAATGACACAATAAAATATTATTAAATTAAAATATTATATATATATATATATATATTCATTATATATTATTATTATTATCAAAAAATTATATGATGTGTCTATAAAATAAAAATAATTATTTTAATTCCAATTATATGATGAAATAAAATGGTTATAATATAGATAATTATTTTTAATTAGATGTGGTAAAAGTTATTTGATGTAAAAAGTGATATTTTTCAAAGAACTATTTTTCAAGTATTATGTATTTTTATATTGATAAATTAAATTAGTCACTATTAAATAATAAATTTAATTTAATGTTATAATATATAACAAATAGAATAGAACTCATTTAAATTAGTGGTATATTTGAAATAAAATATTGAACACATAATTTTATAAAATTTATTATTCTATAAAAAATATTTTAAATATATCTTATGTTTTCATTTAAATGGTAAAATTGTTATATTTAATAATTTAATTATATTAAATGAATTCAAAAAATTTAATCATTAGATTAATATTAGATAAGGTGGTTAATGTCATTTATATGCCTAAAAATTTTTAACTGAGGTAAAATTTAAGTTACCACTATAAAGGTTAAAAGTGGTAAAAAGGTTTAAAATTAAGTGTAAAATGAATAAAATATATAATAATTTGTCTCTAATTTTTTTTATAAGTAATATTTCACCAAATAATTTCCACAATATAATATTTTGGACTTTTTAACTACTTTACTTTTTAAATTACAATCTTAAACCGTAAGAAATGAATATTTTCAAAAATTCCAGTCAAACACACATATAAAATGACCACTAATCAACCCCTATCAAACCACTATAAACATTAATTTATATCTTAAATATATAAAACTTTTCCTTCTACCAAATAATTCTTAGTTTTTTGGTGGCTTCTAGTTCTATTAAAGATGTCTAAATCCTTTATTCTTAAGGAGCTCATATCAAGAAGGGGAAAATTTATCAAAGTAAGAACCTATAAACTCGACATATTTTCCAATTAAATTCTCTAATAAACTCATTTAATATCTAATTATATGATATAATGATGATATATTAATGTTTTTGGGGTAATGATATTACTATTATTTAACTCTATACTCTTACTTATTCATTAGTGTAACATGTTCTTGTTTCGGTTGGTTTAACAACCTACAGAAATGATTCTATACTATTTTTACCACTTACAACATGAATAGGTATCATGAAATTTGTAATAGTAATATATGATATTAATAATTAAATAATGTTATCTTTTTTTTTGGTTCTGTAATGCAAATATTAATATTAAACTCATTATAAATACACTTTTTTTGTCCATTAAAACTTAATGAAATAAGCCTGTTAGGGATTTCATCTTGGAAGACAGTAAGTAAAAATTCCATGGAATGATCCTAGAAATTAATTGATAAAAAATAAATCTTTTATTGTAGTACAACTAATATTCATTATACAATTATCTCATGAATGTGGAATGATTATCAAAACTATTATACTGAAACAGATAGTGAGCGATAGAAACTACAAATAACTGATAACAAATTGTAACTAAAAATAAGTAATTACTATATAATAAATGAATATAAAAGGTTAATATAAAAGTAATGATAAATTAAGAAGTTTCTAAAATAGATGATTAATGGGTCTTATTTTATTATGCAAGCAGTTATAGAATTTCTAAACAATAATTAATCTAAGAAAATTGTTTCTTATCTCAATTTTCCTTTTGTTGTTATATGATTCATATTTTTTTTTATGGTGTATATAAAAAACCCATGAATTTATTTTTCAGGAATTGACCCAGTGTGGATTGACAATGTGTGTAGATGGACTACATGTCACGTATTTTCTATCCATAATAAGAGAGTAACCTCATCCATCCATGAGAAGCTAAACACAGAATGCATGTGACATACCCCACGAGTTTTTGCAACCAATGGTAGGAGAGTAACCAAATAAAAATTTATGGATATATATATATATATTCTAATCAAAATAATCCCAAATGAGAGAGTAAGGGGGTCTTCATCTCACAAATCAACCTAGGAAAAGAGTTTCCAATAGTTCTCGATGTCCAACAATGATGCCCAAAATCTCATGAATATTACCATAATAATGAATCCAAGTCAATACATGAATCATCAATATGATATATATTCAAGGGTCCACAATATCTTGGTAGAGGTCCCATTCCAGAAAACAACTGATCGTTACACTCAGTGTATAGATAGAGGACCCATACCCTATTCAAACAGGAGGGTTCCACTTTAATAATTGATGGAGGACCCATTCCATACACAGTAGGAGGGTTCCACTATAATAGTATATGGAGGACCTATTCCCTAACTAGTCAAAGGATTCAAATTTTATAGTCCATGGAGGACCCATGCCCTACCCAGCTAGAGGGTTCCACTCTGATAGTTTATAGAGGACGAAGGCCTTGCCCAGCATGAGGCTTCCACTCTGATCGTAGAGGACCCATTCCTTGGCCAGCTAGAGGGTTCCACTCTATAAATAAATAGAGGACCTATGCCCTATTCCAATAGGAGGTGTCCACTCTAATGTTACATGACCCTTACCTAGCCCAGCTGGAGGGTTCCACTCTAGAAGTTGATAAAGGAATCATGTATTGTGACAACAGGAGGGTTCCACTCTAATGGCAGAGGGATCATACATAGCCCAAATTGAGGGATACATTCTAGAATTATATAGTGGACCCATTCCTAGCCCAGTTTGATGATTCCACTATAATCACTAAGTACCCATGCACAACCCAGTAGAAGGGTTATACTCAGAATGCCTCTAGTGTTCCTTCGCGATCCCTACCATTATCGAGCATTACCTAAGAAAGCGGCATACTTTAAAAAAATCACATCATATCCCAAAATCTAAAACTTATGGAATAGTCATGTTCTATGTGGGAAACAATTCAGGATAGGCTACTCATGGGACAAAATCCGTGTCCAAACAAAGGAGATACGAGAGTTTGAAGTTTTCTAAAAAGGAACCAAGGTGTACACAACATGTGAGGGGACCCACATGGTGTGTGGTCCCCTTCCATCACCTAGATGTTTCCCTATAGGTACACTACTACCCAACCATATAGGGATACATGGCCTATAGAGGATCTATATGGCATGACTATGCCACCCGAGGTCCTGCCCGCGTGTTTGGTTGTGTCTATGTAATTTACCCTGTGTTTTTGTACTTTGGTACACGACATGCCTCACTATTCCCATGAACGTGTACTCTAAGAGTACATGCTAAGTCCACCATCATGATTTCAAATGGAATTTGGGGGTCCCACATGACTTGTGATAATTAAAATTTCTAAAAACCCTAGTTGCCGCAACATAGGGGCAACATGTCGTTTCTTCATCATGGTACACAACGTGTAACACCATTGTGTCATAAATAAATTAAATTATTTAATGTCTAAAAATTATAAATAAAATACCATTATGTAGGAAATATTTTTAGATTTCTAATGAATATTTACAATTGAATTTTTCTTATGTATAACCCTATATTAAAAATGTTTTAGTAAATAAACTTTGATTTTAACTCTTTTAACTCTTCTTTGAATTAAATAATAATAATTATCATAATCTAATACAAGTGGACCTAAATGATAATATTTTATTCCTAAGGTTGTTTTTGGTCTAGATAAACTTGTCCAATAGAATTAGGACATATGTTAGGGTAATATTAATATCATTTTTACCCTTAATTACCCTATTTACTTTTAACCATGGTAAATAAAAGTAAAAGGTTACTATTCACAAAAAATTATTTTCATCTCATTGAACCAAATTTTACTCCTTGATATTAACCTTGTCTCTCGGATTTTCGAAGTTCCACTCACAGAAGCGGTAAAATTAAGTTTTATGAAAAATTCAGTTTTTTAACTACCACTTAGTGGTTTCACTATTCATCAAAAAATGAAAGTTTCCAAAAAAACACCAAAAATTAGGCCTAAGCTACATTTGATATTATGAATTCAAAAATGATGTCTATTTTAACAAATTCAGAACATATTAGTTGCATTAATTAATTTAAAAATTAATTCCCGTCGTCAAAACAAATAGCGTGTTTTTAATAGATAATAACTATCAGAAGATTGACATTTGTTTATGTCTGGTTTAAATGTGAAATTACATCCAATGACCAACATTGTATTAAATGGTAAAAATATATTCTAAATATACTTTAAAACTACTAAAATTAATAATTTATCACTATTAATTATTTCGATTAAAAAAGTTGTTTCTAATTAAAATTTAGTAATTTTCACTATTCATCAAAATATGAAAGTTATCCGAAAAGTACCAAAATTTCACCCTAAGCTAATTTTGATATCATGAATCCAAAAATGATGTCCATTTCGAAAGAAAAAATTTATAAAATTTCAAAAAGTAGGTATTACTATTCATAACGGCTAGTTTGATTGGTTGTGGTGTGTTAGAATCTCAAAGTTGCGTACAATGCACGCCATTGCATTATTCAAAGGGAAACGTACCATGGAATCTTCATATGTTTAATTGTAAATTTTTGATGTCCCTATTCTAAAAAGTAAATTTATTTAGTCAAATTGAATATATAAAAGTTTAAAATATTGGATTTAAAAAGGGTTCACTATTAAAAGCTTGTAAAAGTGCAATACTGAAAATGAATTTGTTCTTACATTATGTCTAAGAAACTCATAATATGGATTCTAAAATTAAAAGGATTCTATAAAGTTTAAAATTTCATTAATACTATTTATAACCTCTTTTGAACGGCTTGTTTAGTAAGTCATGGTGCGCTTGAACTCGTTGTCGCGTGTAGTGCAAGTTATGGAATTATTTTGAAGAAATAACACACTATGAAATCTTGGGGTGTTACATTCTCCCCTCCTTCAATAAATTATTTCCTCGCAATTTGAAATTGTTCTTCGATAATAAAAGGTTTAATATAGAAAATATATTTGTTCGAAAACCCACATCGGAAATTGGGTTAATAAAATTTAGTCTTAATAAGAGGAAAAGAGAAATGAAAGGGTCACCACCAAATTATGATCCCTATTCAGAGAACATTTGTGGGAATTAGAGACATATAATTGGAGGAAAAATGTAAATATTTATAGGTAGTTATTGAGGTCATCAATAAAAAATAAGTGTAAAATTTAGGGCCTTAAATTCATCAATCTATGATGATTTAAAATACCATCGGTTCAGCAAAACATATGGTATTAGGATAACCCATTTTTTGTTTTAAGATCCATTCACTACAATATATGAATTAATTTATTCATTGAATAAGAGAAGAAGAAAAATATATACTTGACAAGTAGAGTCTCATCCTTTAACTAAGTTCTACCACAAACTCATCTTTCACTCTAAAAGATAATAGAACTTAAAAAATAATATTCTATTTATCCTATTCATATAGGGTTAATAAAATGAATTTATAATTCATCTAGAAGAACCATTAAAAAACAACATTATTCAATCCAGTACATCATGTGGTTCAGTGGTAGGTGATACACCCTTTCTGCCCTTCGGTTGTGGGTTCAAGTCTCATGGCCTTGCCGGACGTGACGGGTTGCCGCCCGACCTCCGAGTTGTCCTTTTATGGAAATCAAAAATAATTCAAACTAGAACTATCCAAAATAATTCAGTATAAAATTTATAAGGAAGGTAAACACAATGAAGATCCTTTTTTCCACGTAATAACATATGAACACCTTCATCATGTATTCTTTTAAAACACTACAACATCCTGAATTACCATAAAACCTTATTGATTACATTCGTGATCCATTATTCCTTAAAGAATAATAGATATACTCCTTCAATCCAAAAATGTTGTAAACCCAAATAATGATAGAATATACAAATCATTAATCAGTTTCAAGGTACTCAAGAATATCCAATATAATTTATCGAAATCAATCATGTATTATTCTAAAATCACTACCTCGGTATCAGAACCATATTATGGTTTATCTTTCTCTCAACCATATATTTTCTAAAAATTTAACCTGCTATTGAGTCACTTTTATTTGTTCCACACAATCTCAAGTCCGTAATGAAATAGTACTGCAATACAATCCTTATATACTCCATAATTATTATAACAAGTACATTGTTGATACAACACTCAAATGACATAATCAATATAAGAACTCTAATAATTCTTCTTCATCTGTGGTAGTATCATTACTTGATTATTATCCAATAGCATCATTTGTAACATAGTCTGATGACTAGGACATAGGTTCGTGTAGTGTCCAAACTCCTTGCAAATGAAGCATTGAACATTTGAAACCATTTTCATACCCTTACAGTCACGCACTTTGTCCCCTTTTCCTCCACACTTATAACAAACTCTCATTCCATTCAGGCATGTTCCAGGGTGTTTCTTCCCACAGTTATCACATATGGTAAAATTCATCTTTTCCCTCTTCCCTTTATCCATCATTCCCTCTTCCATCCTTTTATTCTGTTGCTTCCCTTCAAAGCCATAGGACTCAGTAAATTCTTTACTTATCTTATCAACACATGATATTATTTCTTCATATGATGATAATACATGGGAGACTATTTCTCTTATAAATTCTATCTTAAGACCATGAAAGATATGATCCTTCTTTCTATTTGGATCATGTGCATTGCTGGAGTTCTCATTCCTTCTACTTGGCACCATTTCTAAACAATAGAATACACTTGATTAGTTTATGAATAACAATACCTAATCCCAAAGTTGTAAAATACATAACATAAATTAAATAGTTTATGGATATAATCCATAATCATAAAAATGTCTTCTTTGAGGATGTATATACTCATAAACCCATCATAATGGTTTGTAAATAAAATGAGAATTATCCTAAGCATTTCCCCCGGGAGTGTCGTAACCAAGAGTGCAGCAAGGCCGGTTGTCGTGCACCTGTTCCCGTTCGAGTCTAGCTCAAAGTGGTGTTTTCAGGTTTTACCCCTTGGTACATCTGTGCCAGAGCCGCCTCTACCTGCTCGTATCCAGACATGGATGTATTGTTTGGAAAACTCACAAAATTTCTACAATACCAAAATTATAGGAAGTTATTTTATACTAATCCTCAAAGTCCATCTTAAATCTATGTGCTCTAATCAGAGTTTATCTAAATCTAGCTTCCAAGGTTTGTACTAAACTTTCTCTGATACCAACTGTAACACCATTGTGTCATAAATAAATTAAATTATTTAATGTCTAAAAATTATAAATAAAATTCCATTATGTATTAAATATTTTTATCTTTCTAATGAATATTTACAATCGAATTTATCTTATGTATAACCCTATATTAAAAATGTTTTAGTAAATAAACTTTGATTTTAACTCTATTAACTCTTCTTTGAATTAAATAATAATAAATGTCCTAATCTAATACAAGTGGACCTAAATGATAATATTTTATTCCTAAGGTTATTTTTGGTCGAGATACACTTGTTCAATAGAATTAGGACATGTGTTAGGGTAATATTAATATCATTTTTACCCTTAATTACCCTATTTACTTTTAACCGTGGTAAATAAAAGTAAAAATTTACTATTCGCCAACAATAATTTTTATCTCATTAAACCAAATTTTACTCCTTGATATTAACCGTGTCTCTCAGATTTTTTAAATTCCACTCATAGAAGCGGTAAAATTAAGTTTTATGAAAATTTCAGTTTTTTATCTACCACTTAGTGGTTTCACTATTCATCAAAAAATCAAAGTTTCTAAAAAAACACCAAAAATTAGGCCTAAGATATATTTGATATTATATATTCAAAAATGATGTCTATTTTACAAAATTCAGAACATATCGGTTGCATTAATTAATTTAAAAATTAATTCCCGTCGTCAAAACAAATATCGTGTTTTTAAGAGATAATGACCATCAAAATACTGACACTTGTTTATGTCTGGTTTAAATGTGAAATTACATCCAATGACCAACATTATATTAAATGGTAAAAATATATTCTAAATATACTTTAAAACCACTCAAATTAATAATTTATCACTATTAATTATTTCGATTAAAAAAGTTGTTTTTAATTAAAATTTAGTAATTTTCACTATTCATAAAAATATTAAAGTTATCTGAAAAGTACCAAAATTTTACCCTAAGATAATTTCGATATCATGAATCCAAAAATGATGTCCATTTCGAAAGATAAAATTTATAAAATTTCAAAAAGTTTATATTACTATTCATAACGGCTAGTTTGATTGGTTGTGGTGTGTTAGAATCTCGAAGTTGCGTACAATGCACGCCATTGAATTATTAAAAGGGAAACATACCATGGAAGCTTGAGATGTTTCATTGTAAATTTTTGATGTCCTCATTCTAAAAAGTAAATTTATTTAGTCAAATTGAATATATAAAAGTTTAAAATATTGGATTTAAAAAGGGTTCACTATTAAAAGTTTGTAAAAGTGCAATATTGAAAATGAATTTTTTCTTACATTATGTCTAAGAAACTAATAATATGGATTATAAAATTATAAGGATTATATAATGTTTAAAATTTAGTTAATACTACTCATAACCTCTTTTGAATGGCTTGTTTAGTAAGTCATGGTGCGCTTGAACTCGGTGTCGCGTGGAGTGCAAGTTAGTGAATTATTTTGAAGAAATAACCCACTATGAAATCTTGGGGTGTTACAAAAAGTGTAGTTATGTTTTGTATAGTTTCATAGATAACAACTCTACAATTTAAATACATAGTTTATACATTTATTCTCGCCTCATTCAGTCCTAAAAAGGTCTATTTGTCCCTGGATTGTCATTTTCATCAATCATTTCCTAGAAATCAGATTTCAAGATCCCATGGGAGTTCATCGTCTCCACCACACACAACTCCAAAACCCACCACCTTTGATTCAGAATTTGAATAAACAAAATGACCAAATGAAACCCGTAAAACACCTATATCAATCCCTAATTCTTCAATCTGTCCCTCTAACATGAATTCATAATTATTTCTGGGGTCCAAATGGCCTTTTGTACCACCTGAAAATGTCAAACCTGTTGGAACCAAAGTTTTTCTTTGCTGGTAAAGGAGCATGGATTGTGTTTTTTGTCAATCCTATAATGGATGATCAGGTATATTGCAAGTAAAGAGATCATACAGGTCAAGAAGTAATCGACTTTGAGGGTGACGTCATTTCCCAGTGTTTGCCAATTTTTTTGGGGTCCAAAATTTATAGAATGGAATGCATTGCAAAAAGTGGTTCTTCATGAAGGCATTCTGAAAATATTGAAAAGGCAGAATTTTCATCAAGATAGGCTTCATGTAGTTAATTTTACAAAGAGTGGAAGATTTTAGGTGGTGTGCTCTATGATTACGAAAGTTTGATCTTTGATCTTCACTAAAGGTATTCTTATAGAATCAAATTTTTATTTCTATAGAAAAGTCATGGATTCCACGAAGGCTAGCATGAGAATTTTGAAGAAAATAAGAATCATGAATTGAGATCATTTTTCTTTGAGATCATGAAGAGCATCATGAACAACGAAGGGAAGGATCATTGTGGTGGTGATTTGTGGCAAAGAAAGGGCTTTTGATGGAGAGCTCTGCGGTTACGACAAGCTCTGTGAAACAGAAATTTCAGCAGAGCTTCGTGAGATGGAGGAAGCGCCACGAACACATTTAGATTGATCGATATTTAGCACATGAAGAAGTAGATATTTCTGATTGCCCGTTCCTATAAATAAGCGGCCACCCCTCTTCATTCTTGATGAATTTTGAGAGATAAAAACCATTTTTGTTGTGACTTCGCGAAGAAAGTGGTGCTCCGTGAAGAAGGTTGTTATATGGGAGCTTGTGCTTTATAAAGAGACTTCCAAAGTCCTGAACAAGGATTTTTCTCGTAAGGAATATGAGGTCCACGAAGATAGGGGATTCCGCATTGGCTTAGTGAGCTTCATCATGTTGGTTGCTCTGTGAGGCAGTGAACTTCACAAAGGGTTGTGCTCCGTAAGGTAGTGTACTTCGCGAAGGGTTGAGAATTGTGAAGGGGCATTGTGAATGGTTGTTTATGTTTTTATGTGTAGTGTGGATAGGGATTTTAATGGTCATATAATCAGGTACTTGATGCAAGAAGTGTATCATGTTGGATAGAGACAAAGACTTTAATGCCAATCTATTTAAGCATCCTTCAAGTCGATAAACTGAGTTAGAATTCTCTCACAGTAGTGAGCTAGGGGGATATTATGGAAGTCTACCGAGGGAAGTGGTGAGTCATCCCTATGATTTTGTAAAGGAAATGTTCCTGGAATAAAGTGACTATGACCGAACTCTTTTACTCCACAACAAGTGAAGATTAGTTGATTTTGGTATGACTGACACACTGTTGGCGTATTCTCCTTGGACGTATCCCTTTGCGGTAAACTAAGTAAAAGTGTTGTTTCATCTCCCGGCTTTATTTTGTCTGACAAATTTTACAGGTTCCTAACAACATGGGAATATGATCCACAACTTTAATAAGAAAATGTTGACACCCTGATTCACACCTCTCCTCTCAGGGTGTTCCAGTGTCCTTCAAGTGGTATCATAGGGAGGTTGCTGGTGTTTGATCTATCTTACAGTCATGGAGAATTCAGTCATTGATAGAGGTGTCCCCCTCCCCAATGGAAGTAATTTTCAGATCTAGAAGAATAGAATGATATCTCATCTAATATCTATTAGAATGAAAGTTATCTTTTCTAAAATGCATAGAATAAAATTTACAGATCCAACATGCCTCTCTATGACTGATGTAGACTGGAAAATTCCTGATGCAGAAGCTAAAGTGAAGAATGCTCTCACTGTAGCCCTTTCTGATCTAATCTATCAAAAGGTGATGAGTTTAACCTCAGCAAAGTCCATGTGGGATAAACTTGAAAATATTTTTGAAGGAGATAACCAAGTTAAGGAGTTGAAACTACAAGTCCTACACAATAGGTTTGACGATCTGAAGATGTATCTAGATGTGAATGCAGACTCCTTCTTCAATTTAATTACTGGAGTGGTTGGAGCAATTCTAGGTTTAAGAGAATAAATAAAAGACATTGACATTGTAAAGAAAATACTGAGAATACTTCCACCCCTTTATAATTAAAATGTGTTAGCTCCTGAGGGAAGAGATATTTCTAAACTTTCTCTATATGATCTGCTGAGAATCCTAGTGGCACATGAAATGAGATTCAAGCCAGAAGATTCTACAACTCATGTGAGCAATGAAATAGAATTCAAAGTCATGGAAAAACTGAAATTTTCAAAATATAGTAGTGGTGAAGATGACGAGGAAAAAGAAATTCTTTCTCTCATTTCCATGAAGTTATAAAAGGTAAAAGTTACGTTTAAAGGTAAATTACCTCTGGCTTGCTTTTGTTGTAGAAAAGTTGGGAACATTGCCTCTCAGTGCTCAAGAAAAATTGAAAATGAAGAAAGTAAAGATGAAAAAATTGAGAATCCTAGGGAAAGGTTTTTTAAAAGGGGAGACAAAAAATATAGAAATATATTACAGAAGAAGAGTTTTGTCTTTGAAGAGGAAGGTTATGATAATGAATTTTGTGAAGAAGAAGAACTAGAATTTAAAACTGGAAACCATGCATCCATGATGGCTACCATTGAAAAGTCAGATCCATCAACATATAAAGATAGAGATAACTAGTTGAAAAATGTTGTCGATCCAAAGTTATAACTTATGGAATCTTTTTTTAATCTTGAGAATAAGTGTATGCGATGTAATAAATGGAAAGAAATGGTGGAAGAATCATCAGAATGTGTTGATCATCTTGAAGCTGAAATTGAACGAATTGAAGAACTGGTGAAAGTTCAATCATCAATTCTTGGAAGGACATATGATGTAGTGGAACTAAAAATCAGAATCTAAGAACATAAAGAAGGTCATCAATGACCTTACCTCGAGACTAGAAGAGAAGTCCAAAAATGCTGAGGGACTCGAAGGAGAAGTTTTTACTATTAAGAGTAAGCTCAAAAGTGAATCAAGTTCAATAGAATAAAATAAGAAAAATACAATTTGTTAGGTTCTCATATGCTAAGATGCTTGAGAGAGAAAAATGAGGGTTTGATGGGTTTGAAATGATTTTAAATGATCAAAGACCCACACACATGAGAAATAGTGGAATCAGTTGTGACACTGAAACATCAAATGGTTAAAATAAAATGGTCTAAAATAAAAGAAAGCTGAATGTTGATCATGTGGGAAAATCACCAGAAGTGCTGAAAAAGAGACCCTTAAATAAAATTTAATGGAGAACATAATACATTCCTCAATCTTCTAGAAATGAGAGGAATTCAATTATTTCTCCCAAGGAAGAATTCATGACGACCAATAGAAGCAAGAATACATTTCCTCTCATGAAGTGTCAGTTCTGTGGATATCTGGGTCATAATATGTCATATTGTGAAGAGGTAAGGAGTAATCTGAATATGTAATATCAAGGCATTCATCAGAGGAGAACAAACTCATATCCTTTCTCTTACAGAAGAATCAATTTTTATGGATATTTTTTTCATTGTTCTAAATTTGGTCATAAGTTCATTGGTTGTAGGCAAAGGAGGAACATGGACACCTCATACTGAAGCCCGAGACAAGTCAAAGCTCTTCAACAAGACAGTGTTTCACTTTCAAATAACTTTTCTTCTCCAGAAGAAGACTTTGATTATAAATAAACCATGAAAAAATAATAGATAACTGAAAGGCCATCAGTGTCCTTCACTTGATCCAATGTCTCATGGAAAGAAAAGAAGAAAATCGAGAAATGCAATCTTGCAGTGGTAGCCATTAAAGCTACAAAAATCAGTTGAATTTGGATTCTAGATAGCGGTTGTTCACCCCATATGATAGGTAATGAACACTTGTTGATGAATATCAAGAGTAAGGTTTATGGAATAATATGATTTGGTAATGATGGAGCTCTGAAAATCAAATGTAGTGGAAGTACTGAAATTGATAATAGAGAGCTAGAGAAAACTGAAGTCCTTTATGTGGATGGCCTACATCATAATCTCATCAATGTGTGTCAACTCTGTGACTTTGGACTTATAGTTACTTTTAATAAAAAAGGCTTCACTTTTAAGGAAAAGATAGGAAATTCACTCATGAAAGGATGCATAACAGAAGGCAACATGTATCAGGTTGATAGTAAAGAAAACATTTGCAACATGACTGTTGAAGTAGAAAATAACTTATGGCATTAGAGACTAGGGCACATCAATCAACAAGACATGGAGAAGATATAAAAACTGAATATTGACATATATATTCCAAACCTGAATTGTGAATGAGAAAAATCTTGTGATGTCTGCATTCGGGGGAAGCTGGTCTAGAGTTCATATCATCCAAAGTATAAAAGGGAATGTCTTCTTTTTGATCTCATTCATACAGACGTATGTGGCCTGATAAATGTTACCAGAACTCATGGAGAAAGGTACTTCATCCTTTTCATAGATGATTACAGTATAATGTCATGTGTGATTGTTATACACATGAAACGATATGTGCTTCAATGCATGAAAACATATCGCCGAATCGTCGAGAATGATACTGGATGAACAATCAAAGTGTTGCGATCTGACAATGGAGGGGAATACACACCCATTGAATTTAAAAATTACCTGTAGAAGCATAGGATACAACACGAGGTAGCTGAGTGCACGAATTGACCGGTGAACAAAATTACTAAAAAGAAGTTGTTCAAGCTGCAGTGTATATTCAAAATTGAAAAGGGATTTATATGGGTGAGACGAAGACACCATATGAAATATGGCATGGAAGGAAGCCCTCTTTGAAATAATTTCGTGTTTTTGGAATCAAATTATTCATTAGAAACAATGAAGGAAACCAAGGGAAGTGTGGTGAAAATGCGGATAAGGAATTTTCCATGGATACTCAATGACCAGCAAATCCTACAAGTGTTTCAACAAGTTCATAGAAAGGATTGTTGAAAGTAGTTATTTTAAGATAATTGAAGAGAAAACCAAAAATTCATCAAGGATTTCATAAGATGATGTGACAGAAAATGGGGACGACAGTGAACATGGTGTAAATGAAAATACATAAATAGAGGAAGGTGTAAAAAATACTCAGGAGTCACCTCATGATGTTGAATCAGAAGAAGAATTTGAAGTGGAAACCATGGATGGAGAGAATTCAACTAAACCTCACAAGTGAAGTTAAAGAGATGATATTGATTCATATAAAATAATCGGGGAAAGAAGTTCACCCACACAAACAAGGAGAATTAATAATAACGCACAATATATATTCTTATCTATTTTAAAACCATCCTCATTTGAAGAAGCTTCCAATGATTAATCATTGGTAAAATCCATGAATGAAGATTTAGATCGTATTGAAATGAATCAGACATGGTATCTAGTCAAGAGACCGGAAGGTCACAATGTGATTGGTAAAAAGTGTATCTTCAAGAACAATTTTGACGACCATGGATGTGTTATCATAAACAAGGCATGACTGGTGTGTAAAGGATACTCCCGGATTGAAGTTGTTGATGTTCGAGAAACCTTTGCTCTAATGGATATACTAGAGTAAATCAGTCTTTTTATTACCATGAAAATCCAAAGAGGATATGAAATATATCAAATGGATGCCAAGATAGCATTCTTGAATGGTGTTCTCGAAGAAGAAGTCTAAATTGAACAACCAGTGGGTTTTCTTCTTGGTACTGATAAAACAAAGGTTTGAAAACTAAATAAAGCACTCTATGGATTGAAACAGGCACCACAGGTGTGGTAATATCAATTGGATTCTTATTTAAGAAAGATTTAATTCAAAATAGGTGTAGTGAATCACAACCTCTATGTGAAAAATTCTCAGCAAGATCATTTCATGGTATTGGTATATGTGGATGATATAATTTTCAATGGAAGAAGGCTGGGATCAGTGGATGAATTCGCAAATCACAAGAAATCAGAATTATAAATTTCCATGATTGGTGAACTCATATATTTCCTAGCACTTTAAGTGATTCAAAAGAATAATTATAAATTCATTTCTCAGGAAAATTATGTGAGGGAGCGACCGAATAAATTTAATATACATGACTCCAAACCAATGTTGACTCCAATTGTAGTTGGAAACAAACATGGAAAACATGAAGATGGGACATATGTAGATAACAATATGTACAAAATAATCATTGGGAGCCTATTTCACCTGACAATGACATGGTCAGACATTGAATTTGAAACTTTGTTAGCTACTTTCTTTTAAATTAATCTGAAACAAGAACATATGGTAGAACTGAAAAGAATCATGAGGTACGTTCAAGATACTCACAACTATGGCAGGCACTTTTCTATAGGAAGGGACAATAAATTATTAGAGTTTTTTTATGCTTACTGGGATTAATATTTAGTTGATAGAAAGTCCACCAGTGGTGGAGCATTTTATATTGGGAAGAAATGTTTTAGCTGGTTAGGCAAGAAACAAGAGAGTACTCCTTTGAGTACATCTGAAGCTGAGTATATCTCTGCTACAAAGGCATGAACTCAGTTACTTTGGATGAAGTAGAAACTGAATGACATTTGTGATACGGTAAAACAACCAATGGTGATCTAATGTGATAACAAGAGCATAATTGATCTTACGAAGTATTTTTTTCAGAATTTGCATACAAAAAATATTGAAATCAGATATCACTTCATCAAGGAAAAATTTGAAGAAGTCATGATTAAAATAGTTCATGTGGGAACTGAAAAGAAAGTGGCTGATATCCTGACCAAGCCACTATAAGTGGTTGTGTTTGAGAAATATTAGTTGAACCTCAGTGTTCATCCACCTCCTAGTGCTTAAGGAGGCTAAACAATATCCCTATCCCCAAATTGTTTTAACCGTGTTAATCTGTTTATGAAAGTGTTACAGGTATATAAGGGAGATACGAGCTAGGGGGAGTCTATTCGGAGCTCTACAATGTTTAAATCTCGGTCCTTGGGTTTATTTCCAATGGGGGAGAAACAACTAAATTCCATCAATGTGGAAATATGGATAATCTCTTGTCAATAGAGCTTTCATTTGAACACACTATTATATATTTCATGTCGTCTCTCTTATTTTATACAATGAGAACTTCTCACGTAGACTTAGAGTGATGGCTGAGTTGTTTCTTAAAGGTTCTGGTTTTGATCGTTGTCATCTCATCAGTGAATTTATCTAATGATTTCCAACAAACCCAAAGGGGGAGGTTGTTAAAACCAAGTTTTTTCCTTACTGTAATAGGAGAATGGTTTGTGTTTGTTGTCAATCCTTTAATGGATGATTCGGGATATTGCAAGGAAATGGGTCATACAGGTCAAGCAGTAAGTATATTTGAAGGTGACATCATTTCCCAGTGTTTTACCTTTTTTTGGTTCCAAAACATGGAGAATGGAAAGCACTATGAAAAGTGGTTCTTATTTAAGGCCTTATAAAAATATGGTAAAGGTATGAGTTTCACGAAGATAGGCCTCCTGAAGTGGATTTTGCAGAGACTTGAAGATTTGAGGCAGTGTGCTCTGTGATTGTGAAAGTTTGATCTCTGAGCTTTGCAAAAGGTATTATTTTAGAATAAAATTTTTATTTATATGGAAAAGGAATGTATTTCATGAAGAATGGGATGAGAATTTCTACGAAATGAAGCATCGTGATTGAAGCCGGTGTTTCTTTGTGATTACGATGAGCATCATGAATAGCAAAGGGAAGAATCTTTGTGGTGGTTTTTTGTGGTGATGCGAAGGTTTTTGATGGAGAGCTCAATGGTTATGACAAGCTCTGTGAACTGGAAATTTCAGCAGAGCTTCTCAAGATGGAGGAAGCACCGTGACGACGTTTTTATTGATCTATATTTAACACCTGAAGAAGCGAAGCTCTACGATCGACGGTGCCTATAAATAAGAGGCCACCCCTCTTCATTCTAGACAAATTTTGATAGAGAAAATTTGTGTTCATTGTGACTTCATGAATAAAGGGGTGATCCGTGAAGAAAGCTTTCATTAGGGAGCTTATGCTTCGTGAAGAGACATCAAATGTCTTGAACAAGGATTTTGTTCTAAGGCATATGAGGTTCATGAATATGGGGGTTTTGCATTGGCTCAGTGAGATTAGTGAGGTTGGTTGCTCTGTGAGGAAGTGAGCTTTACGAAGGGTTGTTCTCTGCAAGGTAGTGAGCTTCGTGAAGGGTTATGCATTGTGACGGGGGAATTACGAAGTGTTGTTTTTTTTAAGTGTTGTGTGGCTAGGGATTTCAGTGAGCATCTACTCAGGTCTTTAATGCAAGTAGTGTCTCATACTAGATAGAGACAAAGATTTCAATGTCAGTCTATTTAAGCGACCTTCAAGTCATTAAACTAAGTTAGACTTCTCTCACAACAGTGAGCTAGGGGGATTTTATGGAAGTGTTCCGAGGGAAGTGGTGAGTCATCTGTAAACTTTTGTAAAGGCAGTGTGCCTGGCACAAAGTGACTGTGACCGAACACTTGTACTTCACAACTTATGAAGATTAGTGGATTTAGGTATGACTAAAACACTGTTGGCATAGGCTACTTGGATTTAACTCTTTGCAGTGAACCATGTAAAAGTGTTGTGTCATCTCCCTGCTTTCTTTTGTCTGACAGATTTTATAGGTTCCTACCAACACAGGGACAATATCCACAACCTTAATAAGAAAATGTTGATACCCTGATTTACCCCTCACCTCTCAGGGTTATCTGGGGTCCTTCAGAACCGGGATGGAGAAGTTGAACTAGTGAAGAATATGAATAAATTGTGGGAGGAAGGAACAAAAAAAAATTTCATCGATCATTTCCAAATGTTAATGGACAAAGACCAAGAATGAGGTTATAAAACCAAATAATAATCAATTAAACTGGTACATGGGTTCATGAAAAGTTCAAAAATTGGTGCATACTGTAGAAATAATGATTCTACTCAATAAACTTTATCAAAAGGGGTGAAATCTATAGTTGGATAAGTCCTACCAAGATATTGGGTCATTATTCATTGAATAAAATTCTCTCTAATGATTTATGGAATTCATTGTGTTTATTAGGTCTAGATCTATCATGATCCATAGATTTTCCATTTTCAGATGTTGATTTGATAATGGATGGAGAGGTAAATTGTGGCTTAGTGATTCTAGGGGTATAAGGCTAACCATGTAAAATATACATAGTTGTGATTTTATAGATGTAATATGTTGCATTATTTTCTATAAATTAATTAAATTAATAATTTAGTTAATCCACAAAATATACCTATAATGGTTGGATTATCTGAACACCCCATGGTGACCAATTTTAGGTTTCTCCTAGGGTAAACATCACCTTCTTGACTTAAATGTGGTGTCCAATTTTTTTATCCGAGATTAAATTTAAGATATATCCCATTTTATTTAATAATATATCTTCTCGTAATATAAAATATATTTAATAGTTTCATAAAATTAATGTCTAGCACACCAAGCCAGATAATCGCACGTTTTCTTAGTTCCTGTCTTTGAAAATATATGAAGAAATTATTAAATGTATTACAGGGAAAAAACGGGTCTCTAAATTATTCCCTTCTTAAATATTTTCATCCTTGAAAAGAAGAACTAAACAAGAAACTCATGATACTGAGAATACATATGGCTCTCCCGCTCCAAGGATCTTGATAAAGATAACATATTTATTGTGTTTTATACGTTTTTTAATGATTTAACCCATTACAATTAATCAATTTAAGCTTATTTGTATCATTTTAGTGTTTTGGTGAATTATGGGCTTAATTTTGGAAATTGGTTAATTCTGAATATTAAATAGTTTTGTGGAGATTCTGTATTTCACCCATATATTTTACATTTTTTATCCAAATTGTGTGATTATTTTTTAGGATTTTTATGCTCTTGGGATTCAACTTTGTCTTCTAAACCAAGGTCCAATTCATCACACATTGGACCAAAACAATTCATCAAATGTAAAACATTTTCTGGCCGACAGAATGGACCCCACCATAATTAATGAGTCATATCTCGGCTTGAACATGTCCAAATGAGGTGATTATAGCTGGAAAAGAAATAGGTCTCCGTGTATCATGTTCAAATTAAATTTTATGAAGAAATTTAGCCATTAAATCACTTATTTCATACGTCCAAATACAGTAAGTTGAAGAGTCGCCTCGGGCAGAAAATGTTATCATTAGTAATTCGAGGATAACTTTTGTTACACTTGGAAAAATTCACTGAGATTTTGTGGAAGCATGAAAAAGAAATATAGGAACAAAATTTATCAAGACACTTTCACGAGATTCAGCCATTTATTATGCTAAATTGAATCCTACCTTTGGTGGAGTAATTTTGTAGGGAAAGTTTCTACTTCACAAGACTATAAATAAGAGTGTTCAATTCCATTAAAATAAGATCAAGAAGGTGCAAGAGGGGCTGTGCTGGAGAATTGAGTTTTCGAAGTTATTTCTATTTTATATTTTCTCTTTGATTTGTTTCATCATGCTCTCTTCTTCCCCTTTCAAGTCTAGTACCCTTCACATGGAGGGGTGAAACCTTTGAGTGATCGGGGAAGAGGGAGTTTCACTTTTGTAAGGTTAGAGTGTTGTGCTTAAATGTAAAACCCACTTTTTTCTTTTGAATGAACAATATTATCATTGTTTCCAAATTCTATTAATGTGATCATGTTTTGGGTTTGGTTATTCATTTTTTAAAAGCTTTGGTTAAAGACTTTTAATCTCCCTCCGCCTAGTGAAATTTATCTAGATCAAGCATATTGGGTTAGGTGGTGAGTGTTCAGTGAATGTTGGAACGTGTGTGGAACTAGTGGAATTTTTCAAGAGTTATAAGGAGAAAAAAAATCCCAATCGGGACATTCCATAGTATTTTAGGAATTGTTTATGAAATTCCATGCACATAGGACTGAGTTCCATTTCTTTCTTCAACCAAAGGTTATTGATAACTCAATCGATGAGTCTTTCATTTGTCATTAAATAAGAAGAGACAGAAGATAATCTTTATAACTATGATGACATTGAAAAAGGTGATCCTACCCTATCCCTATAACTCTCTCCATCAATTAGTGTTCAACGTTTCTTTTTATTTCTTTCTTTATTTTTCAACTCAAACAATTTCAATAACAAATTTTTCTACTTTTTTAATTTTAAGTAAAAAACATAATTATTGTGAACTCCCCTTTGGATACAACCTAGGTCGACCAGTTTACGATATTTTAACTTAGGTTATATTTTTTTTGGTCACACCCTACAACAGGCACATGTCAGATATCTCCTGAACATTATTGTATTTCCACAACATGTGAACCAATGGAGTGGGTTTTTTCATGCAAGGTCATCTCTCGTCAATCCTAGATCACCATTGGGTGCTCCACAAAAGTGGATCTATCCTCGATTTCCATCTCAACCCAGTTGATAATGTGAATGAATTCATGCACGTATCTACTTTGCTACGACACGTAGAAGACATAATGAACCCTCTCTAGCTGTGGGAGTAGGGTGTGATAGTAAAAAACCTCACCAACAATCTGCACGATCTTGAATGACCCCATAAAACTTGGGGATAGCTATCCTCTCAAGCTAAACCTCTATAATCCTTATCATGGGGAGACTTTTAGGAAACAATTTCCTCTCTTATTAAACTCCAAGGGCCTATGATGATGATATCTGTAAGATTTCTACCGACTCTAAGTCATCCTCATCTACTCATGGATGACATAGACCTTCTCCGTCATCACCTGCACCAACTCTTGATCAACAATAGATGTATCTACAATATCTATACTAAAAATGATGACTTTTATGGTCTTCGTAACAGTTCCTAAAAAGGTTCCATGATGACGGTAGAGTGGTAGTTGTTTTTGTACGCAAACTCTACTAAGGGAATGTGATCCTCCTAGCTCTATCCAAAGTCTAACATGCAATCCCTCAGCATATCTTCCAACACTTGTATAGTGTGATTAGTATTCCCATACTTCTAGGGTGAAAGGATATATTTATCATAATTTTGGTCTTAAATTACTCCTTTAAAAATCTCTAAAACCTTGATGTAAACTACACATTACATTCAGAGACAATCGTCAAGGGAACCCCATGATGGTGAATGATCTCTCGTATGTACAACTGCCCCAAAATCTCTACTGAACTTTGCTCCCTGATAAAAAGAATCATGACAACATCATGAGTTGGTCAACTATCACAAATATGGAATCATGTCCCTTTACTATCTACAGATTTCGTGTCAGAAATTCCATGGACATACCATCCCACTTGCTTTCCAAGATCTCAAGGGGCTACAACAAAACTTCTGGAACCTGGTGTTTAACCTTCACTTATTGTCATGCGAGGAACCAGGGGATGAACTCAGCTATGCTCCATATCATTATAGAACACCAAAACTACCATTGATATTATCTTTATATCTTCCTCATGCTGAGATATACAACCAAAGGATAACTGTGGAACTCTCGCATCACCTCCTCCCGCATCATGATTAGGACCACTATCCATCCCTAGAAAAGGATGACATGATTCCCTCCTTTAGAATATCCATCAGGTGAATCTCTTATTAATATATGGTCATGAAATACCTCACCATCAATGTCTCCCAAATCAGACTCTATCACACACTATAGAAGTGAATAAGTCAACACCATCAACTGAATAAAATACGTACCCTCCTACTCCACCAGGGTCAGCTTTAAGGAAGCCAACTTCTCAGAATCCTCCTACACAAATATAGCCTATAACTTTCAGTTAAGGAAATATTCTATAGTGTTTTCCATCCCTAGAGTATATACTATATTGAAGATATAATCCTGTAGTAACTCTAACCAGTCCCACTGTCTAAGGTTCAAGTCTCTCTATGTGAAGACTTACCTAAGACTCTGATGGTCTAATTAATAAAATAAATGCACCCCTAGAATGTAGTACTTACACATCCGCATGGAGAAGACTACCACTACCAGCTTAAGGTTGTGAGTCACATAGTTTTTATCATGGGGAATCAACTACCTTTACTCGTATTAGCTAACTACCTACTGTTGCATGAAAGCGCTACCAAGCGCAGCTACGGAGGCATCATAATACAACACGTACTCCACTCGCTCATCTAGTGTTCTCAACAAAAGATCACTTGTAATCCTAAAATTAAACTCCTTGAAGTATCTTTGGCACTACTCAGTCTAGGTAATATACTTCTCATTCCTTTTAAGGGTGATTAAAGGCGTTGAAATCCTGGAGAAGTCTTCCATAAACCTCCATTAGTACCTTTTGAATTCGAGAGAAATTCTATCCTATAACACGATCTTGGGTGGATCCAAATCAAGCACTGCATTGATATTCTTGGGTTTATGACTAAACCATTCTCAAAAATGAAATTCCCCATAAAATCAACCTCTTGAATCTAGAACTTCCACTTAAAGAGCTTCCTAAAAATCTGGACCTCTTGAAAGAAATATATAACCATCCTCAAGTTCTATGGATTATCCTCATATGATTCAAATTAGATGAGTATGTGGTCAATGAATACAACCATGGAATGGTCTAATTATGGTTTGAAGATCTGAATCATAAAACCATAAACAAAATGGCGTAATTCGTCACACCAAAGAGAATCACTAGGAACTCATAGTGTCCATAGCAATATCAAAATTACATATTTGGAATATCAGAATCACGAACCCTCAAATGGTGGTATTTAGATCTGATATTTTTCTTTAAGAACCATATCATTCCTCACAATTGGTCAAATAGGTCATCAATCCTCAATAAGGGGTAATTGTTCTTTACCATGGAATGGTTCATGGAATGATAATCCATGAAAAGATGAAATATCATATCCACCTTTTGTATGAAGAACACTGGAGATTACCAAGTGAAAACACTAGATCTTATGAATCCCTACCTATATAGGCATTCCAACCGCACTTCTAGCTCTCACAGCCCCATGGGGTCATCTGATCTTCTAGCGCAAACATCATGCCATCCCTGGTAAAAGTCTAAATAGAGGTCCATGACATGGTGGGTAGGTAAACCTGACACTTCATCATACTAAACCATCATTGGAGGGAGAGGAGAGCTCAAAACATACATTATTACAAGGGTAATACTAGATAATTGATAAATCAGTTGTCAATTCTTGTGAATGGGATCATCCTTCTCTATTTGGGGATCACTCCACCTTAATGAGGAAAACTCCATCCCACAACCCACAAGCACTACCATACCCCTGATTAGAAATCATATAACCATGGATGTTTGAAAACCATTCCATAATGAGGAAAAAATCATAGGGTATCACTGCTACTATGGAATGATCTGGGGTGACGCTCTCTCTCTTTGCAGAGTAAGGTCTTACCATTGGTGGGAATGTGCAAACAATGTTCCTCTATGCAGAGGAATCCAACACAAGTGTTGAGCCAAAAGGCCACCTTTGGTATCTCTAGGTCATGTATAGGGACTACAGATAGGGAAATGTGGATTTAAACTATGTTTTAACAACTAAAACTAAAGCAGCAGTGACATAGGTTATACCTCGAACCGCACTCTATCCTCTTAGATAGAAGCCACATCTTCAAAGAGATTATTCATTTTATTTCTTACTTTCTCTCCACAACCACGGAAATCTCTAACAACCCATAAAATCGACAAACCTGAAACACATAAGTCTAAGGAAGTCCTCCACCACACCACTATATTATCCACTTTGGGATGAAAATGACTCACCTGTAATGTTTTGAATCACATTACAAGGGAGTGTCTCAATGGGGTAAGTTTCCCGATTCCTTTCTTATCATATTCCATTCTAAAAAATCTATATTATATGATTATACTAATTCAAAACATCATCTTTGAGAGGTATCACCATAATGATCACCATCAAAAGGGATCCTAACCGAGATGGATATCCAAACCATAGGATCAGGCCTGACCTCTACCACCTAATAAGGGATTATAGCTCAACATGAAACCTAGGTTATCCCTATCTTCATAACTTACAATTCAAACTCATAAAAATTGTTTCATTGGATAGTACCAATAGATATAATTACTTCTCTACGAAGAGAACTAGTTGTGAGTGAAACCATCTGATCAATCTGGATCTGTACATGTTTGGGAACTTGGATCATTGAATCAATATAATCCTCTAATACCTGGGGATTTGGATCATTGAAAAACCTCAGTAGCCTCTACCACTAGAAATTTAAGAGTGTGTTAAGCCTACTCACAAACTCAGCCTTATTTTCTAGGATGATCTACTTCTCAATAGGTGGAGGGCTACTACCTGTCCACCAAGAAAAAGAATCTTGCAAGATGGACACTGAAATGAGGCCTCGTCGCTCATCATATCATTGTACTAATTTAGAACTCGTATCCTATATGTCTGTCATCGTAGAGGAATCCTGAAATTTAATTAAGAAATACCATGGTCAAATGTGTATATATAAATATAAACAATGGGGAGATGACTCAAGAAGGATAGTTAAAGACTGAATCTTATATAATGCATGTACCATTTCTCCTTGCAACCAATGCCTTGATATATTGAGTTAACAAGTAGGTAGTTCATGTCCTGGTGAATTTATTTGTTCCCCACCCATACCAACACTAGGTTCCCTAGCATGAGAGATGTAATCGAGACACTTAGACATTGTTTCCCTAAATACCAACCAAATCCTTATAAGGGGACTAATCCAAACACTATCCCAAGGATAGAACACCTCTAATACAAATCTATCACAACCTAACTTAGCAGGGCTCAACATGATGTGTATATGGACTACACATTGACTATTTTAAACCTATAGTAGGAGAGTAACCTCATGGAACCACAAGAATATAAACATAGAAAGCACATGGAATACCCCACACGTCTTCACAACCCATAGATGGAGAGTAACCACATCCAAATGTATTGGTACAAATAGATATATATATATATACTCAGAAAAATAATCTCAAAATAGAGAGTAAGGGGATCTCTATCTCACAGCTTACCCAAGAAAAAGAGTTGCCAACAGTTCAAGAAGTATAAAAATGAAGCCCAGTATCTCACATGTTTTCCCAGTAGAAAACATTCAATTTAATCCATTCTTAATCACTATGTTTCATAGTTGAGGGAACACAATTTCTAGGTCGATTACCCATTCCCTGGTACAACATGAGGTCTTTAATCAGTGGATAGATAAAGGATCCATACATGGTTGTAATAGGGGGTTCCACAATAATACTCGATGGAGGCCCCATGCCCTGCCCTTCAGGAGTGTTCCACTTTGATGGTCATTAGAGGACTCATTCTCTACCAATTAATAGGGGTCCACTCTAATAGTCGATTGAGGACCCATTCCCTAACCAGCAAGAAGATTCCACTCTGATAGTCGATTGGGGACCCATGACCTACCTAGTAGGAGGGTTCCACTCTGATGGTAGAGGACCCATGCCCATAAAAGATGGGAATTCCATTATAGAAGTTGATATAAGGCTCATTCACTATGATAATATGAGGGTTCCACTCTAATGGTTGAGGACCCATGCCCAACTGAGTTGGAGAATCCCACTCCAGAGGTCTATTGAGGACCGATGACCTGGGACAACATGAGAGTTCCACTCTAATGGTATAAGACCCATGCCCAGCCCAGTTTTAGGGTTCTAATCTATGGATTTATAGAGGATAAATTATCATCCAAGATGGAGGGTTCCACTCTAATCATCTAGGACCCATTTCCAACCCAGTTGGAGGGTTCCCCTCGGAATGCCTCTAGTGATCCTGTGTGATCACTTTTTTCATTAAGAATTTCTTAAAAAAGATCCATGCCTGTAAGAATCTCACATTGTATACTAAAATCTAAAACTAAGGACTCCATGACATTCTACACTGGAAAATACTCAGAATATACAACTTGTGGGCCCAAATTCGAGTCCAAATGAAGGAGATACGAGAGTTTGATGTTTCCCAAAAAGCACCCAAGGGGTACATGCCATGTGAGGGGGCCCACACAACATGTGGTCCCACTCTATCACTTAGATATGTCCATTGAGATACATTTATAGCTGACCATATAGGGATACATGGAATATAGGTGATCTATATTGGGTACCCATGCCACCCGGGGTCCCGCCTGCGTGCTTAGCTGTGTCTGTGTACTTTACCCCATGTTTGTGTACCTTACCTTGTGTCTGTGTACTTTGAAACATGATGTTAATGGCCATTAACCTCCCCATTTACTCCCAGATTACACACGAATTCCTCTAGCAAGAGGTCATATGATGTGTGGGGGTCCCACATGGTGTGTGATGCTTATAAATTCTGAAAACCCTAGCTGCCGCAACATACGAGCTACACACTGTGTGTTCATCATGGTACACATTGTTTATTAAAGTTTTTCATATATTCTAAAATTAGATCTCTGTGATTTATAAACGGACTCTTTGAATTGACTACAACCTCACTCCTTCTCTAAAAGGGTCTATCTGGCTGTGGATCATTGTTTCCAGCCATCATTTCCTAGAAATTAGACTTTTTCAACTTGTGGGGGTTCATCGTGTGCACTGCATGCAACTTCACCACCTTCCATCTTTGATTTAGAATTAGAAAACAAAATTAATCACATGAAACATGAAAAAACATAGATCTATCCCAAATTTTTTGTTCCATCCCTCACACGTGAATTATTCATGATTCCTACAGTCTAATTCAGTTCGGTACCACCTGAGAGAGTCAAACTGAGACTATAGTGTCCTTATATGGATGATTGAAAAGAAATTTTCAGAGGAATAAATAAATAAATTCTTGTCAATAATTTCCAATAGTTGTTGTCCAATGATAAATAGCATCAATTTCTAGTGTTAAAAAATCAAAGAATAATCAATTAAACCAATACACAGGCACATGAAATGTTTTGTAATTAGTGACGAACATAGAAAGGTTTATTCTTCTCAATAAATATTAAAAAAATGGGAATAATACATTGTTTTAATATTCACACATGGATATTGGATCATTGTTTATTGAATAATTATCTCTCCAACTATTGAAAGAATTCATTGCATTTATTTCGTCCTGATCTTTATTGATTCAAATATTATTCATCATTGAATGTTGATTCACCAACAGAAGTAGAGGAATAACATCACATAGTTATTCTAGGGTTATTAGGATAACCCTAGGAAAATACCAATAGGTGTAATTTTATACAATTAATTTATTTCAATATTTTAAACAAATTACATATAATTAATAATGTAATTAATCCACTAAATGTACCACCAATGGTTGACTTATCCGAACACCCCACACCAACCTATTTTACGTTGCACCTAGGGTAAAAGTCTGGTTATGGAATCAACTGTGTCTCAGATTTATTGCTCAATAAACCATTTAATACTTATCGAATTCTATTTAAGAAATATCATGCAGTTAATATAAAAAATATATATAATTTTTATAAAATTAAATCTGGGCACATCGGTCCTCAGAATCGCACGTCATCTCAACGCCTAACATTGAAAATATATCTAGAAATATTTAAAAGTATTAAAAGGGAAAACCAGGTCTCTATATTATTTTTTTAATAATTTTTATATAAATTTATGTTATTTAAAAATCCATAAGTATATCTATTTCTTGTGTTTTTTAACTCAATGTATACCTAATACATAAGAGTTTTATTTCCAATTTCAATTTAAAATCAATATTCTATATGTATAAACATCTATCAAAGGAAAATATTTGTTATTTTTATCTTAAAACCCATATATTTTATTATAATCTGTTTATGTGTTTTATATCATTTTACCATTTTCTCTCTCTTTGTTTTAAAATTTGACTGAAAATTTGTTTCTAAGTGGAGCTAACCTTATCACTTATTTTTTTTCCAGGAATCATTCTTCTACCTGTCCATGTTATTTAAATTGTTTTATGGATGTTATTTTCTATACTTTAATGATTTTTTATGTTATTTTTATAATGTTTTGGATTTTTTTATATATGTTTTAAAGGAATCATTTTAACACTTTCCACACAAGTCATTTTCCTTCAATTTGACATTATTTACAAAATAATGAATAACATATTCCTTTTTAATGCGTATAACATGAATATGTTTTCCTTCCATTATGAACATTTTTTATGAATGTTCTTTTATATATTTTTATGGGGTTTTAATGAAATTTATATTCCAACTATTTTATAAATTTTTCATTTTTAATGTTTTCAAATGAAAGGGATATTTCTTCAGGTTTGTAAAATAAATTTTCTAATGTTTTTAGAAAATTATTTTATATTTATGTGATCTAATGATATTATCTCACTTATTTCTCTAGATTAATTATGATAATTCCTTATGGTTTATTTTCTTAAACATGTGTCTTTTTCACTCGTTAATTAAGATATAAAATAATTAATAATGATTTTGACCTCTAGTAACACATATATGTATGATTTTCCATTATTTTCTATATGAGGTCCTATATAACTATTTAATACATTATTTATTGATTTATATATCTTGAGATAAAAATGGTTCATAGGTTGTATACCAAACCTAAAAGAAAACATGGGTTCTTAAACCAAGCCTAAAAGAGAACATGGGGTTTTAGTGCAAGCATAAAAGGGTACAAATGTTGTTATCCCAAGACAAAAAGGGTATGTGGTTTATAATCACATGACTAAAGGGGTACACTGATTATTATCCCAAGACCAGAGGGGTATGTGGGTTGTTATCCCAAGACTTATATTTTATGGTAAGGTGGTTAGTGTGGTCCATTTTGTGATGAATGTCCTTGTGGTTAACCATTAATCATGTTATGTTATTTATTTTGGTCCACATTTTTATATTATTATGTTCTCACAGGTCAGGGTTATTGACTCATGTTTTCACTCCGATGATTCATGTTTTATGTTATTCTGACTAAAAATTGCATTTTTATTTTATTAAGGATCATACAGGAGACAAGACCCAACCCCGAGGAGTTTAGGAAGGTCTAAAGTGATGCAGACTGAGTGCATCTCCTTGTAGAAAATTATTACATACACGAGGTAGAGATCCCACATTCAAGAACACCTTTCGAGGCTCTTCCGGACCGTTCACTCAAGAGAGGGGATCCGCCACAAAGTTAGCTTACCTTGGAATATGACGTATCAAGCAAGAATTAGGGATCATGGCAATACATCTGCGTACCATGTATGTATAGGCCCACGACACCTTCACTTTTCCATGCAAGGCCCAAACCAAGATCTCGGAATCAGATTCAACTTCAGAACACACCAAGGATAATTTAGTACAAAGGTCCATGCCTGTTATGATCATATATCATGATTATATTCTCGGACCCATATGATCATCTTATGCTCACTAATGAATTTTTGGTTGTTATCTCTTATTTTACCCTTATTGAGAATCCAATATCACCCTTTTATTATGTTTTCATTACCTAGAAAATGAATATTAGTGTGATTTATAAGATTTATATATAGATACAATGTGAAGAAAATTTCATGGTAAATGTTGATGACTTATTGTAAAATAAGAAGATGATGTATCTAATCTCTAAAGACACTAAAACTATGTGTTTTGTGATTATGAATTTATTTTTAGATGTAATATATAAATATTAGGAATGATGTTAGATATATGTGTGCTATTCTTGGTTCATATCAGTTGATATCAAAGCTTATGTGTAAATTCATTATTTTAGTACTAGTTATGGGATTTTTGGTTATCCTGAAAGGTCTATAATAGGACTAAAGTGGAGGTGAATTGGGTTTTTAAAATTATCTTCCCTTAGAAAATAACCCTCTTTTTGATATAACTAACATGTAATATTTTCCTAAACACAAGAAGCATTAGAAATAAAGTATAGAAAAAAGAATAAACTAACACAAAGATTTATAGTGGTTCTGGGAATAGAAGTCCCCTAGTACATTTCACAAACCCTCTTCTCTATGAGTGTTGTGATTTTCACTGGACTGGTCCTTTTTTTGGGGACTTCCAGTACATTTTCTAGGACTTCATGACTGTGTAAAAGAAGCCGAAACTTTTTATAATATCCCGTGATATTTCAACTAAACTCTAGTAAGGATTTACAAACAACAATATTTTGGGTCATTTTATAGGAACCATTAAAACAAAAGAGATGATAAATAGGGTGTTTATAAATGTAATTCACATTGGTAAAATAAAACTTATAAAAGGAATAAATATTTAAGAGAAATGATAAAAAGATAATACACATTGAGGAGAGTCCTATGATATTTCAGCATAGATGGTTGATATATCATAGCTGAAGAATGTAAAGTTTCTTCTCATTCATGGGTAGAAAAAGTAATATCTAAGAGCCTCAAGAGAGAGAGAGATATATATTTTTTTCGAATTTTATTCATGAATATTTATTATTCTCAATAATATTCTTATTCTTCTTCTTCAGTTTAGAGATATATTGAAATACATAAACAAAACATATATTTTAAATGCACAAAACTTATCCATAAAATCCAAATCTCTCAATTTAAAAATTCATGTCCTTTTCTCAAAAATACCTTAGAAATAGCAAAGACCAAAAAATTATCCTTATATTAATTTCCTTTCTCATTAATTTTTTCTTATTATAATCACTTTTACTATAAGGAGGTAATCCCGCATTTAAATATTTCCCAACAACAAAAAAGGTCACTCAAGTTCTTAAATAGTAATAAATACATACTGTAGCATGATATAGCTGATTGCACATCATCACATAACTGAATTTTAAATTTGAATTTATGTAGCTAATTTTTCCATGTAGCTAAATTAGACATAGGCAAATTGATTCAAATAGGATTTTTAATCACATATCCAAAGCTGACGTAGCTGAATAAAACCGAGTATCTGATTTCACCACATATCTAATTCACACAGATGATTACTCCACATAATTGATTCATGAAAAATATTCATATATGTAGCTGAGTGCAATGTATCCATTTGAATGATGTAGGTGATTCCACTATATTGCTGATTTAGATAGGTGATTATACTTCATAGGTTATTTACAATATCAGAATGTTCAATATAGCTTTTCTTTGTATAGCCAAAAACCTCATGAAGCCTATTTTTATTCTTACTAAAAATTTTGGAATTTTATATTTAAGGATTTTAATATATGAAACACTTAAAATAGAGAAAAAACACGATGAACACACTGAAAAAAATCATCAATAATGTAGGAAGGGTATTTGAGATCATAATAACCTAAAATAAATGGGATATGATGAAACAACATTAATAGTTCTATAATATTATCATTTTTATGATAAAAAGCCCATAAGATATTAAACATGATATTTTGTAATGTTTTAACAATATTTTACAGAACACTAAATAATATTGATATTAATTTAAAAAATTAGTATTTTTAAAATGTAGTGGTTTCTTTACCTTAGTTATAAACTTCTCCCATTAGTATTACTTTAGAAATTATCTCCCTTTGATTAAGCTTAGGGTGATCATATCTAGCTTCTCCCTATTTTTGTAACTAAAAAGGAAGGGCAAGGAAATGATATAATTGATTAATATATAACATAGAGTAATTTAATATTCAATTATTATGTAGAAACTAAGATAAATGAATAAAAAGGTGTTTCATTGATTCCGAATTGTATACAATTATACATCCACTCAAATCCCATTAAAAAATAAAGTATACCAGTTAGAGGAACTAGGATTCTGGATGTATTTGAATTGAGTAGGTGGTTTGGGTTGAGATATTTTGAATGTAGGGTCGGATTGGGAGGTGTTTGGTGTCTCCATTACTGATGGAAACACTTAATTTCTTGGTGTTGTATTATCTCCACTCCTTGATCCAACAACATAATTTACTTTCAAGCACTGGGCATGACCACTGAGAATGTTTTCAAGATGAACTTGAGCCATACCAAAAATCATTACTACCACCACCACAAAAGGTACTTTCTTCAGCGACTTAGAGAATAAGGATCCTTCATTGAAACACATAGATGATAAGGTTAAAAAACTTATCTTTCAATTTATATTAGATTCTGGAGGCATCAAGATTAGCATATGTATTCTATTAGAATACTAATTTTGTTCAAACAGTGCATGTCTCGGGTGTTTCATTTTGTATCAAAAAAGATGTGAAAAGATTTTATTTTATCACCATAGTTGAGAGTGTGAGTATTAGGATTCTCAGATGATATCAGAGTGGAGTTTAGTTATTTTTAGGTATTAAGATATTGAAAATAATGGGATAAAATCTAAAAAACCCGATGTTTAACCAAAAGGGTTGTAGTGTGAACCTAAAATGTCATAGGTTGAAATGGATGTATCTTAATTTATGACATATTTGGTTTTATTTTTTTATCATTTGATAATTTTATGTTATTATGAATATTTTATACTCACACATATAATATTGGTATTACTCAATGGATGGAACTAGGAGGAATAAATTTAATAACGAATTTAATGAAAAATAAAATGATCATCCCGATGAGAAATAAAATGGGATGGGAGATGGAATCCAAACCTTCAAGGAAATACTATCTCATGATATTAATAATAAACTAAACCATGTTGATATCTTGAATTCACCGAGGGATGAGAATCACATTATTGAGCCTTTTATAAGATAATGACTACCCTTATTTAGTTTTTCCTTGATTCCATTCATTAAAGAGAAATGAATCAAAAAAATAGAAAATATATTTTCAATTTTCTAGAGCTTGGGGAATGAAAATTATTTATTATTAGTATATCATTTAGAAGTTAAATTTAATCAATGGTGGATTATATTCAATAATATAATCCAATATGAAGAAATCTACTCTATGGAATAAGAGTATTTTAAGAATTAATTTCTTCTGTAAATGTTTCCCTTGATCTCTTAATATTATAACAGAGGAAAAGTTCCTAGAGCTGAATCAATAGGAGGATAAGTCCAATGGTATATATGAAGAAAAATTCACAAAACATATAAGTTATGCTTCTAGTTTTGTTATTGAACCTAATAGAAAATTTGATCATTTATCTCATGAATTGAAACAAAGACATAAAATGACATTTGATATATGGGAATTTTGTAGCTATGAAAAAATTTTACAATGTTTTATCAAGGTAGAAATAGATATCGATAACTCCCATTATTTTCATGGTTTTAGAGATAAGAAGAGAAAAATGATGTTTTGATGTCATATTCAACTTATTACATATAAAATTTTTGGGTGAAAATATGGATGGAACTATCTCTATGGAAATAGTGAGTGATTCAAGTTTACAATATGTGACATACCATTCCCGGTTTCCACTCAACAGTGCCCTAAGCCCAATTTAGCACATAGCCTCAAGCGCATCTCCCCAAACTCCAAAGGCTACAAAAAAGCAGTGAGGGCTTAGGGTGTGCCTGTTGTGAGACTATTCCCCCATCACCAGAGTGTATCAAAATAGATATAAAATAAAAAATAAGTATCAGAAGTAGTAAATCTGTCATAGAATAAACAACATCTAAGACAGATATAAATAAAGAATACCAGGTGGAATCTCATAAAAAATATAACGATACATGTCATATATCTACAAAGAATCCAAAATAAGTATACATGGCAGGTGTACAATACATTTGAAAGAATACCAAAAAGGCCAAAAACTATCCCAACTAGCATCACGAGCCTCATCTTGGTCATATTCTTCCCCAATTGTTATCATAAATCAATAACCTATAGTAGGGTGTTTCCCCTTACCCATACTTGTAGTCATATAATCTCATTAGGTAACAAAGGTAGCTCAAGTAGGGTGTGAGATTAAATCACAATAGTCTATTACCAACACTGTATAATTTCATCAAGTTGGTGATTATTAAATAAAAACATTGTGCGGTAAATAATAAAATATGTAAAGGATATACTAAAATTAAACAACCCATAAAGTTCCTAGTTCCCATGGACACCCATCCTCTTATACCTACTTCATCGTTAGTTGGAATGTCTCTGAATAAACAGTTATTCTTGTATCAATTTATAAATAAGATTCATTTAATTAATTATTCTTAGTAAATTAATAAGTCTTGAGGCTTGTCATGTATCCCATCATCTCCCATAAAGATATGAAATCAATAGATTCCCATCCATGTCATATATAAGGTGTAATTCATTGACCAAATCCATGCTTGTGCTTTGGCTTGGTAGATGCATCATGTAAATCAATTAATTAATTATTCAATTAAGAACTTGATCTTATCCTTAACATTCATTATTTGGAATCCTAGTATCGAACCAGGTGTTACACAAAAAAAGTACCTTATAAGGCCATCATAAGTATTCCTCGTTCGTATCATTGTATCGCTCTAGGTGTGGTATGACATCATCATTGACTGTGTCTATCCTTGGCGGTCCACTAAGGGAGCCCAAGTGTCACCCATGGAATATATAATCAACTAAACTCTGAGTCTATCCTTGGAAATCCATTAGGATTCAAATTAACTCTCGGGCGTATATGAGTCATCCCCTATGAGTCCTTACATGGAATTCCACTAGGGATTACAATTGTACCTTGGGGGTAAAAAAGGTAGAATCCCAATGAGTTTTTTCAGGGCTTTCTTATATAAACCTATGTGTCACCAAATGTACATAACAAACATGTATTCAATATCATTTAACTATGTCAAGGTAATCACCATGATCATTTCCTTTAATCATCACCTGAAAATGTGACTCAACGAACGAGCTATACTTATATGTATTAGACTTATAATTTTCTCACGTATTCATGTTAATATAAGAATAATCTCATGCTCAACAAGAAATTACATGGAAGAATCCTAAGTGTAAGTTCATCCATCCCCTTTCTTTAATAAATTAAATTTAAAATTTATATTTAATCATTTAGAATCCCATGGAAAGGGCTTAATGGAACACCTCAATGGTAATTCAATTCATATTACTCCCATGGTGGCCCATTTAATAAAAAAACACAACCATGGGGTGGTCTCAATTCAATATTCATGGCCTTTAATCATTTATCTGTGGTCTCATTAATTACATAGGTCATGACTATCCATTTTAAACAACGATTAAATTCCATCATGGGTGATTATTGGAAAATGGGCATGCGACATAATAAGATATATATAAATTCCTCTACTTTGAGAAAAAAATCCTAGGACAAAATAACATAGGTATATAGTAGATTTCTTGTCTTGTATCAGCTCTAGATTCGAATTAGATGAAGAGAAAAATTAATAATGGATAAAGAATCTGGGAATTGGGAATATTAGATTGCACATAAATAGCATAGTTGATACCAAAAAAAAATAATAACGACACAAAATGAATTGATTACTCACCTATGTAGATATAATAAGATGATCAGTTCTTGATTCTGATCTCAAACAGAGGAGAGGGATCGAAGTCTACAAATTTTATAAAAAAGGAGCTCCTAAGGTGTTTTTTCCAATGAAAGAGGATAAAAGAAATAGAACTATGTTTAAGGGAATTTTAAGGGAAAATGTTACTTTACCCCAAAACTTCATGGGCTGTATATTTGGAAGAAACAAGCGCTAAATGAGTGTCTACTACTATAAGGAGGGGAACCTCACACAATTTTCACGCATGGTATGACTAACCATGTGCAAAATATATCTCATCTTACTGTCAAAATTGTATAGGATTCCACAATAGTGTTCACCTAAATCCACGTGGTAAGAAAAATCGTGTAGCCTATAACTCTCCACTTTCCATCCTCGTATAGTTAGAAGTAACCATGTGACCTTCCCAACACAGTTTCTATTAACCATGGGGCTTGTCATTTGCTTCCAAAAGTAAGGCACCGAGATCCAAACATTCCCAAAACACCCCTTCTACACTAGATACCTCAAAGGTTAATCATAATATACCATATTTATGCATTTAAAATGAAAATTGATTGAAAGAAAATGATTATGCACCTCAATAAAGAACTTATTTATTAAAAAAATCTCCCCTTAAAGAAATTCATCCCAAAATTTCCCTTATAAGGGCGGTGAAGCATAATATGTGAAGATCTCTGGCCTCTATGATCATATATTGACCTCAAGCTCCTAGGTCTCATCCTGTACATGGTATTGCTTCTATAGTACCCGTATTATAGGAACTGAACATCTACGGAGAACCTTTTTTCTATGATCCACAATACGAATAGGATTCTATTTAAAGGATGAATCTACCTACAACTCATCTTCCTCAGGATAAAAATTATAAGACATGTCTGAATGATAATAGCACATCTGATATACATGTAAAACATTTTTGATCACTTGGTACCTCTAAGGTAACTGAAACCGATAGGCTATTGGTCCAACTCTCTCCAAAATCTCAAATGGAAAAATATATCTTAGTTAAATTTTACTCTATCTCTTGATCCTCTTATGTCCCAACCTCAGTGAGATATACAAAACAACTCACCTTGAACTCTAGAGGTCATCGACGATGATCAGTGTTAGATTCTTGTCAAGGATATGCACTAGCCATCCATTTCTAAATCAACTGGACCTGGTTCGTATTATCCTATGTGAGACATATCCCAAGAATAGCTAACTCTCCTATCTCTGTCCAGAACATGGGGGTCAATATGGATTACCATACAAGGCCTCATAAGTTTCAATTTGTATAGTATCCTGAAATCTATTATTGTATGTGAATTTAACTAGGGATATATACCTCTCCCTAGAGCCCCCAAAATCTAGGACATAATACCACAACATTTTCTCAAGAACTTTTATTGTATGATATGACTAGCCATCAATTTAAGTGTGGTATTCTATGATCAAAAGCACCTATGTAACCAAAAAACTCTTCAACCATTTCTATAATGGTGAAGTAAACTAGGTTTACCTATATGAAACTATAATATGAGGGACCCTATGAAGTTGTACAATCTCATTGATATACAACCTCCCAATCTCATCTACTGAAAATGTGTATTTGATAGGTAGGTAATGGGAAACCTTTGTGATATTATAAAAAAATAGCATCATTTCCATGTTGGGACCTCAATAACCCATTCATGTAAACCATTGCAATGTCGTTCCTTTTCCACTCAGGATAGGGTAGCTACTGTAAAATTATGGATAATTGTTGACGTTACACCTTCACTTACTAACAGGTGGAACATCTCATGATAAAACTAGCTACATCAAATTTCATACCCCGGCCACGAGTGTGGGAGATGTAAATCCCCACAGATCCTGGTGAATATAGGGTGCACCACCCAAGTTGGATCATGAAAGTCTCATGTAAACTACTCTTGCATATCTATTGACACCCATACACGAACTTGTATTCATAGAACCACATCCTCACCTATGTCCAAAATAGGAGGTGGATCCTCACTTACCACACTCTCCAGTAGGACTAGGACCTCAGAATCTGATAGATTTCATATCTGCACTCTATCCAAAAGTGTATAGGTCACAAATAATAATGAAATAAAAGTTTGTTCCTGGATATCCTACACCTCCAAGTGAATATCAGAGAACAAGAACATAAGATGCCACTCACTACTGGCCTAATGAACTGCGATTATATGAGTCCTCCTAGTTAGTTAATTGGCCACTTAATTCCCCTTCCAATGTGTTTAGGAAACATAAATGTTGAAAGATTGTTGGTATTCAACCCACACTCCTTCCTTGAGATGTAGGTAACACTATGTAAATATGTACATGAGGATATTATGGTCCTTGAACACCATAAAAATCAATCCAATTAAGAAATTTCTCTAACAATGCAATGGATGAATGACTATCTCTTACACAATATCATCATTAGGAAATTCCTCTCATGTATCCTCAACTGCTGAGACCCATATGATATAAATCTATCCACCCAACATAAGAAATTCTCCTAGCATATACCTGATTCATCACAAAAAATTGTTTAAGTCCTTCCTTGATCTAGTAAAAATAGTATCGGTGTTAAATTCATTCTCCCTTTCCACTCCTGAAAGGATGAATCACACACATCTAACCATAAAAAAATCACACAATTCATAGTCGATCCCATGAGTGTCACTAATATGAATGATAAGTCTTGTATGAAATTCTTGTAATATATATCCATCCCTAAGAAACTATGTATCTCAAAGATGTTTTTTGGTTGTTCCTAGAAAACTATATATCTCAACTTCTCTAGGTTAACTGATACTCTTGTCTCTAAGATAATGTGATCCAAGAACTGAATATGATCCATCCAAAAGTGTCACTTTGTGAACTTAGCATATAAATTATGCTCTATGAGTGTATTAAATATGATATCAATATGTTTGGAATGGTCGTATTAATTGTGAGAATACACCATGATATCATTCACAAAAACCACCACAAAAAATCCATATAAGGATGAAAATATCAGTTCATTAATGCCATAAAAACTACTAGTGCATGCGTAAGACCATAAAACATAACCAAATACTCATATAGACTATACCATCCACAAAAGGTTGTGTGAGGTATGTCTAATGGTCTAATATTTACATGATGATATCTGAATCTCAAATAAATATTTGAGAATAACCAATCTCCTTGAATCCGGATGAATATATCATCTAACTTTGGAAGTGGATAGTAGTTCTTAATAATCACCTGGTTAAATTTATGGTAATCCATACATAACCTAAGTTTTTCATCCAAATTTTATAGAAAAAGGACATGAGAACCCCATGGAGAAGTACTGGATCAGATAAACTCCATTGCCTCTAAATCATCTAGTTTCCTCTTGAGCTCTAATATCTCAGTTGTAGCCATCCTCTAAGGAGGAATGGATTCTAGTGTAGCTCCAGGAACTAACATATAGATAACTCTACCAATATCTCAATTCGTAATCTAGAAAAGTATCCAGGGAAAATATCCTTGAAAAAAATAAACCAATGGAGGGAAATCTATATGATATTTTCCCAGATCATCTAGATATAAAATTGCAATTGTGGTTGTCATCCCTCATAGATCATGATGCTCAGTTCCAAGTCTGCTTGCATAGACATCCCATTCACCCTTTTGAATAAACTCTTCAACCTATGGTGATGTAAAAATCAACCTTGGGTAATAGAAATCAATGAAATCATGAAAGGTAACTAACCAATTCATTCCTAGATTGGTGTCAACCCTATTATCATGAGTAAAAAGAGGACCTATATAAAGTGACACCATCAAATATCAAAGGGGAACTCCCTACACGAATTCACATCCTTCTTTCGAATCCCCAACATAGTATCAAGCATCATAACACCATCAAAACACTAATCACTGAACCTAAGGCTTCCTATAATGGGTATAGATATAAAGCTATGAGAATATCCTATATCAAAAATATCATATGTTAATGTAGAGGCTAAACTAATAGTCCCTATCATAGTATAAGGTCTGAGATTATTCTCCTTAGGTGTCTATTACACTTTGTATATCTGGCCTGATCCACAACACTATGATTCAGCCTAGATACCTTGATTAGATCTACTCAACTGTCACTACATATTTGGGGTTTGACTACCATGATCATGAACACCGCCTCATCTTGAACAACTGACTTTAATCCAGCTCCTAGAATGAGGAGAAGCTATTGACCCCACTCTTATACTCAGAGTTAATGAAAACCCTCTCTTATTTGTTATTGGAGGATAAGTTCTACAGACGCATTGTTGATGACCCATCTTTCCGTAGGAATGGAACTTGACTGGGTCTCTTATGCACTGCAGTCTTTTAGTACTCAATCTACCACACTGGTTGCACTTCACCTAGATACTTGATTATGTGGTCTGGTTACTAATATCACCACATAGAATCTCCATACAATTCTTCCTACTACCGGTTGATGTATTAAATGTTCTAGGTGCTAAACCACCCTGGATCGCACCCCTAACCTCTCTCAGATTACACTCTATGATAAGCATATAATGAAATATTCTATATAAATTAGTTATCCTAAATACATTCACTAAGGATTTAATATCATACCAGAGACAATCCTTGAATTGCCTGACTTTAGATAACTCATCATCCATTAGAATAGGTACAAAGCGCTTGACCTCTGAAAAACTGGTCAGATAATCCATGAATGATAACATGCCCTGCTCCATGTGCATGACCTCTCAGCCTATATAAGACCTCAACATATCTGGATGGAAGTAATCATATAAGTAATTATGAATATCTCTCCAAGACATCTCCCGATGATGATCCATATGAGTAATGAAATCCCAGCATCTATTAGGGGAATCATGAAATATATATGTAGTGAGATTTACCCTCCTCTTGGGAGGTGTATCAAGATGATCAAAGATAGATATCATGGTCTCTATCCATAACTATGTAGCTTGTGGTCTCTCATCCCCTAAACCTTTTTGCAGATATGGCTACTAGAACTCATATATAAATTCTTCCCTAGTTTGGGTAGGTCATGGTGCTCCCTAAATGGTATGCATAACTGTGCCTCTGCACCGATGTTTATTATAATCATTAGTGTTTCAACTGAAACTATATGAGGATCCATTGTCATCCCAAGTCCCACCACCTTCAGAGAATGTTCGCCACCACCCTCCTGGTGTGTGGTTGGAGGACTTCATGGTGTAATCTCTCTATAATTTCCAACTAAACACCTCATATATAGATTCAAAAACCACTAAAAAAGAAGATATTACAATAGGATTAATACAAGAATTACTACTTAATAATCACACCCCTCTAGCTTCTCTTTGAGTCGGGTCTGGGTGACATACAGATCAAATAAAAGTAATAGATATTGCATAATTTCCACTACAAATTATGGGTCTGGGTCATCTTTTCTTCAATAATAAATTCAAGTTTCCATTTCAATCTCATATTCATTACAATTATGTTAAAAATAATTTTAATTGGTCGAACCAAATATTTTAACCAATTTAAATTATAGAGACACTAATCTCGACGTACATGAATTTAAATTACTTTTTTGGAATACTTAATACATAACAAAAACAAACACACAAGGACCGTAATAGTTTAGTGTCTTTGGAAACTTGGAACGCAATCTTGTAATCATGGTGAAAGATCTTCAACATCTCCCATAAAGGCCTTCCCTTTTTTTTCTTACCTAAAACCTTTATTTATATCCTGGGGAAAAGAAAACATAAAAAGGGTGAGCTCAAATGCTCAGTAAGGGTAAGCATGTATAATATAAAACATACCATATACATTTGAACTTAAAAACATGAACATAATGTTTAAACATTAAAAGCTTGAGCAATGACATAAAACATAGAAGTACGTAAGGCATAGATCATAAAGAAACATTAAGAATGATAGAATATCATGGGAATAAAACATTTAATTGTGACAACCATTACACACATGATATGATTTCCATAGTAGCCAAGGCATTGCTGCCAAGACCATCTTAGTGGACAAAGTCCCTTTCTGAATCGAGTTCACTCCTCGTTCCAGTCCTGTATTACTGAACCAGTTTAACTTGAAGTTCTAGCCTTGTTTTTCACTTGAGATATAAATCTTTACCCAGTGCATTGGAGGGAGATATAGGTCCCACCCATCTCATAATGAAATCATTCTTACTTGTGCCACAAAATAAACATACATCATTCATAATAACCCAATAAATAAAATGGGTTTCATAAACATCATCCCATCATCACATAATCCATATAAAAGAAATGGATATCATTTCATAATAAGAAAAGTGAAACCATGTAAATCATATAGACATGATACTTGAAACAAACACATGTGAAATAATGTCATCTTAGATGAAAATGGTTTTGATAAAACACTTGAAATGAATTCTTGAAGAAAATATCCTTTTTTCTTCAAAATAATTTTCTTTTCACAAAAATGTCATGCAATTTTAGAAGAAAAGGTTTTTCTTCAAAATAGTCATGAAATATTTTGGAGTAAGCTTCATGAAAATAAGGCTTTATAAAACCGTAAAAATCCTTTCATGTTGTATACGTTAAAAAAACTTTCTTCTCGTACTTTTGTCGGAAAAGTCAAAAAGTACCTTATAAGGTAAATAAAAGAAAGATTCCTTCCATACCATGTGGTAAAAGTAAAATGGGTAAACAGGAATTTAGAAATACATGAATACACTTTTATAAAACATGGACATGGATGATAGCAATAACCCCAGTAAATACTTACGAATAAGCAATCTCGGATTAAAATGAGATTTGCAAAATTATCCCTTACCTTAGGTCCGATATTCTTCGTACGTATCCAAACATCCTGTATAATGATTTAAATAATGTCATTGACTTATTAAATAATCATATTCATTGTTATTATATCATATATGGTTCACTTATGACTTTATATTACCCATTTTTTTGTAAATTCATGTTAAAGTACCGTTTTGGGTAAAATCGTCTCATTTGTCATTCATGTTTTAACTTGTAATTATTCATATGATTACATAGATCATGATTACGTACATCCATAATGTAAAATATGATTTATATATAATATATATTCATAATATACATATATATAATGGATCGATAAATGGAAAGAAATACACAGTTCATGGAGACGGTAGGCCGTACGTACGCATGAACGCTGTTTTCGTTTCCTTATTGAATTGAATGGAATTAAGTAGATGACATAAATATATATATACATAAATCCAGTATCATTATTATGTCATATATTTCATGATTACTTATTATATATACTTTATAATCATTCATTAATGGTTAATCATTGAGAATGAATCTCATCGCGTCGTGGAGAAGGTAGTCCGTACGTACGCACGAGCGATGATATCATTCCCATGATTGTGGAATTGTATTTAAGTGTACGTATAATATTTAAGAATCAATATCACTTTACAATAATCATATATAGTCATTATTTACACCATTATACCCATCCACTTAAGGTGGTGGTGGAAAATAGATTACACCACGGCGTGGAGACGGTATTCCGTACGTACGCATGCACGGTGATTTCATTTTCTGTCGGGTGGATAAATGGTGAAATAGGGCTGTTTAATTCTTATAATAACATATAAGTATTTTAGTGATACTTATGTTATTACTTCATAATGATACAACTAAATAAGAAGAAGTGGAAGAAGAAATAAAGTTGAAAGAATCGGTAACGAACATTACCTCTTCTTTGAAGCCCCTCTTTGAGTCCTCCTCTTAGGGCACTACAATTGGTCTTTGAAGAAGACCAGGACCTCTAGGATGTTTATAGGGAAGTGGAGAAGAGAATTTTTCAGGGGTTGGACGAGCTTGAAAGCTCAAATTGGTGTGATGAGGAGAGGGAGGAGGTTCCCTTTTATAAGGGAGGAGAGGGACACCTTTGGAATAACTAAAAATATTATTTTATTATAAAGTCAAATTCGGTTTTTAATTGCTCCAAATTGATATATTTAGAATTTAAGGTGGGCCTGGGTCGAAATAATCTAATCCAATATAATTTAGACAAGTATAGGTATCAATTTTAACCTTATCATTTAGATTTAACTTTAAGTTAGATCATTTAACTTTTACCGTGTCTTCTTGTTTTCTTACATTATAAGGTTAATAAACTTACTATATCAAGACAAACGAACCCCAAGTTGTTTATTATTAATTTATATAACCTTATCTATGACATTTGGCCGAACCTTAGATTTTTAGGAATAAAATAACAATTAATAATATAGTATTTGTTTTAAAAACTATTCTATGTCAATTTTGACACTATTTGGTAATTGATTTTTGTGAAAATCATAACAGAATGATTAGTTCGAGAAAATTTCATTAAATCAATACTAACATGTCATATTAACATATAAAATTATTGGAATTCATAAAAAGTCTCAAATTACATTTATTTGGGTATTTATAACATCAATTATGTCAATATTTCATTAATAAGATAATTACTGCATCATCATTGTATCCTAAATAAATTAAATTATTTTAAGTCTAAAAATTAAAAATAAAATACCATTATGTAGAAAATCTTTTTATATTTATAATGAATATTTACAGTCTAATTTATCATATGTATAATCATATATTAATAATGAGTTAGTTATTTAACTTTGATTTTAACTATTTTAACCCTTCTTTAAATAAATTAATAATAAATGTCCTAATCTATTTCACGTGGGCCTAAATAGTCATATTTCATTCCTAAGGTTTTTTTTGGTCGAATTACACTTATCCAATAGAATTAGTACATGTGTTAGGGTAATAATTATATCATTTTACCCTTAATTACCCTATTTACATTAAACAGTTGTAAAAAAAGTAAAAATTTACTATTCAACAAAAATTCTTTTCATCTCATTGAACCACATTTTACATAATGAAATCAACCGTGTCTCTCGGATTTTTGAAATTCCATTCACAAAAGCGGTAAAATTATGTTTTATGTAAATTTGCAAATTCTCCTAGGAGGTGGGTAAAAGATGGTGAAAAGTTCAATAAAATTTTTATATATATAAAATTATTATAAAATTACTCCAATGAATTACATTGAACTTATATAGGTATTATGTATCAATTTTGACCTAAAATAAATTTAAATAAAATAAATAATTATTTAAATAAAAAGTCGGTTTTGAAATAGTAACCCGGTGTTTTCACTATTCATCAAAACATTGAAAGTTTTCAGAAAAATACCAAAATTTCACCCTAGGATAATTTCGATATTACGAATCCAAAAATGAAGTCCATTTTCAAAAATAAAATTTATAAAATTTCAAAAAGTGGGTATTACTATTCATAACGGCTAGTTTTAATAATATTTTAATAGCATATCGTTGTTTAGCGAAACTCGGTATTGCGCACAACACACGCTATCATGGAAGGTCATGATTGCTTGTAATGCAAGGCAAGTCAAGGATGCGTATTGTGAAAGCTCCTTTTGGTGTAGCATACAAAACAAGACATTAATGAAATTAAAAAGAATATTTTTCATAAAATCTTGGGGTGTTACATTCTACCCCTCTTAAAATGAATTTCGCCCTCAAAATTAGTCAGGGTTATAAATGGTTTACTACTCAAAAGTTTCTTTAATAGAAACCCACATCGTAAAAAGGAATACCAAAACATGGCTTTAAAAACTAAAGTATGAAACGTAACGGTTACCCAAATTAACTAATCACAGGGTTTACACATAGAAGAACATAGGTGAAAATATGGATATGGAAGAGAAATCTAACTTTCATGTTCTGATGGAGAGTGGTAGAGAACATGGCTATGAAAAATCCAACAATCACAAATCTATAAATTTGTGATGATCTAGGGTACCATCTGATTCATCGGATATAAGGGCACTAGGACAACATTTTTGGTTTTCAAGATCATTTCCCTAAAGATGAAGAATTTGAATTAGAATAAATACTTACTTTATTTTGGTACAATCTCACTGTTGTTTGTGCTTTGAACAATTTCCACTTCATCTATTAAATAAATGAAGTTGAATTTGTTATTCATGAAGTTTTAATAGATCATGTGATAGAATGATGGGTCATTCCATCTGTTTCAAACAAAAGGTTAGCAAAAGTTATCAAATATACATAAGTCCATCTATGGTGAGGTTAATCGTATACATTTCCAAGAATGAACTTATACTTACTATATCATACCGCGTAGTAAAATAAAACTAGTTTCTACTAACCAGGGACTTATGTAGGCCAGTGGTAGGCTATAAAGGCCAATCACACTTCGGTTGTGGGTTCAATTCCCACAGCCTTGTCCGACGCGATGGGTTGTCACCCGTCCTGCAGGTTGTCCTTTTTCTAAAGCTATATTACTATAACATCCCATAAATAATATCAAAAAATGTTTTATCCTTAAACAATACTAACTTATGTCCAACATAATCCGTTACAATCTTTAGTCTTATCTAAAATACTTCGGTCCAAGCTCATAGTATAAAGAAAATGATTACTTGAAATGTCACATAACAATCACGTGAATGCCATCATTTATCCCCATATATCATAAGATATATCTTGTTGGTCAAATTAAAAACATGTGAATACCTTAATCATGTATTCCCTTGAAGAATGAATACCCATTTAACCTTAGTTAAAACATGAATGCAGTTAAAAGTTAACACTTTCCACAAACCAAAATCCTCAAAATTCTTTATACTCAAACCATGATATCACTTAGTCCTTATATCAATCATGAGCTCATGAATACAATCAAACATCTCATTATCTTCTTATCCATTCATTATGCACATATCATCTGCTTATCAAAAATATCTCAATCACTTTCCATGGTTACCGGTACCATAAAATTATTGAAATCCACAATAGACCAATACATAAATATTCCAATATTCCACGATACTATATACAACATTATTTTGGAATCCCATTACATAGACACTTAATCATTCCACCACATTGTTTCCATATTCCACATCGCCAATAGTGATCGCATGTGACTTCCCTTTGTCCTTTGCCTTAAGTGGTTGCTCATGTCGATCATCATTAACCCTTGGATTAGGGCATTGATTAGCATAATGCCCCATTTCATTGCACTTGAAACATTGAAGTGTTGTTGGTGTGTTCTCTGCAGTCTTTTCTTTTTTCACACCATTGGCAAACCTTTTTCCATTACTTCGACACTCAGCTACTCGATGACCTCCTTTTCCACACTTAAAACATTTTCTAGTCCCTTTAAGACAATCTCCACCATGCTTCTTTCTACACATTGATCATAATGAAACATTCATCTTCTTTTCACCATTATTCTGAGATTTCTCCTTGAACTACATCTTTCGTTTCATGTCAAAACCATGAGATTGATATGTAACACCAAATTCCATTTCTACCTTGATATCACAACGCACAATTTCTTCATAGCTACTGAAGTCTCTTATACCTAATGCCCTTCGAAGATTTGGTTTCAAGACACTGATGAATTGATCAATTTTACTTTCAGGTTGGATGATAAAGCCAGATGCATACCTTGCAAGCCTTGTAAAATTCGCTTCGTATATACCAACAGATTCATCATACTTTTTGCTTTAGTTCAAGAAACTCCTTATCCATATTTGTTTGAATAATACGAGGGAAGTACTTATTGAAAAATAAGTTCTTGAACTCGTCCCATTCCATGGACTCAATTTCATCTCTTGGCCTCATATTCTTGATAAGATTACACCATTGATCAGGTTCACCTTCCAAACCATATACTGCTAAGATGACATTATCATGTTCAGAACATTGAATAACTGAAAATATCTTTTCAGTGGTACTGATCCATTGTTCAGCAACAAGTGGATCATAAGACCCACTGAAAGAAGGTGGAAGTTGCCTCATGAAGGACTCAATAGAATATTGTTCCCTTCTCTGCTCATTTGGAAGTCCAGAATGATTCATATCTTGTGTAAGTATAGCAATAAGATTTTTCACTCCATCTCCCATAACATTTGTTTGTTTAGGAGGAAAATCATTGCATTGTCCATTACATTGATCACCATGGTTCCTTCGAGTTCCAACAATCGTCTAAAACCCAAAAAGAATAGTGTGAGAGGCAAAAATCAGGGTAGGGAAAACAACACAATAAAGTGGGAGTAACTTCAATATCTAACATCTTAGGTTAAATTCTAAGATTGTTACTGTAGTTCTAGGACTATATCCTATATGTATAATTATCCTTAGGGACATCCCTAGACATACCTTAAAAATATATCTCGGGATCTCACTAATGTTTTCGCATCCTAGTTTCCAAAGGATGATTAAACATTTCCTCTGATACCAACTGTAGAGACCCTAAGCTCGACGTACATGAATTTACATTACTTTTGCGGAATACTTAATACATAAAAAAAAACAAACACACAAAGACCGTAATAGTCTAGTGTCTTTGGAAACATGGAAAGTAATCTTCTAATCGTGGTGAAAGATCTTCAACATCTCCCATAAAGATATTCCCTTTTTTTTCTTACCTAAAACCTTTATTTATATCCTGTGGGAAAGAAAACATAAAAAGGGTGAGCTCAAATGCTCAGTAAGGGTAAGCATGTATAAAATAAAACATACGATATATATTTGAACTTAAAAACATGAACATAATGTTTAAACATTAAAATCTTGAGCAATGACATAAAACATGGAAGTAAGTAAGGCATAGATCATAAAGAAACATTAAGAATGATATAATAGCATGGGAATAAAACATGTAATTGTGGAAACCATTAAGCACATGATATGATTTCCATAATAGCCATGACATTGCTGCCAAGACCATCTTAGTGGACAAAGTCCCTTTCTGAATCGAGTTCACTCCTCGTTCTAGTCCTGTATTACTGAACCAGTTTAACTTTCTGTTCCAGCCATGTTTATCTCATGAGATATAAATCTTTACCCAATTCATTAGAGGGAGATATAGGTCCCACCAATCTCATAATAAAATCATTATTAATTTTGCCACAAAATAAACATAAATCATTCATAATAACCTAAAAAATAAAATGGGTTTCATAAACATCATCCCATCATCACATAATCCATATAAAATAAATGGATATAATTTCATAATAAGAAAAGTGAAACAATGTAAATCATAGAGACATGATACTTGAAACATCCACATGTGTAATAATGTCATCTTAGAAGAAAATGGTTTTGATAAAACACTTGAAATGAATTCTTGAGAAAAATATCCTTTTTTCTTCAAAATCATTTTCTTTTCAATAAATGTCATGAAATTTCAGAATTAAAGGTTTTTCTTGAAAATAGTCATGAAATATTTTGGAGGAAGCTTCATGAAAATAAGGCTTTATAAAAACGTAAAAATCCTTTCATGCTGTATACGTTAAAAAAACATTATTCTCGTACTTTTGTCGGAAAATTCAAAAAGTACCTTATAAGGTAAATAAAAGGATGATTCCTTCCATACCATGGGGTAAAAGTCAAATGGGTAAAAAATACATTAAGCATACATAAATAAACTTTTATAAAACATGGACATGGATGATATCAATAACCCCAGTAAATACTTACGAATAAGCAATCTCAGATAAAAATGAGATTTGCAAAATTATCCCTTACCTTAGGTCCGATATGCTTCGTACGTATCCAAATCTCCTGTATAATGATTTAAATAACGTCATTGTCTTATTAAAGAATCATATTCATTGTTATTATATCATACATGGTTCACTTATTACTTTATATTACCCGTTCTTTTGTAAATTCATGTTAAAGTGCCGTTTATGGTAAAATCGTCTTATTTGTCGTTCGTGTTTTAACAATTATTCATATGATTAATTAGATCATGATTAATTAAATCCATAATGCAAAACATGATTTATATATAATATATATTCAGAATATACATATATATAATGGATCGATAAATGGAATGAAATACACCGTTCATGGAGATGGTAGGCCGTACGTACGCATGAACGCTGTTTTCGTTTCCTTATTGAATTGAATGGAATTAAGTAGATGACATAAATATATATATACATAAATCAAGTATCATTATTATGTCATATATTTCATGATTAATTTTTATATATACTTTATAATCATTCATGAATGGTTAATCATTGAGAATTAATCTCATCGCGTCGTGGAGACGGTAGTCCGTACGTACACACGAGCGATGATATCATTCCCATGATCGTGGAATTGTATTGAAGTGTATGTATAATATTTAAGAATCAGTATCACTTTACAATAATCATATATAGTCATTATTTACACCATTATACCCATCCAAGTAAGGTGGTGGTGGAAAATAGATTACACCATGGCGTGGAGACGGTATTTCGTACGTACGCACGCGGGGTGATTTCATTTTCTGTCGGGTGGATAAATGGTGAAATAGGGTTGTTTCATAATTATAATAACATATAAGTATATGAGTGATACTGATGTTATTACTTCATAATGAAACAACTAAATAAGAATAAGTGGAAGAAGAAATAAAGTTGAATGAATCTGTAACGAACATTACCTCTTCTTTGAAGCCCCTCGTTGAGACCTCCTCTTAGGGCACTAAAATTGGTCTTTGAAGAAGTCCAGGACCTCTAGGATGTTTCTATGGAACTGGAGAAGATAATATTTCAGGGTTTGGCTTATCATTAAGGCTGAAATTGGTGTGAGGAGGAGAGGGAGGAGGTGCCCTTTTATAAGGGAGGAGAGGGGCACCATTGGAATAACTAAAAATATTATTTTATTATAAAGTCAAATTCTGTTTTTAATAGCTCAAAATTGATATATTTCAAAGATAAGGTGGGGATGGGTAGAAATACTCTCATCCAATAGAATTTATACAAGTTTAGGTATCAATTGTAACCTTATCATTTAGATTTAACTTTAAGTTAGCTAATTTAACTTTTACCGTGTCTTATTGTTTTCTTACACTATAAGGTTAATAAACATTCTATATCAAGCCAAAAGAACCCCAAGTTGTTTATTATTAATATATATAACCTTATCTAAGTCATTTGGCCGAACCTTATATTTTTAGGAATAAAATAACAATTAACAATATAGTATTTGTTTTAAAAACTATTCTATGTCAATTTTGACACTATTTGGTAATTGATTTTTGTGAATCTCATAAAAGAATGATTAGTTCTAAAAACATTAATTAAATAAATACTAACATGTCATATTAACATATAAAATTATTTTAATTTTAAAAAGTCTCAAATTACATTTATTTGGGTATTTATAACATCAATTATGTCAATATTTCATTAATAAGATAATTACTGCATCATCATTGTTTCATAAATAAATTAAATTATTTTAAGTCTAAAAATTACAAATAAAATACCATTATGTAGGAAATATTTTTAGCTTTCTAATTAATATTTATTGTCAAATTTATCTTATGTATAATCAAATATTAATAATGATTTAGTTATTACGCTTTGATTTTAAATATTTTAACCCTTCTTTAAATAAATTAATAATAAATGTCCTAATCTACTCCAAGTGGGCCTAAATGGTCATATTTTATTCCTAAGGTTGCTTTTGATCGAATTACACTTATCTAATAGAATTAGGACATGTTTTAGGGTAAGCATAATATCATTTTTACCCTTAATTACCCTATTTACTTTTAACCATGGTAAAAAAAGTTAAAAGTTACAATTCACCAAAAATTATTTTCATCTCATTGAACCACATTTTACTTACTGACATCAATTGTGTCTCTCGGAATTTTGAAATTCCATTCAAAAAAGCGGTAAAATTAAGTTTAATGTGAATTTTCAAATTCTCCTAGGAGGTGGGTAAAAGATGGTGAAAAGTTCAATAAAATTTTTATATATCTAAAATTATTATAAAATTACTCCACTGAATTACATTGAACGTATATAGGTATTATGTAACAATTTTTACCTAAAATAAATTTAAATAAAATAAATAATTATTTAAATAAAAAGTCGGTTTTTAAATAGTAACTTAGTGTTTTCACTATTCATCAAAAATTGAAAGTTTTCAGAAAAATACCAAAATTTCACCCTAGGCTAATTTCGATATTACGAATCCAAAAATGAAGTCCATTTTCAAAAATAAAATTTATAAAATTTCAAAAAGTGGGTATTACTATTCATAATGTCTAGTTTTAATAATATTTTAATAGCATATAATTGTATAACGAAACTCGGTATTGCGTACAACACATGCTATCGTGGAAGGTCACGATTGTGTGTAATGAAAGGAAAGTCAAGGATGTGTGTTGTGCAAGCTCCTTTTGGTGTAGCGTACAACACAATGCATTAATGAAATTAAAAATAATATTTTTGATAAAATCTTGGGGTGTTACACAATTCCATAATGGCACATACTCCTAATGAACCAAAATATGGTATCCACCTAATCCACACCATAACACATTCCATCCAATGAAACTCTTGGCCCATGAATCAATGTGCCACAATTAGTTTCTTAGGGTATCTTTTATAGCCTAATCAGGAACACGATACTTAGTTTACAGCATGAACTCTAGGTACCAATCATTTTCTACAATTCCCTAAATAGAATATCTATCATTGAGTAGGTTTATCTATCACTGAACATATAACAACAACATGAAATCAAGCAACACATCCAATATGGAATGACATAATGCATGGAATGTGAATTCTAATAGGTTCATAATATGATGAATGAGATATCATACCCTCATCTCATTGGGTTTAAATAAAATAACCCACAATCATATCAACGAAAATATCACAATTCAAGTGCATCACCCAACAGTGGAATAAAATCAACTCAAATAATCAAAATCTAGAAAATAATAATTTCCATTTGAGGTAACTTAGTTTTTTCTGATAAGTGGGTTAGCTATGCCAAAACACAACTCATTACCAAATTTATATTCCTTTTATTCCCTTTCCATTGTCTCAAAATATAAAATCAAACTAGAAAAGTATCTGCTCTAAAACAACTTTGTGACATCTCGAACTAGATGCCACTCAATAGTTCCCTAAGCCCAATTGGATACATGGCCTCAAGCACATCGCCCCAAATTCCAGATGTTTCCAACTAGTAGCGAGGGACTAGTGTGTATTTATGGGCAGACTATTCCCACATCACTAGAGTGTAGCTCATCAGATATACTATAAATGATAAGTAGAAAAATTATTAAATAAATCAAATAATATCCAACATCCAATATAGATATAAATAAACAATACTAGGCGGAATCTCATATGTAGATAGTGATGATGATACATGTCATATATCTACAAATCATCTAAAACATGTATACATGGTAGGTGTACAATACATTTTAAAAATACAAAAAGGCCAAAAACTATCATAGAAAGCATCACAAGCCTCATCTCGGTCTCATGATCCCCTTATCCTAAACATCAATAAGAGAACTATAGTAGTTATTTCTCTTATCCGCACCTAAAATCATATAATATTCTCAGGTACCAAAGGTAGCCTAAGTAGGGTGTGAGATTAAATCCAAATAGGACACCACCAACTGTTTCAAAGGTCATCCAGTCGATGAATATATAATAATAATAGTTTGGAGGAATCAATAGAATATCTGAAGTACTAAAATTAAACAACCCATAAAGGTCTGGGAACCCATGGACCCCATCCTATGCTACCTACTTCATCCTTATATAGAATATATCATAATAAATGGCCCGTCCTAAATAAATTTATAGTCAAGTTTCTTTTAATTAATCAATCTCATTCAATAAATAAGTCTTGAAACCTAGCACATAACCCATCATTCCCCTATAAATATATGTGATAAAGAGATTCCTAACCAGGACAACTATAAGGTGTATGTATCTGTCTGAATCCAATCTTGTGGTTTGTATTGGAAGGATAAAGTATTTAATTAATTATTCAATTACGAATCATATCCCATCCTTGGAATTTATTATTTAGAATCCAGGTATCACTCCAGTCATAACATGAACCAATCACCTTACAAGACTATCTTAAGTATTCATCATTTGAATCCTTGAATCACTCTAGGTGTGGTATAACATCATTTCCCACTGAGTATATCCTTGGTATCCGTCTAAGGGATCCCAAGTGTCTCCCATGGTATATATATTCAACTTTCCTCTGATTCCACCTTGGAAATCCATTAGGTGTTCATTTATCACTCAGGTGTATATGAGTCTGCACCCATGAGTCTGTACTTGGTAGTCCACTAGGTAGTCTAAGTGTCACTTGAGTGTAATCACGGTAGCATCCAAATGAGTGTCCATGGAATTCTTATATTAACCCATGTGTTACCTGAGGCATATAAAAACATGCATTCAATATCATTTAACTATGTTAGGGTCATCACCGTGATCATTTATTTCAAACATCACCTTCGAGGGTGACCCAAGGCATGTGATAAGATTAGATGTATTAGCCTATTAATTATCTCACATAGGAATTTTAAAATAAGATACATCATGTGCTCAATAAGAAATCACATGGATAAATCCTAGGGACATGGTCATCCATCCTCCTTCTTAAATCAATTCAATTTAAAATTTATATGTAATATTTTAACATCCCATGGAAAGGGGTAAAGGACACACATCAAAGGTAATTAAATTCACATTCTACCGAATGTGGTCCATTTAATTAAACAACAAACCCAAGGTTGGTTCCAAACTCAAGGTTCATAACCTTTAATCATTTATCAATAGTCTCATTAATTACACGGGTCATTCCTATCCATTTTAAACAAGGATTAAATTCCATTTCAAGGGTGTCACTCAGAAAAATGGGTGCACGGCATAATGGAATATATGTAAAAACCTCGAATTTGAGGTAAAATAACAATACCATATATCATAGCTCCATAATAGATTGATCATCCAGTATCAATTCCTGATTCAACTTAGATCGAGAGAGAAATGAAGAATGGAAGAAGAAACTGGAAGTAGGGGATATTTTATTGAACATAAACAGTGCAGTTGATAACAAGACAAATGAATAATGAAACAAATGGAATTGAGTACCGATGAAGAACAAACAAGATGATCAATACTTGATTCTGAGTTTAGATAGAGGATAGGAACCAAATTCTTCAAATTTTCTCAAAAGGATCTCCCAAGGTGCGGTTATCCAATGAAGGGGGAGAAAAAAATAGAATTAGGATTAAAGGGATTTTAAGTGAAAAATGGTAATTTCCCCAAAACTTCATGGGTCTCATGACATGACTACATGGTTGGACAAACTGTGCACCAAACATCTACCCAATGCTCTAAAGAGGGGCACCTTACATGGTTTTCATACAAGGTTTGACTAACTATATATAAATTATGTCTCATCCCACTGTCAAAAACTATAGATTCTATCACATAGTCATGTACTTCAATCTTCATAGTTGGAAAACCGGTGCGGCCTGTAGCTACCCACTATATAGCCTTATACGGTTGGAAGTAACCGTGCTACCCACCTAGCATAGTTTCTACTAACTATGTAGTTTTCACTTTTCTTTGAAAAGATAGGAACTGGGCTCCGAACAAGCCCTACAAACCCCTAATACACCCATGAAATCAATGATTAATCAAACTATGACATATTTGAGAATATAAACCATAAATGTACTGGAAGGAAAATATTTTGTAACTTAATAATGATTTGGGATCTTACAGAAACAAGTTCATCAAGAACCTAAATACTAAGGTTATATGGAGAGGCTATTTAATGAGATTGATGGATATAAATATCAACATAATACAACACCCACACTCCAATGATTAAATTTTAAAGAATATGGTAATTATTAAAAAAAATTCACTAAATCATGGGTTAATTTGGAAAATTAATATAAGAAATCTCCAAAGATAAAATAGAAATGAAAATCTTATGCAATCAAATCTACTAAAGTGGGTCTAGAAAATGATGCGTTGAAAGGTACACTCATAATCCACTATATAACTACAAATTCCAAGTTCAATACTATGTCTACACACTCATTAATATATAAAAGTTTTAAAAGAGCATCAGATCACAACCCTAATAATTAGATATTGAATTATTAATGAAAACTACTTATGGTATAATGATTGAATCCTATGTTTATAACTATTATCTAATTGACTTTTAGGGGAATGCAGTACCTATAAATCTTATTAGTTTCCATTTTATCAAATTTTATGTGATTTTGGGAATGTATTGTCTATATATATATAGTATCCATATCAATTTGAAATTAAGGAAACCACATTTTATATCCCAAATCAACATATGGTTATCTATTAGGGTAATACATCCAATGAACTCCCTATTAGAATTACTTCTAAAGTAACCTTTGGTTGATTAGTTATTTTTCAATATGTGTAAATATATATGTCTTGGTATGTGTGGGGTAATGGATAGAGTATCCAACCAATGAAGCAGATGGTGCTACCATGGTAAATACATGGAAAATTATAATAAATATAATGATTTTTGAGATGGTTCTCAAGTAAAATATAAGTAACGTTGAGGTTAATGTAAGTCTAGGAGATATTAGTGAGGACTAAGATATAAAAAGAGAATAATTGGCTAATGGATTTGGATACTATAATTTTTGTGATTTAAATCTTTTATATGCTGTAGTTAAACTAAATAAAACTGGTCCAATGTTTGAAATATGTGATCTTGAGTTTTGGAGAAACCATCTATGGAGTATTGATCTTAAAGTTTGATGAACTAGTGATTAATATCTCTTGAATTAATTTTTGAGGATAATAGAGATTTCATAAATTCATTTGATATTAATCTTAATTAATTTTAATAAATCAATAATTCTGAAGTGGTAACAAAAAAAGGCAAGTATGGAGATCTACATATAAGTCATCTTGTGCATAATTTTCAGTCATTTTGACTCTTCGTATGAGTCATTTCTGAGGAAAAGTCATATGAATATGAGTTATTGAAATATTTATGTATGATCCATTAATAATATGTGTATGAGTCATTCTAAGAATACATGGAAACTTGGATATATCTAGATTGTTTATGTGTCATCAGAATTTTTGATATAGGTCAAAATATAAGTGAAAACATGACATGTTTGAGTTTTTTTGTCTTAATTGACGTCATACCAGGGAAAAAATAGACTGATGGATAGTAACTAATTGTTTGTTATTGTATAGGGTTTCACATCGAGTTCACCATTTTTGTTTCAAACCAATTCGCATTGTGACCCTTTTTGGAGGGAGATATGGTCCCACTAAGACTGAGAACTATATCCTTTTATTATTATGAAGTAGGTTCTATAGTTGAGTGGTTGCGAACGGTGATTACAGGGGGTTCAGTGTTAGTGCAATTGGCCCATGCTGGGTATGACATCATCATATGGTTTGTAATGGGTTTATTCGCAGTTCCAAAATAATATAACAACCATTTTTCCCATGATTCATGGACCTTATATCCAAATGAAAACTCTCATTGGATGATTTGGTGAATGACACTTAATGACTCCATTGGCTGAGAGGATGGGAGGTCAGCCTCATCACACATTTTTGGGGGAATTATTTCCTATTCTAAGACTCTCTTATAGATATTAGCAATGTTCATATTTTTGTAAATCCATAGTTCATTCCCAAGTATGTGTCATTGGATTACCCCTCGGATAACAATATTGATCTGAGTATTCATGGGTTTGAATCCTGTTGAGACAACTATAACTTAAGCCATATGATGTGGTTCTCTGGTTTTTATCATCATATTGGGGGGACAGATAATGTTCTAATATCGAGATTGAACCCATAAGATGATCTTCCTACATATTATTGTAAGAGGAATCAGAACCCATGTAGTTTGGTGTCACTTTACTGGACACATCACATTCTAAGGTTGTGTGACAAGGACCCATCTATGTAGTTTAACGTAATTTGATGAGGGCATCTAGGAAAAAAATAGTGTTTACATGTGTTGTTCCTCCCTATAAATGACGCCAAATTTGATGAAGCATTTTCATGCATGGTTTCAAAAATATATAGACCTAAGTGTCGCAGATTGGATCACCTTGGTCGTTCTCTTAATAATCTTTTTTGTCCAATCCCTCACTACTTGTAATTCACTTTTTTATATTTTCTATATATATGAAATAAAATTACCAGAAAAATAGATTGATAATTTAAAATGAAAAACTAAAACTAAAATTTAAAATGTAATGCAAATATAATGAATTCAAACAAAATTATTTATGTAAAAAATGAGACATTCCTGAGAGAATCTCCCCGAGTGAACTTTCATCGTCTCTTAATTAGTTTTGAATTTACTTATTGAACATGCTCCATAATGTGAATGAATATCCTCATATTCATATTATTTTGAATATATGGTACTCTCAATGATCACTGAGAGAATGCACATCCACCTCCTCGATCAAGGGAAAATATTACCGAAGGGAAATTTAAACCATGTGTGGCAAGTGGAAACACAAAGTCTCATTTCCCAATAAGATCCCCATCGGTGTAACTCTAATAAAATAAGAAAAATTAAAAATGACATATCAAATACTTGGAAATACCACTGGATTACTCCCCCATGAACTTACTCATGTTAGATACTCATGATCATGAGCATAAGTGTTCAAAGTGAAGACGAAAACAAGGGAAGAAAATAGAAGAGGGAAAGAGTGAGAGAAAAAGGATAACACTTAAATTTAAACAAAGAATGATAGAGAAAGGATAAAAATTAAAGTAAAACATGAAATTATATTTAAAAAATAAAATAAAATAAAATAAAATACTAAACTATGAAAAATAGAAAAAAAGGCTACCCCTAAGTTTCCAACCATTTGAAAAGAAGAAGGCACACTCTTTTATAGAGAGAGGGGGTGAAATTTTGGCTCCAAAAATATTCTCCAAAAATAATGAATGGTATACCACATTAATGATATAATTTTGGAATGTTTTCATCATTAAAGTTGTTCACTTATCTCTCATATATCTAACATCAAAATTTAGGCTTTATTAGACACTTTTGGTGAGAGATATGTCCAAATTCCTTCAAGAATTTATTCTCGACATGTGACTCTTCGTACTCCTTATCATACTAATTAAATCACTTTTATGAACTTGAAAAATAAGGAATAACATGTGGAAACATTAATAAAAGTTTTTATTCAGGAATTTTTATTTCTTCATGTTGAATTTGAGATTATTGGGCCATCAATTTAAGATATATCGGCCCATTAATAAAATTTTCCAGATCTGTGCACAGATTTCATGGCCCACATTTTAATCTGAATTGGGGCCTTCAAATGATGGATTGAGATTTAGGCCCCTCAGAAAAAAATCAATCACATAGAAAATAAGAACCTATAATAGAATAATTTTTCAATTTGGATCATTGTATAAAAGGTTATGGCTAAAACATTGAAATAAATAGAAACTTTTAAAATTCCTAAATATGCTATTTTTTAAATTAAGCTAAAAATGCTTCAAAAACTATAAAATGTGACAATTATTCTTAAAATAACACTTTGGTGGGATTAAAAACACTAATATTCAAAATAAAAAAATTGAAAATATTTTCTCTATCACTTGACCTTTTTCTATGATTCCCTTTGCGGGTTTTCAACCTAATAAGTTTTTTGCACCTTTTTTTCATTAGTAGATTACAATCTTGAAAACTGGACTATCATTAATAATATTTATGTTGAACATATTTGACCAATATTTATAGGGAGAGAGAACCAAATATGTTTTTTGGACCAAGTATGTCTCAAAGCTTCTCAGACATGGATGGGGGATTTTTCTTGACCATGTTTTGTGGTTTCTGGGTTAAAGATATGATAAAGGGGCATGGAAGCCATGGGGTGTATGGGGATAGGAAGAACTTATCACGATGATGAATATACTTTTAGTTTAAAGAATGTTTTTGTGGGAAACATATGAAAATCCATTGGGGCATTTTGCACATAGTCAAATAAAGGTATCCACGGGACACTGCCCACCCATTCGAGATGGAAAGGATGTTTTATAGAAATTTGAGATTTGTTATTTACTTGTAGAAACACAGTGGGTGTCCATTAGGTGAAAGATGTAAAAAATTAATAGGGGAATTTATATTGGTTTTTGTCTAGAAACTGCTCACACATGAATTTGAATTTTGTGAAGGAGGGATGGAGCATGGTGGAATTTAACATCATGCAACTGGTGTACTTGAGACTTATGATTTAAAGTAATTTTAATATAACAATTAGGTTAAATGATTTTCTATTTTCATGGTATTCTAACAAAAAATGTTCTATCATCTTTAGGAATGAGGGAAGAGAAAGGATATAAACTATAATCCAAGGGGTTTTTGAAACCAGTGAGTGAAGTGAGATGTAAACATCATAGGGGAGTAAAATGGTAGTGAAATCCTTTCTTGAGTAATAATTTATCTTTGTTAGGGAGGATATTTTTGTGGGAAATATATGCAAAGCCACTGGGTAATTTTGTGCACAGTCAAAGAAAGGTATCTACAATACACTAACCTCCCATTTCTGATGTCCATGGATGATTATGGGGATCCAAAACTTTCTGAACACAGAGTATGGTGTGTGAAGAGGGGTACCTAAATACAAAAGGGGACATTTAAGGATGAAGTATACTGGGAATAGGTGAACCTTTTCTTCCCATATAGGTGAGAGGGGGGATTTATAGGCAGCTCTAACCCTTGCATGGGAACAGATAACGTTGTTTCATGGATGGTCCTGAGTTATAAGAGTCAGGTGTCGCTACATATCCTATAGTGATAGGAATCAAGCTGGACATAGTTATTTTAAGGTTAATTCATATGAATATATGGTTCAAACATATGAATGGGGAATTTTTTTTGCTTGCCCAAGGGGTCACTAATGAGGTGGGACTCACGTTGAACATTCCTATGCGAATTCGTTTCATGTACAATAACAAGGGGGAGACATTATTTAGTGTATCGGGAACCATGAAGGAACATTTATTATCAATAACCACACAATTTTAATGTCATATGATTATAACATTAATATGTAAGCCCTGATTAACAAGAGGATAATCGGGTTGGGGTGTTATGATATGCCCAAGATGTGGGTAGGAATGAACTTTTAAGCCACAGTTTCGAGGGATCTCAGCTTAGGAGAAATGAAAAGGGGCATGAAAGTTGTTGAGAATATGAAAAAATGAAAAGACTCTCTCGAAGATGAATTTTACTTTGCATATTATACCATTTTTTAGTCAACGTATGCAGATCCACTGGGGCATTTTGCACATAGTCAAACAAAGGTGTCTAAATGACACTAGTCGCCCATTCATGATGGCCATGGATAATTGTGAAGATCTAGAATCACTCAAAACATAGAGTTTCATAGCTAGAAAGGATGTTTATATGAATATTAGAAACATTATGGCTCAGATTACACATAGAATTGGGGACTCCCTAACATAGATATGACTCGTGTGTTGGGTAGGGAATTCCGTTGGAGTTGGACCTGGGTTTGATGATCCAAGTATTTTGAAATTAAATTCTCTACGTAGGCCTGATCTATACACATGGGAAGGGGAATTTTACCCACATTTAGGATACCTCGATGATTAATATTGTGCAGTCAGGACCTTGGGCTCCCTGTTATGGGGGAATACAAATATAACATGCCTTTTAATGTCATGTAATCGAGACAAGTTATTGAGGATTGATTTTCCCTGGATCTGTGGGGGGGGGGGGTCTCCAACTGAAATTCCTAAGACCATGTGAGATATTCATGGTCTGAGAAACAAGGTGTGTACAAGGTTTTAATAAACACACTAGGGATGGCATAATCAAAGAAAATATCATTTTGTACATAGGGTAATATCACGTAGTTTATTATCGTGCAGCTATATAATTTCATTTTAATGTCATATTATTATGATGAAATATATACCATTAAACATTGTGTGAAAAGGATGTAGGTGAATCAACATGAAAGGGGGAAATGTGAGTATTTTTGACAGGGTCCTGCAAATAGGGCATGTTTGGGATCCTTCTGCTTTGACCTAGTTTATGTTCCAAAGGGACATTTTTAGCGTTCCTCGGTCGGGTTCAGGTTATCGGATCTGAGCATCACAACGTCCACCCCTAGGACAAGAATTAGTCCTCACATAATTAATCATAGAACACTCCCCTATATAGGTCTAGTCCATACATGAGGGTGGGGGGGTTTTTCCCTTGCTTTGGGGAGGATGAATTGGGGTAAAAAACTTGGGTTTCTCTACGTATCATGCATGAACATGAGTCAGTCCAAACATTTTTTTAATATGTTTCATGGTAGGTGAAAAATTCTGAAGGGGAATACCCTCTCATGTGAGAAAACTATTAGGCCATGCGGTTTTATTTCATGTGGAGAGGATGTGATAAAAATATTTTAACATCATGTTATAGGGATGAAATGACAAAGGAATAATGTGTATGTATGGGCTCATCAGGCTGGGATATTCTGGCATGCCCAAAACATGAGCGGGGAAAGAAATTGTAAACCATGATTCTAAGGGGCCTCGAATCAGGAGGGATGATGCGAGGCTTTGGATCCAATGGGTGTATGGAAGTAGTAAAGGCCTCTCCTGAGGATGAATTTTCCTTTGGTTAACAATCCATTTTTTGGGAAATTTATGAAGATTAATCAAGGAATTATGTGAATTGTCAAGAAACGGTGTCCTCGGGACACTGAATGTCCATTTCCGATAGTTGGGGATGACTATGGGAATTTGAGATTTCTTGGGGCATGGAGTTTGATGGATGAAAAAGGGATATTTTTTTATGAAAGAAATATCTAAACCATGATTACTTATTAATTATATAATCCTCTACATAGATCAAACTCGTACTTAGGGGAGGGATAATACTTTTACTAGTCCTTGTTGAGGGAATCATGGTTTGGAATCTTCTTCACTTATTTACATTTTCTTGTAGGAAATAGGGGCATTTTGTTTTCCACACAGTTGGACCTAGGATGGCCCAGGTTTCACGATGTGTCTCATCATACTGAGAATCAATACATATTGAGTTCATGAGTTACCTTAAATTTTAATTTCATGTGTTTACGACTTTTTTTGTACATGAAATTTAACATCATATGGTTAGGACTCATGAATTATCCGATGCAAGACTGACCTATATGCAGGGGGAGGAATTTTTTTTCTTTCATGGGGGTTATACTAGGATATGGGATCTAGTATTCACTATGTATCCTACAATGGAAGGAATCAAGCCACGTGTATTTTTAAATGAAAATTTCCTTCATAGTTCTGATCTATATATAGGGAAAATGACCATTTTATCTTGGATTGTGGCTAGACCAGGATGTGGGATCTGAGTGTCACAACGTATCCTGTGAAGGTATAAACCAAGCCACATGATGTTCTAAAATTCCCTATACTAGTCAAGCCTTTGCACATAGAGGGGGAATTTTAAACCATTCTTTGAGTTGGAGGGATTTTCATATAAATTTGTGATTTGTTAGTGTGGTGAAACCCTTAACACCATTCTTAAAATCACGTGATTTGTGCTTAGTGTGAGAAACATGTAATATCAGGGATTTATCTCACAGTCTAGGGGTGACTAAAGGATTTATAGGTGATATTTGAATCATTGATTGGCTTGAAAATTATATCAAATATGGGAATCTCTACGTATCCCATTAACATATAGGAATCAGGCCGTACGTAGTTTTGTTAATGTAGAGACCCGAAGATTGACTTACATGGACATTACATTACATTTACGGAATACTTAGTACATAACAAAAAAAACACACACACAAGGATCGTAATAGTTTAGTGTCTTTGGAAACTTGGAATGTAATCTTCTAATCATGGTGAAAGATCTTCAATATCTCCCATAAAGATCTTCCTTTTTTTAATACCTAAAACCTTTATTTATATCCTGGGGAAAAGAAAACATAAAAGGGTGAGCTCAAATGCTCAGTAAGGGTAAAAAAAAGAAATATCAATCACATCATATACATAATCACATAACTTTTGGAAATCTTAACCTGCAAAAGAGATCATAATTTCATAACATGAGATAAATCATGTTAGTGAAATGTAATCACAATAATCATAACTTAAAACATGAAACTTTTTGGCATACACACATAATCATAGAGAATCATTTCTTGTTAGTCAAGACTCATTGCCAAGACTATCTTAGAGGACAAAGTCCCTTTCTGAACCAAGTCACCCTCGTTCCAGTCCTGTTTCACTGAACCGGTATGACCTACCGTTCCAGCCATGTCTATCTCATGAGATATAAAATCTTTACCCAATGCATTGTAGGGAGATATAGGTCCCACCCATCTCATAATGATACCATTCTTATGTGTGCCACAAAATCTTAAATCATACATCATTGCATAACCCATGTAATAAAAATGGGATTCTTAAACAACATGACATCATAAAACAATTCATATAAAAATAATTCCATCACAACATAATCAAATCAATGTAATAATAGGAATAAAAACAGAACCCTTTATTATCATAGATGGAAAATAATTTTGATAAAACACTTGAACTCCATTCTTGAGGAAAATATCCTTTCTACTTCAAAAACACTTTTCATTTATTAACATGTCATAAAATTATAACTAAAAGAAGTTGATTAAAAATAAACTTGAAAACTTTTAAAGGAAGCTTCTTAGAAATAATGTTTTAAAAATCCATTCATGCCGTATAAGTTAAAAAAAACATTCTTCGTACTTTTGTCGGAAAAGTCAAAAAGTACCTCGTACGAAAAACGACAAAAGATTCCTTTCATATCTTTTACTAAAACCTCACCGAAGGGTAAAATTGGATTTAAACAATTTTAGGTGGATGGAAATAATATTACATATTGAGAAAACATGGATGTGGATGATAAAATACACCCCAGTAAATACTAAAGTATAAACAATCTCGGATAAAAATGAGATTGTGATATTTCCCTTACCTTAGGCCCGACTTGCTTTGTAAGTGTCCGAACCTCCTGTATAATGATTTAAATAATGTTATTGACTTATTACAGAATCATATTCATTGTTATTATATCATATATGGTTCACTTATGACTTTATATTACCCGTTCTTTGGTAAATTCATGTTAAAGTAGCGTTTTGGGTAAAATCGTCTCATTTGTCGTTCGTGTTTTTAACTTGTAATTATTAATATGATTACTTGGATCATGATTACTTATATCCAGAATGTAAAACATGATTTATATATAATATATATTCAGAATATATATATATAATATATCGATAAATGGAATGAAATACACTGTTCATGGAGACGGTAGTCCGTACGTACGCATGAACGCTGTTTTCGTTTCCTTATTGAATTGAATGGAAATAAGTAGATGACATACATATAAATATAAATAAATCCAGTATAATTATTATTTCATATATTTCATTAGTACTTATTATATATACTTTATAATCATTCATGAATGGTTAATCATTGACAATGAATCTCATCGCGTCGTGGAGACGGTAGTCCGTATGTACGCACGATTGATGATATCGTTCCCATGGTCGTGGAATTGTGTTGAAGTGTATTTATACTATTTCAGTATCAATATAAATTTATAATAATCATATATAATTACTCATTACACCATTATACCCATCCAATTAAGGTGGTGGCGGAAAATAGATTACACCACGGCGTGGAGACGGTATTCTGTACGTACGCACGCGCGATGATTTCCTTTTTCCGTAGGATGGATAGAAGGTTAATTAGAGTTTTTTCATATTTATAATAACATATCAGTATATAAGAAATACTGATGTTATTAATTTATCATTAAACAACTAAATAAGTAGAAGTTGAAGAAGAAAGAAATCGAAAAAGATCGGTAATGGATATTACCTCTTTTTGACACGCCTTCACTTAACCTCCACTTAAAGAACTAAGGATGGTCTTTCAAGAAGACCCGGACCTCTAAGATGATACTAGGGAAGTGTATAAGAGATTTTGGCAGGGTTTGGTCGAGCTTGAATGCTCAAATTGGTGTGAGGAGGAGAGGGAGGAGGTTCTCTTTTATAAGGGAGGAGAGGGGCATCTTAGGAAAATCTCAAAATATTATTTTATATTAAGGTAAAATTCGGTTTATAATGGTTCCAAATGGTTTTATTTCGAAGCTAAAGTGGGGATGGGTCGAACGCCTCTCATCAAATAGGATTTAGACAAGTTTAGGTTATTATTTTAACCTTATCAATTATATTTAACTCTAAGTTAAATAATTTAACTTTTACTGTGTCTTTTTGTTTTCTTACACTATATGGTTAATAAACTTACTATATGAAGCCAAAAGAACCCCAAGTTGTTTATTATTAATATATATATCCTTATCTAAGTCATTTGGCCGAACCATAGATTTTTATGAATTAAATAACAATTAATAATATAATATTTGTTTTAAAAACTAATTTTTGACAATTTTGACACTATTTGGTACATGATTTTTATGAAATTTCTAACAGAATGATAAGTTCTAACCAAGTTACTTAAATTAACAATGACATGTCATATTAACCTTGAAAAGTAGTGTAAGTCATAAAAAGTCTCAAATTACATTTATTTGGGCATTCATAACATCAATTATGTTAATATTTTCTTAAAAAGGTAATTACTGCATCATCATTGTGTCATAAATAAATTAAATTATTTGATGTCTAAAAATTCCAAATAAAATACCATTATGTAGGAAATCGTTTTATCTTTCTAATTAATATTTACAATCGAATTTATCTTATGTATAACCCTATATTAAAAATGTTTTGGTAAATAAACATTGATTTTAACTCTTTTAACTCTACTTTGAATTAAATAATAATAAATGTCCTAATCTAATCCAAGTGGGACTAAATGATAATATTTTACACTTAAGATTGTTTTTGGTCGAGATACACTTGTCCAATAGGATTAAGACATGTGTTAGGGTAATAATAATATCATTTTTACCCTTAATTACCCTATTTAATTTTAACCGTGGTAAATAAAAGTAAAAAGTTACTATTCACCAAAAATTATTTTCATCACATTGAACCACATTTTACTTACAGACATCAACCGTGTCTCTCGGATTTTTTAAATTCCATTCACAGAAGCGGTAAAATTAAGATTTATGAAAAAATTAATTTTTTTAACTACCACTTAGTAGTTTCACTATTCATTAAAAATTGAAGTTTTTCAGAAAAATGCCAAAATTTCACCCTAAGCTATAATTGATATTCCGTATTCAAAAATGATTTCAATTTTACAAAATTACCAACATATAAGTTGCATTAATTAATTTTATAATTAATTTCCGTTGTCACAACAAATAGCGTGTTTTTAAGAGATAATAACTATCAAAAGATTAACACTTGTTTATGTCTGGTGTAAATGTGAAATTACATCCAATGGTCAACATTGTATTGAATTGTAAACATATATTCTAAATATAATTTAAAACCACTCAAATTAATAATTTATCACTATTAATTATTTCGATTAAAAAAGTTGTTTTTAATTAAAATTTAGTAATTTTCACTATTCATCAGAAAATGAAATTTATCCGAAAAGTACCAAAATTTCACCGTAAGCTAATTTCGATATTACGAATCCAAAAATAAAGTCCATTTTGAAAAAAATAAAATTTACAAAATTTCAAAAAGTGGTTATTACTATTCCTAACGGCTAGTTTTAATAATATTTTAATAGCATATTGCTGTTTAGTGAAACTCGTTATTGTGTACTACACACGCTATCGAGGAAGATCGTGATTGCGTGTAATGGAAGGCAAGTCTATGATGCGTGTTGTGAAAGCTTCTTTTGGTGTAGCGTACAACACAAGACATTAATGAAATTAAAAAGAATATTTTTCATAAAATTTCGGGGTGTTACAGTTAACCTCCCTGCACAAGTTCAAACCATACACAAGAAGGGGGAATCTTTCTTCTTCATTTTTTTATGGTGGATGGATCTCAGATATGATACTCAAGTGTCAGTATGTATCCTATGATTATCGGAATAAATTCACACATATTTTTGTAGGGATCGAGTTCTCTTGTGGACCTAGCTCTCATATGGAAATCGGAGCATTTTTGTCTTCCTCATGAATAAATCCAACTCATTTTCAATGAACCATGGATTAGAGAATTATGGTCCTAATATAGTTTAATATCATGTGGCTAAGATGATTTTATCATTCAGTTTTATGTCATGTGATAAGGATGGAGGTGCTGAGTAGTTTAATGCCATGTTGCATGGACGCGTGTTATGTATTTTAATGCCTTGCGACTAAGATGGAGATTACCCGATGTGGGTGGAAGGGCATGTCACATACTTTAGTTTAATGTATTGTGATTAGGACCCTTTGTTTGTGCAGTTTTATGTCATGTGTTTAGGACACTTCATCACACCGTTTAACGTTATGCATTCGGGACGAGGATGGTAAGTTGTTTAACATCGTGTAGCATAGACATACATGATGCTATGTAGTTTAACCTCCTACAGATAAGACGAAATATTTATAACTACACAAACTATTTATTTAAGAACCTTTCATTGGTGGGAGCTATGGTGAGCTGTCCATCCATTAAAATTAAGGCATCTACTCTATTGGAGTATACCTTGTGTATGACATATGGACTTTCCCATTTTGGTTCCAATTTTGGATGTTTCTTTCTGAGTGTCATCAGAGTTATAAGGACCAGTACCATTTCTCCTTAAAGGGAAGATCATAGGCAAACCTTTTTATTGAAGTCTTGTGCTATCTAGTTCTGGTAGACTTCCAATTAGTGAAAAGTGTGCAATATTCTTTCATCAAATCGCTCCAACTCATCAAGTTATTTTTTAGATCACTCGTCTGGGGATAGTTGATCATAGACGGTAATTAAGAGAGATGGTAGTTGATCCTCATTGGGTAGAAATTCCTCAGTCCCATATACTAGTGAGTACAGGGTTTCTTGGGTGGTAGTGTGAGTTGTGGTATGGTAAGCCCACGGAGATTGGAGGAACTTTTCCAGCCATGATTTATTTTCTATTTATACCATCTTCTGGAGTATATTGTATAAGGTCTTATTGAAGGTTTCTTTGTAACCATTGGACACTACATAGTAGTGGGATGAATGGTTGGCTTTGATGTCATACTTATGATATATCCTATTCAATTAAGAAGATTAGAAATTGGTTCCATTGTCTACTAGTATTTTATGGGGGACACTAAATCAAGTGATGATATTTTCATTCACAAAGATAATAATGATATTTTTCAACCTATTTAAGTGGTATGGATTCTGTCGATTTGGAAAAGAAATTATTTTCTATGAGAATATACATGAATTGCTTGGATGTAGAGGGAGGATAGGTTCCCATGACATCCATTTCTCATATGGAAAATGGCCAGGAGTACTTGGATGTGTGAACCAACTTCAGGTGTTGATGGATGGAATTAGCATGGACTTGAAAGGGATGGAATTTATTAGTGATTTAAGTGAAATCATGGGTCATAGTGGGCCAATAGTAACCAAGCCTCGAAATTTGATAAGAGCTTGGATGCTAATTTATGTGCTCCACAAGTTCCAGGATGAACTTTTTTCATGACGACAATAATATCTTCCCCATAGATGCACCTGAGGAGGAACCCCTCAAGGCCTCGCTTATCAATGAATTTATACTGGTTTGTTCCATAGTATACCATGAAGTGGATTGCCCACTTCTAGATTTTCTCCCTTCTAGCCCTATCTAGTGGAAGTTCTCCTTTTTAAAGGTAATCTTTAACTGGAGTCATCCAGCCAGTGATTTGACCATAAGGTTCAGTGATGGGACTGATCTCGTTGATTTCATCCATCTTGGTATGAATGAATGGTAAGACCATTTGACGATGGGCAGTGATGATGAATGCTCCGTCCCAGTCTGAATTGGCCAAATTAGTGGCTGCATTTGCTAATGTCTCAGCCTACACATTTTTTAATCAGGGAATATGATTTATGGTTGGATCTGATAGAAATTCTTCCATAATTTCTTGGGTGTGGTCCATAAAAGGTATTATCTCCTCCTTATTGATGGCATAGTCACCATTAACTTTCTTGATGACTAGTTCTGAGTCACCTTTTACCATTAAGAGCTATGCTTGTTCTTTAAGGACTAGTTCCAGGCCCACAATGAGGGTCTGGTACGCTGATCCATTATTTGTGCATCATTATGAAAATAGGAAAGAGTATGGCTAGAATTCCTCCTCTAGAGATATAAGTATAACCTCCAGCTCCACCTCGTTTAACTTGGAATCCTCCATCAATTTTCCTATTGGACTTTGCGATGAGCTGTTGAAATACATATCCCATGTCTGGGAAACCTCTTGAATAGAGAATACCTCTTCATCAGGTAGTTCAACATCCAATGAAGTCATGTCTACCGAGGGGTGATATGAAAAAAAATCCCAACTCTTAGACTTTTATGTATTTCTATGGAATGAAATATATGTCAAACTGCTGCAGGAAGACCTCCCACCATGGAAAGCATCCAGTCAGCATTGGATGGCTAGGAATGTACATGATTGGTTTTCTACGAGATATCATATTGACCTCATGGTGCTATAGATAGTGTCTTAGCTTTTGGATAGTAAATATTAGGGCCAGGAAACTCTTATAAATATTTGAATAATGAGTCTCATGATCAATCATGGTTCAGCTGAGATAATAGAGGCTATTATCACTAATGGAATCATTCTTCTATACAAGGAAGGAACCCAATGATCACTCCAAGGCAGTCACATACAGGAGGAGTGGTCCTCCTAAATAGGTGGAATTAGCACTAGTGGTCATAAAATATATTTCTTTGGGTTGCCAACTGCTTCTTGGAATTCTTCCATCCACTGATATGCAACCCATTTTTTCATCAACCTAGTGAAAGGATAACACTTACCTGTAATGTGGGCTATGAGGCACTGAATATAGTCCAAATTATCGTCATGTACTACAACAACCACAAAATAAGGTTTCTATAGTGACACCCTTCATGAGCACTAAAAAAGCATTGATAAAGGGGGGGCCTTTATCAGTGCTAAAAAATGTTGATAAAGGGAAATTTTAATAGTACTAAAAAACACTATTAAAAGATACCCTTTATTAGCACTTTTTTATCACTGAAAAATCCCCCCCCCCCTTTATTAGGGCTTTTTTTAGCACTATTAAAGGGTCCCCCTTTATCAATTCTTTTTTTAGTAGCGCTGATAGGGGGGCTTTATCAACGGTTTTTTTCCTAGTGATGATAAAGTGTATATTTCAAAAAAAATGTATTTTATAAAAAATAATATATTGAAATATATGTATATTTATATTGATATAAATTTAATAAATATTTTTTAAATATGTTTTATAACTATTTGATTTGTTGTAGACGCAAAACGGACACTCAGAGCAGAAATTATGGCTATTTGGAGGGATTAAGGATGTTTTAGTGCCTTAAAGAATATGAGAATGTGTTCTAATGGTCACTATAGTGTAGGTATAGTCATAAGATTCCATTTGATATGTCTTTGAGGAAAAACGGACACCCGGAGAAAAAGTTATGGAAAAACATACACCTGGGGCCAAACTTATGACCATCTGGAGGGATTTTGGGCCTTAAAGAACATGAAAAGAAGTTCCAGTGGTCACCATAGTTTGTAAATTTTTGAATTATTTGATTTGATAAGTGGTAGAGTAAAAATGGACACTCAGATCAGATGTTATTGTCATTTTATATTTTGCAACCCTCGTAGTGCCTAAAAACATAAGAAACCCGCAAATCACTATAATGGGCATAACATATGCGCCGAGTTTCCATTTAAGCACCATTTCCAATCAAATAAAATCTCATAAAACATGTAATGACCAAATCTAGTCAAAACTTCTAGAAGATCAAAGGAACGAAATATATATCAGTTATACCACTCGAAAAAAGACTCCAACTACACACAACCACAACTTTCGCTCCATGTGTCTGTTTGGGATCTACCACATATCAAATCGAAGGATGTGAAGAGATCTATGTAGAGGTCTAGCTCAAACATTGATCTAGTCAAATTTGGAACCCCAAAATCCCAAAAAAACCTTAAGAAGGCCTCCAAAAGATAGTTTTTGTGTCCGGACCCCTATCACATTTTTATAAAAATGGTCATAACTCTTGATTCTTATGTATGTTTGGCTTATAAAACCTTTTATATCATATTTAATTCCATGATATTTGGTTTGACTATTCACGGAGTTGAAACGGACACTCGGAGCATAAGTTATGCTCGTTTTAGAGACTGCGGTTTGTTAGGTTTTTCGAGCCCCCATTTCTAGCAATTTTGTCTTGTATGCTATTTTTTAAAATAGCTGTAACTTATTATATAACTTTATATTCAACCTCCACCACCTATCAAATCAAATATCACTTGATGATCTTTGATTTGACTGGTCACGGAGCTAGAACAGACTCTCAGATCAGAGGTTTTCGTTGTTACCCTAAGTTTAGGGTTTATTTGACTTTCTGACTGTATTTATGAGTTTTGAGGGTTTATCCATTTTTAACCATATAATGTGTATGTGTATATATATATATATATTCATCTGTATTGACAAATTGATATATATTATCTATATATTCTAAACATATATATATAAATATTAATATATAATATTTGTAAATATATATAAATATGTATAATTATACATGCAGATATACATATAATATATATGTGTGTGTGTGTGTAGTATATATGTATTAATTTATTTATAAACACGCATAAAAAGAATATTGTATAAATGCATTCAAAACTGTTTTTATAAATATATATTAATGTACGAATAAATATATTAATATATAAATATAACTATATATATATATATTAATATGCAGATATATATATGTATATATTAATAGAACTAAATATATATATATATATATATATTAATATAAATATATATATATATATATATATATATATAAGGATATATATATATATATTAATATAACTATATATATATTAATATCTCTAAATATATATATATTAATATACTAGTAAATATAACTAAATATATATATAAATAAATAGATATATTAATAAATAAAGATCAAAATAATAAGGTGGACTGGTAAAGGCTTAGGGTGCGCATGCAACGGATCCCGAGTTCGAATTCAGGGTGAGGCAGGTCATGTGCGTGGGTGGTGGAATAACAGCTAGCACTATTAATGTGGTTGGGGGCACTGTTAAAGGGTGCGAGAGAGGGTGGTGGCTGGGGGGCGTGTGGTGTGGTGGTCAGGGCACTGTTAAAAGGGGGCGGGGGTGCTGTTTAAGCCTCCCCGAATTGCAATTTTTTTAATTATTTTTTTACTTTTATCAGTGCTAAAAAACGTGTTGATAAAAGGGACATTTATTAGCACTTTTCATAGCACTGATAAAGGGGACCCCTATCATTTCCTCGATTAACTGCACTTTTTTATCGCTTTTAATGCCCTTTTCTAGCACTGATAAAGGCCGTATTTACAGTAGTGTATCAACTCAATGAGATTGAGAAGAGGATACATTACAAGGATGGAATTTGTATTATTAAGGTCGAATTTGATTCCACACTGTTGTACGATGAATCTAAGGATTTTTCCTGAGGTAACTCCGAAGGCACACTTTAGGGGGTTTATTCATAGACTGTGTTGTCATATTTTATTGAAGATGGTTTCAAGAATCCACCTCCTTTAGGGTTCCCATGGGAGTTTTTTATAAGGTGATGCCCTTTGGTTTGAAAAATGTTGGTGCCACATATTAGTGTGCCATGCACCACATTTTTAAACCTGAATAGTTGTCTATGAATGAGAGAGCCTCATATCTAGCAATTCCATCAATCAGTAATTCTGTGATTGGGACTGGAAATCATCATTTTGGAAATGAATATTGAGATCCCTAAAATCGGTGCAGACTCTAATATGCCCATTCTTCATTTGGAAGGGGACAATTTTGGACATATAGATAGGATATTGGACTTCCTGAATGAATTTGGATCTGATTATCTTATCGACTTCAACCTTTATTTTGGAAGTTTCAGTCGGGTGTGTCCTTCTGGTGGCTCAATGTTAGCTATGGGGGTCTTCCGATAGGCCTAGATGGTGAGTGGCCACCTTGGGATTGAGGAATGGAAGTTCCTGGTGAAAACATATTTATTATGCTTTAGGAAAGATGCGTATACCTATTGTTATTTCTATGGCATGGAAACACTAATTATATTATGTCGTGAGTCTTCTTCAGTACCCAAATTTATTTCTTTGAGTTCCTCAATGGTGGTGGAGACTCCTTTCTCAAATTATATAGGGGAATACCTAAGGTATTATTCCTCCTCCTCCTCCTCCTTTTCTTTCTCCTCATCTTCCTCTTCGTTTTATGGGGAAGAAATTCTTGATATTAGCTCCCCAGAGTTGAGAGAAGAGTTGTAATTTTGGTGTATGGGAGATGACGCAACTTCCTCCAATCTAACTGATATCAAGGAATCCTCTAGAGAGGATGGAGAGAGGTGTGGAGGGGTACTTTCTTCCCCTTCTTCTGTAGTGGGTGAGGTAGAGACTTTCTTGAGTTCCGAGGATGGATCAATGGCATTTTTATCCAAGCATTCAACCTCATCTTGGTGATCTGTGGACCTTTTAACATTATCAGTCTCAGTGGTCATGAACAAAATAATGAGGTCCACTTAATGTGAATCAAAATTTGGACTCTTTCACTCAATCTGATTGATGGGTAGTACGTAATCATTCTCTAGATTTTTAAGGGGGTTGTAGGGAACCATTTCTAAACTATTTGGGGTGAAAACCCAATCAATACCCTCAACCAAAGATTGCATACCCTTTAGCTTATAGAACCCTATATCAATATATTATGACTCACATAAGTTCAATGGAGCCTTATCGGCATGCAGTGTCCCACTATATCCATTAATGCTATATTTGAGGCATTGAGGGTAAGAGGAGGGAATTGCTACATGTTGAGGCAACTAGGGCCTTCCCAATAGGACATTGAAGGTCATGTTTTACTGAACTACCAGAGATTTCAACTGGTCTATGAAATAATTGAATTTGGTTTTGAGCATGATTTTTCCTAATGGATTCTGCTCTCTTTTATCATAGCCCAAACAGAGTTGGGGTGAAGGTTGTCAGATCATCCTCATTGTAGCCCGACTGATGAAGTATTCACAGTGGTATGAGATTAACTCCATATTCATTGTCGATAAATACATTTCATATATTGAAACCATTTATCATTATAGACATGTATAAGGGTTTTATGTTCCCTTTTCATGATGGTGTCTTCATCTTGATCCATGAAAGAGATAACTACGTGGCATTATGTAGAATTGGTCTTTGTCTGGTAGACTTCAGTAGCTGATACCTCATCTTCAAACTTCTGCGGGCTTAGAAAAGAGTCAATGAGTGATTTACTGATATCTATTGATAGATTCGAGGAATCTAAGATGGATATAATTGCTGGTATCGAGGATAACTACATTATAATATCTTATTTTTGATCCAAAGGCCAACACTTCTTGGATTGGGGAGGCTCTTTAACATGCACTTTAGTAGCTTGATAATTTTATGATGATGGGTCGACCCTTGGGATCAGAGTCGACAGAGCTTCCATCCTTTGTGGATTATGCTGAGCGGGTCTACCCACATGTCAAGGTAAATTAGTCACATGTTCTTGTTTTCATGTATATTCCACAAAGACTAGACTGGGTGGCTTCTTATGGGGGTAGGAAAATTTTTTTGTCCTTACTGGGTATGTTAGAGGGTCCTTCTCTGGGTTTATGAAACACTGGTGGTTTGAGTGGGTGTGTGGCCATGATCTTGATTTCTACCATGGCTCTTTCTCCCTTGATATCCCTAGATTCTATGGCCTCATCCCCTATCCCCCCCGATTGGGTGCAGGGAATTCTGGTTGATAACCATATTCATCATCAAAGAATGGATCCATTAAGTAAACTAAATTATAAGAGACAAATATCAGTTCTTCATCGGATGATGACTCTACCTCATTATCTTCCTCTAGTGGTGCCATTTGGTAGTGTGGTACCCATAATTTCAGATTTTATGGCATGAAATCAGAGACTGTAATTACCAACTTTCTCCTTGGTGCAAGTCCATCTTATTTCACTTTATCTCCTCCCTTATGATTAGACTACTTTTTGGGTGGTCAACACTTGGAGGATCATGGGATAGAGGATTTCGATTGTGTTGAATCAGAAGATATTGGGGGTACATTTGGCTACTTCAATAGTGCTTATAGTACACCATGGGCTCATTTGAACGTCTTCCAAGCCATCCAACTATCAAAATTAAGCTCTTTTTTATTAACTTTTTTCATATATTCTCTTTCATCCAGGTTGGAGTAGAAACATATGCTCTTGTGCTGGTGGTGGTCCCAGCTCGACCTTCCCAAAATATATCATTATTTTTATGAGGTACTTGATGAATAATATCTCTTGGATGTTGTGTACCAATATTTGGTGGAAGGGGAAGTAATTTGGTCACTAAAAAATACCCACTTCATAATCACTCTTCGAATCTGGTAGCCAGAGAAAATTAAAATTCATTGTGGCTAAAAATTATCCACAGACTTGGTCATCCTAGAATGAGTAGAATTTATTCCTTAATTCCTTGAATTGATTTCTCCTAGACCTCATTCACTCATCTTGAAGAGATGAGGGTGAATACTGACATTCAAGGTGCCCCACATGATTTGGTATGGTTCTGAGAGCCAGAACTGGCATGGGGTTGGATTAAGCATAATAGAAGCTGCTTCAGATCTTCCCTCTCTTTTCACTAGGGCTGATGGGGCTTCCCAGTAGTTGAGATTAGTGCATTGTAAAGAATATACTATCCTTTTATAAATGGTGGAGAATTCTCAAAATCCACCTGTATATTTCAAAGAAATGACTGCTATTCAAAAGTCATCATGGAGGTTGTCTATGAACATGGAAAACATCTCATCATGGGGGAGTGGATGGTTCAAGGATTAATTCAGACCCTTCTATCTTAAAATAAAGTCTAAAAATATCTCATTCCCTCACTGTTTTTAGTTCATGAGGTCACTGACTGTTGTTTTTGGAAGCATCGAGCTGAACTGAAACATGAACTAGCATCAGAGATCCTTCCATCCTTTTATTGAGTTACCTAGAAAACTAGTGTACCACACAAAGGATGAACCATGTAGCATTCGTACAAAACAATTGAGCTTTAATACCTCCTATTATTTTTGGGTTCTCATAAGGGGATCATAGTATGAATAATAGTGCATCAGTTGCTGCTCTAGGTCTCTTGAGTCATTGAGCACTGAAAATACAGGGTTCCTGAAATTTGGTGGTGGTGGGACATTTCCTACCAAGTCAGGATGTGGTTTCCATTCTGGCTTCATCAGAGCACACCACCCTTCCAGGGCCTCCAGTGAAACTGTTAATGGATTAATGGTTTTTAAAAGTCCTCGATGTGTGTCTTGATGGAATTTATCATGGTCTGGTGGAGCGAGGGTGAAATTTAGAATCATCAGTGCATCTAGTATTTGAAACGGATGCCCGGATTGGGGAATCCTTTAGCAATTTTCTTTGATCTACTCTGGTTATTTCCCCAATGGAGTGAAAACTTATTATACTTCCATTGTAGTATTGAAATATATTGACAGTCCCAACACTACCTTGGATGTGTGTTCCGGCCTATCTTCATTTGTCGAGATAATCCCTTGTGGCAGAGGCACTCTCATTGGTAATGTATTTGGACGCTATGTTTGGGGAACATATCCCATAGGATGACTTCCTCGGTATAGCCCAAAATTGATTCACCATAGTTATTTCATTTCTTATTCTTGTCAAGTGAATAGTTCCCTGATAATAAGGGGCTCCATTTCATTCAAAGGAGGTGGTGGGTCGTATATGACCTTACTATTATTCTTATGGTTGTTGGCGATTTTCAAAGGAGGTAATGATTGATTGGCTAAGGGATTCCCCAAAATTAGAGAATAGTGCCGGGTGTGCACACCTTCAAGATCAGTGTGGGATGATTCAAGGAGGGAACCATCTTCTCTTGTATACTCATTATTTTTATTACTTTTATTTAGATCCCTGGGATTGACTTCCACAATGTTGACCGATACATAACACATTGCAAGTGGCATTATAGGTTCTGAATGGTGGGACGGATTCTTACATCCCTTTTTAGATCTTCTCCTTCCATTCTAGGATACTCTATGAGTTTCATGATGAAGGGTGACTCTATGGGAGCCTTGATATGACCTAGTGGTGAATCTTCCTCAAAGGTGACATAAATTGGGAGATAGGATGGAATGAGTGACCTCAATATTTATTTTCCTCCCCAAGTAGAAAAATACTGACATCCACTGGGTAGGTGTTTGAGGTAAAAATCTCACCAGCCCTGTGGATTGGGGTTTCCCCCATTATTCCATTGATAAGTCTCAGCCCAGATTTTTTGTTCTTAAAGACTATGTTATAAGAATCTAGAAACCACATTTGATGAATATCTAGGAATTCATATAGAAATCTGAGGCTGAGTTTCATGTTTTTAAAATATAAGGTATTTGGAAACATTGATATTGAAATGGTTGATTAGATTTTATATATTCTATGACATTTGGAAATAGGAAGTTTTGTGATGAAAACTAGTTAAATTCCAATCTAAATAACTCCTTGGATTTGAAGGGGTTCACCTATGTAATGTAGTGATGAAGTTAACTTGTGTAATATAGTGAAAAAATCACCTGTGTAATATGGTGATATGATATAGGATGACCCTTGACCAAAACACTTGTATTTTATGAAAACATTAATAGTAGAGAATATGTGAATCAAATATAATGTTTGTAATAATGAGTAGGTTTCCCATATCAGGGATGAACCTTATTAACATACATGTTCTATACCTTTCTACTTTACTTTCATTTCTTGTGGTGTACGTGATTATTCAAATATAAAAATATCCATTCACATCATAAAAGGATAAAGAGGTTCAAAATCAAAAGTGGGATAAATATTAAAATAAGAACTTAATTTTGGGGAATGAATTTGGAAACACATAATTTAGCCACAACTAATGTGTTTTCACCAGTTGAATAGGACTAGTGACTTTAATTATATGTGTCTCAGTACCCATTCATGAAGTGTTTTTTTATCTTAAATAGTTAAGGAGAAACTTAATATTGGGGAAATTATAATTATAAGGGGAAAGATGAATTCCTAGAATTATCTAAGATAGTGATGTTAATATCTTATTTGAACTTATATCTTGATTCATTTCCATCTTATAAATACCCTAAAATGTTTTTATTAGAGAGTGATAATAAATTTTTTTAGGATGTAATTTATTTAAGGGGGTAGAATATAACACACTGAGATTTTGGTATGAATTTCCATTTAAAAATATATTATATTGAATGGATTAACTCACATAGAATACCAAACATGTAAGATTTCAATATTTTATGATATAATTCTCAATAAACAAATTTAATTTCTTTTATATCATTCTTTACATGCAACATTGAGCTTAAAATGCGCCTTATTCTATTTAGATATTATTATTTAATGTGAAAGTTTTCACCAAGCTATTGAATGGGAGGGTAATGATAGGATTAAAAAATTATAAAATATATATAAAGGTACAAATCAATAAAAATATATAAATTAATCCTTAATAAATAAGCACCCATTTTTTTAGTAAAGTCAATTTATTCTTCAAAAATTCTTTTTCTTGAGAAATAGTTTTTATTTGTTTTTATGAGTGAATATTAGAATTAATTTATAGAAATTTTAGAAATTTTATTTTAAAAAAATTATATCATTTATTAAATCATAATATTACAATTTTCTTATGGTGAACTTTTGGGATTTTTCTAAAAAGATAGATTTTCTAGTAAATAGTGAAAACTAATTTTAATTAAAAATTGTATTTTTGATTCAAGACATTAAAAAGTTACATTTTATTTCAAAAAAGTCTCTGAGTAAATTATTTTAATATTATATAATTATTAATCCAATTAATTTCATTTAAAATTTTGAATTTGATATAAAAACCCATTATACATAAAAAGACATTTCTCTGAAAAAACTGTTCTTCACTATATTTTTAGTTTTTATCATAAATTAGTTTATTCCATTTGTAGAAATTGAATGTTTAAAAATGGATTCAATATTTTTAGTTCAAATTTCCAAATTTCGTAAATATACACCTTTTTTTTCAATATGAATAATAACCATAATAAATATTTGTTACCATGGTAAAGGTAAAATGGGTTAATTAGGGTGAAATATAATGTGATAAGGCTTCAGATTCATTAAGAAACTTGTATTTTTGTCACTATATTAGTCTATTTTTTCTATAATTTCCACAATTAAAATATATTATCTTTTTTTATTTAACTTTGATTTTGGCTGTTATAATATTTATGTAAAATATAAATTTTACAACATCACTTTCTTGCTTTTAATATTGATAATATTTTATTACAGGGATAAAAAATTATGTTATGTTGTAATTTTTTATTTTAAATATGAATAAATTTTTCTTACCATAGTAATTTATTTTTAATTTCTGGTGATTAAATAATTGCCTTAAATGGTTATGTAACACTGGCCCAGTGCTTGTTCAAGTAGAAGAAAAATCAAGTAATTGATTTAAAATATCTAATTTTTTTTGGCGAGTTATAGTGTACCAAATTTTATAAATTTAAATATAACATATTTGGGATGTGTTAAAGGTGTATATTATAATTTCTTTTCATTCATGTTGTTTTCAAAGTCAAATTAAATAAATAGTTCAAAAAATGATATTAATGATACATTAAAATAAAAAATATTTTATTAAATGATTTAAAATTTATAAAAATACTATATTTATCCATGTGAATGTGGAATAGATTAAAATATAACCCTTGGTAAATTTATGTGTCAATTTTAATATTATTGTAACATTACTAACATTTAAAGAGTGGAAAACTGTGATATTGCAGTAATTTTTAAAAGGGATAACTAGGGGTTAAATTTAATAGATAAGGGTTTAAACATAAACAAAATATTTTAAAATTTTATTATATGGGATTATTTTGACTCATAATAATATTTTTTTCTAATTATATAAATTTTCATCCATTTCTCAATGAAAATTAATTTATATTAATTATATACTTTAAGTAATTCCATGAGTTCCCTTCCCCTCACTTATAAAAGGGAACCTAATCAAATTCTCTATTCACAATTGAGCCTTACATATTTTCCAATACCAACCCCAATATCATCATATATTCCTTAATTTCATCCATGATATTTTTTTTAAAATACTATCCTTTGATAACTTAAGGTGTAAGCCAATGAAGGTTTCTCAACAAAGAGGTATAACTCTTAATCGTGGGTTTTCAATTTTATTTGTTATTGTATATACACTAAATATATAGTATCCATTATAAAATGATTTTATTTTTATATTTAAAATAATTAAATTTTATTAACATGTTGGGACAACCATTATCCATCTTCTTCCCATCTGTAGGAAAATGATAATGTCACTCAAGCGTATATGTAGACTACTACCTCTACGAAGTGATGTGATTCATTTTTCACGTCTATTTTACATGGAAGGTAATAAGGATAAATTAAATAAATATATATGATATATATGATATAATAATTATTCTATAAAGGTCAATTCTTATTTAATTTATTTTTCATCATTCAAAAATTAAAAACATCGCTCATGTGTATGTACGACCAATCATCTCTATGAACAGTGTAATTCATTTTTCTTTATATTAATTTTATGGATGAGTCTAAATATATATAATGAATATATATTTATTTTATATCATTATTAAAATTATCAATATGAGGTATCTGTCATCAATTTATAAGAACTGATACTATTGAACCGATTCATGCATGAGAAACGAAGAAATTATCACCAAGAAAAATGATTTTAATTACTAATTGATAATAAACGGGTGATAATAGGTTTTTAAAAAAATCATATATGTAATTATATAAATTATTAAGGTTCTGTAGTATATTTATAATAAATCCATATGTATTATACAAGAGTTTTTATCACATACAAATAAATATGAGATTTGAGGTAAGGGATTAATGTTTCAATCCTATTTTAAATAGAATTGCTTATACTTGAATTTATGTTGAAAAACATTTATGATCATTATATTATAAATACCTTTAATTTTACTATCCTTATGTTATTTATTGAATTTTAATTTAATTTAACCATTTTACTCTTTGTGGTACTCAAAATGATCGGGAAAATATTTTTCAGAAAACATACTTTAATTCCTCGTTGATCAGGAATAGTTTTCTTCCATGTCCATGTTTTAAATAAAATATTTTCAAGACTATTTTAAAATTATTCTATAAATTTCTAGAGTCATTTTTAACCATTATTTTATTTTTTATAAATACTTTTCTTTGGAGTATGAATATCTTTATCTAAATAAGGTATTTTTGCATTTTTACCAAAAATCTGAAAGGAATAATTATTTTAATGTACACAACATGAAAATAATTTTCCACTGCCATTACATCTCAATTAGTTGAATAGTCCATTATAATATTCCAAGGATATTTTTAAATAAAAAATTTTTAATAATATATTTTAAATATTTTGTTTTTAAATAAGAATTTTTAAAATGAAAAGTGTATTTTCCTCAAGAAATATTCCAGTAATAATTTAAAAGAAAATTAATCTATGATAAAATAATTTTATGTTAATTATGATTTAATAGGGATTTAATCCAATAATACCATCTATATTACTTCTACGGATGTTTTATAATAATGATGTTGATATTTTTCTAAAAACCATTTATTTTCCTTGGGTTTTATATGATGAAATGATGAAATTTTTATGAAACTCATTTCCTTTATATGGGTTATTATATGATGATATGATGAATGTTTTATGATATTCTTTCACACATATATATAGTTTTAATTATGTGATGAGTGCAACCATAATTAAATATCTCCCTAATGTATTGGGTAATATTTTATATCTCATGAGATAATTATGGTATATGTGTTGATGTGATCGATCTAGTATGGGAAATAATAAGGGATTTCTGATCCACTAGGGGAAATATGTGGTGATACCTAATCCACTAGGTTTTAAATAATTTTTTTAATTATTGTATGTCAATAAGGGTATTAAGTGAGAATAAATTAGTGAGATATATTTAATAATGTACCTAAATTATATGTTCCTGTATCTATATTTCGATGGTAGTAAATATTTATGGTTTTGAAATGGATCATAACGTTATATATTGAATATTCATATAAAATTATTTAATATTTATGCATGAAAGTCTTAAGTAGTTATAGTTGGTATTAAAGTAGGGTTTAGTTAATCTTTTGATATTAGGATTAAAAAACATTAGTGAAAACCCTGGGGATAAGTCAGAAATAATATAACATCGTAATGTTTTGTTAATGACTATATATAACGTAGGTTAAACCTAAGGTTCCATACATTGAGAAGAATATGTCTTGATTATAGCATCCTATGAATGATATTTCATGATTATATGATAGATCACTCTGATTATTATAATTTTTTGCTTATCCTTCAATTTTTTGTTTTAGTCAATTGATAAGACTATAATCCACTAGGCTAATAAAAAATGTGATGGAAAATGAAATATTTTTCCACTTAAGAAACGAAATGCTAAAGGAGCTAGAATATAGAATCTTGTTGTTATGCTCCCAAAAATTTCTGAATCCATGAATCATACTACACTTCTAAAAAATAAAATTAGGGAACAATGTACTATTTATCCTTTCATGAGGAAACATCCACCGTCTTTTTGTGGGTCTTATAATCAACTAGTGTCAAGGCGATAGATCAATGCCATTGAGAAAGTATTTTCTAACCTCCAATGCTTGAAATATGAAACTTTTGTAAATGTTTTTTATCATTTGAAAGGTGAATCAGATCCATGGTGGAATCTTATTAAGAATAAGATGAAATATAATGCAATTGACTCCATAGAATGTGACAAATTTGAGTGGATATTTCTATGTAAGTAGTTACCTTATATTATATGTATAAAAATGGAGATGGAATTCATTGATCTTAATAAGAAGGATGATAAATATATTGGTACTTATGAAGACAATTTTACAAGAATTGAAAGGTATCCTTCTGGTTTAATCCTCAGACCAGAAATAGATGATCTATTATTTGGTGTCTTAAAAAATTATTAAAGGCATTATCAATAAGATACTTTAGTAACTATGATGAAATCAGTTGATGTGCACTCAAGGTAGAAATGTAAATTGGAAATTCCCATCATTCCAATGGTTTTGATAAGAAAAGAAAATGGTGTCACATGAAATATCAAATAAATAACATGGTGAATGAAATTCCATTCATATATATGCCAAAAATGGGGGTAGAAACAACAATTTAATTTCATGAATGGAACTAGGATACACTTTAAATGTGTAAAGGTATGCCATAAACCCTATAAATGTTGAAAGGTGATTAATAGTATTGTTTATACAGTGGAGGAAAGGTAGATACTAACCAATGAACCACAAATTATCCAATTATTAAATTATAATAAGTATGGGAATTATGCTAACTGGTGCACAAATCCAAAATTCTTTTTATGATGATCAAATACAACAACCACTTAATACCAAAGCTAAAGGGAAATATCATGTGATCATGACTGCCAAAGTAAGTTATGAGAATGATGTGTTGAAAGTTACACTTATCATCCACTCTATAATAGATAATTTATTATTTGATTTTAGATATACTCACTCTTTTATTTATAAGGATTCTTTATGGGTATCAGATTACTAACATAATGATTTGATGTTTAGTTAATGATGAAATATTTTAGTGGTACATTGGTTACTTCTGAAGTCTGTTATTACTCTCCGATTGATGTTTGTGGGAATGTGCTTCCAAAAAACATGAGATTATACCTTTAGTTGAATTTAATGTGATTATATTCCTAAATTGTCTTTATTTATGTGGATCTATTTCTGAAACTTTCTCCAGGGTGCACCACCTGCATGTGTTTGTTGTTCACTTGATGAAGGGGCATTGTACCCCGAATTCCCACTTTCCAAAGGTAGGTGGAATTCATCACTTCTTCAAAGATTTGTACTTCTTGATCAAAAAGATATGATTTGATGTGGGTTTCTCATTCCATGGATTCCTCCTCATAAATTTTCACTTATTCAAGGTATCCCTTATAGATTAAGATGTTTTTTGAGAAACTCATTCCCAATGCCATCTCTTTTTGGATTCCTATTAATTATGTTTCTTTTTTATGGATATTACAAGGGGTCAAGTTAGAGTAGAAACCTTTTGTCAGTAGAGTAGTCACCTTTGGAATCATTTTCATGTCTTGGTTCTGGAACATTGGAACACCACTATTTGTCCTCATAAAAGGGGTTATCAAGGACGTGGGAACCAAATGCATCCCACATCGATCACAGGGTATCTTATTTCATAGGCATGTCTTATGAGGTTTTCCTTAAGTATCCCATGTTTAAAAAGTGGTTGGTCGTGAGTTTAATGCCTTGTGGAGATGGAGTGGAATGATCAAACCCTTTCAAGAGAGGACTACAAAGGTTCATCCCTTGGAGGGATCACCAATATAATTTATTGATGGATGGATCAGAACACCCAATGAGAGTAGACCCAGTATTGTGTGTCCCATGAAGGTAAGCTTTCACATTGTGAAGGCTTATTTGGACACCATTAAGGGTGAATTAGAGAGGTTTCACCCATATAAGGGGACACCCATGTTCACCATTATTTGGGATTGAACCTCATAGAGGCATCATACGTACCTTGTTTAGAAGATAGGGAACAAAAACACGTGGTTATAAATGATATGGTGTGGGGTGGGGGTTACACATGGTTAACTAACCTTCACAATAGTATTTATCGAGGTTGGATGATGTGGCTTGAGCATGGTTAGCTACCTGGGTACTTCTAGGAGCAGAGATGTGGACATAATATACATGTAGAAATGAACCAGATGGATGGAATGATTTTACCAAGATGTAGTGGCCGAGGTAAAATCAAGATAGATTATGGATGGATTGGATGAATTGGATGGATTAGTTGAGGGTATTGTGCTTGAATCTCGGGGAGGTTTCCTACATATCCTTGTTATTTAGGAATCAAAGTTCACATTGTTCTATATAGACCATTGGGTCATATACCAAAGGATGGGGCTTACACCAGTAAAACCACCCATGTAGACCCAAATATGATATGACCTCCGAGTTGGGGCCCGAGTTAGGTTCATGATCTCACCAGGATAAGAGTGAGGTGATGGAGTGGATATTGGGATCCAGAAGGTGTACCCCTAGGAGGAGGGCACCGAGTTTGACCATCGATTCGGATTGAACCTCATTGAGGCATCCTAAATACACTATTACAAATACAAGGATAAAAACTCATGTGGTTCAAGAAGATATGATGTCATGGTCACTACAAACCTCTAAGACACAGGAGTCATGTTTGGTTTGAGAAACAAAAGGAAGTAGAAGACCAGACCAATGTGTCATGGAAAGTGTGTGCATGAAGGATGGTGTGGGGATTACACATGAAAGTATCCCATGGTGAAAAAACCCAAATGGAGAAGGACGAGGTGTTGAGAATCCATGGTGCCCATGTCCCCTCTAGTCTTTTCATACGAAGGAGGTAATGAGGATAAAGGGTGATACCTCCTACAAGAGAGGCTAGGGGATTAAACCAGGATGGATACCCTTCCCCGCAGTGTGGATTTCATTCTACATGAGAAGGATATCATTCCATGTAAGGAATATATCACTCTTTTGGAGATGAGTGGGTGTGGAAAATTACTGAGGTAGGGAATCCCATATGTATCTCATGGGGTAAGGCTACAATTTAACATCATGTGCTGAGGAAGATGGTTCTTGGAAGTTTTATTTCCTATGGAAAAGGTGGCGAGGGATCACTCTTCACCTCGTGGCCTTACATAATCGATTCCCACACACACGTGGGGAAGATAATCCATAAGAAATGAAAGACAGTAGTGGGCATGAGGAGTTTTCAGTCATGGGGTCCATGTTAGCTTGTATATGGCAAAAATCAAAATCTATTAGGGTACATATGCCAAACATTAAGAGGTTGGGAAATGAAACATGGGACACTCCTTTAAGGACTAGGAAATCAATATATTAAGACCTATAGGGTTTCACATAAGAGTTTCATGAAATATGTTGGAGTTTCACATAGTTGGGAATCAAACATGGTACTTCAGAGTAAATACAACCCATAGAGCCTAAATGAAAGAGTGCATGCAATATTGGAGCCTTCAAGACAAAGGTTAGGGGAAGAGTCTGAGTGGTGATGTGTAAATTCAAGTGTTTCATTCCAGATGGGTCTTTTACAGGAACTTACCTTAGGAAAAAATGAAATGGGATAGGTTCAATCCCTTGTGGGCCTAGCCGAAGGGGGGCCCATAGGGGACCTATTGCACAAGATAATGTACCTTTATTTATCCATGGCTTGCATGTTGTCACAGAAGATACAATATTTCATGCACAGGAGGAACATTTTGACCTTTAGATTGTTACCTCGAATAAAGTAGGTTCCCTTATATATATAGGAAAAATCCTTGGTGGTGGAGAATAATAGTTGTGGAACGGAATTAGTCATTTGACATTTCATTAGTTATATTCTTACATGTGGGCTGGTCTTTTACTCACTGAACTCTCCTCTTTAGCGCATCTTCCTTCTCTGTTTTCAGGTGTCTAGGGTGAAATATTGGCCTTTGATGTTAAATTGGGCATGTAAGGATCTTGCGCACATATTTCTATCTTTTGCGCAACCCTTTAATATTTTGTACGGATCCCTTCTCTTTCATGGAATGTTCTACGTAGTGACATGATGTCTTTATTTTATCCAAATATGTTCAGTTGTGGCCATTTTGTGGGATTTGACCTCAAAAACTTTCATCATCAAAATATGAGCTGAAAAGGGACAAGAACGTTGGGTTTAAAGGAAAAAATTGAAGTGAAAGATACATTTTCATAGGTGCTCACAAATCCTAAAGGAAGACTTGGAAACCAAATTTCGTGGGCGTGGAATACCTAGTCCCCACCTATAAATATGTGGGGGGGGGGGAGGGGGACGTGGGTGTAACAACCCGAGACTTTATAAGATATATTCTTTTTAATATCTTTCTTATCTTCTACTGTATGCTACACCAAGATTGTATTATGCTATACGCGACACTGTATTAGCTTGCAGTATATGCAACACTAATCTTGGATCGTGTTACACACAATTTCATGTTTGTTTGATAGTAGTAATTCTACACAACATTGAGTATATATATATATATATATTCAATGTATTAATGAAATATTGTTTGATTTTGTTATACACAATAACAAAGGAGTCGTGCACTAAACGCAACCCTGACATGGCTTGCATTACACGGACTCATGACCTTCCTCGATAGCGTGTGTTGTAGGCAATACCGAGTTTCACTAAACAACGATATGCTGTTAAAATAATATCAAAACTAGCCGTTATGAATAGTAATACCCACTTTTTGAAATTTGGTAAATTTTATTTTTCAAAATGGACTTCACTTTTGGATTCAGAATATTGAAATTAGCCTAGGGGGAATTTTTGGTATTTTTCTGAAAACTTTCAATTTTTGACGAATAGTGAAAACACTAGGTTACTATTCAAAAACTGACTTTTTATTTAAATAATTATTTAATTTATTTAAATTTATTTTAGGTCAAAATTGATACATAATACCTATATAAGTGAAATTTAAGTTATTGTAGTCATTTTATAATAATTTTAGATATATAAAAATTTTATTGAACTTTTCACCGTCTTTTATCCACCTATTAGGAGAATTTGGAAATTCACATAAAACATAATTTTACTGCTTCTATGAGTGGAATTTCGAAAATCTGAGAGTCACGGTTAATATTAAGGACTAAAATGTGGTTTAATGAGATGAAAATAATTTTTGGTGAATAGTAACTTTTTACTTTTTTTAACACGGTTAAAAGTAAATAGGGTAATTAAGGGTAAAAATGATATTATTATTACCCTAACACATGTCCTAATTCTATTTGATAAGTGTAATTCGACCAAAAAAACCTTATGAATAAAATATGACCATTTAGGCCCACTTGGATTAGATTAGGACATTTATTATTAATTTATTTAAAGAAGGGTTAAAATAGTTAAAATCAATGTTTAATAACTAAATCATTTTTAATATAGGGTTATACATAAGATAAATTCGACTATAAATATTCATTAGAAAGATACAAATATTCCCTACATAATGGTGGTTTATCTATAATTTTTAGACATTAAATAATTTAATTTATTTATGGCACAATGATGATGGAGTAATTATATTATTAATGAAATATTGACAAAATTGATGTTATAAATACCCAAATAAATGTTATTTGAGACTTTTTATGAATTCCAATAATTTTATATGTTAATATGACATGTTAGTATTGATTTAATTAAAGTTTTTCAAACTAATGTTTCTGTTTTGATTTTCACAAAAATCAATTACCAAATAGTGTCAAAATTGACATAAAATAGTTTTTAAATCAAATATTATATTATTAATTTTCATTTTATTCCTAAAAATATAAAGTTTTGCAAAATGACTTATATAAGGTTATATATATTAATAATAAATAACTTGGGCTTCTTTTGGCTTATTATAGTAAGTTTATTAACCTTATAGTGTAAGAAAACAAGAAGACACGGTAAAAGTTAAATTATCTAACTTAAAATTAAATATAAATGATAAGGTTAAAATAGAAACCTAAACATATCTAAATTATATTGGATGAGAGTATTGCGACCCATACCAATCTTATCTTAGAAATAACTCAATTTTGAGCTATTAAAAACTGAATATGACTTTATAATAAAATAATATATTTAGTTATTCCAAAGGTGCCCCTCTCCTCCCTTATAAAAGGGCACCTCCTCCCTCTCTTTCTCACACCACATTGAGCCTTCAATATCAGCCAACCCCTGACTATTTCTCTTCTCCACTTCTGTAGAAACATCCTATAGGTTTTGGTCTTCTTCGAAGTCCAATCTTAGTGCCCTAAGAGGAGGTTTGAAAAAGTCATGTCGAAAGAAGAGGTAATATCCATTACCGATTCTTTCAACTTTATTTCTTCTTATACTTCTTCTTATTTAGTTGTTTAATTATTAAGTAATAACATTAATGTCACTCATATACAGATATGTTATTATAAGTATGAATCAACCCCATTTCACCTTCTATCCATCCTAAGTAAAATGAAATCACCGCACGTTCATACGTACGAAATACCTTCTCCACGCCGTGGTGTAATCTGTTTTTCCACCGCCACCTTACTTGGATGGGTATAAAGGTGTAAAGAATAAATACATATGATTATCATAAAATCATACGGATTATAATATATTAGATCATTCACTCCAATTCTATTCAGTAAATATGGGAATGATATCATCGCTCGTGCGTACGTACGGATTACCGTCTCCACGACACGATGAGATTCATTTTCCATGTTAACAATTCAAGAATGATTATAAAGTATATATAATAAGTAATCATGAAATATATGACATAATAATTCTACTATATTTATGTATATATATATATGTATGTCATATAATTAATTCCATTAAATTCAATAAGGAAACGAAAACAGCGTTCATGCGTACGTACGACCTACCATCTCCATGAACGGTGTATTTCACTCCATTTATCAAATTATTTTATATATATATATTCTCAATATATATTATATATAAATCAAGTTTTATATTCTGGAATTATTTAATCATGATCTATTTAATCATATAAATAATTACTAGTCAAAACACAGATGACAAATGAAACGATTTTACCCAAAACGCTCTTTAACATGGAATTTACAAAAGAACGGGTAATATAAAGTCATAAGTGAACCATATATGATATCATAACAATGAATATGATTCTGTAATAATTAAATGACATTATTTAAATCATTATACAGGAGGTTTGGATATATACGAAGCATATTAGACATAAGGTAAGGGATAAATTTTCCAATCTCGTTCTTATCCGAGATTGTTTATTCGTAAGTATTTACTGGGGTTATTATTCTCATCCATTTCCATGTTTCCTAAAAATGGTTTCATGTATTTTTAATGTCCTTTTTACCCATTTTTGACTTTTACTACATGGTATGTATGGAATCTTTCTTTTATGAGGTACTTTTTGACTTTTCCGGCAAAAGTACGAGAAGAATGTTTTTTTAACTTATACTGCATGAATGGATTCTTATGGTTTCATAAAGCCTTATTTTCAAGAAGTTTAATCTATAATATTTCGTGATTGTTTTCAGCAAAATCCTTTTATTTTAAAATTGGATGGAATTTTGTGAAAAGAAAATGATTTTGAAGAAGAATGGATATTTTCCTCAAGAATTCATTTTAAATGTTTTATCGAAACCGTTTTCCATCTGAGATGACATTATTACATATGTGTATGTTTCAAGTATAATGTCTATATGATTTACATGGTTTCACTTTTCTTATTATGAAATGATATCCATTTCTTTTATATGGATTATGTGATGATGGGATTATGTTTATGAAACCCATTTTATTCGTTGGGTTATTATGAATGATGTATGTTTATTTTGTGGTACAAGTAAGAATGATTTCATTATGAGATGGGTGGGACCTATATCCCCCTCCATTGCATTGGGTAAAGATTTATATCTCATGATATAGACATGGATGGAATGGTAAGTTAATCTGGTTCAGTGTTAAAGGACTGAAATGAGGAGTGAACTCGATTCAGAAAGGGTCTTTGTCCACTAAGATGGTCTTGGAAGCAATGCCTTGGATACTATGGAAATCATATCATGTGTTGAATAGTTTCCACAATTACATGTTTTATTGCCATTATATTTTATCATGGTTGATGATCCATTATGATATATGCCTTACGTACTTCCACGATTTATGTCTTTGCCCAAGATTTTGATGTTTAAATTTCATGTTCATGTTTTTGATTTCAAATGTTTATGGATTGTTTTATGTTCTCTATGTTTTCCCTTACTGAGCATTTGAGCTCACCCTTTTTATGTTTTATTTTCCCAAGTAAATAAAGAAAGGTTTTAGGTAAGGAAACAAAAAGGGGAAGATCGTTATGGGAGTTTTTGAAGATCTTTCAACATGATTAGAAGTTTATATTCCATGTTTCCAAAGAAACTAAACTATTACGATCCTTGTGTGTCTGTTTTTGTTATGTATTAAGTATTCCGAAAAAGTAATGTAATGTCCATGTATGTCAAGCTTCGGGTCTCTACAGTTGGTATCAGAGGGAGGTTTAGTTAACCTTTGGAAACTAGGATGCGAGAACTTTAGTGAGATCCCCAGAGATATTTATAAGGTATGCCTAGTGATGTCCCTAAGGTTAAGTATAAGTATAGGTTATAGTCCTAGAATTACGGTAACGATCTTAGAATTAAACCTAAGATGTTAGATATTGAAGGTACTCCCCCTTTATAATGTTGTTTTCCCTAGCATGATTTTTGCCTCTCACACTATTCATTTTGGGTTTTAGAAAATGGCTGGAAACAGGAAGATTCACGATAATGGGGGATATGATGGACAATGAAGTGATATTCTTCATAAGAAACCAAATGAAATTGGATCTGGAGGTCCACATATGGTTATTATTCCTAATCATCAATCTCATAATATGATCAATAATCTCATCTTTGGTACGTTTCCTGACTCAGCTAATACGAGAAAGATGGAGTTTCATGATGATCATAGAGGAAATAAAGTTCAATTCCCCTCATGTAAATCATGTGGGAAGAGGCATCAGGGAGAATGTTTCAAAGGAACTAGAAGATGCTTTGGGTGTGGAAAATAAGGACACAAAGCCAGTAATTGAAAAGGAAAAGGTTTAGTTAACACCATGGACAAGGATAATGGTATTTCTAAGACATCAACACTGGTTAAATGTTTTAAATGTGGAATGTACGGGCATTATGAAAACCAATGCCTAAGGGAAAATCTCATGAAGAGAATCAGCATGGTCATATGGGTAGTATTTATGTGGATGATGAAGAGGAGACTACAAATGATATATGAGATGAAAGAAGTGTTGAATCTCAGTCAGTTGTTTAAGAAGTTAGTGGAATGATTGTATTTTTATCAAGAGTTATGTTGTATAGTTAATGGTACTATGGAATAAAGAATCATCTAAGGATTATTACACTATTGTTTTTCCTAAATTATTTGAAAGTATATGTTGAATGGTACCGGTAACCATGAAAGGTTACTCAGATATTTTTGGAAAGTAGATGATATGCGCATAATGAAGGGATAAGAAGATAATGAGATGTTTGATTGTATTCATGAGATCATCACTGATATAAGGACTAAGTGATATTATGGTTTGAGTATATAGAATTTTTGGGATTTTGATATGTGGAAAGTGTTAAAATTTAACAACATTCATGTTTTCCCTAAGGTTCAATGGGTATTCATTCTTCAAGAGAATACATGATTAAGGTATTGACATGTTTGTAATTTGACCAACAAGATATATCTTATGATATATGGGGGATAAATGATGGAATTCACATGATTGTTATATGAAATTTCAAGTAATAATTTTCTTCATACTATGAGCTTGGACCGAAGTATTTTAGATAAGCCTAAAGATTGGAATATATTATGTTGGACATAATTTAGTAATGTTTAAGGATAGAACTTTTTTCGATATTATTGATGGGATTTTATAGTAATGTAGTTTTAGAAAAAGGACATCCTACAGGACGGGCGACATCCCATCACGTCGGACAAGGCTGTGGGAATCGAACCCACAACTGAAGTGCGACAGGCCTTTATCGCCTACCACTGGCCTACAAGAAGTCCCTGTTTAGTAGAACCCAGTTTTATTATATTAAGCAGTATGATATAAGAATTATAATTCCATTTTATGAACCATATATGATTAATCTCACTATAGATGGACTTATGTAATTTTCCTAACTTTTTCTAACCTTTTGTTTGAGACAGATGGAATGACCCATCATTCTATCACATGATCTACTAACACTTCATGAATGACAAATTCAACTTCATTTCTTTAAGAGATGAAGTGGAAATTGTCCATGGAACGACAAATGTTAAGACTGTGCCAAAATCAAGAAAGTATTTCTTCTAATTCCAATTTCTTCAACTTTAGGGAAATGATCTTGAAAACCAAAAATGTTGTCCCAGTGCCCTTATATCTGATGAATCAGATGGTACCATAGATCATCAAAAATATATGGCTTTGTGATTGTTGGCCTTTTCATAGCCATTTTCTCTACCACTCTCCATCAGAACATGACAATTATATTTTTCTTCCATATCCATATTTTAATCTATGTTCTCCTATATAGAAACCTAGTGATGAGTTACTTTGGGTAATCATTACGTTTCCTACTATAGATTTTAAAATTAAGTTTTAGTATTCCTTTTTACGATGTGGGTTTCTATGAATATTAAACGATTTATAACCCCGACGAATTTCAAGGGTGAAATTCATTTTAAGGGGGGTAGAATATAACAACCCGAGATTTTATAAGATATATTATTTTTAATCTCTTTCATATCTTCTACTGTATGTAACACCAAGATTATCTAGCGCTATACGTGACACCGTATTAGCTTTCAGTATATGAAACACTAATCTTGGATCCTGTCACACACAATTTCAAGTTTGTTTGATAGTAGTAATTCTACACAACATTGAGTATATATATATATATATTCAATGTATTAATGAAATATTGTTTGATTTTGTTATACGCAACAACAAAGGAGTCATGCACTAAATGCAACACTGACTTGGCTTGCATTACACACAATCACGACCTTCCTTGATTGCATGTGTTGTACGCAATACCGAGTTTCACTAAACAACGATATGCTATTAAAATATTATTAAAACTAGCTATTATGAATAGTAATACCCACTTTTTTAAATTTTTTAAATTTTATTTTGAAAAATGGACTTCATTTTTGGATTCAGAATATCAAAATTAGGCTAGGGTAAAGTTTTGGTATTTTTCTGAAAACTTTCAATTTTTGATGAATAGTGAAAACACTGTGTTACTATTCAAAAACTGACTTTTTATTTAAATAATTATTTATTTTATTTAAATTTATTTTAGGTCAAAATTGATACATAATACCTATATAAGTTCAATTTAGTTCATTGTAGTCATTTTATAATAATTTTAGATATATAAAAATTTTATTGAACTTTTCACCGTCTTTTACCCACCTCCTAGGAGAATTTGCAAATTCACAAAAAACATACTTTTACTGCTTCTGTGAGTGGAATTTAGAAAATCCAACAGACACGGTTAATATTAAGGACTAAAATGTGGTTCAATGAGATGAAAATAAATTTTGGTTAATAGTAACTTTTTACTTTTTTTTACCACGGTTAAAAGTAAATAGGATAATTAAGGGTAAAATGATATTATTATTACCCTAACACATGTCCTAATTTTATTTTATAAGTGTAATTCGACAAAAAACAACCTTAGGAATAAAATATGACCATTTAGGCCCACTTGGATTACATTAGGACATTTATTATTAATTTATTTAAAGAAGGGTTAAAATAGGTAAAATCAATGTTTAATAACTAAATAATTTTTAATATAGGGTTATACATAAGATAAATTATACTATATATATTCATTAGAAATATAATAAATGTTCCTATATAATGGTATTTTATTTATAATTTTTTGACATTAAATAATTTAATTTATTTATGACACAATGATGATGCAGTAATTATATTATTAATGAAATATTGAAATAATTGATGTTATAAATACCCAAATAAATGTAATTTGAGACTTTTTATGAATTAAAATAATTTTATATATTAATATGACATGTTATTATTGATTTAATTAAGGTTTTTCAAACTAATCGTTCTGTTTTGAGTTTCAAAAAAATCAATTACCAAATAATGTCAAAATTAACATAAAATAGTTTTTAAAACAAATATTATATTATTAATTGTTATTTTATTTTAAAAATCTAATGTTCGGCCAAATGACTTAGTTAAGGTTATATATATTAATAATAAACAACTTGGGCTTCTTTTGTCTTGTTATAGTAAGTTTATTAACCTTATAGTGTAAGAAAACAAGAAGACGCGGTAAAAGTTAAATTATCTAACTTAAAGTTAAATCTAAATGATAAGGTTAAAATAGAAACCTAAACATGTATAAATTCTATTTTATGAGAGTATTTCGACCCATCCCCACCTTATCCTCGAAATAACTCAATTTGGAGCTATTAAAAACTGAATATGACTTTATTATAAAAAAATATTTTTAGTTATTCCAAAGGTGCCCCTCTTCTCCCTTATAAAAGGGAACCTCTTCCCTCTCTTCCTCACACCACTTTGAGCCTTAAATCTCGTCCAAACCCTGCCAATTTCTCTTCTCCACTTCCCTAGAAACATCCTAGAGGTTCTGGTATTCTTCAAAGGAAAATCTTAATGCCCTAAGAGGAGGTTTCAAGAAGGCATGTCGAAAGAAGAGGTAATATCCGTTACCGATTCTTTCAACATTATTTCTTCTTATACTTATTCTTCTTTAGTTGTTTAACTATGAAGTAATAACATCAGTATCACTAATATAATGATATGTTATTATAAGTATGAAACAAACCCATTTCACCTTCTATCCATCCTAAGGAAAATGAAATCACCGCGCGTGCGTACGTACGGAATACCGTCTCCACGCCGTGGTGTAATCTGGTTTTCCACCACCACATTACTTGGATGGGTATAATGGTGTAAATAATAAATACATATGGATTTTATAACATCATAATGATTCTAATATATTATATCATTCACTTCAATTTGATTCAATAAATATGGGAACGATATCATCGGTCGTGCGTACGTACAGATTACCGTCTCCACGACGCGATGAGATTCATTTTCCATGTTATCAATTCAAGAATGATTATAAAGTATATATAATAAGTAATCATGAAATATATGGAATAATAATTATACTGGATTTATGTATATACATATGTATGTTATATAAATAATTCCATTAAATTCAATAACTAAACAAAAACAACATTCATGCGTACGTACGGCCTACCGTCTCCATTAATGGTGTATTTCTTTCCATTTATCGATCTATTATATATATGTATATTATGAATATATATTATATATAAATAATTTTTTATATTCTGGAATTAAGTAATCATGATCTATGTAATCATATGAATAATTACAAGTCAAAACACCGACGACAAATGACACGATTTTACCCAAAACGCTCTTTGACATGGAATTTACAAAAGAACGGGTAATATAAAGTCATAAGTGAACCATATATGATATCATAACAATGAATATGATTCTGTAATAAGTCAATTCCATTATTTAAATTATTATACAGGAGGTTCGGATACATACGAAGCATATCGAACATAAGGTAAGGGATAACCTTTCCAATCTCGTTCTTATCTGAGATTGCTTATTCATAAGTATTTACTAGGGTTATTGTTCTCATCCATGTCCATGCTTCCTAAAAATGGTTTCATGTATGTTTAAAGTCCTTTTTACCCATTTTTTACTTTTAATACATGGTATGTATGGAATCTTTCTTTTACGAGGTACTTTTTGACTTTTCCGGCAAAAGTACGAGAAGAATGTTTTTTTAACTTATACGGAATGAATGGATTCTTACGGTTTCATAACACCTTATTTTCAAGAAGTTTACTCTACAAGATTTCATGATTATTTTCAAAAAAAACCTTTTATTTTAAAATTTCATGGAATTTTGTGAAAATAAAATGATTTTGAAGAAGATAGGATATTTTCCTCAAGAATTCATTTCAAATGTTTCATCAAAACCATTTTCCATATAAGATGACATTATTTAATATGTGTATGTTTCAAGTATAATGTCTCTATGATTTACATGGTTTCAATTTTCTTATTATGAAATGATATCCATTTATTTTATATGTATTATGTGATGATGGGATTTTGTTTATGAAACCCATTTTATTCGTTGGGTTATTATGAATGATGTATGTTTATTTTGTGGCACAAGTAAGAATGATTTCATTATGAGATGGGTGGGACCTATATCTCCCTCCAATGCATTGGGTAATGATTTATATCTCATGAGATAGACATGGCTGGAATGGTTAGTTAATCTGGTTCAGTGTTACAGGACTAAAATAAGGAGTGAACTCGATTCAGAAAAGGACTTTTTTCCACTAAGATGGTCTTGGCAGCAATGCCTTGGCTACTATGGAAATCATAACATGTGCTGAATGGTTTCCACAATTACATGTTTTATTCCCTTTCTATTTTATCATGGTTGATGTTCCATTATGATATATGGCTTACATACTTCCACGAATTATGTCTTTGCTCAAGATTTAGATGTTTAAATTTCATGTTCAAGTTTTTGATTTCAAATGTTTATGGATTGTTTTATATTATCTATGTTTTCCCCTACTGAGCATTTTAGCTCACCCTTTTTATGTTTTATTTTCCCCAAGAAATAAAGAAAGGTTTTAGGTAAGGAAACAAAAAGGGGAAGATCGTTATGGGAGTTGTTGAAGATCTTTCAACATGATTAGAAGTTTATATTCCTTGTTTCCAAAGACACTAAACTATTACGATCCTTGTGTGTCTATTTTTGTTATGTATTAAGTATTCAGCAAAAGTAATGTAATGTCCATGTACATCAAGCATCGGGTCTCTACAGTGGGGGATCTACAGAGTACATTAACTATTAATACGATAAGATAATTTTCCCTAGTGCATGTATGTTTCTGATTATTTCATGGGAAAATAACATTTGGTTGGTTCTCTACCCATAGAGATTAAATCTTGTGTGCTTGGGATTTGGATATATTTTCCTTGACTGCTATCTCATCTTATGCACAGTTAATCGTTTGCGTTCTAACTTGTGATATCTCATGCCTTTCCCTTAAAACTTTCAAAACATGATTAACATGGTCGGCCAATAGACCACTTATAAGAAGAAAGATTCCATTGTTGTTCAGAGGTTTGAGATGATTATAATCTCTCAAATACATCATTATATAAGGGTGTTGTCAGATAATTAAATGATCTTGGGAACACTGATGCAGCCATATAAGGATTACTTTCTAATTGAAAAACTCTCGTTATATAATTTTAGGATATTAAATCAAGTACCCATCCCGGTATTTGAGACTGACTCACCACGATCCTGGGTCACGTGTAAATATATCCTCTAGTTACACAACATCACTGTTAATGGCCATGCTATCAGGGACCATCAGAAGATATCTATCTATATTATGAACCTAAAGACCAGTACAATTGTAACACCCCAAGATTTCATAGTGTGTTATTTCTTCAAAATAATTCAATAACTTTCACTACATGCAACACCATGTTCAAGCACACCATGACTTACCAAACAAGCCGTTCAAAAGAGGTTATGAATAGAATTAGATAAATTTTAATGTTTATATAATCCTTATAATTTTAGAATCCATATTATGAGTTTCTTAGATATAATGCAAGAACAAATTCATTTTCAGTATTGCACTTTTATCAACTTTAATAGTGAACCCTTTTTAAATACTATATTTTAAACTTTTTGACTAAATGGGGACATCAAAAATTTAAAATGAAACATCCCAAGCTTCCACGGTACGCTTTCTTTGAATAATACAGTAGCGTGTGTTGTACGCAACCTTGAGTTTTAACACACACCACAACCAATCAAACTAGCCGTTATGAATAGTAATACCTAATTTTTGAAATTATATATATTTTATATTTAAAAATGGACTTCATTTTTGGATTCGGAATATCGAAATTATCCTAGGGTGAAATTTTGGTACTTTTCGGATAACTTTTATATTTTGATGAATAGTGAAAATTACTAAATTTTAATTAAAAACAACTTTTTTAATCAAAATAATTAATAGTGATAAATTATGAATTTGAGTGGTTTTAAAGTATATTTAGAATATATTTTTACCATTTAATATAATGTTGGTCATTGGACATAATTTTACAATTAAACCGAACATAAACGAGTGTCAATCTTTTGATAGTTATTATCTCTTAAAAACACGCTTTTTGTTTTGACAGCGGGATTTAATTTTAAATTAATTTCTGCCACTTCTGTGTTTTGAATTTAGGAAAATGGATTCCATATTTGGAATCAGGATGTTAAAATTGTGTAAATAGGTAACTTTTATTTTTAGACATTTTGAATAATTACTGCGGTAAATATTTTATTTACCATGGTTAAGGGTAAATCCGGTAAATAAGGGTTAAAACAAAATAATATTATAATAATACTAAATTACCCTAAAACGTGTCTTAACCCTATTGTTTGATACATGGTCGACCATGGGAATCTTTGGGTCTATTTTGGGACCCCATGGATCCACTTGTAAGTGATAATGACACTTTATTTTAATTTAGTTAAAATGAATACAAAAATGACACAAGCATATATCTTTTAGAACAACAATTGTTACATAGGGTTATATATGTTGGATTTTAGATTATAAATATTCATTAGAAAGCTAAAAAGATTTTATACATAATGATATTTTTTTATAATTTTTAGACATTAAATAATTTATTTTATTTATGACACAATGATGATGCAGTAATTACTATAATAGTGAAAAATTAAAATAATTGATATTATAAACATCCAAATAAATATAATATGAAACTTTTAATGAATTAAACTAATTTTCTAGGATAATATGATATATTAGGATTGATTCAATTGACTTTTTTCTAATTAATCAATCTGTTATGAGTTTCACAAAAATCAACTATTGAATAGTGTCAAAATTGACATAAAAGAGTTCTTAAAAAATATTAAATTATTAATTGATATTAAATTCCTAAAAATCTAAGGTTCGGCCAAGAGACTTATATTATGATAGGTTAATCATTAATGGACCACTTGGGGGTCGCTTGTATGTATATAGTAAGTTTATTAACCATATTATATAAAAATACAAAGAGACATTGTAAAAGTGAAACTAATTAACTTAGAGTTAATACTTAAAGATAAGGTTAATATAAGTACCCAAACCTGTCTAAATTCTATTGGATGAGTTGTTTTCGACCTATCCCCACCTCATCCTTTGAATAGTCAACTTTGGAGCCTTTGGAAACCGAATATGAATTTATTATAAATTAATATTTCTAGCTTTTCCAAAGGTGCCCCTCACCCCTCTTATAAAAGGGCACTCCTCCTTCTCATTTCCTCACACCTATCAAGCCACTTGGCTCGTCCAAACTCTGCCCAACTAAGCTCCCCACATCCCTCTCCTCCTCCTTGAAGCTTCCCCTTAGGCAGAAAGCATTTCAAGAAGTCCTTTGGTTCCAACCAAAGTGAGTTACCTAAATTAAAGGTAACAATTTCTCTTAAAGTATTTTCATTTATTTTGCTTCTCCAACCCCCAAAATCTTTTTATTTCTTTTATTTTATAACAACACCAGTATCCTCAATATACTAGGATGTTGTTATAAGAAGGATTCAAACTACACATTCACACAACTCCATCTAATGGATGATGAACATAATGTTTCTGTGGATGGAAAACTAACGCCTCACGAAACGATGATTGTTCAAATACATCTTACCGCCTCTCATGGTGGCCATTAGGATGGCACTGTAATTAAATATGATATTAATGATATATATTTTATATATAAGCTTCTGTAATTCCATTTTATTTCATACCATTATTCGTTTCATGTTGTATATACATACGATAATTTCATTTGAGGAAGTGCGGACTACCGCCCCCTTAAAATGATATGACTCGTTCATACCACACATGGAACGTATAAAGGATGGTGTAAATGAACTTAAGTAACATATATAAAATATTATATTATACTGGAATAGTAATATACCTATGTATAATTTGGATTCGATTCTTTTAAAATAAAAATTAAATGGAAGTAGCGTTCGTGCGTACGTACGGACTACCGTCTCCACGAACGCGATGAGATTCATTCTCCATCGTATAATTTGATGATTTAAAAATGATGTTTAAGAACTTGATACCATTATGGATATGAATAATATACATCCCATTAATAACGAATATGTCTCACATAACAAAGAATATAAAGTAAAATGAACCCGTTAACACCCGAAATGACGATAATTCTAAAATATTATTAACAAATCAATGATAAAAGATCATATATGATATCATATTAAAGTAAATGATTCTTTTATTATTCAATAACAATTATTTCACCATTATACAGGAGGTAAACCTACCATCGACCAAGGAAAAAGTACAATGTAAGGGATTCTCTTATCTCACTTTCAATTCCGTGAGATTTCCATTGTTCGCTACTAAATTATTGAAAGTGGTGTATTGTGTACTTCCATTTGATATATATTATAATGATTCAATTTATATTCATGTTATTCTGTAAATAATTTGGTGGTTATTAACTTTTGGCCATGAGACTCAGTTGATTAACGTGGTAAGGGGTTTCTTGTCTCACATTTAATTCCGTGAGAATTCCATTGATCACCACTTAATTATTGCATGTGGTGTATGTGTACTACCCATGATTGTATTCATTGTGTAATATACTTTATTTTATGGGTATTTACATCATCATGGTATGATCATTCTTTCATGGGTGTATGTTTCGTAAGTTACCTAATCGATAAGGGAATTTGAGATTTCAATTTCCACTCATTTGGCTTTACACATATTTCATTGATTATATTACCCCAAGATTATGTGTGGAATCACTATTCATTTGATTATGTCATAATTTCCACTCCCCTTCCTGTGGATAGAAGTTTGATACACATAATCACTCCATTGGTAATTCTCAAGTCATTGATATGAATTTGATAAGAGTAATTTTAACTCATTCTCCATTTGTTGAGTTAAACATCCAATTCATTGGTATTGTTTTTTACAAGAATATGTGTGAATGTCCTTTGATTGTTTTACACTGAATATCCAATCATATTTAGTGTATCTATATTTGTCACACATAATTATGTCATTGATTTATCCTTAACCTAAGGATACAACCTTTTTGAGAAATTTCATCTCAATTTACATTCCATTGAGACTTCTTTGATGATATACACCAAATCACTTCTATGTGGTGTATATAATGTACTTTGACATAGTATATCATGAATTCCTTTATTCTCATGATATTACAATGTTTTGATTACCTCAATTATTTGTATTCAAGTGTCTCTCTTTTGGTTAGAAACTCTAACCAAAATACCATTTTAAAATGTTTTAAAGAATTATTCTTCTAAATCATGCTCATTAATGTCCATATTTTAAAAATGGTTTTAAGGATTTATTTATATGGACATTAAAGTTTTAAAATTAAAACTCCTTTTAAAAGTTTCAAAGTGGTATGGGACACTTTGATTCAAAAATATACTTTTAAATGGCTTCTTGACAAATAGTGTGACTTTTAAATGTTTTCAAGAAAAGGGGGATATTTCTCTCAAATAGTTTTGATGATTATTTTCATCTATGTCAACATCCTTCATTATTATTGATTGAGGTTAATGTGATACAATACAATCTTCCATATTGTATCGAATGAATTATGTTTGATTGTGGATGTGCTATTTTTATACCATTCATGGTTTGTGGTGAAAGTATTGACATTTCGTATGCTAGTTTAATACGAATGTTTACGTTATGTTTAAACCTTTTCATATGGGAATGCATTGGACTTAATAAGTGACGGGTGGAGCCCGCTATAGCTCCTCGATGCATCGGTAGGTCTCATGAGACAAACTAGTGTCTTGGCACAAGGCCTTGGCAAAATCTTATTTGTAGTCTTGGCACGAGGCCTTGGCTATGTGGTTATGATAGTCTGGCATTATGCATTCCATCATTATGAAAGTGGTTATTGATATTGCATGTGATCATTCGACTAGTAGAATATCCATGTGAGTAAGTAAATGGCATTATTTCATTTTACCTTTGCCATTTTATGCTGAAGTTCAAGTTTAAAAGGCTTTTGTTTTAGTTATAAATTGCCTTAAGTGTTTATGCTCATTTATGAAAGCTTCTGCTATAATGTTATCCTTACTGAGCATCCGAGCTCACCCCTTTCAATGTTTTATTTTTTTTCCAGGATTATGAAGAAGTAATTTATGAATGACCTGCAGGGATAGTATGAGGGGATATGAAGACAAGATGTTTTTTTTTATGATGTAATGTAAAAATTTATGGATGTATCTAGTTATTCCAAGGCTACTAAACTAATCGGTCTTTCGAGACTTGATCTTTCTCGTGATCATGCCAATGTTATGTAATTAATGCACCGACTCTGGGTAGCTGGGGTCGGGGCGTTACAGTTGGTATCAGAGGAAGTTTAGTACAAACCTTGGTAGCTAGATTTAGATAAACTCTGATTAGAGCACGTAGACCTAAGATGAACTTTGAGGATTAGTATAAAAAAAACTTCCTAGAATTTTGGTATTGTAAAGATTTTGTGAGTTTTCCGAGCAATACATCCCTGTCTGGATACGAGCAGGTAGAGGCGGCTCTGGCACAGATGTACCTAGGGATAAAACCCGAAAACACCGCTTTGAGCTAGACTCGAACGGGAACTGGTGCACGACAACGGGCCTTGCTGCACTCTTGGTTACGACACTCCCGGGGGATATGCTTAGGATAATTTACATTTTCTTTACAAACCGATTTAAGTAATATATACATAAGATGAGAGAAAATGACCTTGGTTAATCCTAATATGTTTCAAATTGAGAATATGGTGACATTTTAATCTCTAAATGATTTTACGACTACTATTACTCACACAATGCCTTCTGGTTTTAGTCAATGGCTGGATTCCAAGGAAGTCATAGTGACTTTGAGAATGATGTACAAGTTGGGAACAGTGGTGGAAATGAGCAACAAAATGGAATGTTGATAGGCGTGAAAGATATCATCTTTATGCCAAATCAGTTTTCCAAAAATATGATCAACAACATATATATTAACCAACTCCCAGACTCAACAAGGAAGAGAAAGGTGATAAATGATAAGATCTCCAGCAATGGAGACCATGGAGAAAAGAAACCTCAATTTTCATCATGCAGGAATTGTGGAAAGAGACACCCAAGAAAGTGTCTCAATGGGACAACGAAATGTTTTACGTGCGGGAAGGAAGGACATAAAGTGAAGAATTGCCGAAGAAAAATGAAGAGTACTATGGAAGAAGATAAAAATGGTCCCAAGAGTCCATTTACAGTCATTTGTCGTAAATGTAGGGGACCTGGCCATTACCCGAGTGAATGTCCTATTTTATAGGATATTTTCTTGGTCAAAGAAGAAGCTATGTGGAAATAAATGGCTGGAGAAAAATTTAAAAAGTATTAGCACTCCTTGTTGATGGGTTTGCTTTGGAATAATTTTCTCTTGTATTTGTAACCCCGCAGTTTTCCATGTGAGAATGATATTTGAGGAAGAATTGTCTCTTCTCTTGTGGATATAGGTATAAATAACCATTTGGTTTTATATGATCATTGGGGTTTGAGAAAATGATAAGTTATTATAATTTGGGATGAAAATGCAAAGTATGATATAACATTTGTGGTTAAATTATGTTATTTTGAGGAATTTATCTCATTTTGGTAATATTATAAAATATAGTTTTTGAAAAAGGACAACACGTAGACCGTGTGACAACCCATCACGTCGGACAAAGCCGTGGGAATCGAACCCACAACCAAAGTGCGATTGGGATTTATCGCCTACCACTGGACTACGTGAAGTCCCTGGTTAGTGTGACTATTTTTTTTGTTAAATGATTTTATTGATCAATAATAAGATGATTTGGGTTCTTATGTCTTATCAAATGAATACCCTTGGTATAGGAAAATGATTTGGTGATTAAGTGATAAATGTTATTTTGGAAGATGTTCGTTTTGTTAGGAACACTATATGCCCAAGGAAAATAGAATACAATGAGGTTTCATTTGTAGAGTAATGGTGGATTTTTATCTACATTTTTATTGTTGATTTATAGTGATTTGGGTTATTTATGGAAATGATTAACCTATAACAGAGAATATGTGATGATTACTTTTAAGTATGTGACTTTAAGAGTATTTGATGTAATTTGGAGATACAATGTAACATGGGAGACTACATAATCAAATTCTTCTATGTTTTGGGTTTCAATATTAGTTTGGATTATATTAAAGGATTTTAAGGACAATTGGTTATTGAATGGTATCTATTTAACTTTGGGGTATTGTTGGTTTAATTTTAGAAATTAAGATTAGTGCATATTTATCTCAATGAATATCCTTTTGGGGGATCATTAGATCATTCAATAACCATTTTGGTTTTGATTAATATATGGTTTATCCTGCATGGATCATGTGATTCTATAGAAGTTTATTCTAGCTCTTCCAGTGTGACCAAGTCTTCTTGAATACTCATCGTTTAAAAAAAAATTGAGTTAGTGGTGGAAATTTATTAAAGAATGAAAATCTACTTAAAATTTAAGTATATCTCATAATGTTCTTAGCCAATCTCATAAATAAAATCCCCAACATTAATAAAAGAAACATAGAACAAAAATGTTGTCCTAGATGGTACCTTAAATCATCACAAATTTATGGCTTTGGGATTTTTGGCCTTTTCATAGCCATGTTCTCTACCACTCTCCATCAGATAATTGATGGTTAGATTTCTCCTCCATATCCATATTTTCCTTCATGGAACCCTAGTATGTGTTATTTTCGGTAATCTTCATACTTTCGACTCTTTATTTTAAATAGAGGCCTCATTAATTCATTTTTCGATGTGGGATTTCAACTAAGATATTTTGAAACGTCAAAAATGTGTTATCCTAATACCCTATGTTTTGTTGAACCGATGGTATTTCAAATCATCATAGATTGATGATTATAAAGACCTCAATTTTACACTTGTTTGTGATTGATGACCTCAATCACCACCTATAAATATTTATGTTTTTCCTCCAATTATATGTCTCTAGTTGCCACCAATTTTCTCCTAATCGAGATCATAATTTGGTGGTGACCCTTTGATTTCTCTTTTTCTCATATTAAGACTAAATTTTAGTAACCCAATTTCCGATGTGGGTTTTCCCACAAATATATTATCTATTTTCAACCTTTTTTTTCCGAAGAACAATTTCAAATTGCGAGGACGCAATTTATTGAAGGAGGGGAGAATGTAACACCCCAAGATTTCATAGTGTGTTATTTCTTCAAAATAATTCAATAACTTTCACTACATGCAACACCATGTTCAAGCACACCATGACTTACCAAACAAGCCGTTCAAAAGAGGTTATGAATAGAATTAGATAAATTTTAATGTTTATATAATCCTTATAATTTTAGAATCCATATTATGAGTTTCTTAGATATAATGCAAGAACAAATTCATTTTCAGTATTGCACTTTTATCAACTTTAATAGTGAACCCTTTTTAAATACTATATTTTAAACTTTTTGACTAAATGGGGACATCAAAAATTTAAAATGAAACATCCCAAGCTTCCACGGTACGCTTTCTTTGAATAATACAGTAGCGTGTGTTGTACGCAACCTTGAGTTTTAACACACACCACAACCAATCAAACTAGCCGTTATGAATAGTAATACCTAATTTTTGAAATTATATATATTTTATATTTAAAAATGGACTTCATTTTTGGATTCAGAATATCGAAATTATCCTAGGGTGAAAGTTTGGTACTTTTCGGATAACTTTTATATTTTGATGAATAGTGAAAATTACTAAATTTTAATTAAAAACAACTTTTTTAATAAAAATAATTAATAGTGATAAATTATGAATTTGAGTGGTTTTAAAGTATATTTAGAATATATTTTTACCATTTAATATAATGTTGGTCATTGGACATAATTTTACAATTAAACCGAACATAAACGAGTGTCAATCTTTTGATAGTTATTATCTCTTAAAAACACGCTTTTTGTTTTGACAGCGGGATTTAATTTTAAATTAATTTCTGCCACTTCTGTGTTTTGAATTTAGGAAAATGGATTCCATATTTGGAATCAGGATGTTAAAATTGTGTAAATAGGTAACTTTTATTTTTAGACATTTTGAATAATTACTGCGGTAAATATTTTATTTACCATGGTTAAAGGGTAAATCCGGTAAATAAGGGTTAAACAAAATAATATTATAATAATACTAAATTACCCTAAAACGTGTCTTAACCCTATTGGTTGATACATGGTCGACCATGGGAATCTTTGGGTCTATTTTGGGACCCCATGGATCCACTTGTAAGTGATAATGACACTTTATTTTAATTTAGTTAAAATGAATACAAAAATGACACAAGCATATATCTTTTAGAACAACAATTGTTACATAGGGTTATATATGTTGGATTTTAGATTATAAATATTAATTAGAAAGCTAAAAAGATTTTCTACATAATGATATTTTATTTATAATTTTTAGACATTAAATAATTTATTTTATTTATGACACAATGATGATGCAGTAATTACTATAATAGTGCAAAATTAAAATAATTGATATTATAAACACCCAAATAAATATAATATGAAACTTTTAATGAATTAAACTAATTTTCTAGGATAATATGATATATTAGGATTGATTCAATTGACTTTTTTCTAATTAATCAATCTGTTATGAGTTTCACAAAAATCAACTATTGAATAGTGTCAAAATTGACATAAAAGAGTTCTTAAAACAAATATTATATTATTAATTGATATTAAATTCCTAAAAATCTAAGGTTCGGCCAAGAGACTTATATTATGATAGGTTAATCATTAATGGACCACTTGGGGGTCGCTTGGATGTATATAGTAAGTTTATTAACCATATTATATAAAAATACAAAGAGACATTGTAAAAGTGAAACTAATTAACTTAGAGTTAATACTTAAAGATAAGGTTAATATAAGTACCCAAACCTGTATAAATTCTATTGGATGAGTTGTTTGCGACCTATCCCCACCTCATCCTTTGAATAGTCAACTTTGGAGCCTTTGGAAACCGAATATGAATTTATTATAAATTAATATTTCTAGCTTTTCCAAAGGTGCCCCTCACCCCTCTTATAAAAGGGCACTCCTCCTTCTCATTTCCTCACACCTCTCAAGCCACTTGATTCGTCCAAACTCTGCCCAACTAAGCTCCCCACATCCCTCTCCTCCTCCTTGAAGCTTCCCCTTAGGCAGAAAGCATTTCAAGAAGTCCTTTGGTTCCAACCAAAGTGAGTTACCTAAATTAAAGGTAACAATTTCTCTTAAAGTATTTTCATTTATTTTGCTTCTCCAACCCCCAAAATCTTTTTATTTCTTTTATTTTATAACAACACCAGTATCCTCAATATACTAGGATGTTGTTATAAGAAGGATTCAAACTACACATTCACACAACTCCATCTAATGGATGATGAACATAATGTTTCTGTGGATGGCAAACTAACGCCTCACGAAACGATGATTGTTCAAATACATCTTACCGCCTCTCATGGTGGCCATTAGGATGGCAATGTAATTAAATATGATATTAATGATATATATTTTATATATAAGCTTCTGTAATTCCATTTTATTTCATACCATTATTCGTTTCATGTTGTATATACATACGATAATTTCATTTGAGGAAGTGCGGACTACCGCCCCCTTAAAATGATATGACTCGTTCATACCACACATGGAACGTATAAAGGATGGTGTAAATGAACTTAAGTAACATATATAAAATATTATATTATACTGGAATAGTAATATACCTATGTATAATTTGGATTCGATTCTTTTAAAATAAAAATTAAATGGAAGTAGCGTTCGTGCGTACGTACGGACTACCGTCTCCACGAACGCGATGAGATTCATTCTCCATAGTATAATTTGATGATTTAAAAATGATGTTTAATAACATGATACCATTATGGATATGAATAATATACATCCCATTAATAACGAATATGTCTCACATAACAAAGAATATAAAGTAAAATGAACCCGTTAACACCCGAAATGACGATAATTCTAAAATATTATTAACAAATCAATGATAAAAGATCATATATGATATCATATTAAAGTAAATGATTCTTTTATTATTCAATAACAATTATTTCACCATTATACAGGAGGTAAACCTACCATCGACCAAGGAAAAAGTACAATGTAAGGGATTCTCTTATCTCACTTTCAATTCCGTGAGATTTCCATTGTTCGCTACTAAATTATTGAAAGTGGTGTATTGTGTACTTCCATTTGATATATATTATCATGATTCAATTTATATTCATGTTATTCTGTAAATAATTTGGTGGTTATTAACTTTTGGCCATGCGACTCAGTTGATTAACGTGGTAAGGGGTTTCTTGTCTCACATTTAATTCCGTGAGAATTCCATTGATCACCACTTAATTATTGCATGTGGTGTATGTGTACTACCCATGATTGTATTCATTGTGTAATATACTTTATTTTATGGGTATTTACATCATCATGGTATGATCATTCTTTCATGGGTGTATGTTTCGTAAGTTACCTAATCGATAAGGGAATTTGAGATTTCAATTTCCACTCATTTGGCTTTACACATATTTCATTGATTATATTACCCCAAGATTATGTGTGGAATCACTATTCATTTGATTATGTCATAATTTCCACTCCCCTTCCTGTGGATAGATTTTTTATACACATAATCACTCCATTGGTAATTCTCAAGTCATTGATATGAATTTGATAAGAGTAATTTTAACTCATTCTCCATTTGTTGAGTTAAACATCCAATTCATTGGTATTGTTTTTTACAAGAATATGTGTGAATGTCCTTTGATTGTTTTACACTGAATATCCAATCATATTTAGTGTATCTATATTTTTCACACATAATTATGTCATTGATTTATCCTTAACCTAAGGATACAACCTTTTTGAGAAATTTCATCTCAATTTACATTCCATTGAGACTTCTTTGATGATATACACCAAATCACTTCTATGAGGTGTATATAATGTACTTTGACATAGTATATCATGAATTCCTTTATTCTCATGATATTACAATGTTTTGATTACCTCAATTATTTGTATTCAAGTGTCTCTCTTTTGGTTAGAAACTCTAACCAAAATACCATTTTAAAATGTTTTAAAGAATTATTCTTCTAAATCATGCTCATTAATGTCCATATTTTAAAAATGGTTTTAAGGATTTATTTATATGGACATTAAAGTTTTAAAATTAAAACTCCTTTTAAAAGTTTCAAAGTGGTGTGGGACACTTTGATTCAAAAATATACTTTTAAATGGCTTCTTGACAAATAGTGTGACTTTTAAATGTTTTCAAGAAAAGGGGGATATTTCTCTCAAATAGTTTTGATGATTATTTTCATCTATGTCAACATCCTTCATTATTATTGATTGAGGTTAATGTGATACAATACAATCTTCCATATTGTATCGAATGAATTATGTTTGACTGTGGATGTGCTATTTTTATACCATTCATGGTTTGTGGTGAAAGTATTGACATTTCGTATGCTAGTTTAATATGAATGTTTACGTTATGTTTAAACCTTTTCATATGGGAATGCATTGGACTTAATAAGTGACGGGTGGAGCCCGCTATAGCTCCTCGATGCATCGGTAGGTCTCATGAGACAAACTAGTGTCTTGGCACAAGGCCTTGGCAAAATCTTATTTGTAGTCTTGGCACGAGGCCTTGGCTATGTGGTTATGATAGTCTGGCATTATGCATTCCATCATTATGAAAGTGGTTATTGATATTGCATGTGATCATTCGACTAGTAGAATATCCATGTGAGTAAGTAAATGGCATTATTTCATTTTACCTTTGCCATTTTATGCTGAAGTTCAAGTTTTAAAGGCTTTTGTTTTAGTTATAAATTGCCTTAAGTGTTTATGCTCATTTATGAAAGCTTCTGCTATAATGTTATCCTTACTGAGCATCCGAGCTCACCCCTTTCAATGTTTTATTTTTTTTCCAGGATTATGAAGAAGTAATTTATGAATGACCTGCAGGGATAGTATGAGGGGATATGAAGACAAGATGTTTTTATTATGATGTAATGTAAAAATTTATGGATGTATCTAGTTATTCCAAGGCTACTAAACTAATCGGTCTTTCGAGACTTGATCTTTCTCGTGATCATGCCAATGTTATGTAATTAATGAACCGACTCTGGGTAGCTGGGGTCGGGGTGTTACAACAATATTGGGAGATGAACCAGTGCCTAAGTAATATCCTACTCACTATGTGATCACTTTCCAAATCATTATAATAGATAAAGCGGCGGGTTGTTATAAGAACTAGGACATGAAGTTTGGGGTTAAAATTATAAGTGAATGGGCATGGGAGTACTGGTTGCACCACACATGTGAGGAGTTAGGAGAAGTGTTGCACCATGTCGGGTCTTTTGAATCCATATGGACATCACAATTCCACATCTACAACCAATAATAACTGGTGCTGGAGCTGTTTAACTAGGGGTCCCCTAACACAAACACTTTTCCTCTTCACTATGGAGAGTTCTACGTCAGTCTATGGATATTTACTACATTGGAGGAATTCCCCTGGATGGTCAAAAATTAGACAAGTTCCTTCCCATGAAGAATATCTGGGGGGGAGATAGAGAATGAAAACCAATTATAACATGCCATATCATGAATAAAGTGAAGTAGAAGTTAGGAATCAAGAAATGTTTTATAGAAATCTTCAACCCGGCATGGTTCGACTATTCCTCATGAAGGATGATAAGGTGAAGATTCCAGACCAAGGGAAGAAATTCCAAAATGAAGCATAGAGGGGAAAGGTATGAGCATACTAGGTGATCCTAGAAGCAGGAGAATATCAATCATGGGGGTACAACAAGGATGAGGATTGGTACCCATGAGTGTGTGATGCATCCTTTCTTTCTTCATTTTTGAGTGGGTGGATGTTTTCAGTGGGGAATAAAAGGATGGGGGTCCACCAAAGAATGATGATGATGGATAGGATAATGTAATATCATAAAAAATTCAACTTGGGAGCGCCTTCCCTAGTATGACGTTAAAGTATTCTAGGGGGCATCTCAAGGGGAGGCATTCTTAGGAGAATATGTGGACCATTCTAGATCCTACATGGCTGTATTACAGCCCACCTTAGCAGGTATGACTTTTTTTAATTCCATATGTTCTCTAGGAAATGATCTAAAAATATCTATTTTGAGTATTTACAGGGTTCAATCATTGACAGTCAATGAGGAAGGGGTCAAGATCTGGATTTCTTATCATGTAAATTTTTTACTTTAACCCCTTTCATACTCTAGTCGGCCAGATGGTGGATGACCAGTGAGGTTTACCAGAGAAAATATAATATTTGCAGAGCATCAGGGGAGGTGTTCTAGTGGACCAGATTGATGGAAAGATCCCTTTCAAACCATATCTTCCATCCTTCTTTTCCAAACACTTTGGATGCCTTCAACAGATAATGTCACGAACCAACCTTAGTCGACCCTGAACCAGTCACAAGGGCCAGCTCGCGATAAGTCACGAGAGGTGTTCCTGATCCTCCTGGTATGGTGACAAGAAACAAGGGCATCAATAGAGTACACAAGTAAATTATTTCTCCCATATATAAACAATCAAATAAACAGTTGAAAGAAATGGACAACCCAAAATACATTTATATAAAAACTAAACAGAACATTATTTGTAAAGAAAAAAAAGTACAACTAAACCAAAAACTCAACTGACCAAACCCGATAACAAACTAACTCCATGTAACCCTTCTTGGCACTCTCCAAAATAATGATCGCATGCCCCCAAGGCAATCGAACTCAAGCTGAAACCCGCACAAAGGATAAAAACATAAGAAGTCTATAGGCGTGAGTATTAAATCTTAGTAGGTTAGCCTGATATTCTATTCCCAATTCACATCCTTTAAAATAAAAGAAACATAAATTTGAAGTTATAAATACAATATTTAAAGTTATTTTTTCAAAATGGGTTCCCATGCTATATAAAAAAATTACCAGACAAAAAATTGCATGTTTTAAAAACAAGAATGCTAGTAACAATTTACAAAGAGGTGAAACTTCAAAATGATAATAGTTTTCAAGAGGGATGCTTTAAATAATTTACACTTTTAAAAAAATCACAAACACTACTGAATTTACCAACCAAACACACTTTATGCCGATGGTGAGTACAAAATAGCCAATGAGCAAAAGTCATGGGAACACCCATAGGCACTAGTTAGTTGTGAGCCCTAGGTACCTCATATCTCGGTGAAAGTAACCATAATAAATATCCATTCTCATTCACATGAGACAATAGTAGGGAGAATACCCATAACCTAGTGTTCCCCCAAAAACATCATCATCACATTTTAGTTAGTGTTTTCATCATCAAACATTCTTTGTGAAACAGGGGCCAAACCCCACGGAATCACAAGCATACTAGTACACATCTGCCTACCTAGATACCTGGGGTTTTCTTTAGTGCTCAATCAAGATACACATATTATCAAATAAATTTTCCACATAAAAATTCCATTTCCAAACCATAAAAACACAAACAGCCTTCAAACATGGTTCACATTTCGTTCATGAAACAATAAACCACTAAAAAGATTCATAAAACAATTTCAAGGTGTATAACGAGGCCTTGCACCTAAAATCCATTCCAAAATTCTCTTTTAAGGCCACAAAACCATCAATAACATAAAAAACGAGATTTGTATGCCCCAAAACCAATTAATAAATAATTTTTCATGGACCATAAAATTTCCCCAAAAGATAGAACTTTAAATACACATTGAAAAAAATTTTACAAAAAAATCAAATGCAAAAATGGGCCATTAAGACTTTCTCAAAACTATCCTTTGACCAAGGTATGAATTTAACATTAATTAAGGAGGTGTATAAACACCATTTACAACATAAAAACACATTAATAAATCCCTCAAATCATTCAGTTTACATATTCAAAAAACAACCATTTTCATATGGATGTGAAACGGGCTATTTTCCGACAACTTTGGAAAAAACATGTTGTAAACCTAAACCCATTTTCTCGTAGAACCAAATAAAAATTTTAAAGCCATATGATTACCAAATATAACATTTCTCATTATTATAATTCATTTATAAATCCAAACAAATTATTTTTAAATCAAACATAACCCATAAAATCCAACCGGAAAATTTACCGAACACATGGCATGCTCTTTTAAACAAAACAATTTATTTTAAGCACCTGAAAATAAATAAAACACCAATTGCATGCCATATTTTATAAAATCTAAATTAACATATTAAAAATAGAATAAACCAGGTTCTAAACCTTACAAAATATTTTAGAAAGATAGTGGAACATTTAAATAAACACTTGGTGTGCACATTTTGACAAAACACCACTACTTTTCACAAAACAAGGATTAAACAAGCATTCTGAACACCAATAAAATAATCCAAACTCTTAATAATAATAATAATAATATATATTATAATAAAACAATAATTACGTGATGAATCTTAAAATATAAAGGCATGTTCAAGGGTTATCCTACCTCAAATTCTTGGCGTAATGGAACACACACCCAATATCACCATCTGAGGGTTTCAAAACCTTAAACCTATGATGAACAGAACCAAATGAAAAAAAAAACCTATAAAAAATCATAGTATATAATAACCCTAGGTCATCATGAATAGTGGAGATTATAAAACCAATAAATAAAGAAAGGAAGAAGAAGAGGGGGGAGAAGGGAGAAGGAATCTCACCTTTTCAACTAGAAAACTCTTCTTCATCCATTAGATATTCACCCTTAGAGAAAAGGTAATGGGTTTAAAAATCATGGAGTGTCATATAAGGTCACTAAAAACCTGGTAAAGATTAATTGTGTGAATAATAGTATGAATAGAATGCGTTATGGATGAAATAATTTACGTTCATGATTCAGGATGATTTGAGAGACATTGAGAAGTTTTCCCTAATACGAGACTCATATGAGCTTCAAAGAGGTAAAATCGATACTAGGGGTGTAGATAGGTGTATTTGCTTCACATGGGAGTTAGAATCATCAAAGAATATTAAATATGGATTTAGATATAAAATAAAAATATTACTTTTTAAAACTGGAAATTGGCCCATGGGTTGGCCCAATACCTAAATAAGTAACCTCAATTCACCATGCTTATAAATTTATAAGGGGTAAACAAGGATATGGTTGTTTTAATATGTTAGTTTAGGACAAGTGGGAATTTTAATGAGTCAAAAATTAAAAAAAATTATTGATTTATAAAAGAAACAATATATGTTTTTAAATCTGGAAATGGGCTCACGGTTGGCCCAAATCATGAAGTAGCCACCCTTTCTCCCAAAACTCCTAAACAAGCAATGGAGATCCCAAATTAGGGTGATTATAAATATATGGTAGTTTAAAACTCAAAATTTATCTCACATAGCACCCAATAAAAGGATTGATATTTTCAATGAACCAGATCAAAACCATGACATGAAAAGAGAAAAAACCTGAGTGTGACAGTTATATTAGAAGCTGTATACAGAAGATCGTTAATAATGAAACCCCGACATCCTCCATCAGCTATGGGTATTTTTATGAAAAATATCATTAGATATACCATAATATTTCCACCTACAGATGTTGATTCTGACCTATCAACAAAATATGCTAAGCACTGGGTGGAGGCAAAACTAGAGGCAATTTTACAAAGTCGCATTTGAAAAATTGAGCTAGTGGATCCAGGGTGGAAGAATAGTATGTGGGATTCCAATCAAGGGATAATCTAGGAGGAAACCTAGGTATAATGGACAAAAAGATATGTATCTTCGGTATGGACATCATAGGGCGCAGCCACACCTCCACCTACTGATGAGGGGTTGTTCCGAAGGCGGCCTTCAGCACCAACTAAAGAAGCCCCTAAAAAACAAAAATATTATCCAATATAGCTAACTGTTGGTGCCATTTTCCTGACCATCTTATCTTCTTAGAGGACATTACAACAATCATTATCAACTAAGAACCTAATTTAGAAACTAACATGCACTGGTCTTGAACTACTATAATTCTGGTGTACTAATGTGGTGGACTTGGTGAACTTTCACTAGAGGCATGCATACTTAACATCCATGGACGTCTTTCCATGAACATACGGGTGGTATGAAGAACCAAATCTCCTAGTGATAGTGATGATCGACTAAGAGCATGATCTGAAATATATTTCATCTGAGGATGACAACAATTATGAAGGTGAATAAAAAGAAGAGGATGAAGAAGGAAGATATGACGAGGAGGAGGAGGAGGAAGAAGAAGAAGTGGTTAAGGATAAAGAGCCTAGTGGGAGGGAAACCCATGGGATAATGGCTCATCAAGTGAGTCCCTTGGAGAGTTTCGAGATTATAGGATCTAATAAGGGGCTTTCCAAACATCTTGAAGTATGTATCTACTTATATCTCCCCTGGTCTCTTCCCTTTTCAGAACTTAGATCCACTAACAATAACTTCTTCTTGTATAGGATTACATCAATTTTGATCAAGGATTTTATAATTTTAATGGTGAGGATGTAAGGATTGATGTGGAGGGATGTACCCCTAAGCCTACATCTGTATCTAAGCCAAGAAATGTGTCTGTCATGGCCGAGGTGGCCAGTGGAGGGTCAGATGAGGGGGAAAATAGACAACCTTGGAATCCCAAGATGCTCCCATTATCCATAAATATCTAGTACTGATAATAGAAGTAAGAATAATTGAGGGGTCTCTAGTGGTGGAAGTCCCTATAGTGACCCGAGAACTTGATTCGGTAGTGCTTACTTATCATAAGTATCTACCTTCACAGACCTATATCCATCATTTTGAGATTAGGTTTACTAAGGTTTCTATCCCATGAAGTGATAGTGAGACTACACACCTGACAAACTAATGATTCTAGGACATTAGTGAGGCCTCCTGATTGAGGCACCTGTCTATGAAGAGCTTATCATTCAAGATGATATGGACATGAAAATAGAGGAGAATAAGGTTGTGGATATAAATGGCGCCATTGATAGGGAATATCCCAAAACTGAAAGAGGTGAAATTCAAGAGGAAGAAACAAGTGACGATGTTGGTCCACATGTTATAGAGCCTAGTCCCTTGGAGAGGATGCTAGAGGAAGATCCTTCTACTAAACTCATGTCCATCTTTCTTTAAGATGATCTTAAGGATCCTGAGAAGCTGGATGACTCTGATCTTGACACAAATGAAGAAAGTTTCATGACTTGGTGTAGGTTATGGAAATGAATAAATAATTTCTTTTATACCTTTGAGGCATAATGGTTGAGCCAAATATGGTCACTCCACACCTATCTACACTGACTCTTTTCCGGAGGGGTGGATTCTCAGAATATTTATATGATGATTCGTGATTATTGAGCTGTGAAGATGTAGGAAAGCAATCAACATTTGGATGTTTCCTAGTTACAAGAGAAACATGAAAATATTTGACAACTCCAAGATGCCAGACAGAAGATCCAGGGCATAGATGAATAGACAAATGAGTGAACCTCCTTCATCACTGATTAATCCGAACCTATCATATGAATAAAGGTCCAACTGGTGCAGGTCCAAGAGTTGCTAAAACAGGTGAGCCATCAAGTAGATGACATACGAACTAAATATTATAGGGAAATGATCAGGACTGATGAGCTTCTCTCTACATTCATTGATGAAGAGAGATATCTCAAATGAAAGTATACAACTTTCCTTTCCCGATGTGCTCTAGTGCACGAATGGGATAATGACATGGGCGTTGGAATCTATCTGAACAATGGGGAATGAGAAATGTGTGAATCATGATACGAAAAAAATTTATTATAGGGAGAGTGATGTCATGATATGTGATAAATAATAACCATGTTAGACAACATAGTATCCATATTTCTTAGCATGAATGGGTAAAACATGAGGGTCGACCACTAATCATGTTCGAAAAAAAGACCTATCTTGAATTGTCATCCACAGTCTTCCAGGGCATTATCCTAGGACATTGCACATAGTTTATGGTCACACTCCCTAGACCCTTTCCAATAATTTAAAGTTGTTTTTCACAAAATATAAAATGTTCTAAAGAATTTGTGTGGTATATAGGGCAGAAAATCGACATGAATGGGGGCCCAATGAGGCCTTTATACCACACAAAGACAAAGAAATAGATGGGAATAAGGAATATGTGACTTGGAAGGAGACAAATACAATGTGACTTAGGGAATAAGGGGACCAAAACCACCCCACATATCCTAGTGAGGTTCCTATTTTAAGGTCATATATTTTGGACCAATAATCCCTTGTACAGCTCGACCACATTAGTACCCACCATACCGGTGCTCCTAAGTCCAAATGATCCATGCCCGGTGTAGGAAATAAGGGATATTATAAGAGTTTATCATACATGTGCAAGCACACATTAGGGGTGACATAAATGACAAAATCCAACTATGATATGAGGATGTAAAAAGGAGGTAAGTCGATACTTCCAAGGTCTAGATAAAATGGGTGAACTGATAGAAGATAATAAACTGTTGACCATGTTTTAAATACAAGGATCCTAACCATACCATCTAAGAATGGGGTGAGCAAATGAAAAATTGACTTTTAAAAAAATTCAAAACAAAATATTTTTTATTTGCTACCTAAGATCCACTAGGGAGTCAGCCCAGGATAGGAGGTGAGCCAACACAGCATGAGACTACCATCGATAGGGGTCCACCTATATTTAAAGGATGATGGAAGACCCAAACTGAGGAGGAATCAAAGTGTAGAATGAAAATACCAAAAGAGTGGGATTAAAAACCAAGTGTGAAAATAGTTTAAGGTCATATAGCACAGACCATGTAAAATTGTTTAAAACCATGTTTCTTGGACTAATGTAAAATGTTCAGTCATAGAGTATGAACACAATGTGTGGGAGGTAAAACCTGATGTGAGTAAAAACATGGAGGCTCACATGATGCATACACACCTTAAGATGAACTGTATGAAATTGAAGGTCATAATGTTGGGACCATAAATGGGGCCAAAGAGACAAAAACATTAATAAACCTGTGGTTGGGCCCGAAGACAACATATATGGTCATTGCTACGTATCCCATGAGGATAGGAATAAATTTTCATACAGTTTTGAAACATAGTGTAGTAGTATACTAACATTGGTGGGGAAAAACCTCTCTGGTAAGGAAGCTGAAGCATCCCATAATTATCATGGGGTATCCTGAACATGTTCAGTGTAGGGTCAAAGTTTCATGTCATGCATTGAGGATATCAACTATTAATTTATGGTCATAAATATTGGACCATAAGGGAGGCACTCCAATAGTAATATTAATAATGTTATGGTATAGAGGCACTGATGTGAATGAGGACCATGGATCACCACGGACACCACATGTGCATTCCTGAGGAATTTCATTAACAGTTTAAATTCACATTGCTTTGACTATACTAAGGCCAGAGGGGAAAAAGAGGAATAATCATTCCAAGGATATACATGTGACATGAAAGGGGTAAAATACAATGTGAATGAGGGAAGAAATAAAACACATATCACATAGAAACCTTTAGATAAACTACATACAATTTAGGGTCATAGATCTTGGACTGTGATCAAGGACAATGGCCTAATGTTTTGAATGAGATTGCGACTAGTCCTCAGTGATGGTGTGTTTCGGCATCACTACGTATCCCATAAGGATGGAAATGAATACAAACATAGTTCTTGAGAACAAATACAGTTTAACATCATCCATTTTGGTCGTTAGTATTAGTTTAAGGTCTTACTCTTTGGACTATGGGGAGGCTGTCTAAAATGGGTAGGCGTAGTATGGTGTAATACAATCCTGACATGAATGAGGAACTAAAAGAACTCAATGCCACACCACAATCTTATGATGAGATTTTGGATAATATCCCTAAATAAATTAGTATGGAATGGATGGAAGGAACATCCGATGTGAATGGTCCAAGGAGGATCACATGACAAAGATGGGGCCTAAGGGAGAAGGAAATAAGCAGAATTTAATTTGAGGATGGGCCCAAAGATGAAATGTCTAGGCATCACTATGTATCCCATAAGGATGGTAATCATGCCACATGTAGTTATTGAATGAAATATCTTTGAGGAGGTATTTCCCTTACAAATAAAGGGTGGGTATATATTTTTTATTGTGTTTTTTGTTCTTCGTTCTTATTTTTTTGAGTGGCTGGACCAAGATGAAGAAAATGAGCACTGCTAAGTATCCTATGGTCAAAAGAATAAATCAATATTTAGTTCATAGCAGATGGAATGGTGGATGAAAAATTCTAATAGCAACATTCTCTTAGGAGAGAACACCACCATGTTGTGTCAGTTTTCATTGTGTGGCCATCACGGTGGTGCCGCATTTTAAGGTCGTGTGATAGGACTGGTCTATAAAGTTTATCATCATGTAGTGTGGACAGTAGTTTATATACATTTTATCATCATGAGTCTAGTAAAATGGGGGAAGAGATATTCCAAAGGGGATTTTTATGGCATGAAAAAATAATCTAACATGAATGAAGACCACAGAGGCCTGTACCACACCATATACTCCCAAGGGAAAACTCAGGCCAAGGAGATGAAAGGTAGAATTTATGGATGTGACTAAGGATGAAATATCTTGTAATTACTACATATCCCATAAGGATAGGAATCATTCCATACATATTTCTTGATCACATCAGGGTAAGAGTCTAATGCTGAAAGCGATGTCCTATCAGATGAGAACACCATCGTGATTCTATGCAGTTTAATGTCATTACAGCTAGGATTGTACAGTTCTAAAATTAAGGTCATATAATTTAGATCATAAGGGGAGGGAAACTCTGATGGACATTTGCAGTGTGGAGGGGTGATAAAACTAAACCCGAATGATGGTGTAAGTGGTCCAATGTCACACAGAAAATTCTCAAGAGAACCTACATATAATTTAAAGCCATGATTCATAGACATTAAGGGAGAGGGTTATCCAAAAGAAGGGGAATGTGTAGCATAGTAGGAATAGCCCAAATTGGATAAGGGGTGTAAATTCCAGTGCCCCAAAACACATCTTCAAGGGATACCCACACACAGTTTAATGTTTTTATGCTTGGACTTAGGCACCCAATTTTACATTGTGTGCTTGGGATTCAGGATTGATGGAAGTGCTTATCAAGTGGAAATATGTTGCATGTCAAGGTGATGAACTTGATGTGAATAAGGACCAGGAAGGCCCATCTCCAAGACACATATTCAGGAGGAGACTTGCATACAATTTAGAGCCATGATTCTTGGACTATAGGGTCTACAAATAGTGTATGGTCATAATGCCTAGACTTGCTGTAAATAGTTTAAGGTCATGTTGCCTTGATCATAGGATCTTGGTTTAAGGTCATAAATATTGGACTATGATCAAAAATGGATTCAAGTAGATATGTGTAGTATGGTGGTATTAAAAACCAAATGTGAATGGTGGAATATGAGGCCGCAACACCACATGAAACAATCGGAAGAGAATCCTTCATATAGTTTAGAGTCATAATGCATAGACATAGGGATCAGTTTAACATCATGTGCATGGGATGTAAAATGTTTTTTAGTTTACCATTGTGAAACTAGGATTATGGTGAGAGTAATATTCGCAAGAGAGTTGTATGGCGTAGCCATTATAACCTGACATGAATGAGGGCTAGGAAGACACCATACCACACCATGTACTCCCGAGAGAAACACATTCCATGGGGCTGATTGGTTGTAATTGTGGGTGGGAACAAAGATAAAATGTCCGTGTGTTCCTACATATCCCATAATGATGGTAATCTAGATATGCATAGTTCTTGATCATGCTCGGGTAGAAAACCAGTGTTGGAATTGATTTCCTCTCAAATGATAACATCACGGTGCTGTTGTGCAGTTTAAAGTCATTACAACTTGGACTGTATGATTCATAGTTTATGGTTATAGAATTTGGACCATAAGGGCTATGAATATCTAATACGTGGGTACAAACCCTACCAAAACTCCTAATACCATGTGATTCATGCTTGGCGTGGGAACTAGGAATAATGTAATTCATTTTATATCACATGGAAGAACACAACAAGGTTAAGGGAATACCATGTGAGAAAGTCCCGATGATACTGAACTTCCCACTCAACGTAAGAAAATACATGGAGTGGAAACACCGGCTTTCTAGAGTTCCAATATAACATAGGGAAGTGTAAAATGTGAATCATGGAAACCAATATATAGAACACAATGAGGGTAGTGTTATAATGGAGGATAAAAGTTAGAAATGTTCGAAACATAGTATCCATATTGTGTTACTTTGATTGGGGATAGAAAAATGAGGGTCAATCGCAGAACAAGTTCAAAACACAATACAAGTCTCAAAATGTCATCCAAACTCTTCCGAGACATTAGCCCAAGATAGTAGGTGAGCCATTGTGGTCAGGCATAATGTTGTTAGGGGGTCCCTTCAAAAATTAAAGATTATGGGGTTCCAAATAAAGAGATACATGATTCATACAGATTTAATTAGAGAATGGAAATGAAAAATCCAACAATATAGGTCCCATGCCCTGGAACATCAGAGAATTTCAGTGGGAGGACACAACTAGACATGGGGTAAAAGACCCTGGTATTGAAAATAGTTTAAGGTCATATTTCTTGGATTAAAGGTTCTTAGTGTAAGGTCATCAATTTTAGACCATTGATGAACAGTTTTTCATAATGTTCCTGGGACATGCCCATGCAGTTTAACATAATGTGTTAAGGATGCTACAATAAAGGTTAACATCATGTCCTACGGATAAAAAATTAAAGGCATTCTGGGAGGGATGTTCATTATGATAAATATATATCCTGACATGAATAAGGACCAAGGGGTCCGTGCCACACAACAAAATTCTACGAGGGATCCCTACATAGTTTAATGTGATGAAATTTAGACATGGGTTATCATTTTAAGGTCATGTGTCTAGGACGTAAATCCCTAGTTTAAGGTCGTATAGTTTGGACCATTGGGATTTTGTATCCCCTTCCATTTGGGTACAAACCCTACCAAAAATCCTAAGACAATGTGAGCTGTGATCTGTATTGGAAATAATGAGTGGAGAGGATTTCCATGAAACATTGATGTGCATTGTAGGGGTAGGAGAATTTGGGCTTGATATTTCCCAATGATGTTGACCTACTTACTCAACATGAATTGGTGCATGGAGGGGTAACACTGGGGGTGTTTGAGTTCCACTAGAACATGAGGAGGTGGAATATTTGAATCATGATGCCCAATATATGAGATGCAATTAGGGTTGTGTAAAAATGGAAGACAACACTTGACCATGTTTTGCACACAACATCGATATCGTGTTACCTAGAATGGGAACAAAAAAATGTGGGTTGACTGTTTACCATGTTAAAAAAGAGGGTCCTGTCTCAAAATATCATTCAAAGTATTCTGAGGTGTTAAAAAAGAATTTTAGGTGATCCATATGTCTTTAAATCATACCGTTAGGGGTTCCCTTCATACGTGGAATATGATGGAGACCCTGATAAGGAGATACATGAAGCATGGAGATGGAATGATATAATTTCCATGAATAATCCAACAATTCAGGTTTTATACTACAATGCATATGAAAACATCAATAAGGCATATTAGATAAAGGGATTCATACCCATTTCTGGATGACAGAGTACCTCAGGTAGTTCTTGGATATGGAATGCTAGTAAACCAGTGTAAAATGGAGAGGATGAGGAGCAGGGGTACCCTGATAGGAATGAGTATAATGAATCTGTTAAAAATTGACATTGAATGAGGACCAAAGTTGTCCATACCGTACCATAAATTCCCAAAGAATACCTATGAACAATTTAATTTCATGATGCATGTACTTGGGATTCTAGTTTAAGATCGTAGAGTTAAGACCATAGCATAGGCCAAAAGAGCCAAAAACATTAATGAACTTGTGGATAGACCTAAATAAAAAATGTTTGGGAATTACTATGTATCCGATAAGGATGTGAATAATGTAGTACATAGTTCTGGAATTCCATTCAGTATAACATCATGAGGTAAGGATGAGGGCCACTTACCGTTTAATGTTTTGTAGGTGGAACCATCCATGTTGTACAGTTTAGCATCAGGAAACTGGGAAACTGATGGTGCTATGTAGTTAAATGCCCTATAGCTAGGATTGGTAACTCTGTGTAGTTTAACTTCATACAGTGAGGGTGGTGACTATTACCAAGTTTAAAGTCATGAAACTAGGATGTTGGTAGTAATATTCAAGTTTTACATCTTGCAGCTTGGACATTTCATCTGTTTAATGTCATTCAAGATACAATACCCAGATCATGAAAAATACTTTTTGAGGAACTTGTAATTGGTTAGAAGAGTAATATACTCTCCATCCATGGTCACCATAGAATACGCACCATTGGTATAGACCTTGTGAATTACATATTTTCCTTCCCACTTGGGTTCCAAATTTTATGGCTTCCTGTTAGGTATTATAAACATCCTTAGAGCTATTACTGTATAACCTTGATGGAAGGAGTAGATATGAAATTTCTTATGGAAGGCTCAGGCTATACTGTTCTTTTACCTATCTAGATTATGAAAATCCTAGAGATTATTCTCCTATAGGGCTTCTAATTTATCTAGATGAACCTCATCTATCTTTTTTGATATCTTTTTTTCATAGATTTTTGTGCGAAGTGATAAAATATGAATCTAAATGGGAAATATTTCCTCTATTCCATATACCAATGAGTATAAAGTCACCTAGGTGGAATTATATGTTTTATCTGAAAGGCCCAAAGAGCATTGAGGTTCTTGTACAACCAAATTTTCTAATTCTGATCATCCACATTCTGTAGGATGTTGTAGAGGGCCTTGTTGAATTCCCTGATCCTCCCATTTTAATATTCATGGTGGTGGGAAGTATGGTTGGACCAGATGCTATACTTAGTGTCAAATTTCTCCATTTTATTTGATCAAAAATTAGTTCTTTTATCGGTGACAATAGTGTGAGGGACTCTAAATCGATGGATGATTTTTGAGCTCACAAACTGAACAATAGATCAGGCCTTGACTTTATTGAGTGGAATCGCTTCTTCCCACTTGGAAAAAAATATGTCATTGTAAGAATAAACCTACACTGGTGAGATTTCACTTACTGATATGGTCCCATGATAGTAAGTACTTAGATAGAAAAGGTTCCAGAGTACATGTCAGTATGTAGGGGCTTTGGAGGTCGATGGAATAATTTTGGCTTGAATATGGAATGTGTGGTACCTCTTGGTGAACTAGATATAGTCATGAACCATAGTGGGATAAAAGAAGACTAACCTTTGGATCTGGTGGGAGAGATTCAACCTTAACTGATGAGCTCCACAATAACCAGCATGAATATACTACATAACATGGGGAATCTCATATCCTTGAATGTAGCGAAGGATAATCCCATCAAACCCCTATTTGTAGAGAGTCTGCTTAAGGATGGGACCAATTTGGAGGGTGTACTGCACTGCACGTTGGTGGATTCACGTACATTCAGATCTATCTAGTGGGATATTTTCATACTAGAGATACTGAAATAAGGTATTAATCCAAAAGGGGGTCTCTTAAGTTGCGGTCTGATCTGGTGGTAATAATGTGGAGTCAACATATGTAAGTTGGCTTAACCGCTGGTTGTCATCATTGTATGGTTTGACATAAGCAATGACTCTTTGATGTGTGTTATAGATAATATTTCCAATTTTTTTTCAAATCAAATTTATGGATTTAAACCCATCCAATTTGAAATTTCATGTGGATTTCATAATTATTAGAATAATGAAATGTTTTGAGCTTAATTGTGAAAATGCCATAATTTTGGACTTTCAAGTATTTTTAATTTTTTGATGTATTCCGGGATAGTAGGTAAAGGAATCTTCATGCCACGAGTCAAGTAATCTGGTGCGACAATGGATTTTGGATAAAAGAAGCAAAGATGAAAACTAAATAAGAGCGCCTACATGTTGTGTAATGATAGTACACGTCATGACATTTTCAAAAATAATTTTCCACACAAGGTATTCCATGACTTTAGAACACACCGTTAAGAAAAATTACACATCGTGTACCCTTTGTACACATCTTTTAGTGAGTCAACCAGTCAAACCAATGTACGATATTCATGGGACGAGGTAGAGAAAATGGATATAGGGTACACATCGTGTACCCCATGTACAAGTCGTGACCCAGTAGATGCGTTGAAAAAAATGAAATTAATACAACCCAATGTTTTGACATGGATTTATATAGAAGGAACCCCCTTTACACTGTTTTGGAGAATTATGGATGAGATGGAGTAGCAGGAAACCACCGAAACACCCCCAACCATTTAGAGACATTATTATCCACAGTGAATGTTGAGATCATGATAGAGATCTGGACTATTGAGGCTGCAACAAAGATGTTGGAGGTTGTCCAACCGATATACAGCTAATCCCCAAGTGGTTTTAAATGGTGACACCTGACAGCCACTCTCTTTTGAGATTCGTTCTTATCGTTTAATTTCTCTTTGAATTTCTTTTGAATGAATAATTTTGAATGAAAGCGATCATTTTCCTTATTTTTTATATTTTTCATCAAATTAGTTTGGATCGTTGCTCCATCTATGATTAATTCAATCGATTTATTTATTTAATCTTCTTCGACAAGATCTTATCATTGATCATAGTGGTTTTGATTGGGTTTTGTTCCTTAGAGATATTCAAGTAATTTAATCACTTCAATAGGAAGTGCAAAAATCATATTAAGATCTTAATATGATATCTAAATAAATTTGAGTGTTCAACGGGGGATCCATGGGGTGTATTTGGGAATTAATATAGAAACATATTTTTAAAAAAGGAAGACGGAAGTGTTTGAGAGGGTGAAGTTCTTCCATGAACACTATTTTAAATCATGATTTAAAACCCACTTTATCTTTATTTCACTTTCTTTTAAATTTATATTATGTTTTCAAACTATTAAGAAAATCCTCCAATTTCAACTTATAGAAAAAATATATCAAATAATAGTGACCGTATTTTTACTCACACTGCAACATCATCCTAGGAAAACCCTGTGGTCACCACTATGATACCTTTTAAAGGGTGAAATATTGACTGGGGTTATGCAACTAAAAACCCTAGCATCAATGCACCACGTAGATGAATAGACCATCTTTATTAGGCTCTACAAGAGCTGTGGCTAAACTGGAAGGGGAATATGCATAGACATTATGTTACTGAGGAAAATGAGTTATCTATATCCAAGAAGGGGTATGGTCCATCAGCTGATGAGTACATTCTAGTAGAGGCAAAAGTTCTGGATTCCTAATGGCATAGTCTCCATTGATCTTCTTAATGAATAGATCAGAACCCCTTCCACATGTAGGTGGGAAACTCCAATCTCGAGGGCCATATCAAGACCAATAATGAGAGCCTAATACTCTTACTCATTATTAGTGAAGCCTTAGATAGTAATAATGATTATAGAAAGATATACTGTGTTGGCTTGATGAAGACAGTCCCCATGCCTACTCTGTTGAGCCTCGGATTGTTGAGCCTTCAACTGGTTGGGCTTTAGGAGGCGCCATCGAAGTGAATCTGCCATCATGGAATAGCCTGATAAACTAAGATGATGGCCTCATCTAGAAAATCATGATCCAGTGACTAATCTGTGAGGTCCATATGAGTGGCCAGAAAGTATTCCAAAGCCTAACCCATGATGACCTTCTACGGGAAAAACCTGATGTCGAACTACTAAAGGATCACCACCCAATGATCTAGATGGTTTGTCAGCATGGGGAAATTCATGATATACATTAATAGATCCATACAGGACACCATATGTATCTATTTATGTTTCAGATAGTTCCACAACTATTTTACTACAAAAATCAATGCGAGGAAGCTCTTTTCGATAAGAGAGTACATGGTCTCCATGTAGAGGAGCATACAACTAAGATAATATAAACTATTCTCTATCCATTAATTGTTCTTCGGAGTGGGTGGGGAACAGAGTTATCATTTTAGGGTAGTCACATAGTGGAGAAATTACTTCACAAAGATGGGTGGAATTAGAAATAGAGGCTATAGAAAATACTACTTGATCTCCTCAAATGCAGCATGTCACACTTCATCCCATTTGTAGACGACGCCTTTCTTCATGAGCCTAGAAAAGGGATTACACTTACCAGCTAGATTCATGATGAATCAGAGTATGTAGTATAATTCACCATGAAATCCTTTGAGCTCCTAAATGATTCTTAGAGGATGAATTTGGATGATTTACTTTATCTTATATTTATCGATCTTGAAGACACTATATCTAATTAAGAATCTAAGAAACTTTCTACAGAAATCCTGAAAGTGAATTTCAAGGGGTTCATCTTTAAATATTGGGAGCATAGGAATCCAAACACATTATTAAGGTCTTTGAGATGGTCCTAACACTAATGGTATTTAACCACCAATTAATCCACATAGAAATCCACTAGAATCCCATGAATCAGTTTGAAAATCTGGTTCATAGAACACTGATAGGTGGCTTCTGCATTCTTCAAACTGAAAGGCATTACCGAATAGTAGAAGATCACTTATGGAACCCTGATGGAGGTGTACTCTTCATATTAATGATCCATTTAGATTTGATTATATATGGAATACCCATCCATGAAGGACAGAGAATGGAATCCAGTTGTGGCATCGATCAACAACTGTGTTACTAGAAGAGGGAAATCATCATTCAAACAATGGAGATTGAGGTATTAAAATTCGATGTAGACTATGATATGTATTTTATTGTTCCTAATGGGAATGATGTTGTCTAACAGTATAGGGTATTATAATTCCTTGAAAAATTTAGATTTGATGCGCTTATCAAATATGTCCTCTACCATGGAATTATGAGAGTGGTGCATACTCCTGGGAGGCTGTTTGAACCCGTGATGAATCACATGGAGGCCAAGGAGATGGATGGAAACATGAGGGTATAGTCCTAGAATCTCATCATTGATCCAGTAAAATAAATCATGATGCTACTTTATGAAATATTCATACAATTTATGTTCATCCGTAGGCAGAACTATGCTAATTAGTGTTGTCCTACGATCTGTCTCAGTGCCAAGGTTCAGCTAAACTAACTCATAAATCGTGGTGGGAACACTTTCCTAGAATTTGGGAGTAGAATCCTATAACTCTCCTTCATTATCTAAGATATGGGAATCAATGGGGGGAGATAGTTCATCCAAGCTTTCTGATTCTGGAGGAACACTGGTGCCAACTTGGACAGATGTGGGATATTCACTAGGAGACTCATACAGTACTGAAACCATGATAACAAAGGTTATCGACCTAGATCCATCAGAACCTTGACTGATGGGTCCACGCTTGATAATGTCAAATTAGTGGTGGTAGGTTGGTTTTTTCTAATTCAACCCATCACGGTTGAACAAGCATGTCTAGAGATAAGATGTAGCAATAGGGAGAATGTCCTGATATCTGATAGGGGTAGGGGGTTCTTGTAGTACCCAATCCTTTCCTGTGTATGAGTATGGAGTGATCATCCAATGTTACTTTTACCTTGGAATGCATCTCCCCCTCATCTCAAAAATAACAATGTAGTGGCCCAAGTCTGGGGTTATTTCCTCTAACTGGTGAAGAGGAAGGATGAAAGCATTTTCCAAGCCCACCTATGGGTCAAACACCATGCCAGTGTGCTCAACCTCATTGGTATGAACCCATTTATCCTTCCTAGTGTATTTTATGGAATCTAGATAATGGGATTCATAAGAGGAAAATAGAGATGCATCACCTTGGAGCACACCCACTCGACCATTGAGGGATTACATGAGACATTGGTGATATGATGAGGGGAAATGACAAGTATGGCTTCTCTCCGAGAGAATGCACCTCACATGTCATCGAACTTTTCAAATTTTCAGACTGTTATGTCTGTGTCAGCTCACCAAATGGATGTCCCCATCGTCTGGCTGACCCCTGATCTTGTTGTTCATGCTGGTTTCATCTCTCTAGTGGATCCACTAAATGGATCATTCAAGGATTCTCTTTGTAGCTCACTCTACGACGATCACCGCCCCTGGTTCCTAGAGGTGTGTGCGGTACCTATGAAGTTCTCAGAGGAAGATGACAGTCTTTCTCTAGGGTTTCCAATTTCATATTTTTTAGAGGCTAAGGTGATCATGAAATGGACTTTTTTGGCTCATTTTGGCATTTTGAGACCCTCCCTAGTGTCGTTTCAGCATCTTTTTCTTTCATGGGGCCTTCTTTCTCTAGTTAAAATTTCATCTTTCCACAGGAGATCTTTCTTCCTGATATTATCTATAGAAGTGGAATTCATACTTGTTTGGTGTAGGTACCCTAGAGCATTTGGGAGATGGTGTTTCAACCTCTCTCTATGGTCTATGGATGCTCATAAGGTTAAAAAGGATAACACTGTAGCGGTTTGGGTCCACCTCCTGGGGCTTCCTCTCCCCTTATAGAATGGATGGTTCCTAAAGGTGATCAGAGATGCTCTTGGTAGATTTCTATGCTCTGTTGTTAGGACTTCAAGTGTGTGGGGGGGGGGGGTGTCGTATTGGCTCATATCTATGTAGAATTGTATACCTCTCTCCCCCTCCTTTGAAAATGTATCTTCATGTGTAGGACAATCTCATATGGAACCACGAGATTCATTTCCCAGTGATCCCTCAGTTCTACTCTCACTGCCTCTTGTGGGGGAACTCTCTCTAGGTATGTCATAAAGGGAAGCAAGGATAAGGGATTATTCCTCCCAAGTATGTCTACTCTATAGGTATACGACCGTCATATCCTCTTCATCCCTCTTCTGAGGTTGGGGCATGGGACAACCCGAATGCTATTGAGGTTTCAAAGCCGGTTCTCCTATCCCGGATTTTGGGCTTAGCTCTATCTTCTGGGAAGTCCTTCAATGCAAGCATGGAGTTGTTCCAGGTGATTGTTCCTTTCATTTCCAGAGGAGTGTCTCCTATCCAGAACGGTATGTCCCTGCACCCTCTTCTTTCTTATCTTTGGAGGGATGGGGCCAGGCAGGCGTGCACGTTTCGGCTTAGGCCTTTTTCTTCAGTTACTATGGATCTACCTCCATTTTCTAGCATTTAAACAAAGTCATATTATAATTTTTTGGTCATCCCCTTGAAAATGGATTTTTCCAACTACATTGAACAGTCAGTGCTATCTCTCAAATGGTCCGACCAGGATTTGCAGCTTGTTCTCCAGACCTCCTTCAATAAAGAGACTGAGGTGTCAACCTAGATGGTCATCAAGGAGTCATCCATAGATGGTTGTGTTGACCAATGTTTCTCACCTTGAAGTTGGGGGATCTTTCAAGAGGGAGTGTGTATGCACTCCCAAGCAAGGAAACACAAGGAGGTCTCATCCTCCCACTTCATTCTAGCCACTAGCTTATGGGCCAACACCATAGCACTATCCTTACAATGAATCCTACAATTATCTTTGACACTCATGGACTTGGAGATCAGGTTATTTATGACTTTTTATCCTCAATTATTAGGAAAAACAAGGATAACATAGTGGCTATTATAGAACCAAATCAGAACTCAGGCAGAATTCAGGGTTTCATGTGAAAGATTAAGATGCACGGATATTTGCATGATGACCTAATAAATTTCCATATCTCGATCATTTGGAACAAGAATATAGTTGTGGAGCTTGTCCATTTGGGCGACCAATTCATCACTACAAAAGTGAGTAAATTTGATTTCTTTTACTTCATGACCATTGTGTATGGGAGCTGTGATCATCTTCAACAGAAAAAACTTTAGAGTGACCTCATCTGTTTTTCTCTTGGTAATCACCCATGGTTTGTTGGCGGGGACCTTAACATCGTTTCCAACCCAGACGAAAAGAAGGGTCGAGGACCTTTTCATAGGACATCCAACAGATATTTTTCATAGTTCATGGCTTTTAGGGGTCTCATTGATCTGGGATTCTCAGGCAATTACTTTACATGGTGTAATAATCAAAGGGGCCATCATTGATTGTGGAGAAGGGTGGACAGATGTCTGGATAACATGGAGGAGGTCTCCAAGTTCTCTAAATCAAATGGGAGTCACCTGGTTCATGGAATCTTAGATTATTCCCCCCTGTTGGTGTCGATTTCCTCTAGGTAGGACCATCGGGGAGTATTTCACCTCTTCTAGTAGTGGGTCAGCAAACTATGATACTATGACCTGGTTCATGGCATTTGGAATTCTCCATGATAGGGTGATCCATGGTCCTCTATCCATTATATTCTTTATCTCCTTATATCAAGTCTCCAAACATGGGTGAAAGATATCCCAAGGGTTGATAGTGAGATTAATGTTGCCATGCAGGAGGTGGAGAGTCTTGAAATGCATCTGGAAGAGGGGTGGGATAACCGAATCTTCGAACATCTGGCTAGCTGAATAGTGGCTCTGTCTTCATTGATAATTTCTCTGGATCGATCAGCTAGGGAGGATTTGAGGATTAATTGGATTTGGGAGGGAGATAGAAATACTGGATTTTTTCCATGCATATATTAAATATAGGAAGAGACCTATCAAACCAAACATCATTTTGGACGATGGTTCCTATAGGGATGATAGGGATATCATGGGATGTATGGCCCTATCCTATTTCATAGATTTTCTGGATGGTCCCAATAGTCATATTCCCAATGGATATATAGGAAATGATACTGGGATTTTTGATGTGATCTCCATATGTGTCTCAGACAAGGATACTGAGGAACTAAGTTCTTCCCCAGATGAAATGGAGATTCACAAAGCTATGCTAAACCTCCATCCAAACAGTGCCTCAGGACGGGATGGGTTCCAAAGATCTTTTTACAGAGCATCGTGGGATGTGGTGGTGGAGGATCTTATTTCGTATATTCAAGATTTCTTTAGGGGAGGTAGTTTTCTGTGGATTGCTTGAGCCACCAATATGATTCTCATTCACAAAAAAAATAAACCCATATTCCATCATGCATTACATGCCAGTTTCCAAGTGTATCTTATCTTACAAAATCCTTTCATGTGTTATTAATGCAGGGCTCTCAATGCATCTTCTAAAGTGTATCTCCTTGGAAAAACATGGATTTGTGAGGGGTAGATCTATTCAAGGTGCTATTGCCCTGGCACAAGAAATGATTAGAGATATAAACCTCAAAACTCGAGGGTCTAACATGGCTATCAAAATTGACATGAATAAAGCATATGATCAGGTGGGGTGGGGTTTTATTATCAAGGTGATGGAAGGTATGGGTTTCTCCACGTTGAATATTGACCTAGTTTGTAGATGTTTCTGCTCACCGTGGATGGCAGTCTCTTTACTGTGGAAGTCCTTTGGTTTCTTCAAAGCCACTTGTGGCCTTAGACAGGGTGACCCCTTATCCCTCAGAATATTTTTCTTAACTCAAGAGGCTCTTAGTCATCTCATTCCAATTAGAATTAATAATTGAATGATTCTGGCTTATCGAAAGAGCATGAGGGCCATGGACATTTCCCACTTAATGTTTGTGGATAACACTGTTATTTTTATCAATAGGGGGAAAATCCATTCGAGGCTTGAACCAAATTTCGGGCATGTACCTGCGCTGGATTGGACAACTTATTAACAAAGAAAAGAGTCTATTCTTCATCCCAAACTCCTGCTCCCCCAGAAGAATTCCCAATGTTTAGGCCACCCTTTATATGCAAGTAATGTGTTTTCCTATGCTCTACCTCAGGGCTCCCATCTCACCTGGACGGCCGAGGATCCACGATTTTGATTTTCTCTACACTAAAATTGCGGAGCGCATCCATAATTGGAAGAAAAAGTTCTTGTACTTTGGGGGCCGCATCGCTCTTATCAACAGTGTGTTGTTGGCTACTCTTATCCATGCCCTCTCCGCTTTCAAGGTACCTAATGGTGTTTTATATAGTATTGATATGTTATTTGATGCTTTCATTTGGGACCCCCTCATGGAGGGAAAAAGGCACCGGGCTTCACGGGACAAGGTGGAGAGGCTGGTGAAGGATGATGGCATTAGTGTGAGAAGCTTGGTCGACACACTTAGATGCCTGCATGCAATGTTGCCTTGGGAAGTGCTGGAAGAGAGCACGCTGTAGGGGAAAAAAATGTATCCCTTGTTTTTCAATAACTCCTTGGCCGAGGGGATGACCTCTTCATTACTTTCTACTCTCGTCCCCATGTTCTCGAAGCTTCAGGAGGAATCAAAATGGATCATCGGTAGGGGTGACCTATTATTTTTGCATCTCAACTAGGTGTGGACTGGTCTCAATTTCCTGTGTTCCCCGGTGCCCAACGTTTCTTTTAGGGAGGCAAGCCAGCAACAAAAATTCATCAAGGTAGTGCTAGATGACGATCAAAAGAATTTTTTCGATCTCATTGTTTTGACATAGGATCCAAACCAACGTGTTTTCACCCCTTCTGCCTCGGGTAAATTCACCTCGCGGGACTATCACCTTTTTCCAAGAGCCCATGGAGAAACATGATAGTAGGATTGAGCTTTTGTGGTCCAATGAGGCTCTTTAGAAACTCTATTTTCGATTATGGAGGGTTAGGCACTGGTCCATCCCCACTTATGATGACATCAAACATTGTGGTATACCCTTTGCTTCCTGGTGCCCCTGTTGTAATGTACACCAGGAGGAAAGTGTCTACCACCTCTTCTTCAAGGGTGATTGGGCATGTGGTGTGTGGAGCTTCTTTGGGGAGTTCACAGGACTTCATACCAACAACCTGGAGGACCTTCCATTCTTGAACAAATGGTTCAATGGATCATGAGATAGAGGCTCAGAGAAGAGGTCACACCTGATGATTCTTCTAGCGGGGTGTTGGGAAATTTGGAAGGCCAGTAATAAGTGCAGGCATTATGGGATTCCTTAGGCTACTATGGACATTATTATATAGACCAAGAGCAGTCTCATCAACTTATCTTAGCTCCTCGGGGGCTGGTGGAATTCCCCCTCTTTTCGGTGGATGCTACCCTATAGTCATGGTGTCCAAGAAGTCGACAGCAACAACTGCGGCCACTGGGTGAGGTGGAATCACCCCTACAGAGGCATTAAGCTCGATACTGACGATTCTTGCAGGATGGGGGTTCTTAGAAGGGGAGGGGTGGTTCGAGACTCTCAAGGGTTGGTCCTCATGGCCTTCTCCTCTAGCATGGGACATGGTTTCTCTCTACAGGCCAAATCCAAGGCTATGATCATGGGTTTCATCCTCTTCCATCAGAAGGATCTTTCTTTATCAGAGGTTGAAATGGACTTGAAGATCCTTCATGATGTCTTGAATGACTATATCCCCCTTCAATGTTCAATTAGCTACAGAATTCGAAAGTTCCAGGGCATGACCAGAGATTGCATCAATATCTTGCATTCCTGGCATGAGGGAAATCAGGTGGCGGACTATTTGGATTCGATTGAGGTACCTAGAAATGCTCCAGTTTGGTTTCAAGATATCACCAATTTGATGGCCGAAGGGGTTAACATGATCAGAGTGGATTCCCCCGACCTTCATCATTTTCGGCCTCTCTAGGTTTTTTTCTCATGTTGTGGTGGTTGGTATTGGTTGTTGGTTTGGGGTTCTTGTTTCCTTATCTTTAATAAAAAAGTAACTTTGGATGGGGGATATGAGGAGGGAACCACTACATGCAAATGAAGATATGGTCTACCAATCAACGAATTGTAGGAGGTATCTTATGAGAAAACCCTGAACTCAGTGCTTGTAAAAAGACAACTGAACTAGGTCTTCAAGTGGATTCTTCCACACCTACTCTACATAGTCCTATCATAACCATGTATCTTCAGGTCAAAGGGACTCAGATATTCTTTAGTCAGTCCTAGCATATAGTGTGACCAGGTTGGGATAAGGTTGATCCCAGAACCTATGTCAACATGATAGTGTTGGACCTATATGACATTGAACTTTATAGTGATGTATAGTGGGTGGATATGTCCCTGTAAAGGGAATCCCTTATCTTCTCCTGAAAATGAGATGATGGCTCGGAATTCTTCTCACTCTACTTGCTCAACATGGGAGTCTTCTACGGTCGATACCTCTATTTCAAACAAGAGGGGTCCATAAAATATTCTGTGAGGGATTTTCACATGTTATATAATAGACGTAGGGAATCGAGGATTGATATATATTTTTAGGATTTATTGAGAGGTTCTTGAGAACATCATACATCCGTGTCAGACGCACATTTCTTCCAACAACGGGTTGATCATTGGAAGGGGTCATGATGGGAACTAATGGTCAAACCCATGGGTTCTAACTAGTGTTGGGAATATGTTTATTCTAATCAGTTTAACCCTGAATGGACACTAACGGATGACTTTCATAGGGATGAGGACCAGTTATAGCTGAACACAAGTTATTATGATGTTGTTACAGTTTTTCTTCCTAGTCGAGTAGAACGATCAGTGGTGGTAGCGGATTTGAAAAGATGGGCTAAGATGACTATGCCTAATGGTTCATCTACAGAGTCTAGTTCTTTGTCTTAGTAGTGTGAACAGTTTTTATTGAATCTCTAGCATGGGCATCCCAACGATTCGCATATCCTTTTCCTCTTTGATGATTGTGTTGGTTGTGGACATTCATTGTATTTTCATGATACTCTTCATCATTGGGAACCATATAGGGATCTTTCCAATCGATGGTATTCATAGATGATTACCCTTATAAATCATAATAAGAATCTTCCAATATCAAGAAAACTCTGGGGGTGATCCCCATCTATAGAGGCAAGAAATTGTTGAGAGTGCGAGATGGCATTGGCACAGGTGGAGAATTTTTCTTTCCCTGGCATCATCAATAGCCACTCTTCTAAGAGGCGGAAGACTGATACATGGATGCCATGGATGTAGAGGTGGTATCCAGAGGAGGTACAACGACTTCAGGAGGTTCAGTTTGATTCAAATGGGCACAGATTAAAACATGTGTGTGATAGACTTCTCTACAATATTTTTGAGTTCTGAAGCTGGAAACATGTTTCCACTCACCTTCATTGTAGTTGTAAGTCTTCACAAAGATTCCTTCTACCTGTACTGGAGTAGGTCCCATAATGACCATGTTTTTGTCTACCAGTTCATGGAGCTAGTCCTTAAACACATAGAATCTGTTGATGGATTGACCCAGGATCTTATGATAAGGGATGTATTATGAGCGATTAGTGAGATAAGCCCCTTAGGGTTTTTTTCATTCTAGTTGCTTCAAAATTCCATGCCCCAAGGCACTTCTGAAATAACTAGAAAAATGATACACATTGAATGAGTAGTTCTGGTTTCTCCTATCCGGGAAGGGAGCTCTGAGAGCCTGGCCCCGATGAAGGGCTGGAGCCTAACGGGGAGAAAGATCCTAATTATCTCAACTAGGAAATGGTTAATTGCATGGTAGTTCTTGCAGATTATATTTTAGGCAATGATGAACTTAAGGCTTGACATGAGGTTGTTTCCCTTTGTATGGATGTGGGTGAACATCTGTAGGTAATAACTCTAGCATCTTGGAAACCTCTATCTATGAGATGGCAGTAATCTCTACTTTGGAAGTTCTTCTTACAGGAGATAGAGGAGGCAATGAGCGTGCCTTCTTTTACTATTTCAAAGATTCTTCTAGGCACTGAGTCTTGTCATATAAATCCTAAAATCCACCTGGAATGTTCTAAATTATTTTTTATGATACCAATTCAGTATTTACATTCCCCAAAGACATCACAAAGGTTACTGGCATGTCGAATGAATACATGAGTCCCTTCCACCTGGATAAAAAGTATGTGACACACCCATATAGCCATTATTTTCATGTAAAGAGGTCAGTAATACTTGTCTTTCGGGTGCTGGAACTAAACTGATAGAGAAACTACCTAAAAATATCTTTCTAACTAGAAATGAACCCTATGGGAATTTGGATGTACAATAAGATTGCTATCCCATATAATATCTACACAAATCACTAAATATTGGTGTCCTCTTGCTTCTCTAGAGTTCCAAACATGGGTTTGTACCTTGAGATGAAGTGGGATAGATGTTATAGAGAGTTTCCCATCTCATTAAAGGAGATTAAGGCAGGATTCCCAAAATCCAGGGGGTGCTTTCATATCAGCCAACGACGCCAGATACAGGTTTCCATCAGGTAGGATCACCGCCATTCGTGTCTCCAAATATTTTTGGTGAGTAGTGAGATAAGATATCACATCATCATAGTTGGGATTCCTATCATGGTGAGTATTTCTGACCACCAATTCATTAATAGATTTATCATTATGATATGTAGGCTCAATGGCTCACAAAGTGGGTGATAGAATGACTGGTGGAGAAACTGGTAGAATACCCTAAGAATCAGCCTGATTCGGTTCCCGAGGAGGGTCATCACATCACCCAGGTAGATTCAGTTATGCATTCCATGGTCATTTTCTATAGAATTTAGCCTCTAACTTTTCTGGTTGTATGTGATTATCTTGATAAATAGGAGGAAACTCTTGAAGAATGACCTATGGCTACCCCAGCTACCCCAGTAGTGGGATACAAATGTATCAAGGATCACAATAGTCCAAACGTCATTCAAAAAGGCCCTAAAAAGAATCTATTCAATGATCATCCTTTGATCTGCAAGATTCCAAAGCAAGGAAACCGTATCAGTATTGACCTCTACCTTCTGCAGAGCATCAGATGGGTTAGATGGATTGGAAGTCCTAATCTGACCTTTACCATTATTGGTGTTGCCGCCAATGGGAAATGATGTAGAGGGGTTTCCAAGTACTATTAACTTCCTTTACTGATGAGTTTGAAAACTTATCACTTCCACATAATATTAAGCTACCCTAGTGGATGGGTCATCTTATTCAAACCCTACACCAATGCCCCCTTTTGGGTTTATCTTGGGGAAACATGTTCACCGTGAAGGTACCCCGAGGCATATCCTTGATATCACTGGGTAGGTACATCTGTCGTAGGATGCGACACAAATGAAGAGAAACATACTATCCCCATCCATGAATCTCCACATATGGGGACACCTCCTCAAAAATTCTATGGAGCATGGAAAATATTTGAATTCATCTTTAATGAAGGGTCTCGTGGTAGCCAGATGATGCATGGTGCTAGGCCACCAGAAGCACTACCGACTCAACCTTGCAGCACTATCGGTCAATTTCATTTAAATTAACTAGGATCTATAGGTTTCCCAATCAATATTCATAGAGGTAGAAATGAATCTCCCAGATGGTCTGGTGGATGCACAAGATCTTATCTTGGGTTAGAGACACTGAAATATTGATGTCTAGGGTGGAAATCATCCATAACATCTCATACAACTGATTAGGGGAAAGGGTGTACCATAGGCTTCTCTGCTAGAAAGTGGGATCTAAATCCTAGTTTCCCATTATTCGATCAAGGATGGTGTATGGTCTCAAAAAAACCTCCAAAGAGAATTCTAATCCTCCCAAAAATTGGATAAACTACATATATGCATGGGGGATTGAAATTTTAGTAGAGGATTGAAAAAATCCAATTTGGTGAAGGACCAAAATTTTTCCAAGTACTGATTACCATGAAAGGTCCACAAGAGGTAGAGACTGTGAACCATGTAGTATGTAGATGGACTGTGAAATGATGGCTAGTGAACTAGGAAGTTTTCATAATTAATGTAGAATGAAGCCTATCAATCGCTAATCATGACGTTCACAGAATATAGGTGGATAAATTTTACCTGCGAACCACAACCCCATAAACCATATCATTGGAAAAAATGTGATGAAGAATTAATTCCTGGTGTACCATCTCTATAGGCTGAGTAGTTATATAATTAGGAAAGGCTAGAGATATCCCACATACCACATTGTTCGTGGTAGTGAGGTCGTGATTTCTGCCACCGTGAACCACATCACCAAAAATATCAGTTGATCGAGTCGTCTGCGGGTCAAATGATCCCTCCATGGGATTCTACAGAATGTGTTGTTTGACCCATAGATACATCGACCTTGTCACTCTATAAAAGGAACCTAAGGGAATTTTAGGAAAGGATTGCATTTTTTGGGGGAAATCTTGGAATTCACGAGCGTAAGACTTAGAAGGCATACAACTGACGAAGTGTGGAACCGTGAACAATTTCCAATAGGTATAACATGTCACAAACCATAAAAATAAGAAATTATAATAAAATGGGAAAATCATGAAGCTAAAAGGAGAACCACAGACCATAATACCTTCGCATTTGAACTTCCCACAAATTATAGGACCAATGCCCCTTCTTCAAACCAGTGTACCGCATAACACATCTCTATGTGGACAAAACCCTACACTATGAAATGTTCTGCTGCACTGAGGGTCTCTAGTGCCGCATACCATCATGGTATATGGATGGAACCTCTAGACACGTATCATCATGGTATGCGGATGACGTCCAGGTCTGTGTATCACCCTAGTACGCGGACAACGTCCAGGTCCGCGTACCACCCCATTACTCGAATAACGTTTAGGTCCGCGTACCACCCTAGTACGTGGATGGTGTCTGGGTCCATGTATAACCCCATTACATAGAAGAAATAAAGGTCCATGTACCAGCCCAGTATGGGAACGACCCTCCACCTTGATAGAAAAATGTTTTGCAAAGGTTATCCCACCCCACATGAACAAGTGGTACGCGGAGTAGGGTGCCATTGGGTTTTCCATGCTAGGTACTGGAACGGCACAACGGAAGCTGGTGGGACAAGAATTTAAAATTTCATGCTTTACTGGAGTGAAATAACCCTTTCAACTCTAGTGATCTTGTCCCAGTTTGGTCTGAGGTTCTCGCAAGGTTTAAATAGATCACAAAAATTAAACTAAACTTGTACCTTGTTAAGAATTGATGTGTGCAAGTCTGTCGTAGGACACTGGCGATCGTTGCTCAAAGACTCCGACGTCGATGCCATCTAGATCTTCCACACATGCCTCATGAATCTTTTTCCATGCCATTATTCAAGATCCACGTGCTAGCATGGATCTTCAACACTCACTTCAGCGCAATGACGATCACCGCAAAGGAAGAAGCTTGAATCCGAGATGGATGAACTTGAAGATCTTCCTTCTCTTGAGAGATTCTCTCTGTAGATTCCAGGAGGATAGAGAAGCTATCAATATTAACATATTAATAGTTAGCATTTGAGAGTATCTCTCTCACTTATATAGGGATTGTTTTGAAAGATGCAGTATGAATTCTCATCCCTGTGTAATAGGCGTCTACTATATAAGTGATATAAATAATTATTTGTCACTACTAATATTATGCCATAAATTTTATTTTTAATTTATCACTTACTTTTAATATATAAATATATTACATGACAAATTTGAGTATTTAACTTGAATCATTCCTCCTACTAATATTAAACAAACCTAGGATATTAAAATCCATTCAAATAATTTTAATACTTGTATTTACTATATACGTTGTAAATACATGTTATAAATAAATTCAACGAATTATTCTAAACTTGAATAATTAATGAATTTATCTATTTTTTGGTGATCCATAGAACTTGAATAGTGCTCAGACCCTTTGGCAGGCCCACCAAGTTCTAAATTCCTATTTCTAGGATATGGTAGATTCTCAAGGCGCTATTATGTGTGGCCCTCTACTCCCTTACCTCAATAGCAGTGAATAATATCCACCGACCTATAACGGGGTCTAGCAACCCATTGAGGCACCTATAGAGATAAGGAAAAGTCAAAGCAATGACTTCCTTCCTACGAACACAATCAGTGTAATATAATCTCTTCGTCATCGATATCTCAATAAAGCAGAATGCATACTAGTGTCATCATTATTTATTTTTCTTTATTTTGTTTGTTGATTTGTACGGATGGTATTACCTTACACTACCATGGCCATGGATTTATTGAAGGTGCAACCATCCTAATAAAATGGGACTGAGATATATTTTCCTAAACTCAGAAGCAACAATCCTTTCTCGTCCATTCAATCAATGCCATGCCATTAATGACGTACCGAATACAAACTAAGTCTCCACGACTTTGTCACCATGGTTTTTTCCTTGCATCAAATGTATGTAATTAAATGACATCAATTGAGAATTATCCCAAGTCTATAGATCATTACACATGTCTATTGACAAGAATGACCAATGACACCTAAAACCTTTGGTGTTCCTATTATGCGGGTCTTTCCTCATGATCTCAACTACTAGAGATCATCAAGTGAAAACTTCATGAGAAGAATTCTCAATGCTTATGAGCCTCCAGCACCTGAGGGTCACATATCATCCGTTTCCTTTACGAATGATGTAACTAGACCATAGGATGTTACTTTAATATTATTATCATGGCATCTCGGGGTTCTCATTATTGCATGGGATCTACTATAACCCTTTGATGTGATAGGTAATCTAAGGACATTGGAAAAAAAGTGGATGTAGAACTATCTACACTATTATGGAAAGATAAACACATATATTATAACAAACTGAATACATGTAGCGACAATCAAAGTACAAAACATGTTGGGTCTATGGAACCTGCTCTCAACACTCCCACTTGCACTAGATCCAACTGCTAACATGTTTCAATCTTATAGCTCTCACCTGTGAATCATGCTTCTGCTGATAAATGGATTTAGTCAGTAGGTGTACCATGTTGTCCTCTATGGCTAATTTTCTAACTATCACTTCAACTCTTTGAGTAAAATCCCTCAAGAGATGAAACTACCGAAGAATATGCGTTGTTCTTTGGTGAGACCTGTGATCCTTGGAAAGCACCACTACAACATTATTATCACAATATACTAGTACAGGGTCTTCACTTCTAGGTACAACACCAATGTATGTGATAAAGATACGTATATAGAATGATTCCTTTGCTACATCAGAAGCTACAATATATTCAGACTCTGCAGTAGAATCAACAACAACAGCTTTCTTTGAGCTTCTCCAGCTCACTGCACCACCGTTCAGGCAAAATTTGTAGCCTGACTGTGATTTCATAACATGATGATCTTTCTGAAAACTAGCATCAGTGTATCCCCTCACAACTAGTTCCTCATCTCCTCCATACACCAAGAACATATCCTTAGTATGCCTCATGTACATTAGGATAGTTTTAACAGATCACCAGTGCTACTCTCTTGGATTGGGTTGATATCAACCCACCATGCTTAAAGCAAAGGAGACATCAAACCTAGTACATAACTTGGAATACATGATAGAACCCACTGCCGAAGCATAAGGGACTCTACTCATTCTGTCAATCTCCTCCAGTATTTTTGGACACATCTTCTTGGAGAGATTTACCCCATATGACATTGGTAATAATCCACTCTTGGATTGTTCCATACTGTACCTTTTGAGTACCTTGTTAGTATATGTACTTTGGCACTACCCAAGAAGCCTTTGAGATCTATCTCGATAGCTCTTGATCCCTAGAATGTAGGCTTCTTCACCTAAGTCTTTCATGGAGAAGCATTCATTTAACCAAGTGTTAACTGACTGTAAGACTTTCACCTCTTTTCTTATAATTAATATTTCATCAACATATAATACTAGGAAAATGATGGAATTCCCCTCAACCTTTTTATAGACACAATCCTCACTTTCATTTTTTATAAAACCAAAATCACTTATGGCCTCATCAAAACGAACAGTCCATGATCTTGATTCCTGCTTCAATCTATAAATAGATCTCTGCAGCTTGCATTGTTTATTGGATTTCTTTGACTTGAAAAACCCTTTGGGTTAAGTCATATAGACATCTTCAACCAATATCCTATTTAGAAAAGCAGGTTTGACATCCATTTTCCAAATTTCATAATCATGAAAGGCAGTCATTGCATGAAATATTCTAATGGATTTAAGCATTGCTACTAGTGAGAAGGTTTCATCATAGTTAATGCCTTGACGTTGCCTGAAATCCTTTACAACCAGTCTTGAAATAATGTTATTAACCTCACCATTCATGCCCAGCTTCTTCTTGAATACCCATTTTCATCCAATGGGCTTTACATCAGCTGGAGGGTCTAACAAAATCCAAACTTGATTTTGGTACATGGACTCCATATCAAAATTCATGGATTCATTCCATTTAGAAGCTTCTTTGCCTTCTACTGCTTCCTTGTAGGTTAGAGTTTCATCATCCTGAAGGATTAATGTGTCACTTGACTCGGTGACAAAAAACGATAAATCTCTGGTTCTCTAACCTCTCTCGTATACCTAAGAATTATCTGTGTCTCAGGAACAATTTCTTCTTCCACATTTTCTTGTGGAGATTGTTCCTCTACCAACTCTTGTGCATCTAAATCATTAACTTCCTCTAAGTCAATCTTTATCCCACTATTTCCAATAGAAATGTGTTCCCTTTCAAGAAATGTGTCGTATCTTTCCACAATGACTTTTCTATATAAATGGTTATATAGGTAATATCCTCTAGTTTCCTTAGGATAACCTATAAAGATGCACTTAGTGCTTATGGATGATAATTTTTCACTTGGTAAAGTCTTGAAAAATGCCTCACACCCCCATACATGAATGTGTGTTAGGTTGGGTTTCTTTTCATACCATAACTAATATGGAATCCCATCAGCAACTTTAGTTGGTACTCGGTTAAGGGTATATGATGCTGTCTGCAAGGCGTATCTCCAATAGGATAATGGAAGGGTTGGATGAATCATCATTGATCTGACCATGTCAATAAAGGTCATATTCATCCTTTCACTAACACCATTCCATTTTTGTGTATAAGTAGGAGTGAGTTGTGATACTATCCCACACTCCTTCAAGTGATCAATGAATGCTTGGTTAAGATATTCTCTGCCTCGGTCTAAGCGAAGTGATTTTAACTTCTTAATAATTTGGGTTTCCACTTCATTTTGGTATTCCTTAAAAATATGAAATGAATCTGACTTATACCTCATTAAGTAGATATATCCATACCTACTATAGTCGTCGGTAAATGTAATTACGTATAGAAACCCACCCCTTTCCTCTACTGGAAATGGACCACATACATCAGTATGTATTAATTCCAACACTGCATAGGCTCTTTCTCCCTTTCCTAAGAAAGGTGCTTTGGTCATATTTCCTTGTAAACAAGCTTGACATGTATCTAGGTGTTCTAACTGTACCGAGTCTAGATCCCATTCTTGATGAAATCTTCATAGTCACTTCTCATTTACATGAACAAGCCTAAAGTTCCATACATAGGTGTTATTTGAGTCATGTTGGATGTGTTTGGTAATTGATTTCCATTACTGAGTTTTCTAGTTCCAACATATATAAACCATTGTTAAGATGTGACATACCGTAACATTTGTCATCCATATAAAAGAGATAACATTTATTTCCAAACATGAAATAAAAACCCATAGTGTATAAACTAGACATAGAGATAATGTTTCTAGTAACATAAGGTACATAATAGAAATTGTTTAAAACTAGAACCAAACCAGTTGGATAGGTTAAGTGATAGTCTCCCACTACCAAGGCTTCCAGACTTTCACCATTTGCAGCTCAGAGATCCACTTGACCTTTTTCAATCTTCTTGAACCTACTTGGTTCCTATATATGAATACGAATGTGTTAGCCATATGTCATATCCAATACCCAACTTGTAGATAAAGATAGATTGCATTCAATGACAAAAATACCTAAAGTAGAATCTTCAACATGCTTCTTCTTCCCAGGTCTACAATTCTTCTTCCAGTGGCCTTTGTTTCCACATCCAAAGCAGACAACATCCTGCTCATTACTTATCCTCTGAATCTTTGGTTTCTTTGCAGGACGATGCATTGGTGTCTTTTGCCTTGACTTGGATTTAGACCCCTTTTCCTTGCCCTGGTTTTTCTTGTTCACTATAAGGATAGACGAATTGGTGTTTTTCATATCCTTATAATCTTGGAGAACTAAATCCAAACAGTCTGGGAGAGACTTTTTTATATCATTCATATTATAATTGACAATAAAAATCAATAAGCTTGATGGTAAAGAGGCAAGAATGAGATCCACTGCTAGTTTTTGGTTGAGTTTGAACTCAAGGGCTTCAAGCCTCTCAATATACCCAATCATCTTAAGTATGTGAGGACCGTCTTGTTGCCCTTCTACTAGACTGCACATATAAAGTGCACTTGAGATCTCATACCATTCTTGCTTGGCCCTCTCCTCATAATTTTCTTGGATATGTGAAAGAATCTTGTTGGAATCGTCATCCTCATGCATTTTTTGCAATTGGTTGGACATGGATGACAACATGATGCGTTTTACATCAAGTGTATTGTCTACATGCTTTCTCTATTTATCTTTTTCTACCTTGCTTGCTCCTTGGGGAGGTTTAGCATGAATTGGGGATTCCAGCACATATAACTTCCTTTCTTGGAAAAGTACTATACGGAATCCCTTGTACCACTCCTGGAAGTTATTTCTGATCAGGATATTTTCTTTATCCAAGATCGATCATAATGATAAATTACTTATGGTGTTGGTGATTTCCATTTTGAATATACATCAGATAAACATTTAGCAGTTAGTTAGTCGACTTGATTACATTTTGACATTTATGATTAATAAATTATTATATCATTTTAATGTCTCCCACTATTTTAATGAACCTTATTATCCCTCACTATTAGATTCCGAATACTCTATCGCTTGAGCATTCTAGTGGAAAGGATCCTTAAAACCTCCCCGTAGTCTACAGCTAGGGCTACGCCACTACTTGGAGGGTTTCAAGCTAGGCACTAGATTGGCCAACCAGTTGTTCTTGTGGTTCATTGTGTTGTTGAGTAAAGTCTCAGCTTTTGGAATCTGAACTTGATGCCCTCAAGATCTTGCCTCTAAAGTGGTAGCATGTTAGATAAGGCTAATCCTTGACTACTCACTAAAGTTAAGTCGACCCATTTATCTCATGAAAACACCCCGGTTGTAATATGCACTCTAAACTAAGGATGACGAAGACCCAAACAACCGATTTTGTTTATATGTGAGAAATGGAATCCTTATAGACATAATATATCTTTGAGGGATTTTTTACATTTATTGATGAATACAATCCTTTTCTACATATTATGTTCAAACTGGGTTGTTGCAATCACAATTGAACATGGAAAAGAATATAATTCATCACAACTTTATGCATTTTATCTTGTTTACTATTCTATGTGATCACGCAATAATCATGAAGACACATAAAATAATAAACAATGCATAAATTAAATCATGCAATCTGACTAGTCTTGAGAATTCTATAATGATCGATCCATAACGAATCAATCTTCACCTAGGGGAATCCATACCTGAGGCTTGACTTGACTCACATCGCATCTTGCCCAATGCAAAGCGCTTGGCTCCCATCTAGTTTACCGCCTTGTCTTGGTGGGGTCTGCATCTCAGATAATCATTTAATTACAAATGTTCTCGCACACAAGAGAGGGGGTCTAGGGGTAAAAAATACAGCTCGTGCACAGGACACGTAAGCCCTTATACATATTTGAATTAAATGAGACAATTCACAGACTGTAATCTATCTAATTAATTATTAAAATCATCACATGCATTGAACAAATAATTAAATAAATAAATAAATACTAGACATACATAGTTCGGTCACTTGCTCAAGACCAGTCAGGGTAAAATATGCCCAAGAAAATTAAATTGTAATAAATTTAAATAATGCAAAGGTGTTCTAATAAATTAAATTAATTTGACTAAATTCAAATAATTTATTTTATTAGTTCCATTTGTTTAATTTAATTTTAATTACAAAAATGAAATTAAACCATTAATTTAATTCAAAAGATAGATTAAATTAATATATCGGATTAAAAAAAAATTTAAACCCCAAATTAACTCTAATTAATTTAATTTAAAAAAATAAATAAATTAAAATTAAATTAAATATGGGTTACCTCTCGCTCAGGATTCTGGTTGGACTACAAACTACCACGGGGTGTTGTCTTGAAGTAGAGCCAATTACGGTGTGACTAGAGCATGACCGCGGCCTAACCACGACATGACCACTCAGTCCAGTGATTCCTGTAGTGGAAAAAACTATAGGCGAGGTCCAACAAAAGTGGGAGGAGGCTGGGAATCAAACTGGCTAGCCACATGGCCGGCAGCCCGCTGCTCCGGCAAACCGGAAAGGCGGCGGCTGGGACCAGCACAACCTGGACTGACGCGGATGGGACCGATGACGATTGATGCGGTTCGGTCCGGCATAGCCTGGGGCAGCGCGAGTAGGCAGGAAGGGGACCAACGGGCTTTTTCTGGCCAGGGTTCGGGAGTAGTGCGGCCAGGGATCGGGGGCGGCGTGGCCAGGCGGTCCGGCTCCGGTAAGGGTAGTGGTTGAGGCAGTGCGGCGCGTGGCGTCTGACGAGCTCGGGGTAGCGGGTTCGCTGCACAGATGGGAGGCTGATCAGTGGGGCTTTGGGCAGCGCGAAGGGGACCAGAGGCTTGGGAGGGAGATTGGTAGGGAGGCGGTGGTCCGACTGCTAGGGTTTACAAGGGGAGTCTGACCCCCTTGTGCACCGTGTGAAGAAGGATACCCCTTTGGGGTCTCCCATTTTTTTTTTATCCTAAGACAAAAATAAAGCCACCACTCCCCTTTTTTTAATTAAAGGGAAGAAAATCCAATTTTGGGATCTTGGTCTTCCCAATGTTTTTCATAAAAGCAAGAAGACCCAAAATTGGGGTCTTGGTTCCCCTCCCCTTACTTTTTTTTATAATTATCAAAAATATTTTCCACACACCTTTGTGGAAAGTATTTTATAATAAAATATTATATAAAAAATATTTTATTATATTTTATAATAATAAAATATTATATTTGATGTTAATTCTCAATTTGAGATAAACATCAAATGAACAAAAACTACGGTGTCGATCCAATTAAATTTTTTAAAAGATTGTAACTTGATCATTTGAAAATTAAATGACATGTAGTCAGATCTGAATGAACCGTTTTAACACCCCGCGATTAAATTTAATGAATCTAATTTTTTTGACTCAGAAAAACCTTGTGATTCCCTCTGATACCCCTGATAGGTACCGGGACTATGCAACAGAAGGCGGTGGGCCAGGAATTTAAAATTTTCTACTTCATCGGAGTGACATAACCCTCTCAACTCTAGTGATCTTGTCCCGGTTTGGTCTGAGGATCTCTCTAGGTTTAAAAATAGCACCAAAATTAAACTGAACATGTACCTTGTTCAGAGTTGACGTGTGCAAGTCTGCCATAGGACACTAGTGATTGTTTCTCAAAGACTCTGATGTCAAAGCCCTCTAGATCATCCCCACACACCTCGTAAATCTGCTCTCGCACCATTCGTCAAGATCTGGGTGCTAGTGAGGATCTTCGATGCCCACTTCAGCGCAGTGACGATCACCGCGAAGGAAAAAGCTTCAATCCAAGATGGATGAACTTGAAGATCTTCATTCGATTGAGAGACTCTATCTCTAGATTCCAAGAGGAGAGATAAGCTCTAAATCTTAACACATGAATGGCTACCATGGGAGAGCCTCTATCTCAATTATATAGGGAGAGTTTAAAAACAAGAGGTATGAATTCCCGACCATGTGTAGTAGACATCCACTATATAAGTGATATAAATAATTATTTATCACAAATAAAATTAGGTCGTAAATAATATTTATAATTTATCACTTACTTGTAATATATAAATATATTACATGATATATTTGAGTTTTTAACTTGACTCATTTCTCCTGTTAATATTAAATGAACCTAGGATATTAAAATCCATTCGAATAATACTAATACTTGTATTTACAATATAAATTTTAAATACATGTTATAAATAAATTAAACGAATTATTCTAAACTTGAATAATTAATGAATTTATTTATTCTTTGGTGATCCATAGAACAGGGATAATGCTCGGACCATTTGGTGGGGCCCACCAAGTTCTAAATTTCTATTCCTACAATAGGGCACATTCTCACGATGCTATTGTGTGTGACCCTCTAGGACCTTACCTCAACAGCAGTGAATAATATCCACCGACCTAGAGTGGGGTCTAGAAACCCATTGAAGCCCATATAGAGATAAGGAAAAGTCAAAGCAACGAATGCCTTCCTACGAACACATTCTATGTAATACAATCTATTCGTCATCGATATCTCAATAAAGAAAAATTAATACTAGTGTCATCATTCATTATTTTACTTTATTTTGTTTGTTGATTTGTCCAGATGGTCTTACCTTCCACTACCATGGCCATAGATTTATTGAAGGTTCAACCATCCTAATCAACCAGGCCTGACATATCTCTTCCTGAACTCAGAAGTGACAAATCATTTATTGACCTTTAAATCAATGCCATTCCATTAATGACATACCCGATACAAACTACCTCACCACGACTTTGTCTCTACGGTTTTCACCTTGCATCAAATGTAGACAATAAATGACATCCATTCACAATGATCTCAAGTCTAAAGATTATTACACATGTCTATATATAAGAACAACCAATGACACCTAAAACATGTGGTGTTCCTATTATGTGGTTTTGTCCTCATGATCTCAACTACTAGAGATCATAAAGTGAGAAATTCATGAGAATAAGTCTCAATGCTTATTAGCCTCCCATAGCTGATGGTCACAAATCATTTGTGTCCTTTCAGAATGATGTAACTAGACCATAAGACGTTACTTTAGGATTACTATCATGGCATATCAGGGTTTTCATTATATCCTGGGATCTACTACAACCTTTTGATGAAACATGTGATCTAAGGACATTGGCATAAAAAAAGTGGTTGCAGAAGTATCTACACTATTATGGAAAGATAAACACATGTATTATAACAAACTTAATACATTTATCAGTAATCAAAGTGTAAAACAAGTTGGGTCTAGGGAACCCACTTTCAACATCATGCCCTTTTATTTCCATCCCATCCACCAAATCCTCTCCACAAACCTTTCCATAGGCGTAATTCCAAAGCCTCTTCCTAGGCCACCAGATCTATATGAGCATACCATTGGGTACATAAGTGCACCCTTCTATGTTTACATACCCATGGTAAGCGGAGTCACGAAGGTAGTCCCTGCATCTGTACGTACCCTAGGAATGTTCTTAAGTCTACATTCCCATGGTAACTTGGAGTCCAACCTTAGGATTCTAATGTGTATCACCACATTCTAGGATCAAGGGTGAACACAGGGTTTTCCATTCAATGAGGTACAATTCTCAATCAAAGTAATTAATCTTTGTTTTCCTTTTAATGAAGACCATCATTCCTTCCCTTTCCCTAAACCCATTTTAGGGAATCCCTCCTCGAGTAAGCCCCTAGAATTTCAAGGCAGAACCAATGAACTTCACTTTCATTTCACATTTTATGGTTCATTGCTCTACACCCTCATCCACCATCTCCCCCTCTTATTTTCCCTTAGTGGATAAGGGAAGGTGCACCTTTGTTAGATCGTTTACCTCCTCTTGTTTCTCACACCGAGCATGACCCACGTGGGCTTAGATGTTTATGATGATAAGACATTTAAAAAAACTCGAAATTAACTACAATAATTCGAATTTCCAAAAAAAAATAGGATACATAAGAAGAATTTATCTAGTCTTGAGCTTTATATCATCTCATCCATGAAATGAGAGATCATTCCCCCTTAAAAGGGGAAGTTTCCACACATAATCCCCACCCAAATGGAACTACAAGAACTCTGATACCTGCTTTAACCAGGATACATAGGATACCTACCTAAGGCCTGATATCAATGGACATCCTCCTTAGAAGTCAATCCGAATAAGAATTCCCCCCGACTCACTAGGGCCTCCTCTTCAGGAATAATCCCTGACATGACTCTTTTAAGAAAGGCCTCCTATACTGTGCAAGCCCCCACCATGTCTTCTATAATGGCAAGATATAATGTAAAAAACCCAATCATTACCCCACAAAATAGGCCTCCTATACAATGTAATCTCCAACCATGTATTTACAAAGGGGTATATATCCTATATAAGCCTCAACTCTTGAACTAAGATGGATTTTATTCCCAACTAACTAGGATACATAGGAAGCCTCCCTATGGTCCATACCTAGCATCCAAATCACCCTAGTATTCCTTGGGCCACATCCCCTGTAGGGTCATATTCATCTAGGAGACCGAACCCTTCCTGGGCATCCCAGATCACCATAACATAATCCTCAAATTGGATCTTGACTAGGAACCTTTAAACCAAACACTCTTTCCGCAAGATGTTAAACTACATGGATGGGTCCTTATCACAAGACATTAAAAGGTGATGTGTCCAGTTAAGTGGTACCAAACTATGTGGGTTCTGATTACTCTCATGAGGATAAGTATGAATCCCATCTCATGGGTTTGATACTGAAATCAAATTAATATCTATCCTCCCGTGACGGAAATAAAATCCTAAGCGCCTAATCATAGGCATTACACTAGTGTTGTCTCAACAATTTCTAATCTGTGTGCATCCATGATTAATCTTGAAACTCATGAGAGATTTTTGTACACGCTCTTAGGGAAATAAATAAGGATTCACGAACATATGAACATTGATTAAATCTATAAGAGACTCCCATAGTTGGAAATAATTCCCCCAAAAAGGGTGTGATGAGCCCAAACTCACATCCTCTCGACCAATGGAGTCCTCAAGTGTCTTTGGTCAAATTGTCATCCAACGAGCACCTTACTTTTAAAAGAATGACCATGAATCATGTATACTAGGGTCATTGGGTGTTTTTGGCTCCATGAATAAACACGTTGGATACCATATGAGAAAATCATACTCAACACGGACTGATTGAACACATAATTAACCCCCCTAAAATCGCTCACCTAGACCATTCAACCATGTAACCTTCTTTATAATATAGCAAGGACACACTGCCCATGCCTGGTGCTAATGACTCACCGACCAAAATGGGTCATTACATTAATCAAGTGTCTACCATGGTGCGACACTAGTCCGGATGAAACAAAAATGGTCAACCCGATGTGAATCCTTCACCAAGGTGGAAGATTACCCCAAATCAATTCCCTTTCACATTCAAAAAAAGGGGGCCAAGAAAGATCATAAATTTCACATGAGAACATCATATGATACATTGATAGGGTATTTTTTTCTATTTTTGTCACACACACACATATATATATATATATATATTACAGGAATTTAGAATATATCTCTTCAACCTAAATGGCATCTTAGAAAATTACTCAGACACGCATATTAGTGACCACATGGGTGGCCAAATCCACAACCAAGGACAAGACCCCCTCACCTACCCAATTTCTTCAATTATGGGATTTAAATGTGTTGATCAAAGAGTACCATCAAAATGGTACTCTCCCTATAGTAGAGCCCGTAAGACATGCCTTCTGATCGGTGGAAGCTCCTCAGCTACCGCTTCATCCATGACCAATGAACCGACATAGGACGGCCCTGCTAGCCATCTCCAGCCGCTTATAGAGCCTGTCTCCAGAGTGTGATAACAAGTTCCTCCCTTATCATAAGTAGGAAGATGAATTAGGTGATAACGACTTCATCCCAAATGCACAGGAATCCCACTCAAGGGCTCTTGTCGGTGGATGTCAGCACCAATAGTGTACAACCCGATATGCTTTCCTTGAAGAGTATCCCATGGTGAGGGAACCTGCTAATTTCCAAGGGATACGGGCCCCTCTAGATGGCCACTGAGGGATAAAAATGCATAATCAGGAATAGGTTATCACTTTAGTTCCTAAGGAGGAGGTCTACCACACAAATGCATTGGCATGTAATAGACATGTATACAATCCTGGCCATCATGCTGAAGCCCGATACAGAAATATGGTGGCAATCTATGAGAGGATAAATATAACTGATCGCCTATATAAATCCCACAGTGGAAATAGGATGGAATAATATTATTAAATTCACATCCCTACCATTTCTTTCCAGTACTTCCATGCATACATAGTGGAAAATTATAGGCAGATGAAAATCTCTACCACTGCAAAAGCATCGCGTCATCCAAATAGGACGACACTCAGTTATAAATAGGAAACAAACCCTACTAGTGAAAAAAATTCTGCTATCTAAATTGGGTAGAAACTTATGGGAAGTTATAAAACACTACTAGCACATATGAAGCCCACCATCCAAATACAGTGGCAATCAAATATGTGCAGATTCAAATTCATGCAGATGAAAATCAAGCTCATGAGACAAAAATAGAGGTAAATGAGCAGACACAAATTTTTTCTCACAAATAAAAATCCCAATAGGAAAATATGGTGGAAACCTAAGAAAATAGTCAGAGGAAGACTAATTCTTCTACCCTAACATAGGAGAACCGCCGATACCCACTGACAACTCATGGAGGACCGGAGTAGGCACAAACTCCTACTTTGAGATCAGAATGGGAATTAATACCCATTAATCCAAAGATGTATCTTTGAACATCATGGCCATGATGGAGGATTAGATGTTGAATCCAGACTATATCCTCTAGACATGTCAATAAATCATTTCCTCTACAGGAAAAGCGAGGAGTCGGGCCCATGACCCGATCTCCCTGGGAAAGGTGATATATCCACCAAATTAGACAATCACTTCGAAGTAAACAAACATCCATGCTCTAGTCTAAGAGGATCGACGACCACATTGCGTGATACAAGGAAAACAAGATCAGGATAAAAATACTTCTTCCAACTGGGGGGCACCGGTCCAATGTGCTGGCCGCTCTAAGGTAGACAGATATCCTTTCCAGAACTCAAGATATTCTTCGACATATCCCGGTGACATAATGGGAACCAATTAGACAGGGAACAATATATAAATACAGTTACCAACAGCAAGCATCCCTAGTTTGCCTCAAGAGAACACCCAAACATGAAAGGCACCAAAGGTAATTGTAAAATGGAGATAATACTCGTGATTCTAATATGCTGAAAGCTGGTTTTCTTAGAATCATAAAGAATTTATCAATATATTATCAAGATCATGTCAATCCATTACAAAATTATCGAAGTGGAAGTAGTAATTGTGAAGTTCCACCCGATAATTTTGCTACCAGCAGATCTAAATGTCCTCCCTAGAGTACTTATGCGGGGTTACTCTATGGGCCAAAAACAATCGATCATAAGATCTTATCTCCTGATTCATGTTAGGGCATCTCTCCCCTTAACTAGAAGATCATTTAGTAAGAAGGACCTACCCTTGCTATAGTCCACCATGATGGTCCTCCCCAAGGTATACACTGTAGATATGCTTCTCCCTGTAGTCAAACGTTAAATTGTGATGGTAGTCCTCGTCATGATGGAAATCTCTACGAAGGCCATCCCCGTGGTGACATCATGAAATGAAAAGGCCCTACCCTCATTGCAATACATTCTAAAGGCTCTCCCCAATGTGTAAATTGTAGATACTATCCATACAACAAGGGCTATGATGGTACTTCTCTCCCTGATAGCAGTCATTATGAAGGACATCCCCTCAATGATGCTAATTGGCAAGAAGGTCCTCCCCTTATAGTGGTCTACCCTAAAGTTAATCCCTAGGGTATATGCCAAATAAGTCCTCTATATGGATGGACACTAAGATGTGATATTATTCCTCACCATCATGACACTGGCTATGAAGGTCCTCCCCGCAGTTCAAATTTATGGTGGTGAGAAGGTCCCCCACCCTCATCGGGTTAAATACGAGAAAACCATCATATGTTGAGGCACTTGAAAAAATAGAGTATGATGTATATGATACTCTATCCATGAACAGTGATATCCTTTCACAACGAGATGATGTATTGGGACCATGTTCAAATTATGAGCCACCCTCGCACTGTTCAAATGTCAACAAGACTCACACCAGCCCCACTGCTTGGACTGAAATCCTTAAGAAGCAGTCAAACCAGGTGGATCAAGCAGAAGATTCCCTAGATGAACAAAAATAATATGTGTTGCTTTTGAGAATAAATCTAGCCTGGGATAACATGCCATTGATGTATTGGCACATGAACACTTATCAGTGCATCATACCAAGAGAGTTGTTAAAATAATGTATGCATAACATTCGCCACAATATCTAGATGACTCTCTTCCAGTTAAAAGAAAATTTTACCTACCTTGTGTATGCAGGTGATGTTAATGCCTTGGGAGAGCTTCTCTATAAAATATAACTAGAATAACTTCTGTATAAATGATGGCCATAATCATAAAGGCAAAAGAAAGACCATGGACTATCCTACCTCTATGTCATGCAGAAGTTGCACTATCTAATCAGTAACTCCCCGTCTGGTGTTCATATCTAAGGATGGAAAGAACATGGAGCCCTACACTTCACCCCAATTACCATCCAACAAAACTCACTAGAAATGACATCTTGTAATGTCATTATCAAAAGATGGTAGTCAAATGAAGTCCCTGCTCAGGAAGGGTGGAACGCTCAACAAGAGCTAACCTTGAGTGAGTCTCAGAAGTGTTAGGCCCTGTGAGAGAAATCCATAAAAAATCTCCTGAACTAGTAAACTAAGAGAATCTAGTAGGATTATAGTTTATGGGAGGCCAATAAATTAGAAATTCCCATATCCTCATTAGAAAACAACTCACATGCAGACCTGACATCATATCTGGCACACATCTACATGGGAATACATGAGATCAAGAATGCGACAATAACAGCAGCATCTATCATAACATGGGATCAACCCCAGTCCACAGGTGTGGGGGAATTCATAAATCAAAATTCCCCCATAATATTAGAAAATATGGGTTGTGGACTATCAATAGAAGAATAGAAGAAACCCAAGCTCGCATTGTTGGGGGAATTTTTACCTCAAATTCCCACACATTGGATATATGTCTTCTCCCATATGGGAAGAACAATGGATAGAAGGTTCACCCATTCCATACCATCTCATGACTCACATCACCCAAAACAGAGGCATATTAATGCATCATATTAGGGCTCCCTTTGTGTCACTCTTCTCCAAGAAACCTAAAGAGTATCACATGATGGATAAAAAAGATCCAACAAAGGGTGTAAGAAACACTCCTACCATTAAGAACTTGTTATTCCACCCAAAAATGTGGTATGAATTAGTGAACTTAATAGAAAAAACCCCACAAACCTCACTAAAAAAAATAAAAATAATGAATAAATTCGAGAAGAGGTTTCCCTCCTGGAGATAGTCCACATTGATCCTGGAGGTGTGCACACTAGAAACCAAAGAGTTTTCTCAAACTTGGGTGCACCCTTAGTCAATACTCCATTACCTTCCATGTGGATCCTAAATAAGAAGAATACTATGAGAAATTTCTACAACCCACCTCATCCTCCTTGTGAAGAATAATCACCTACACTTGAGGAGAGATTAACTCAATAAGAGGAAGAAATAAAAGAGCTAATGCGACTCAACACTGAGCTAATAAGAGAAATTCATCCTACTGGGTATGTTTCTCATGTAGAGGGTCAACACACACTTCCATCAGATGTCCTTCTACCTCACAGGCTCATCCCAATGAATGAAACAAGCCTGGGAGGCTCATTCAGTGTGGAATTGGGACCGTCAGTGTACTTGAACCTAATCCCAATAGGATATGATGATTTCCCTCCATTAGAAAAGAAATCAAAAAAGATTTAGGAAAATCCACAAAGGATGACCCCGGCTGGGTATCCTCTTCAAGGTCTAGTAACATCAGCACATCTAATATTGCCCCTACTGCACATATTCATGCTTAGGTCCAATGGGAAATGAATCAAGGGCTCTTGAATACTATTGAGTTATTAACAACTCAAATGGAAGAAATTGAAGGATAGATAACTCTAGTACAACCAAAATAGAGGCCCTAACCCAACTAGGTGAGTAAAGTCCTGCCTCCTCCAAATTTTTGGAATCCTATATTTCCAGTGTTAAATGGATCAGGGGACCTGGAGTAGCATCTAATGCACTACTTTTCTTATTGTGAACCCATTATGGGAACTTCAAAGCAATAAGAGGTTGTAAAAATAATATTCTTTGTGCGAACTCTAAAACATTAAACCTTTATGTAGTACACTAGTTTTCAAGCTAAATCAATAAGAGGGTGGGAGGATCTTTTGAATCAGTTCTTGTTCTAGTTTAAATCGATGTTGTACAAAACTATAGTCAGTGATCTCATAAACTATAAACAACGAGAGAATAAGAGAGTCTCACACTTCATCGCCACATGGAAAGTTCCAACTTTCTCTTTGAATCGGCCACTCCAAAAAAATGATATGATTTCCATGTGAATTGATAATTTCTGATATGATCTGAAAATGAAACTCATTCTTGTGAAGTGCACAAGTGGATTTCACGAATTCTCTATCATCACATGAAGGATAGATGATTCATTACAATGAACTAATCTCAAGCCCTGGGAAGCCCTATCAGCCCTAGTAAAAAGAGTAGGGAGAGCTGAACTGACTTCCGTCATTCTTAATCCACCCCCTATATCAACCCCATCTCTAAGGCCCCCACCAAACCGTGTAGGGCCCTCTAGATATCAACTTCCAACCCACCCCATCAATAAAAGTGGAGGAGGTCCAAAATAAATCAATTCATGGAATAGGGGAACAAAGTCTACTCATTTCGGGATGACCTATTAAATGGTTATGTCATAGCCTCCATGAATTGTAACTTGCTTCAACTTCCAGAGCCAAACTGGGATTACGAAGCAGGTATTGATGACTGGCCAGAATATTTTCCCTTCAATTAGATATTGGGACATAATATCTAGGTGTATTTTGTGATTAAAGAACTCCTAAAAAATATGATAGATTCCAGATAGATCAAGCTGGAACCACCACCAGTGCAAGTGGCATATTTTTCCACCACTGATCCGGATGAAGAAGGGAGCTGGAAAATATTTGTTAACAAAAATAAGAAAAAGTTCGATAGTTGGATGACTTGAAATATTGATGACCGAGCTCATGGAATACTCCAGGAACAGTTAAAGAAACCAACCATGCCTCCAACGGCTCTTAATGAACCACAACCATCATCCTAAGCCCCACAATCCTCCAAGGGGAAGACATATATAATGTAGTCAAATAAAAAGATGTAGGAAGATAAACTTTCATAAAATTCATGGTTGGATATGAAACTCATCATTCATGCCAACAAATCGGAAGAAATGGGCACTGACCCAACAAATTACACAACAGGCACCACCCCACCAAATGGTACAACTGGAGGTAGATGATGAGTCAAAGTCATCATCAGAAAAGAATTTGATATTTTTGGATCCGTCAATATCATCCATTTGATGGATCCATTCAACTGATGATGAGTATTGTTATCAACCATAATTCTCCATATCCAACCGGGGAGCCAGAGGATGGAGTTTTAGAAGCTAGAGATACAAAGGGAGACAAAAACATGGGAGAAATTAATTGTATGGACGCACCCTCTCTCAAAGCGTCAGTGTTGCAGAAACCTATGGAAGGACCCTCCAGCAAATCTGATTGGGGAAGGAAAATTCTCCTACCCCATAGGTAACCACCCCTATCCAATTCTTCTAAAATATTCATCAGGGGAAGAAAGAATGACTAATGACCCTCGGTATGTGAATAGATATACCTGGCCCGATCCAAAAAGGATAGAAGCTCCTCCATATCCAATATGAAGGGCTAACCCATCTTCATCACATGATCAATCCCTTAAAGAATCTACGAAGGAGAATCCCCAATCTGGGAAATACCGACCATTAAATCAGAAATAGGACATTCTGAAACAGTTAGCTTCAGTGTCAGCTAAGCTCTCAATCCTGGATTCACTGAATCTATTAGCAGATCTCAGGGAAGCTCTCATAAAGGCTTTGCAGAGTCCCGAGGAGTTTGAAGTTGAAGTGGCCACCACTAAAATCTAATAGACAGAGATAAATCCTATAGAATTTCATACAGTTATCTCCTTCATAGATCAAGATGAATACACCAATATATAAGGACACATGAAACCCTTATATGTGTCTGGAATGATAAATGGTGTCGATATCCAAAAATACTTCATTGGCAATGGATTTGGGGTAAACCTCCCCCCACTGCGGACAATTCATCAGATGGGATGCAATGAGGATAATTTGATGGCCTGCACTGCAATCCTGTTGGGATACAAAAAAATTGAGCATAAGTCGTTAGGTAAAATCTAGATGGAAACTTAGTTTGGTCACCTCATAGCTCACCCAGAATTTATAGTGGGCTGAAATAATACGACCTTCAACACTATTCTAGGGAGGCCCTGGCTGTATAAGCACGCATCAATCCTCTCCTCATACCATCAGTGCCTGAAATATAGTATTCATGGATAGAGTGGGGCACTGCATGCCCATACGACCCCATTCGAATCCTGCGAGTCACACTATATTGATGCATGGTTCTATGAACTAAAGGGGAAACAACACTCAGCTGATGGAATTGATTGGGTCACCGCCCTAAATTTTTTATAAATTTTTCCTACTGATCCCCTCTAGCAACTCGGGGAAGAATACATACTACCCATCAATCAGATTGAAAATGGAAGTCCCAATTCTGATGTGTATTCAATATTCCTTATGATTTCAGTGATGATTGTTGATCCTGATAATGTTCGAAGGCTCATTGACTTCTGAAATAATGGGGAAGGTTCGGATGAAAATACCACCAAACTATCATCAGAACCCTAGGAACATCCTGCCTCACTCACTAAGGTGGGAGGAAGTGTCTCGTCACTCAAAGAAGATGATTAAACTCATTTACCCCTTATGAAATCTTCTCCAAAGAACCCCTTTCCAATGAAAAAATCATCACTTTCTGGACACCAAAATTGCAAATCCTCCCTAAACTATAGAGAAATCATTTCAAAGATTGTTTCCCCATTAGAAGATGAAGAGGATGCTGATGAGGATGCACAGGAGGAGGAAGAAAAGACCTAAGGGATACCTCTCTAGAACATGAGAAATTTGTATCCACCATAGTTGATGAACTCAAGGAAATAAACTTGGCTATAGAAGAAGACCCACGACCCACTCTAGTTAGTGTGGTCATGCCTTCCGAAGAGATAGAGATATACACCTATTTCCTAAATTAGAATCAAGATGTTTTCTCCGGGAATTATATGGAAATTTTAGGTCTCAATCTAGAAGTGGCCACTCACCACCTGGGTCTGCTAGAAGATCATCATGGATACAAAAAATTCATCAGAAGGATGCACCCGACACATACTGCCAAAATAGAGGCTGAAGTCAACAAGATTTTCAAAGATTACTTCATTTGGGAGGTCCAATACCTCATCTAGATATCAAAAATTGTCCCCATCAAGAAAGAAAATGGGAAAATCAGGGTATGTATCGATTTTGGGGACCTCAACCGGCACTACCCAAAAGATGATTTACCAGTCCTGGTCACAAAATTGTTGACCGACACAATTTCTGGATATGAGGCTCTCTAATTCATGGACGATTATTTAGGCTAGAACCAGATTCAAATGTCCCAATAAGATAAAGAAGCCACCGCCTTTAGGGCTCCCTAGGGGATGTTTTGCTACAATGTGATTCCTTTCAGTTTGAAAAATATTTGTACAACATATCAGCACGTCGTGCACCAAATTTTCAAACACTTCATGGGAAAGTTCATAGAATTCTATATCGATGATTTAGTGGTTAAATCACGACAATTCATAGACCATATGGTGGATCTTAAAACCATCTTCATCAAACTATGACAACACAGTCTAAAAAACAAACCCCTTAAATTGTGATTTTGGCATCACCTTAGAAAAATTCCTCGACTTTTTCATGCACCATTGAGGCATCAGAGTTGACCCTGAGAAGAAAAAATCAATCATTGGCATGTCACGACCGTGCAACCTCACTGATTTGAGAGGTCTCCAATGACTTATGGCTTACATTTGGCGCTTCATAGCTAACATTGCAGGAAAATGTTTTCCATTCACCAGGTTGATGGAAAAATGCCTAGAATATCAATGTACTGATGACTGTCAGGAAGATTTTGACAATCTAAGAAATATATCTTGATTCGACTAGTAATAATGCCACCTGTTGAAGTATGACCACTCATTCTGTATGTAATTGTCTTGAAATGATCCATATGCGCCTTCCCCAAACAAAATAATGATGCAGGCAGCAAGAGTAGTCTCTATTATCTCTGCTGAACCAGGATTGATGTTGAGGCTCATTATTCAAATATCGAGAAAAGCTACCTTGCATTAATATTTGTTGTCCAAAAGCTGAGAAATTACTTGTAGCACCACGAAGTCCATTTGGAATCACATAATAACCCACTAAAGTACATTCTCAACCATCCAATGTTAACTAGATGCATGTCACGGTGGGCAGTCATCCTGCAGCAGTTCGATATATAGTTCAACCATAGAAATCTATCAAGGTATATGCATTAACAGATTTCCTGGCTAAGCATTCCTCAATAAGAGTGGCCCCATCAGATGATGATTGATGTGGACATTTTTCAGTACTTTTTGCCACGTCCTTCTTCAACATTTATTCTCTTTTTACCATTAAATAAGTTTATTTTGTGTAATAATTACCAATTTTGGTATTTTGTAGAATAAATTGTTTAAAATGGGTTTATTTATTAAAAATGTGTTTTTATTGTTTATGTTTTTAATTTTCCAATAATAAAATTAATTTATTATTTTTAATTAATTAATTAATTAATTAGGTAATTTATTTTCAGTTTAATAACATTTGATTCATTTATTTAATTAATTAGTAAATAATCTAAATTATAAATAAATAATTCTCTTTTTTTTAGTTTTTTAATCAATAAAATTAGTTTTAACAATTTAATTCAATTCATTAATCATTTTAATACATAGTTTTAAGTTAATTCTTTAATTTCATTAATTCTTTAAATTAATAAAATAGTTAATTAATTTAAGCAACTAAATTTAAATATTTTAAATTATTTTAAATTAATTACAAGCTATTTTTAATTTTAAATAAGTTCTTTATTTTAAATTATTTGTAGTTATTTTTATATTGTTTGTAACATTCTTTAATTTTTATTTGGTTTTTAATTATATGTTTTAATTTAGACATTTAATTTTGTTTTTGATTAATTAAATTGTTTTATTTTTTTGTGTAATATTAAATTAATATTTGAATTATATGTTCAGGTCACACCGAAACCCCCATTTTGGAGTTACTGACAGCTCCCTATCGGTGACTCAAATGAGTCAACAACACCATTATCCCCTTCCATCTACCGACGCAATCCATCTACCGAAGTCTCCTAATTACCGACACTGCCTTCCCACGACTCACAACCTTCTTGCCTATCGGGGACTCAAGTCACCGATACCTCCCACTCCCTTGACTCAAGTCACCGATACCTCCACACTCCCTTCTCTTGTGCCACCTATACACACCCACCATTCTAACTCACCAACATCATAATCCTTTCTCACTGATACCCCAACCCATGTCTCATTGACTCTGAACCACTCACCAACACACCATGTCCTTCCTCATTATTATCCATACACCCAATTTCACCACCAATTCACTCTCCCACTACCACTGCCTTCCCGTCACCTCTCCATCAACACCAGAAAAACAAAAAAAATCAAACATCCCAACAATCTAACCAGAAGTACACACACAACCAACAATAACAAAATCAAATAGAACCACCATAAGTGTAATCAAACCATAAACAGTAGAATTAAATAATAAATCGAAATAAAAACATGGAGAATCACCAGAATGAAATCGAATTATCAAATCCCGTTTCATATCAGGGATAGAAGAACCCACCACCTCACTGATTTGCACCACTGGTCAAACCTGCATTGCTACCATATGATCTCATTCACCAGACCTTCACCCATGCACGACCGCAGCCAGCTGTAGCCAACGAACCGAACCCGAGCCCCCTATTCCACTACACACTAAAACCCCAGCACCCCCTTTCACCGCCGACCCTCACCGCTACTGTTGAGACCATAAATGATTGGCCCACCGGTGTAATGATAACTACGAGATAAAAAATAAAGTGAAAAATGCGGAAATAAATGAACACGAGTTGTAACATGGAAAACCCCCCAAATAGAAGGGGTAAAACCCATGAAAAAATAGAAGGATCACTATGAGTAAAAGTAGGTACACACTCCCTCACTTATTACAAGGAGAAAACCCTCATAATATTCCTTATTGAATAAAGGGGAAAACTGCCTCACTAAATTCGGATCAAATAGAACAGGATGAGATAAAATGGATGAATGTGACGATGGGATCTTCGGGTGTTGATGAGGATCGATGAGGGATGTAAAACTAATGGGAGAGAGCCCTTCATATAGGCTACATCTACCCCTTCCATCCTCTCCCCGCTAGATCAATTGGTGGGGTTGGCCAGCCACCATCCACCAGCCATGCCTTCCCCCTTTGACAAACTAGGGGGTGGCCACCATCTGTGGAAAATATTCTACCGACACATCTCCCACTTGGATATTTGATTGAGAACCAATCACATCTCCACGCATCCTTTCTATCTGGAAAACATGCTTCTCAAGTATCTATAAGGCTGCTCGAGGATCTGCACCATCTGAAGTTATCAAAATTAATCGCCTTCGTTAAGAAATCTTCCATATTTTTTTAGTATGAATTTTATGCATATCCACACTTTCTTCCTCTACCACATATTAGAAAAATTGATATTGTACCCCAATTTTCTTTGTCCTAGAATGAAAATATGGATTCCTTACAATTTGAAAGGTGCTCTGACTGTCACAAAACAATGGAATCTATGTCTGTCTATGCCCGAGCTCCTCCAACTACCTTCTCATCCAAATCGCCTCTTTGCAAGCCTATATAGCTGCCATATACTTTCCCTCTGTCATGGATAAATCCACAACTGACTGTAACATTGAAATCCATCTCACAGATCCTCCTGCAAGAGTAAACACAAAACCCGTAGTGGATTTCCTCCGGTCAAAATCACCTAAAAAATCCGAATCAACATATCCTATGACAATAAAATCTGATCCTCCCTAACATAATGCAGAATTTGAGGTCTCCTTGATATATCTCAAGATCCTCTTCACTGTGCTGCAATGCTCCCATCTAGGATTCTCCATGTATCAACTAACTACTCTCACTGCATGTTTAATGTATGGTCTAGTACAAAACAAAGTGAACATTAGACTACCCACTACTAATGCATATGGTGCTTGAGATATCTCATTCCTCTCTACTTCATTGCTAGGACTCATTGTAGAGGATAACATGAAATTAATAGGAAGAGGGGTAGGGATTTTCTTACAGTCTTTCATGTTGAATCGTTTCAAGATTCTCTGTATGTAACTCTTCTATGATGGAAAAATCTCCCCATTATTTATGTCTTGGTAAATTTTCATCCCAGGAATCTTATTTACTAGTCCCAAGTCGTTCATATAAAACTCCCTAGCAAACTGTGCCTTCGTCTCCTAGATCTGATAGTTGTTGGGGCTTGCAACCAACACGTCATCCACAGATAACATAAGAATTATGAAATCATTACTATCTGAACCCTTGAAATATGCACAAGTATCTAATTGAAGTCTGTTGTATCCAAGGATTGTGATATAGGAATCAAATCTCTTGTACCAACAACTCGGAGCCTGTTTGAGACCGTACAAATATTTGTTCAACCTACAATCCAAGTTCTCTTTTCAGTCTTCTAAAAAAACTTCTGGTTGGATCATATAGATCTCTTCATCAATATCACCATGGATAAAAGTAGTCTTCACATCTAGCTGCCCTATATATAAACTGTATGTTGCACACATTTCTAGAACTAAACGAATAGTCGTCAGTCTAACAAGAGGAGAAAATATTTCATCAAAATCAATGCCTTCCTTCTGAAAAAATCCTTTGACCACCAATCTTGAATGATATGATTCCCCCTGGTCCTTTCTACCCTTTTGGATCTTAAAGACCCATTTTTTCCGATAGCCTTCCTTCTATGAGGTAATAGAACAAGATCCCAAGTCTTGTTCCTGTGTAGGGCTTCAAGTTCCTCCTTTGTCGCCGCCATCCATGAGGATACATCTAGACTCTGGGTCGCCTCCAAAAAAGAATATGGCTCTTCATCCTACATTAATAAGTAATACTCAATACTGATCTTAGTGACATAGTCTGAGTTCCATACTAGTGCTCTTTTCTCTTGATTTGACCGTCGTGGTCCAGACTCAACCAGTACTTGATCATCCTGCTCTGGTAATGCCTTAGAAAAAACTGGATCTTCCTTGGATTTGTTCTCTAATTCAACAATTGTAGTTTCTTTATTCTCCTTCTCCATGTCTTGATTAGTTGTCATTTTCACCTTGACTTCTAAAAAAATGACATCTCTATTGATGATGAATTTGTGGGCAGTGGGATCCCACAAATGATACCCCTTCACACAATCAGCATACCCTAAGAAGATACATTTACTGGATCTCAAATCCATGTTCGATCTTTCCTGGTCATTAAACACTGCATATACAAGAATTCCAAAAGTATGTAACCGAGAATAGTCAGTGGGTTTACCATTCCACATCTCCATCGGTGTCTTCAACTCAATCTCTATTTAAGGAGATCAGTTGATCACATAACAGGCGGTAATCACTACTTTTGCCCAAAAGTTTTTGGCCATACCTGTAGTCTTTAGCATCGCCCTTATTCTATCCATTAGGGTTCTGTTCATCCGCTCCACCACTCCATTCTTCTGAAGAGTGTACGCTACCATGAACTGTCTCTTGGTCCCTTCCTTTTGACAAAAAGTATCAAACACCCTTCTTGTATATTCTCCACCATTGTCGGTCCTCTGACACATGATCTTCTTTCCAGAGTCAACCTCCTTCCGCACTTTGAATGATTTGAAGACTTCAAAAACATCTACCTTTCTCCCAATTGGATACAACCAAAATCTCTTGAAATAATCGTCAATTAATGATACAAACTACCTTGCTCATCCTTGGGATATAACTGGTGCTTGCCAAACGTCGAAATGGATCAACTCCAAGATCTCCTGAATTCTCGCTGTTGACGTCCCGAACTTTAATCTGTGATGCTTGCTCAAAACACAATGCTCATAAAATGGAAAGGATACCATTTTCATCCCAGGCAGTAACTTCTAATCCTCAAGTATCTTCAGGCCTCATTCTGACATATGGCCAAGCTTTCGATGCCATAACATCATCAATGCTTCTGTCGAGGTAGTTGATGCAACAACTATATCCGCCTCCTTGTACGTTTCACCCATAAGAACGTATAGATTTTTTGAGATATTCTCCACCTACATTACCATAGGCGCTCCCTACATGATTCTCATCACTCCCTTATCTGTTCGAGTCTATCATCTGATGTCATCAAATTGCCCCAAAGATAATATGTTCTTCTTCGTGCCCTTCCCATGACATACTCCTTGGACGGTACAAATAATACCATCATGCATATTCAGTTTTATGGTACCGAATCCTATGATCTTTAGAGTGTGATTATTCCACATGTACACAAGTCCTTTAAGGATGGTTTCATATTGGTCAAACCATTCCCGTTGAGACTTTATGTGCCATGTTCCTCCTGAGCCGATAATCCATGCATTGTCTAGATGTTTCCTGCTTCCAGTAGTTGTCGCTGCTTCACTGACTAGTATATCTCCACTTCTAGAAGTACGCACCACATTTTTGTCCATGTCATGATTGTGGCTCCCACTGGAACGACTCTCCATCATCACATGTTCCATTATTTCGTCAATTGCCAGTCAACAATCTTCCTTCCGCAGCACTACCTGTAACTTCATTTTCTACTATGAAAAATTATTCCCATTAATTTTTTTGATCTCAAATTTCAACGCCATTTGGACACTCCGTCACTCTAGAACCTCCTCCATTTCACAATGGTGTATTTAATAGTCTCAATGAATTTATTCTGATGTGATAGATCATCTGGAGTTTCAATCCTGGATGATACTAAAATTTACGATAATTATTAAAACCCAAAAACGTGAACAACACCGGGCCAAAACCTTTCCTCCAATACCACTTGTTGGGAACATAAATGATTGGTCCACCAGTGCGGCAATAATTACAAGATAAAAATAAAGTGAAAAATGCAGAAATAAATGAACACCAGATGTAACGTGGAAAAACCACCAAATGGAAGGGGTAAAAACCACGGGAAAATAGAAGGATCACTATGGGTAAATTTAGGTACAAACTCCCTCACTTATTATAAGGAGAAAACCCTTGTAATATTCTCTATTTTATAATGGTTAAAACTACCTCACTAAATACCACTCTTCTATGGGACCGAATGAGATAAACTGGATGAATATGATGATGGGTTCTTCTGGTGTTAATGAGGATCGATGATGGATTATGAAACTAATGGGAGAGATCCCTTTATATAGGTTTCATATCCCCCTTCCATCCTCTCCCCACTAGATCAATTGGTAGGGTTGGACACCCACCACCCACCAACCACACATGCCCCCTTTGAAAAACAAGGGGGTAGCCACCGTCTGTGGGAAATATTCTACCGACAGCTACTCCATCCAACATCCCCTACAGCCGACCGGCCCCGCCGTTGTCCGACGATGCCCCACCACACAAATCCAAGGGCCACCCCTATCTTCTTGCCAGCACCATCGAGCCAACCCCCCATTCCCATGTTCTTCCTCTCGACCCGCACCCCACCCCTCTCTTCTTTTTCTTTTTTTTAATTTTATTTTATTATTTTATTATTTTGTTTAATTTAATTATTATAATATAGTATTATATATCTATATAATATAATCTATATAAAATATATAATAATAATAATATACATAATAATATATAATAATATATGGATTTATATATTTTTTACCCTTATTTTTTATAATAGTAAATAAATATAATTGTAATAATATATGTAATATTAAATATATAGAGTAATAATAATATCCGAGAATATTTCAATACCTTTTATGTCCATATATATATATATGTAATATCAAGTACATATATTTTAGAATAGTAAATAAAAATATATTTATAAAATTATATACACATTTTAGTAAATATAAATATTTCTACTTTCATTATTTATTTAACATTTATATATATATATATATATTAATAATATTAGGACTGCTAATTTAGGGTATAATTTTTTTAGTTTATTTGTCGATGCAGTTCTATTCTTTCTTTATTAATCTCACGTGCATTTTTTGCGTTTTCTATTGTGAAGAGGGAGGTGATTATGAAGGCTAAACTGATCATGTTCGTGGGAAAGTTCATGGGATGCACATGTTTTTGTGTGAGGATGGTTACTGTCACAGGTTGTTGATTTAAAATTTGGTGACATGTGCATCAAGTAACGCCATGTGGAATATTGTTAATGTCAGTTGATCTCTATTTTTCTCTTTCTTTTAGGTAGAATATTAAATAGATTCAAGATCCTTCAATCAGATCATCCCTGATCTATCCATCCATCTCGAGATCTCACATCATTCCATTCTCAACCACCGCAGTTGATCATATGGTCTCCATCATCTATCATCCTATCATCATTCTTCAACTGAATCCAAATCATTCATTCACATCGTTCCAAATATTCCATTCCTCAGTCACTCATTCACCACCATTCATTCACTCTTCCAGATCCTCTCAACCATTCCATCTCAACTTATCCAAGCACAGAGCCAGTCAACTGAGCCGAAGCGGGCCATCGGAGTAGGGGCAGAGCATCGAAGCTGGAGGACTTCTTCTATTATTTTTTTTGCTATGTTGTTTCTAATAAAAGATGTTTTTAATGAAATTTATTTTTACTGCAACTTTATTAATGAATTACTAAGTAGTTTAGGGGGTTGGATCAGATGCATTGAACTATTATCAATTCATCTATTATTGGACCTGGTTCAATCACAAGAGGGCTGAGGCTTTGATCCAACGATCTCTTTTTCTCTTCCTCATGAGTTTTCCTTCACTCTAGCTCAAGTACCAAAAGGTGAAGGGCAGATTATCCTTTTTTCTTTGGCATCCACAACCAAATTACAAATCAAAAAAGGCTGTGGTAATCTCTTCTCCATGAGCAAGAACCATTATCTTGGGTTATGTTAGAAATAACTCTTCCCAAGAGAGATCACTTGCGAGGATGACATATCTAATGAAAATTAGTTATTTCACACCTATGAACATAACCATGGAATCTCTGTGATTGGTCTCATTAATGAAAAGTAACAATTAAATAAATCTATTCCAGTCCAATTCCCCTAATTCAATCTTTGACTGTCTCATGTTCCAAATCACTGCATCAAACTATCTCACCCCCATTTTCAGTCACTGATTTCCACTTTCATTATTTTCTTTTAGTTTTTTTATTGTTTTATTTTGTTTGTTTGTTTTGGATTGGGTTTTTACAACATTATTTCTTCCCTATGGTTTGAAACCTGACTTTCTACAGTACTAGTAATAAGTAGTTTTTACAAATATTAAATTTTTGTGAACTCAACGACATGTGCGGTCACTAAGATGCCTAATAAGGAAGTGTTTTCTATTCAAGAGAACACCCAGATGGGGGAAATGGACTTCGACAGTGCCTAAAGAATCCCAACAAGAAGAAGAATGGAAGCCACCAAATTCAACAAAGTGGTTCTGCTAGTCATACTTATATCTTCAAAAAAGTAGTTCTGTTATATTCCTTCCTACTATCAAAAGGATGCATGAAAAATGAATCAGAGTACCAGGTCCTCATTGCAGGTATAGAATTAGCACTCCAAGTGAAATCTGTACACTTAAAGATAAAAGAACATTCAGAACTACTCATCAGAAAATTCAATTGTGACTATGCTATCAAGAAAGAGGATTGATCTCTTTAACAAACCATGTATGATAGTTGATGGCTGAATTCCTGTCCGAGAAAACATTTACTTATATTCCCTAGTTGCAAAATGAACAAGCTGATACATTGGAAAATACAGCCATAACTCTGGCTGACATGGATTGGAATGAGACAATCATTAGTATTACCCATCGCCAAATGGTTTTACCATACATTCAGGCCAACAGAGAAGAAATTTATGAGATATTTCTCTTCTCTGAGCCGTATGGTCCTACCATTACCTGGATAACTCCCATTGTGTATTATCTTTAAAAGGGAGAAATCCCACCAAATAGGGTTGGAAGGGAACATATCTGAAGAAAAGTAGTCAATTTCATGATATAGGATAGCACGTACTGGAAAAAGGTTTTTATAAGTGAGGCCTTGATGGAGTCCTTCTCAGGTGTATTGATGGAGGAGAGACCACTTCTACCATGAAAAAAGTACAGGCCAAGATTTTTGGGGAACACCAGTCATCATCCAAAATCTCTCATCAAATTCAGCGGCTTGGACACTATTGGCTCACCATGATGCAGGATTGTGTCGATTTCACCAAAAATTGTCATTCCTACCAAGTCCATGCCAATTTCATCCATCAACCCTCAGAGTTTCTTCACACAACTAAGTACTCCTGACCATTTCCCATATAAGAACTGAATGTCTTGGGATTATATCCTCCCACCATGACCCACAAATTCTAGTTTATTCTCATAGCAATCAAATTCTTTTCTAAATGGTTAGAAGTTGCACCTATCAAAGAGGTCGGTGAAAAAAGCATTGTCAGCATTATGAAAGACAATATCATCACTTGGTTTGGTGTCCCTCACATAATACTAATAAACAACAATACCAATTTATGCTATGTAGAGTTGGTGAAAACTTTCCAATAGTATGGTATAAAATCCAATCATTCTTCATGCTACCATACAGTGTCCAAAAAAAAAATATATGCTTTCAACAAGACCTTATCCCACACACTCCAAAAGATGGTAGACATGGATAAGAAATCATGGGCGGAGAAGCTCCTCTATGTTCTTTGGGATTACTGAACAACAACCCACACCGCCACTCAAGTAACCTAGTACACATTAGTATAAATGAGGGAGGTAGTTCTTCCAATTGAAATTAAACTTCCATCGCTCAACGTCGCTATCTATGATCAAATATCTACTAATGAGAAATCCCAAAAAACAGTTTGATGAGCTGGAGTGATTGTATGAGAATATATTGCACACTCTACACTATCTAGATGACTACCAAAATCGTATTGCACAATCCTTCAATAAGATGGTTCACCTCTGATATTTTCTTGAAGGAGAAATAGTGTTGGTCCTTAGTGCCCAGATGATAATTGGGAAGAAAACACCAATGATGGAGCCATAATAGGAAAGACCATATGTTGTACACAATGTTTACTCTAATGGATTGTATTCACTGATTTCAATGGGTGGAAAACTCACAACAATCCCCCACCAATGCAAGGTTCCTTAAAAAGTAATTTGTGTAATTATGATGAAGACATCCATGCTGCACAATGTTAAATTTCTCAACACCCCTGTCTTAGATACAAGATGCTAAACTACATAGTGACACTTTTTACCTTATCGCATGATGTTAAAATGAATTTCCCCAACAATGTTCTCAACCGAGGGGACATTGTCTCCAGTATCAGTCAACTACCATACCACACTACAGAACTATGTATGTCTTGATTCTGTTTTCTGATGGGATATGTAGTGACACCAAGATCATTCATCATGGTCCAACCACCATCAAAAAGCATATATGACCTCATTTTCCTATGCATTATTCCTACTAGTATAGGGAACATGTTGTCTTAGAACTATGTATGATTTGATTCCCATCTACCAATGGGATACGTAGAGATGCATCGATCCTAGATCCTGGTCCAGCCACCACATGGTAACAAAATACCTCTATGGTACTCTCAACTGCCTCTACAAATTGAGATGAGACCCTGACTATTTCTTTTTTCTCACACTGATCATATCTTACGTGAGCTTATAAAAGGTGTTAAAGGATTCCCATAGGATTAATAGAGGATACATGTATGTTGTATGCCCATTAATAAAAGGTAAAAAATCCCCCCTCCCTGTATAGGATCCAAACTTATATGGGGAGGTAGTTCCATAAATACATGTGGCTTAATTCCTACCCTCACATATGCAGTGACAACCATATTGTTCATCCTAGTCCAACCATCAAAAAAATACCTCCTTTCCCTATGCAAAGGTCAGACCAAGGTAGAGATTTTCTTCATAAGAGACACATATGGGTGCATTCTTACACCTACGGGATACATAAGCAGCCCCAAACCTTCAAACATAGTCCTGGATGTAGCAAAGTATTGAATTAAAATGCCCTATCCTTCTTTATGATCCCACTATATGGTAGATTATTCACATTTCGACCCTTGATTCTCACATTGGGTTCTACTCTCGTGGACTTGGTACTTTTGGAAGTGGGTTACTCGTAGGCATACTAACTCACTACATGTCTCAACGTCCTTACCACAAGATTTAAAATTGTAGGGTACCTAAATTACTATGTGTATGCTTGATTCCTACCCTCTCCGGATACATAGTGAGTTCAAGATTCTTTGTCCTGGTCCAGCCACCAATATCAAAAGAAAGGGTGTTCTCCCTCCTTGCATATTTTCAAAACCTATGCAAGGAAGGGATTTTGTAGAACTATGTGTGGCTTGATTCCTACCCATAAATGGGAAACCTAGAGACACCATGACCCTAAGTCTTAGTTCAACCACCACATGACATGGAATGCCTATTTTATATTCTTTTTTCAGCCCTATAATATAAGGTAACTCCTCGTCATTCCTTGTTTCTCACACCGAGTATAACTCACGTGATCTTAGGAATGGAGGTCATGATTTCCCCTACATAGAAAAATCATAGAGGATTATAATAAGACCTTCATCTTGAAGGAATGGTATTAAATTCCTCCCCTCCTATATGTTCACTGGTCAGAATGACATAGGAGGATCCTTAGAATTAAGTATGGATTGATTCAATACCTCACAGGATAGATAGTGATGCTTGGATTCTACATCTCGGTCTATCCACCATCCAAAATAAATAATTCCCCTCTCCTTCCGTACAAGTCAAACTTACATTTGAATAAAATTCATCCTTACTGCACAACGTTAAACTGCATAGCCCAAACAATGTTTTCACTCGAGTGGACATTGCCTCGAGCATCAGTCACCTGCCATGCCGCGCTACAGAAATACGTACATCTTGATTAACATCTACTAATGGGATATGTAGTGATATCATGATCTTCTATCACTATCCATCCACCATTAAAAAATACCCCTTCTCTGTTCATGGGTCTGACTAGCATAGGGAACTCCAAGAACTACATGTTACTTGATTCTTGAACTTGTAAGATACAAAGTGATTCCCAAATTCATCATCCTGGTACAACTACCACTTAAAAACAATTCCCTCCTTCCTATGCCTAAATCATAAATATGAATGGATTTTCCTTCAATAAAAACATGTAATTTGATTCCCAACTAACTGGGATATGTAGGAAACATCCATGTGGTCAAACATGACACTTCACTAGCCTCATCCTTCTCACGTTGGTTTAGTTTCATCCTTCCTCTATAATGTTAAACTATATAGGATACCAGAACTACATGTGGCATGATTCCCACCCACCGAAGGGACACATAGTGACACCTAGGCCTTCCCAGGTCCAGCCATCATGAAACAAATTCCTCCCCTGCATATAATCTAGACTTACATAAGAAAATTCCTGAGTCCTAACCACATGACGCTAAACAGCATGGCCAAAGAAGTCCTAACAACATGGCAATAAACTGTAAGGTATCATAATAACTATGTATGGGTTTTTTCTCAGTATAATGAGATACGCAGTGAAACACAATCTGGAAATCTTGGGTCCAACAACATAGAATAAAACAGAGGGTAAAATCCCCTAACCCCCCACATGTGAAATGAAAATAGATGTAGGGGATTTCAGAACAAGTCTCTTACATCCTAAAAGTGTCAAGAGATCATGATTAATCTTAAATAAGGATTAGATATATGTAAATGATCTTTTACCTTAAAACTAATCGTGGTTTTTATATTTTTCATGTACCCATACATCCACTTTTCATCCGTCAAACTCCATGCCTCGAGAAATCTCAGATCACCATAATCACCCATTGAAATCCTAAATGGAAAACTAGTGTCTTGCAGACACATTGGTTTGACTATGCACATTATGCCCTGATGGCTCTACACACGTTTCCCACAAAATTTAGCTACCAACCAAAGGAAAATTCAACCTTAAGAGAGGTTGTTTCTACTTCTGTATGCTCATTGAATCCCATGCCTTGCACTATATCTCTTGACTTGAGGTCTCTAGGAATCACGGTTTACACATTCTTCCCTTGATCATGTCTGGGGCGTACTAGGAATATCCCAACATAATTATCACATATTTACACATGATCCCTTTGATGTTTTATCCATAGAATATGATGATTAAACTGTGTTGTCAACATCCTTTCCACATGATGTTAAACTGTATAGAAGACATCTGCACCGCACGATGTTAAATTGCATGGCCCAAAGTAATAACTGTATGAAATAAAAAACTAGGATGTACCCCAAATATAGCTAAAATGACCACATTCCTTGCACACATACCTAAACTTGTGCAGGTAACTTGGTCACAGGGTGCCTGGATCTTCAAAGATGGGCCCAGATCCGAAAAGGGAGTAAAAATATCCCTCCTCACATACATGTTAAATATGTATCGAGAGACCCCCAATTCCACAAATAATCCTGGAATTCCATGAATAATCACATCCTTAGTGTTTTTGACGTGTCCAAACGAACCCTCTCCATTCACCATACTATATTCTTAGAGTTATCTTGGATTGTCATAACCCTTCATGACCCTTGGTAATATAAGGTCAGTGTCATGTGGACACCTTTGTTTGGCTATTCACATTATGCCCTGGTGGCTCTACATATGTTGCCCACAAAAATGGCATGTAAACTACAGTAAAATTCATCCCTAGGAGAGGATTTTCCAAATTTTTCATGCCTAATGGATTCCATTCCCCATGTCATTCCTCCTAATCAAAGTTCCCTCAAATCCATAGTTTACACTATCTTCCATACCCATGGCCTGGACATGTCAGAACATCCTAGCTTGATTACCCTTCAGTTACTCGAGCTTCTATATCAATGTCATAATCGCATGAAATTAAAACTGTATGATGCTCAATACCTAGTATCCACCATTAGTCTAGGTCATGTCAAAATGGGTATTTCCACTCATGACATTGTGCAAGAAATAAATCTCTACAAGAAAGTTCGACGTACGCCTTACCCCATTGGTGAATCTGTATCCAAAATAAAAATGTCCATCCGTATGAACGAATCGGATATACATATGATTAAACCTTAAAAGAGCTATGTATCGCTTGATTCTTACCCTCACAAGATATGTAGTGGCATACTATCTCAAATTTCAGGTCCATCCATGAGACAAAAATGTCTCATCCATGCCTATGAAAGGGTCAAACCTGTGTGAGGAAACAATTCACATGAAAAGGATAAAAATGAGTCTACTTATTCCAAGTAAAGTTCAACTTGAAATGACCCTTTTTCATGTTTAGGCATACCCCATTTCACGAGCCATACTCTATGTCCAGAAAGGTATGAATCTTTATAATCATTCTTGGCCATTAGAAATGGATGTCCAGTGTCATGCAGACACCTTTGTTTTACTATGCACATTATGCCTCAGAGGATCTGCATATGTTTCTTAAAAAATGGGCTCTAAATCAAATGTAAATACATCCCCAAGAGTGGATATTCTTACCCCCGTACACCCTTATGACATTTATGTCCCACCTTAGCCTTTGGATTCAGAAACCCCTCAAATTACGGTTGAAATATTTCCCCCTTTAAATGTCTAAAGGAGAAAGAAGTTCTTGGAAAGACTATTGTGGAAGAAGTGAATCATTTTCCCTCATCAAGATAGAGTAGGATGATTTCACCAAATAGGTCCCAAATGTCTTGGATGCAGGATGTTAAACCGCACCATGCTTCAACACTCCCTTACACAAGCCAAATTCATACGAAAGTGGTTCTTTCATCCAATGATGATAAAAATGAACTTATTGCCTTTAGAAATCATTCCTTCAATGGTCCAATGACTATGTTCCTCAATAGAAAAATAAATCCAATGTTCAATAAACACTTCCTGGCCATTATAAAAGGAAGGCCAGTGTCATGCTGACAACTCTATTTAACTATACACATTATTCCATCGCAACCCTGCATATATTACCCACAAAAAATGACATATCAACCAATGGAAAATTCGTTCTTAGGAGATGATTTTCTTATATCTGCACACCCCATGGATTCCATACCCCATATCATATACCGAATCTAGAAATAATAAGTCATGGTCAAGAAAACCCCTCATTCATGTCAAATAATTGTCAGTACATTCTCAGTTAATGAGTCCTAAATGGGGTCCTTTCCCCACAAGTCATGGTCCAAGATGTTCTACCAAAAACATCAGTGAAATTATGGTCAAAGTTGTTATAACTAAAAGATAAGTATTAATAGTTCAGTTGGAAAGACTTTAAACTACCCACCAAAAGGGACACAATGCTTGCCAAGGCGAAAACCCACAAAGGGAACTTTGGATAAAAATCAAATGTTGGTTTAGTAAACATATTTTAAAAATGGTTTTAAAACGATAAACAAATTTTGTTAGGTCAAAAACCTACAAAGGGAATACTAATAAAAAGTTGAGTTATAGCCACTAAGTCCTTACCACAGGCTTAGGAAAAAATTATGGTGATAACGAAAAATGCACAAAGTTTCTAGGGTTCTCCATGTGACCCTATCAAGAGTCTTACTACACTTACTTACCCCCTCAGTTAAAAAAACTAGAGCATAACATAATTATTCTATTGTACTGGATTATAATTTGAATTGGTATTTGGTGGATATTATTGTTTAAAATTCAGTTGATCATAAATGATTAATATTGCAGGAAAAGAGAAAAAGAGGAACACTAGAAAGAAAAAATGGGAGGAATATACACAATTTGAAATCTCTCCCTAATGTAAAAAAAGGTGGTGTAGGGTAGCCTAATGGGTTACAATGAGGCCCGACATGCTCTTTACAGCAGGTCGATAACTGCTTGATGAGGGCTGTCAAGGGAATATTCCATAGCATCCCTCTGTTCAGCTTCATCTTCAACCATTGGGTTTAATTGCTTCATAATATTATGTAGGTATCACTCCTTATATTGGATGACCTCATAATTGGTGTTTGATGATGCAAGTTGCACTTTTAGTCTGGCAATGCGAGCTTTGAACTCATGCAGTTCCTCTATTTGGGAAATCAGCTAGTCATGATCACCAGCTTCCTTAGCTTCTAGATGATGGAAATCATTAGTAATATCCCAGAATGTCTGATCCTAGTGGTGAGAAGTGTTTAACTGAGTGAGGTCACCTTTGCAAGTAGTAAGATCCACTCGAGCTATAAGAATTTGGTGCACAAAGAGATCCAGATATCTGTAATCAAAACTTCCTGAACCCAGATCGAAAAATAATCATTGAAAGTTATCCACCTCATTGGAAAAGTCTATCAGGGTAGTTTCCATGGTAATAGTATAGATCTGAGGCCATTTCCATTTTGCGTATCTCGATGCCTCCTAATGGACTTGGAATATTTGTCCTCATCCACCACGACAGGTATGTAGTGAGGAAGCAACATTCGAGTAGCTGGAAGTGCCCTATGCTGGGTCACCCAATAAGGGGGACATTCCCTCCCAATAGATGATTTATCCTCTGAGATTAAATGAGGGGGGATGGAAGAAACTTCAGGAACATTGGGTGACATAACACTCAGACCGACTTTTATAGGAGCACAGAACACATTGACCAATGATTCGGGATCTGAATCACTCTCTACAACAATGGGTTATGATATTGTAGAACCTTCCAAATGCATGTGATGGTGGTTATATATCCTTCTAACCATAGGAAGGGTAAAATATGGAGTAATTGGCATGGTTGGGATAGGATCTGAAACAACCAACAGTTTCTGAACCTACTGAATTGGCCTTGCCAATAACCCATCAGGATAACAAGATTCCCAAATATGGGCATATTATAGTGATAGGTATGTTAATGATAATATAAGAGGAATGAGGAATTCCACATTATCATCCTCTCACTTCAGTAAAAACCACAATTGGTGAATAATTGTGAGGTGAGAATCCTACTTCACCAGGGTGGAGGTAGGAGATGTGATCTGCTGAAGGCATCCAAATTTCCTAGTGAACCTATAAGGAACATAAGGTTTGAAAATGGTTAGCCTATCTATGATTATGGTCAATAATCCATCTCAAAGTGAAATTATATAAGAACATTCTTTAGGAGAGCCTCCCCCAGAATTTATCACTGGCCCATGGGGAGTTGTGTGAGTAAAAAAAGAGAAGTGGGAGACATCACTTAGGAATTAAATCATGCCTTCCATGCTCAAACATTTTTCTTGGATGGAAGAAATGTTAATAAAGGTTGGGTGAAAGTCAAAATGAGTAACTATGGAGGTATTCTGGTACTCATAGTAGGGGAAACTCTCTTCCATCCAACCATATAAAAACTAAAATGGTCTGCTAAGATGATGCGGGGGTTTCCCTTCTAGTATTTTTCCTAACAATTCATATATTCAAGTTAGAGTAGGAATGACCAAGTTAATGGGATATCCCTCCACCAATGTGTCTTCCATCATCAATTTGTAGGCCCTAACATCAGTATAAACATTGTGATAGGGGAAGAACCATCCACTTATGAATATGGAAATGAAACCTACCCGTACGAGCTTAGGCGAAAAGTCTTGGTGGATTTTATAACCCCAAGTGGTGTATTGACCCACCTCAAGGTAGCGCAGTATGAACCAGGAATGAACCATGACTACTGGTTCAGATGTGTTCAGCTATGGTGAAATCTGACATTTAGCCCATACACTTTCAAGAATAGCCCTATCAAATCCAAAAATAAGATAAGTCAGTGGGCATGAAGGGGCTGACCAAGTAGCGTCTCCGCCATAAACAATAATTCTCCTACCAAGGTGGATACTTGATCAAAATTCTTCCAGGATCTAGACACTAGTAAAAATTAATCATACATGTCACCAAGTATAGGAAGTCTCATATCTAATAGATATCCCATATATTGATCCCCATATTACCATAGGATTAGTGAAAGCGGTTGGTGCCCAAACACCATCGGCTGCGTTGCTCAAGTAGTATCTCGCCTGGTGAAAAGATGTAATATTGGGAGACCCACACTGTTTGATATATATTGATATCTTTTTGCTACATGAGGGATTTTAATCAATTAGGATGAAGCAAAAATACCTAGTCCCACTCTTTAGAAAATCACCCTCTCAATCTCAGGTCCCATTTGGAGTGATATATTCATTTAGGAACACCTCATGATAGATTAATGATGGATGTATAATCTTGGATGATGGAATCCAAGGAAATACTATGATGGTTTTGGCCACTATGAGTCCACATAGATCCACTTTGGATGAACTCACCCTCCCGACTCAAAGAAGTAACAATTTCTTTGGCAGCAGAGATGTTTATCCAATTATGCCCATGGGATGTTCCAATATGTGTGAAACAATATCCATGATAAATTCCTGGAAATGGAGTGTCATCTTGGAGCCCAAAATTATAAAGTTTCATTTGATTGGATAGTGGATAGTCTATTAACTCCATCAAAAGATGACCTCATAGAATACCCCTTTGAGGAGAAAGGACTGCACGAAGTTTCTCTTCGATATTCTCCACCATAGCTTCCCTCTTACTAATCGCTTCTATCAAGATTAAGGCTAGATCCATTTATTCCTGCAAAAAAATACCACATAAAAGGTTAGTCCAATTAAAAAGATTTGTCAAAGAGGAAAAAAATTCTAAAGGACCAAAGAAGTCTGCCTAGTGCAGGGCTCTACATACTAAATCCAAAGAGAGATTTGTGGAATGAAATCCCCGCGAACTAACAGTATGTGGAATGCACCGAGGACACTATCCCATGAAGAATTGGATAGAAAATAAATTAGTACAGAGAATGGGAAATCCTCATATCAAGAATGGATATGTTGAAATTTAAAGGTCATGATTCACAAATTGAAAGTACGTTTGGAAATTCAATGTTTAGTTCACCGAATTGAAGTTAAGTCTATATGATAGGTGAGTCTTGTAGCGTATTACTATATAGAAATTCGAAATTACATTTTTAAATTCCATAGTCCAGTTTGTAGATTCAATGTTTAGTTTTTGGTCGAGGCAACTATAAAGAGTTCGTGTTTTGCGGACTACAAATTCCACAAAAGAGATAGTACACGGAAGAAAGGAAAGATGAGAGCACTTTGTGGATGAAGTTTCACTGGGAAACCAGGTAGAAGACAAATGACATGGCCCCCTATATATAGGATTGGTCCCCCTAATAGGTCCACCTATCTACTACAAACTAGTTCAGTTCAGTTCTATTTTCTACATCAAAATTGCCTCCTCTTCGTTTCGAGTAGACCCCATTATGACGGGGGGAATTCGTAGGGTCCTCATAAAAACCTGAAAAGGGTTAGAAAATCCTCCAAAATATTGGATGAAGGAAAGATATGCCTGAGGGGATGAAAATTTTAGGAGAGGATTGAAGAAATCCAATTCATTAAAGGACACATGTTTTTCGGGGTACTGATTACGGAGAAAGGTCTGCAGAAGGCACATACCAAAAACCAAGAGGTATGCAGATGGCCTGCGAAATGCTGGCCTATGAAGAATTAGCCATTGAATGAGAAAGTTCATGGAATGAATGAGAAATTGTGTCAGTCAGATGCTAACCATGTCATTGGTGGAAGAGAGGTTGAGAAATTACACCCATGGACCACAGCCCCGCGGACCACGTCGTTGTCTAAAACGTGACGGATAATTAAGTCCTTGTGCACTATCTCCATAGTCTAAGTGGTTTTAAGATGAGGAATGTCTGTAAGTGTCCCACAAAACATGTATTTCATGGGAGTGAGGTGGTGATTTCCACCACCACGAACCGCAACACCACAAATATCAGTTGACCGAGTCTTCTGTGGGTCAGATGATCCCTCCACGGGATTCTGAAAAATGTGTCATGTGAATCATAGATACAGCCTCATCGGCACTCTATAAAATAACACCAAGGGGAGATGAGGAAAGGATTGGATTTTTTGGGGGAAATCATGTAATTTTCGAGCAAAAGACTTCAAAGTAAGATAACCAATAAAGTGTGGAACTACAAACAATTTACAATAGGTATACACATGCCTCAAACCATAAAAGAATAAATCATAATAATATGGGAAAACTATGAACCAAAAAGGTGAACCATGAACCACACTTACTTCACGGATGAACTCCCCACAAAATATAGGACCACTTCCCCTTCTTCAAACCGGTGTACCGCATAGAACATCTCTATGTGGACAAACCACTACCCTGTGTGGCATTCTGTTGCATGGAGGGTCTCTAGCGCCGCATACCATCATGATATGTGGACGGAACCAAAGGCCACATATCACCCCAGAAAGAAGATGGTTTATGGGTTCACATGTTACCCCAGTACGCGGACTAAGTCTAGGTCTGCGTACTACCCATGTATAAAGATGACATCGAGGTCCGCATACCACCCCGATATGCATATGACATCCAGGTCCACATACTACCCTAGTACGCAGATGACTTCTAGGTTCACGTAGCACCACCGTACATGGATGGAACCTACACCCACATAGTAAAAATGCTCTGTAGAGGGTACCCCACCTCACATGAACAAGTGGTATGTGGAGTAGAGTGCCTTTAGGTTTTCCACCTTCCGGTGATAATCACGCCCTTCCATTTCCATCCCATCCTATGAATCCTCTCTGCAAACCAGTCCATCAGCATCAGGAAAAAGACTCTTCCTAAGAAAGTATACCCATATAAATAGACCATAGATAATATCAGATATCCCTTATGAGTCAACATACCCATGGTAATAAGATTCACAAAGGTAATCCCTACATCAGTATGGTCCCCAATAATGTTCATAATTATATATTCCCATGGTATCCTAGAGTCCAACCTTTGGATAAAGACATGGATCTCCTTATTCTAGGGATCATTGGAAATCACTGTCTCTTCCATTCAATGATAGACAATGACCACTTAAATTAATTATGCTTTCCTTTCCTTTTGATGAGGAGAAACATTCCTCCCATTTCATGAAACCCATTTTAGGGCATCCCTCCTACAGTAATCTCATAGCCATTTAGGATATATCTAATGACCTTCACTTTCATTGCACATTAAATGGTTAATTACTCTATTCCATCATCCACCACATCCCTCCTATTTTTAACTCAATAGATAATGGAATGTGCGCCTTTGTTGAATATTTTACATCTTATTGTTTATCACACTGAACATGAATCACGTGGGATTAGACATTTGTGATGATACGAAATTCTCATAACCCAATAATGAACTATTAGAACTCTAATTTGAATTAAAACTAGGATATGTAGGAAGCCTTTATATAGGTTTGATCTCCATATCATCTCATCCATGAAATGAGATATCATTCCCCCATAAAGTGGGAAGCTTCCATGCATAAGCCCTACCCAAATGGAACTATGAGAACTCTGATTCTTTCTCTAACTAGGATACATAGGATTAATACCAAAGGCCCAAGATGAAGTGACATTTAATTAAAATTAATTCCAAATAATAATTCTACTAAACTCACTAGGGTCTCCTCTTTAGAAATAATCCCTGATGCGACTATTTTAAGAAATTCGTCCTTTACGGTGTAAGACCCCAACATGTCTTCTCTAATGGGAATCGCCAATGTGAAAACCCCAATTATGCCCCCCACAAACCGGGCTTCCTCTACTATGTAATCCCAAACCATGTATCTATAAAGGGATAGCTATCGTGCATAAGTATCATCTCTTGAACTACAAGGGGTTTGATCCCGAACTAACTGGGATACATTGGAAGCCTACCTGAGGTCAAAACCTAGCATCCAAATCACTATAATATTATCTAGGACACATACCCAATAGGGTTATATTCACCCAGGATCCCAAACCATTCCTGGTAATCCTGGGTTGCCTCGATGTAGGCCCCACATTGGATCTTGACTGGGCACCTTTTTCCTAGATGTCCTTTCCATATGACACTAAATTGCATGGATGGGTCCTCTTCACATGACTTTAAAAGGTGATTCTCCTAATTAGGTGGTATTTAACTACATGGGTCTTGATTCCTCTCATGAGGATACGTAAGAATCCCATCTCATGGATTTGATCCCGACATCAAAGTAACTTATGTCCCCATTATAAGACTTACACAAGTGTTGTCTCAACAATTTCTAATATGCGTGCATCCATGATTAATCTTGCAACATAGGGGTAATATATGGACACAATTTTAGGGAAAGAACCAAGGATTAATGAAAATATGGACATTTATTAAATCAATAAGATATTCCTAGAGTAGGAAATAATTCCCCTCAAAAGGGTGTGATGAGCCGGACCTCCCATCCTCTCGACCAATGGAGTCCTTAAGTTTTGTTGGACAAATAGTCATCCAAGAAGAGCTTAGCTTTGGAATGTAGGGCCATGGATCATGGATACTAGGGACTTTGGGTGTTTATGGATCCATGAATAAACCCATTGGAGACCATCTAAAGACATCATACTCAACGCATACAAATTGTACACCTACTCAACCCCTACAATCGCTATCCCGAACCATTCAACTATGGAACCTCCTTCATAATATAACAAGGACACAATACCCAATCCCAGTGAAAATGTATCACCCACCAAAATGGGTCATGAAGTGAACTAGGTGTCCTCTGTGGTGCAATGAAAGGTGGGATGAAAAAAACGGCTAAGGAACTGGAAATAGCACTGACATGGACTGTTGTGGTGGTGGAATGGGTGGTGGATAAAACATTGTGCGATCTAACTGACCACCCCTCACTACATCCTCCCTTGGAAGTGGTACCAACCTCATTATCATGTACCTGTAGTACATAGAGTTTTCCACTACCTCATGTGCAAGGGCAGTAGATGTTAGTGGGGAATCTGGTGGGTGCTCATCATCTACCATGCCCAAGAATAACTCATCTTGATCTCATGTCGAGGTAGATAATGAAACTGGTTACAATAGAGAGGGATACTTGACTATAGTCAAGAAGGTAGATAGATCTTCTTCCTCCTCCATGTACCAGCAGAGGTATTCAGGGATCTAGTGCATCTCACCTTCTCGGATGATGAAACTCCCACACCGAGCTCTTGTGTAAGACTCTAATACATAGGATTGGGGTGAAGGCTATATCAATGAATCACATTATTCCTGAGAATCTAAAAATAGGATTAGATTGAAAATGAATTGGCACTTATCAGTGTTCTTCCTTTGACATTGATTATTCTCCCTTCTGCCCTAGGATGTCTCTTCAGGGAAGGGTTACTTTATGGCACAGGGAGGACCTCCATGTGGGTTGGTGCTAGAGTGTGGAGGAGCACCACATGAGTTGGATGGGATATGGGGATGACCTCTATATCTATTTTTCTTGGAGTGGGGAGGACCTCTACTAAGACTGCAATGAGGGTGGGGAGGACGTCCACTCCGGGAGATGATGTATTATGGAGGACCTGTGCTTGAGTATTTGGGAATATTGGGAGGACCTCCATGTTGGTTGCTGGTGGAGAAGGGAGGACATCTAATTTTGTGGGATGAGGTGTTAGGATAACCTCTATATATATCAAATGGAACATAGGGAGGACCTCTGTGTTGGTGAGCTTGAAAACTAGGAGGACATTCGTACTGGTTGTTAGACATGTGGAGAAGACTTCCTTGGTGTTGAGTGTTGGTGTTGGGAGGACCTCTTCTTGAGTTTATGGGAATATGGGGAGGACCTCCATGTTGTATTCCTATATCATAGTGAGGACCTCTTTACTAATTGAAATAAACATGGGGAGGACCTCGATGTTCGATGTCTATGAAGTAGGGATGACCTCTGATTTGATGTTTTCTAGAGCTGGTAGGACCTCCACTATAGCTGATGAGAACATGGGGAGGACCTCTATATTGAAAGGTGACAGAGCAAGGAGTACTTTCACTATAGTCAAATATGCCATGGTGAGGACCTCTACATGATCTGGGCATGGCATGAAGAAAACCCTCACATTGATGACCTATGACATGGGGAGGACCTTTATATCTGGAATCAAGACACGAGGAGGACCTTCATGATGGATTTCAACTGGAAGGGGAGAAACTCTTATTGGAATGATGCCGGTGAGATGGAGAGGACCTCTATACTGGGTGTGAGAGTGTGGAGGACCTCCACTATGACTAGCGATGGTACAGGGAGGGCCTCCACACTATATCTCATCATCATGGGTCAACCCATGATGAATGTCGGTGGTACCAAAAATTGAAATAGTCAACCCGACATGCCTATGAGGAGGCTTGGGTATCTATTATGACTGAGTGCTTATGGGTCCCTACTCTATAGTTGTAAGGATATGGTGGAATTCACCATTGGGGGTGAATTCAATGGGAGTTGTTGAAGATGATTCCCCCTAAAGGGAATCCTACTAATCCTAAACATGACGTTAGTGTCGGGTCATCTGAACCAGGGCCGATAAAGCAGGGCTATATTCCACCCATTCTTTGGCCTAAGGGACCAGTAGTTAGTCGAGTTTACGAGGCCTGGTTGGAGTCCTCCTTGGCAGCTCCTTGGTTATTTTCATAGATGAAATGACTCAAAAAAACCCTTACATCCTCGGATTAGGTGAGTGAGTCATCATAATGTTACAGGGAGAGGATCCAAAAGTGGTTGGTCATTGGGGTGGGGGTAGTGGTTCCTAGCGTGGCCCTTGGGGGAAGCAGTGTCAGTGAGGCATAAAAGCCTCCAGGTCTTGGAGGGCCATATCCCTCATATAAATGACCCCTCCTACTTGTACTGGCATATGAGTGTGTCTATCACCCTCTTCTAGATGATTTTAGAGGGTGAGACGTTTTGTGGGTGCCTGGGAGCCATTTTTGCGGCTAAAATCACAGTGGGGGCCAAGTCATGCAGGGTTTCCACATTTCTACTTCTCCTGCCTCTATTCCAGTGGGCGGGGGATGATTGGTTTCTTATAGCTTTGTTCTCGCAAAGTAGGAAGATTCAGATATTAGTATCGATATCAGTAAAGAAATTCCCAATGCCCCAACACCATCTAATCTTCCATGGTTGGAGAAAGAGACCCACTCTGACATTATTGCAAACCGAATGCCCAACGATTAAGTGCCCCAGATTTTGGTGAGTACCATGCCAGACCCAATATTTTCTTCGTGGGACCTAGTGTTATATATATAGATCTGGTGACATTCCCATCTATAGATGTCTTTAACTCTAGTAATTCCCATGTCTTGGAGAAATGTTCCTGCTGATTTGACCATTTATATTTCCAATTATTCCACCAGGGAACGCTGCCTGCACATGTTTGTTGATTGCTTAATGATGATGCATTATAACACACATTACAACTGTCCAATGGTAGTAAAAATTCATCACTTCTTCAGAGATGTATGATCCTTGATCAAAACAAGAATATGGGATTTAGGTTCCTTCATCTATGGATTCCTCCTTGGAATTTGTTTCCTAGTACGGGTCTCCCTTATATACCAAGATGTTGTACATGAAACTCATTCCTAATACCATATATTTCTAGACTCTGGTTAATCACACTACTAATATCTGGATATTCGAATGGTTAATGTTAGGGTATCAACCTTTTGTTAGGTCATTAGTCATGTTGGGAATCACTGGCATGTTTGGGTGTTAAAACATTTGAACACCTATATTCTTACTCATAAGAGGGATTCTCAATTTAATGAAACTCGATTCATCCCACATCAATCATGGGGTTTCTTATGCTAGAGGCATGTCTTTAGAGGTTTTCCTCACACATCCCATGTTTAAAACAAGGTATTCATTGAGTTTAACATCTTTTTGAGTCGGAGATGAATGATCAAATGCTCTCAAGAGTGGATCAGAAAGGTACATCCCTAAGAGGTATCATCTTGATAATTTACTGATGGATGGATTAGAATGACCAATGAGAGAATACCCAGGATGGTGTGTCCCATAAATAAAATATTTCACATAATGGAGGCTGATATGGACACCACTGAGGGTGGATCAAAGAGGATTCACCCATATGAGGGGACACACAGGTTTACCATTGCTTGGGATTGAACCACATAGAGTCATCTTATATTCCCTGTTTAGAGTACAAGGATAAAAACCCATTTAGTTCAATAAAGTATGGTGTGGGGATTACACATGCTAAGATTCTCTTCGCAAGAGAATTTCTCTTGGTTGGATGATGAATGATGTGGGGCTTAATCATGTTTGGCTAAACAGGTACTTCTAGGAGAAGAAATGTGGATGGGGCTTATGTATAGGAAAAACCCAGATGGATGGCATGATTTTAATGGGTTATGGTATCCTAGGTAAAATTAGATTGAATTATGGATGGATTGAATGAAGTGGATTGAGTGGATAGATTGGTTGAGGGTATTAGGCTTAAACCTCAAGGAGGTTTACTACATATCGATGTTAGTTGGGAATTAAAGTCAATGTAGTTTTAGATATAACGTTGGGGATTTTACCTAAGGAGGAGGCCCGGTAAAAATAGAACATGCGGTTGGGGGTTACACATGCAAGCATAAAACAATGAGTGGGACATAATGGGGATTAAACCAAGACGGATGCCCATGGAGACCTAAAAGAGATATGACCTCCTAGTTGGGTCCTGATTTGGTGGAATAATCTCACTAGGATAATAGTGAGGTGATGGTTTATATATTAGGATATATGAGGTGAGCCCCTGGGAGGAGGGCATTGAGGTTTACCATTTATTGGGATTGAACCTCATGAAGGAATCCTATGTACCATTTTTAGAAGTCTAGGATAAAAAACAATGTAGTTCGAGAGGATATGGTGGCATGGAAAATACTAACCAATAATCCAATGTGAGTCTTTATCAGTTTGAGAAATAATGGGAAGTAGTAGAAATGACTAACATGTCATGGAATGTGTGTGCATGAAAGATGGTGTATGGATTATGAGTGAAAGTTCCTGATGGTTAACAAGCCCAAATGAAGAGGGATGGGGTTTTGAGAATCACCTATGCCCATTTCCTCTCTAGTATTTGTGTTTAGAGAAGGAAAGGAGGAGAAAGAGTGATACCTCCTATAAGAGAGGATATGTGATTCTACATGTGGAGGATATCATTCCATGTGAGGAAGAGCTCACTCCCATGGAGATGAGTGGACATAAAAAATGCCTGATTTGGAGCACACCATGTGCATCGCTTGGGGTGGGGAAACAATTTAACATTATGTGTTGCAATTGATGGAGAATACCATTATAATGTGTTGTAGCATGGATGGGGAGGGATCACTCCTCACCCCTTGGACTTACATAACTGATACCTAGCCACAATTGGGGAAGGTAAGGCATCAAAAATGCCCAATAGTAGTGGGGTGGATGAGTGGTTAGTCCTGGGGTCCACATTAGTGTGGCTATTACAAAAAGAAAAATCCAATAGCATACCTTTGCCAAAAAGTAAGAGGAAGGGAAATTCAACATGGGACACCACATTAGGGACTATGAAATCTATATGTGCAATCCTAGAGGGTCGTACGAAGGATCTGTGTGAAAGATGTGGGAGTTGTGTTCAATAAGGGATCAAACATGGTATTGTAGAGTAAAGAAAACCCATGAATCCTAAGGGAAAGGGTACATGCAAGATTGGAGTCTTGCATGCAAAAGGAAGTGGATGAGAGGAAGAGGTGATGTGAAAAGGCAATTGTTGTGCTTAAGATTGGTCTTTTGTGTGTACTTTACTTAGGAAAAGTGAAATGGGAGAGGGTCCAACCCTTGTGTGACCACATGAACTAGGACCCATAGGGGAACTGTAATGCAATATCTTGTACCTTGAGTGATCCATGTTTTTCATGCTATCCGGAAAGTGGTTTTATTGCACACGCAGGAGTAATGGTTCAACTTTTGGAACATTAACCCATAGAAGGGTCACCCCACTATATATGGAAAAAATAATTGATGATGGAGAATATGAATTTCAGTGCAAAAGTGGGAATTTGAAATTGCATTGGGTGTGTAAGATTTATATGTGTGTGCTAGTCTTTTACGCACCAATCTCTCCTATTTTTTTGCATATGTGTTGGGTAGTTTTTGGGTGGACGAGGTGAAATATTTTCCTTTGATATCGCATTGGATGAGTAAGGCTCATGCATATCGATTTTTGTATTGTGTGTAGCCCTTGAATCCTGTTTGAAAATCCCTAAACTTTCTCAGAATGTTCCGCGTAGTCAAAGTGTGTATTTATTTTATCCAAAGATGGTCAGTTGTGACCTGAATGTGGAATTCAACGCCAACAAGATCCCACATCAATTTCCAAGGAAGGGAAGTCATATTTTATGTTCTGAATGAACCTATGATCATTTATTAGTGTGAGTATGAATATAACCTTCCAATGGAAATTATTTATTTCTTGTTTTTCCTAACATCTATCCAAAATGGGTATATATCTCAAATGGTTAGGGAGAAACTAAATATTAAGGATACACCTATTGTATGTGATTTTGAAAATTTATTTTGAGATGAGTTTCTAAGTATTACGCAAAATTAAGAAGTTAAATTCTCAATAGAAATAGTATTTGGGGATAAAAATATTTTAAATAATTTTTATAGAATAGCCCCAATTGAGTTGTTGGAATTGAATAACCAACTCTAGGAGAATCCTTATAAGGGATTTATATTACCTAGAATTTCACTATATGGTGGACATGTTCTTTTTATTAGAAATAATGATAGGTAAATGCATCTTTACATTTATTATTGGGAAATTAAAAATATCAAAATCAAGAATAATTATCCCAAACCCCATGTTGATGATTTTTTCATTGAATTATGAGGATAATAATATTTTTCCAAGATTGATCTTTGATTTGAATATTATTAGTTGAGGGTTAAAACATGAATAAATACCCAATAAAACCTTAATTATAAGGTATAGACACAATGAATTTATAGTGATGCCATTTGGTTTTACTAATTCCCCTATTATATTCATGGATTTAATCAATAGCGTCTTTAGATATATCCTAGAAATGTTTTAGGTAATCTTTATAGATGATATTATTATATATTTTAAGAGTAAGGAATATCATTAAGATTACTTTATAATTTTACTATAGATAATAATGAAGGATAAAATGTATGAAAAATTTACCAAGTGTACATTTTGGCTTCACAAGGTTTCATTACTAGCTCATATAATCTAATATGAGGGTATTTCAGTGGATCCTTCAAAGAAAAAAGTTGTTAGAAAATAGTCCAATCAAACCATAGTTACTAAGATCTATAGTTTTATTGTGTTGGATAGATATTACTGATTCTTTGTGATATATTTCTTAGGAAAATATTATCCATTAACCATGTTGAGTTAGAAGGGAGTTATGTTATTGTGGACAGATGAATGTGAAGTGAATTTCAAGGAACTGAAGATAAGTATGGTTAGAGGACTTGTGATCACACTACCATATAATGGAGAAGGGTATGTAATCTGTAGTATTTCATTAAAGAATGGAGAAGGATGTTTAATCATTAAAAAGGACATATTAATAGAATATTCCTCAAGAAAATAGAATATAAATGATCAAAATTACCCAACACATGATTCTGAGATGGAACCAGTAATTTTTGAATTGAAGATATAGTGACATTATCTTTATGGTGAATGGTACGACGTATATGTGGATCATAAAATATTTAAGATTATATTTAAATAGAATAGTTGAATATTTCCCAAAGAATATGGTTAAAATTGATTAATTATTGTGACTTATAAATACATTATCACTTTGGGAAGGAGAACAAGGAGGCTGATGCATTGAGTTTTAAGGACCATGATAGTTTTCCATGATTAAGATGGAAAGAGATCAAATACATAAGGATTTGTTGAAGATAAAACATGAAATCATGAGTAAAGAGGAAACATCAGGTATTTCTTAGATGAATATTCTACTGTAAATCCCTGTGAAGATTAGTGTGGCACATAGGGAAGATATAGAACTACAGAAGAAATAAAGGGGTGTTCTGGAGTTCAACCATGATAGTGTTGGAATGATTAAGAGAAGGAATAAGTTTTGTTTCTATTCAATACTAGAATTGAATAGGGAAATGTTATATAATTATCATAGTTCATCAATATTTATACATATTTGAAGTACAATGATGTGTAGAGATCTAGAAAAATATAAATAGTGGTAAACATAAAAAGGGTTATTATAGAGTATGTAACTTGATTCCTAATATATCATCAAGTTAAGGCTAAGAGACAGGATCCTAATGGGATGTGAGAACCATTACCCATACCTAAATAGAAATGAGAAAATATTACCAGGGATTTAATCGTCAGAATTCATAAAACATCTCAAGGGAAATAATGATATTTGTGTTGTATTCGATCACCATACAAATTTATCTCACTTAATTGGCACCATGGAATATTTATATCATGATCAGCATTATAGGTTATACATTATGTAAGTGGTGAAATTTCATACAGTACCACATTCTATAATATCTGATCGATATCTGGGGTTTAACTCAAAGATCATGAAAAGTCACCAGTAATCTCAATATTCAAAGTTGGGTTTTAGTACAACATATCATCCTATGATAGATGGAGAGTCTTAGAGAACTATTCAAACCCTTGAATATATGTTTAGATATTGTTCTTTGGATTTCAAAGGTTGTTGGGATCAAAACCATCCTCCAGTTGAGCTTTCTTATAATAATTACTTTTAATTGAGCATTAACATGGCTCCTTATGAATACCAAAATGGTAGGAATTAAAATAATACAACATGATGGGATGAAATTGGAGAAAAAAATCTATTGAGACCTGATCTAGCTGAGGATATGATAGAGAAGGTTAAATCCATTTAGTAGCACATATTGGAATACTATAGTGGACAAAAAAATTAATGGTAATTATCATTGAAATGATCCAAAGTTCAAATTTGGTTATAAGGTATCCCTATGAATATTTCCATGGAAAATATTTATGATAATTTTAAAGAAGTTTCAAGTACACCCTAGATATATTGGTTCCTTTGAGATTCCAAATTGCATCTGGATGGTAACTTATCATTTGGAGCTTCCACCAAATCTCTCTTAAGTTCATGATGGGTTTCTTGTATCTCTCACGAGGAAGTACATACCTGATCTGTCACATATTGAAGAGAGTGGTCAAACTATTGGTGAAATATCTCTATTATGGGGAACAACTATTGGAGATTCATGATCATAGAGATAAATTGATATGAAATAATACTACCTAGCTCAAAAAAGTTTTTGGTTAAACCATAAATTAGAAGAAGCTACTTGGGAACCTAAGGATGTGATGAAACAGAGATATCCTAAATTGTGTTTATTATAGTTATAATACTTTAATTAAGAAATTCATTTTTAGGGGGTAGAATGTAACACCCCAATATTTCATGATAATTTTCACTATAAATAAATGTTATTTCTTTGATAAATTTACACACAATAACAATTTGAAACAAACTTCCTTCTACTATTGAAATATTATTATTTAGATGATAATTATCACCTAGACATTGAATTGGTGGGTATAGATAGGATTAAAAATATTTTGAAATATATATAATGGTATTAAATAATAAAAATTTATTATTTAATTAATAATAAATAATCAAAAAAATAGTAGTCATTTTATTTTTCAAAATTCTTTTCCTTCAAAAAGTGGTTTTATTATTTTTTATTAGAGAATTTATAATTAATTTCCTTAAATGTTTGAAATTTTATATTATTAAATGGATATATTTTTTTAAATAATTATATAAAAATTATTTTACAGTGATTTTTTTAAAAATATTTATTCTCGAGTGAATAGTGAATGTTGGTGATTTTTATTGAAAACTGTATTTTTTTTCAAGAGTTTTAAAAATTATATTCTGTTTTAAAATGGTTTCAAAGTAAAATTTGTTCTATAATATTATTAATAATCCAAATATTTTCATTTGAATCAATTTTATGGTTGAATTCAATATAAAAAAATTTATACTTAAAAGGAACTATTCTGAAAAATAGTTTTTGTTGATTTTTTGTGTTTTTTAAAAATGAATTTTTTCACTTATAGAAATTAATCCGTTAATAATGGATTTAATATTTTAAATTTTGATGTCAAAATTTGGTAAATAAATAAATTTTATTTTTTTTGTTATTATTAATAGTAACTACAGTAAATTTATGTTACCACGATAATGGTAAAATGCATTAATTAAGGTTAAAATTAATATGATAAAGCTTAAAATTAATTAAAACACTTGAATTTGTTTCATTTTATGAGTTTATTTAATCTATAATCATCAAAAAATTTAAATTATTCCATTTTTTCACTTAACATTGATTTTGACCTTTATAATATTTAATTAAGAGATAATGTAAAAAATGTTACATTCTTTCTTTTAATTTCTATAATATTTTTGTGACATGTATACAAATTACTTATGTATTGTTTTATTTATTTCAATATGAAATAAATTTTTATTAGTTAAATTTATTTTAAATTTTTAATAATTAAATAATTACATTAAAAGCTTGTGAAACACTGATATAGTGTTTGTACAAGTAGTAGAAAAATCATGAAAATAATTTTAAGAACTCTAAAAGTAATTTTTTGAGTGATTTATAGTGTAACCCAAATGTTTTTAATAAATATAACATATTAGGTTTGTGTTAAATTTTTATATTTGAATTAATTTTTTTAATGTTTTTTTAAAGTCAAATTAAATGAATAGTTCCAACAATTATATTAATGATATTTTTTAATAAATAATTTTTTATTAAATGGTATAAATAAAAAAATTCCTATAATAGTACATGTGAGTGGGATATGGTTTAAAATATAAATCATGGTCAATTTATGAGTTACCTTTTAATTTTATGGTAACATTCTAAACCCTTAAATTGTAGAAAACATTGATATTGTGGTAATTTTAAAAAAGGTTAACTGGGGGTTAAAATTAAGGGATAAAGGTAAAAAATAACCAAAAAATGTTAAAATTTTATTATACTATAGTATTTAGACTCAGACTCATATTATCGTTAAATTATACATTTCTATTAATTTTACATTAAAATTAATTTATATTAATTTAATACATAATCTAATTCCAAGAGTGCCCCTCCCCTCACTTATAAAAGAGAACCACGTATCCTTCATTATTCACAGTATTTTAGGCTTCTAACATAGAAATTACCTAACATAATATCACCATATCTTCCTTAAAAAAATCCTATAGATTCTTTTATTTCTAAAATACCATCCTTTTGAGGCTTAAGTTGTAATCCGAAGTGGGTTTATCAACGAAGAGATATAACTCTTAACCAAGAATTTTCAATTTTATTTAATATTAAAACTCATTAAAATATATTTTATAAATTATAAAATAATTAATTTAGTACCATAATTATATTTAATTATTATTATGAGGATTTAATAACCATTCTCCACATTATTCCAATCCATTGGAAAAAATACAACATTACTCATGTGTACGTGTGGAGTTCCACCGCCATGAAGTGATCTGATTCATTTATGGAATCCAATTTATATGGATGGTAATAATTATAGATTTAATTAATATATATGATATATATGATATTTTAATTATTCTTTAATGGTTAATTTTTATTTACATTTTTTGGTTCCATCCATCAAAAAGTGAAAAAAAGAATTCATGTGTGTGTAAGACCTACCGTCTAAATGAGTGGTGTAATTCATTTTTCTATACCTAAATTTATTGGAGTAATAAAAATATATATAATTAATATATATTATATTCATATCATGATTAAAATTATGAAGATGATGGAACCATGGTCAATGTAAAAAATAACCAGGATTACTGGATTGAAACATCTATGAGAAACAAAAAAAGTATTAACTGAAACAGTAATTTTAATAAAAATTTTGTTAATAAATAGATGGAAAGATATTATATAATAACATTTATATGTGTAAGGTTCTATAATAATTTTATAATATGTATATATTTGTTATATAAAAGTTTTTACTGAGTAAAAAAAGACAATATTTAAGGTGAGAGGTTTATCTTTCAATTCCATTTTAATCGGGATTGTTTGCACCTGAAAATCTGATGAAGAAATATTATGATCCTTAACTGATAAAATAATTGAATTTTTTTATACTTAGGTTATTTACATGACTTTTAAGTAATGTAATAGTTTTCATATTTTTTTATATGATATGGAATATTTTTTCTAGAAAAGCCGTCTTTATTTCCTCTTTGGTCAAGAATATTTTTCTTTCTTAACTATAGTTTATTTAAAAAGTTTTAAATAATATTTTATTATTCTCTTATAAATGTTTAAATTCATTTTTAACCATTTTTTACTTTCTATAGTAATGTTTCAAAGGAATAGTCTTATCATTTTCGAGCCAAGGTACTTTTGAATTTTTACTGAAAATGGGAATGGAATATTTATTTTAACGTACACAATATAAAAAACATTTTCCATTTCCATGACCACTCTTTTCTTTTAATTTTCCATTAAAATTTTCCAAATATATTTTAAATTTTTTTTTTCTAAAATATTTTTTAAATATTTTGATTTTAAATATGTTTTTTGAAAATTAAAAGTGTATTTTCTTCAATAAATATTCCTATCATCTTTTAAAGGAATTTTAATATATGATAACATCCTTTTCTACTAATTCTTATTTAATAGTAATATGAACTAATGATACTATAATTATTATTTATCTACATGTTATATTATTATGATGATGATATTTTTATTAAATCTGTTTATTTTCTATCGGTTATGATATGATGAATTGATGAAGTGTTTTTGAAACTAATTTCCTTTCAATGGGTTATGTTATAATAACATGATGAAAGTTTTATGAACATAAAAAATAGGTATTTATGGTTTCATTATGTGATTGGTAGTCTTGGAATTATATATACCTCTAATTAATCGGGTAATGTGTTATATATCATGGTATAATTATGGGATACAATTGATGTGCTTGATCATCTATGGGAAATTGGTAGGGTTTTACCTATGGGAAATATATTGTGATTTCTGATCCACTATGGGAAATAAGTGATGATGTACAATTCATTATGATATAAGAAATAGGTGTTCATTCCTGATTCACTGTGATTATATGGTCATGGTATTGATCCTTGACATATGGAATGGTTTATATGCCTAGTATGGTAGCACACTTTTATAAATTCCTAATCATTTTATTTATTATTTTCATAAAACTACATTCCAAAATTGTAAGTGCACAAAACATCACACATAACATCTAGAATAAATTTATAATCCAAAAACAAGATCAGATCCTGTTAGTATCTTTAAAATCACGCTAGTTATCCGAACCATCCGACAACATGTCGAGTCAACTACGCCATCCAAATTTTCATCAGCATCATCACATAACCATCATCATATTCTTATTGACTCCATTCACTATAAACTTCATCGTCATCACCATTACTAGTGTCCACTTGAAACCACATTCACATCATCACTGAGAATCAATGCTTGTTGTCACCAATGAACATTCGAGAACATCACCATGATCATCGGAAAACAAAACTAGAAGACATAACAAAATCACCAAAATAAATAAAAAACACAAAAGATGGAATATAAACCATCATAGGGGAAGAATAACCCAAGAAAAGTCAAAGAATTAATAGAAATCAAGAAGAAAGCATCTCCATCAGAACCCTGAAATAAGTAATGAAGTCAACTCCAATCGCACATCCTAGTACATCATAGAGAGATAAAAAAACATATCCCAAAACATCAGAGTAAAATAACACACCACACAAAATAGGGGGAGCAGTATAAAAGGAGGAATAATTAGATATTTAAGGAATAAATGGTCTCAATAATGATCCATGACCATCGCCAGGGAAACAAATCATTCTTTCGAATCAGACACCAAGAGAAACTAGAACCACTGAGTACAAGTTGTGCCATCACATCGAGCCTCCTCAAAATCCCTATCCGGCATAATAACCCTTATATTGGACCATAGATAGAGTCTACTATGAAGGGATGTATGAATATAGAATAATAGGTGAGCTAAGGTAGTGGATAACAAGATTGACGTCCCAAAAACCAGAAGTGTAGAGAAAACCAGAATGAGAGAAAATTGGAAATAGTGAAGATGAGTGCTAATAAAGGCGTGAAATAAGAAGAGTAAGAGAGTGGGAGATGATTTTAGACGGTCACACAATGGCCTCCCCCACTCTAAACAACCATTGAAGAGAAACCTAATTACAAGAGAGAAAAGGGGAGATGCTACTCAAAGGCTCTGTACCACACTATTATGACATTATTATGATCCCAAATTATGGTACATGATTGATTTATTATGGTTTATAAATTTTATGATTTATTTATTTTGAAATAATATTTTTTTTATTTTATGAATCATGATTTTGATCCATTATATATTGGTTTCAATCTTTTTATGTTATGTTCATATAAAAATATCTTTATCCTTATCTTATACATGCTTATGATCATCGATTGATATCTCTGATGTCTACCCTTACTAAGAATCTGAGCTTAATCATTCTTATGTTTACTTTCCTCTGGTTGTGAAGATATGTTTTAATTTAGGTATGTTAGGAAGGGAAAAAAGTAAGAAAAAGTTAACAATATATGTTTAAGAATGTACCTAAATAATATTTTCATGTTTTTAGTCTCCAAAGAAACTAAAATGTTACGTTTCTGGAATGGATCACTATGTTATATATTTAATATTCATCTGAAATGATTTAATATTTATGTATGATAATCTTGGGTCACTATTAAAAAAAACATGATATATTATATTTATATAAAATATTACAATAAAAAATAAAAATTAATACATTATGAGAATTTAATATAAATCATTTACAAGTGAAATAAATTGGAAATTAAATAAAATAACCATGAACATAAAATCTTTATCCAATGGTTTTCCATGAAGATCACAACCCCAATTGTAACTATTGAAATAAGGGAAAACAATATAAATAAAATTTTCACGTTGATGTGGAATTAAATAGAATTAATTATTTTAGTAAAGAATGTAAGGCAATATATTGAAATTAAATACGACTGTTGGAAATATTACCATTTGATATATGGTCATTATAAATATGGTAATTGGATATTTGTTCATTAGTAATGCGTGTACATATAAGTATATTAATGTTATATAACTATTAGTAAAAAATTGAAAATATCATAATACACAAATAATAAATAATGATACACAAATATATCATTTGATTAATATATTTTATTAATATATATATTTTTACGAGTTACATATTATTATTATTATTAAATAATGATTTTTTATATTTATAAAATTCAAATAAATAATCTATTTCCAATGGGATGATAAAACTATATGTCTATAAGATGAATAATTACTTTTAATAGTTCGTGGTTAAAATTATTTAATGTTAAAGAATAGTATTTTTCAGAGAACCATATTCTTAAGTATAATATATTTTTTCAAAATAAATTAAATTTATCACTTTTAACTGATGAATATAATGAAAATGTTTAAATTAAAACAAATAATTTAATAATCATTTAAATCAGTAATTGATATTAGATAAATTTAAGAACATTTACTATCTAAAAAGTAATTTTTCTATAAAAGAGATTATCTATAAATGTTTTATTTTTTAATTAAAATTTAATGTTATCATTTTTTGATAATGAATTAAATTAAACGAAGTCAAAATTATTAATTATTACTTAAAAATTAGGTAATATGGTCAATTTCATTTTTAGGCATAAAAATAAGATACTGTGGTAAATATTGAGTTACCATGGTAAAGATAAAAAAAGGTAAAATGGGTTAAAATGAAGTGGTAAAGACATAAAATACCCAAAATATTATCTATAAATGTGTGTATAATGGTTTTATTGACCAAACCTTATCCAAAATATATTATTTATTTACTCAGTATCCACATTCCTTGTAAAATGATAACCTTACACAATAGAAAATGTATGTTAGTGGAAGTACCACTCAAAAGTAACCTATAAAAGGTCCCCTCATATTCCCCTCCCAAATTACTCAAACCATTCAGTTATATATTGAATATAAATATCTATTTCCATATAAAAAATCTTTTATTGATGTTTTGTTGCGTCTATTTCCAAGAAAAAAAATCCAAAATCCTTTATTATAAAGGGACCCATATCGAGAAGGTGAGAGTTCATCAATGTTAGTACCTAGTTCTTCACAATCATTTCCCATGACCTTTTTATATCCAATATTTATTTACCTCATTATATAATATAATGAGGTTATATTAACATCATTATGTTTCTATTAAAATTAAATTACTATTATATAACTCTATTCTCTTATTCATTTGTGTATTATATTCTTGTATCGGTTGGTTCAGTCACCTACATGAATAATGTTATAATATATTCAATTTTTACTACATGAATGAGTATCAAGAAATTAATAATGGTAATATATTTATTAATAAGTAATTAATGTTTTTTTCTAGTTATGGAATGGTAATATTAATATTTAACTCATTATAAATACACTTTTTATTGTTCGTTAAAAATTATTGAAACAAGCATAGTATGAATTTCTTCATGGAAGACCACCCTAAAAAATTCAATATAATAAACCAAGAAATTCACAAATAATTATTTAAATTATATTATAGTACCTTAAATATTCTTAATATGTTTTACCCATGAACATATTTTGACAACTGAAATTATTATACTGAAACTAAAATAGAGAGGTTGAAACTAATAACAATTGATGAATAATATAAACTAAAAAAAGAAATGACTATGTAATATAGGAACACTAAAATATTAATATAAAATGGTAGTGTACATGAATAATTTTATAAAATATATTATTAATATGTCTTATATGATTATACAGGAAGTTAGAAAATATTTGAAAGAGAATGAGACTAAATTATGGGTTTACTTCATAAACTTTTCTTTTATTGAGATACACATCATATTCTATACATGTTTTATATTTTATTGTATATAATACCACATGAATTTATTTTATGATAATTGTTAATGAATTCATTGGATTTATATATCCATCTAAGGACCTCTCTTTTAAGGGCCTTTGATTTTAATGTTACTAAAGCGGTAATGGTTTCTATTCCAAAACCACATTCAAATTTAGATTTTATATGTATAAAGTAAAATTTGAGGAAATGTTTTTTATTTATCAATTAAAACCTTATAATTTCTCATCCCTTGGTTATTTCCATGTTTTACATGTATTCTTATCATTTATTATTTCTTTGGTTCAAAATTTAGATAAAAATATGTCTGTATATAGAGCTAACCATATCTCTTCTTTTTGGCCATGAATATTTCTTTTCTATGTCCACTATAATGACTTATATTTTTATTCCCAAATCTAGTTCCATAATAACATAAATTACATATTGGATTTGATTAAAAATATAGAATCTTGGACATAACTATCTAATAATTACATGATTTAAATTAGATATCTCAGTATATAAATTCCCAAGACCATTTAGTTTTAAATATTTATATTATTAGATGAAAAATAATAATAAATCCTATACCTTTCTCAACTAAAGGAAAATTTTTCCAACCATATAAGAAACTGATCAATCCATAATAAGTCATAAACATCTCCCCAAATTATCCTTATAAGCTATCCTATTAGACATATCATTTGTAATATTTGTTTTTCATGACTTGGGGAAATATAAACATAAGAAGGGGTGAGATAAAATTAAAAATAAGGGAAAATATAAAACTAAGGAAATATTTGAATAAATATGGAATAAATTTTATAAATAAATAGAAAATCGAAATAATTTTGTAAGAATAATATGTTGGATTTGGTGCCCTAGAACTATCTTTCATAGTACTTGATTACATGTTTTTTAGTAATGATGTTTCTTATCACATCATTATTTTTCCTATACATGAATTTTTTATCTGATAATGTCCTAAGAAATTGTTTCACACAAAAAGGTTATAGATGTTCCCCCCTATAATGAGTACCTAGAGGATCCAAGATTGTATTATTGTAGATTTATTCTATGTTTGGATGATATTTTTTGACATGACATAAGCGATATAGGATATCGAGAGTAGTTACTAATAAGGCATCATGACACCTTCTCATGATGTTTTCTTATGGTAATATCAAATATAAGAGTCTATGAGAATATACTAATTAATAATAAATATAATTTCCAAGCATCATTTAATGTTCTTATATGTGGATGTGTGTATTTATCATTAGACTTTTCAATTATCATTAATAGATATCATGACTCACACACATTTTTGTATTGATGAAAACCTGGAAATAATATGCTCACTATGAGTTAGGATTTGTTAGGAGTGTCACAAGTAATATTCCAATAATGGGTAATGAGATAAAGTATTTATCCCTTATGTACCTTGAGGTATGTTTATATCACAGAACCTTTGATAAGAATGAAAATTCCTTTTATAAATCAATTTCCATGGTGTCCAGTGAGTGAAATCATTTCTAGAAAGTCCAAAAAATTGAAATAATGTTTATAGGTTGATGGTAATGATATGAAACCTGATTTATTTAAGATATCAAAATAAAGGATTATATTATAGAGTAAGCATTTTGGATGTCTCTATGACATTTAATTATTTCTCTCTGGGTGCTTTGGTGCACTCCTTGACACTAAGATTGTACTTTAAGAAGTTAAGACTTATTCAACTAATAAATAGGCTTAGAATGGAACACACTAATTGTATCCACAATCTTAGTTAAATTATTGTATTGAATTTAACAAGTTAGAATAAATAATATTTATTCTAGTTTGGTTAGTCTCCATAATTTAGTCACGATTCATTTGAAAGGATAAGAAAGTTAAATAATAATAATAAATTTGTATTTTCATGTTTGAAAAATATAATATTTATTATATTTACATTAAATTAATTAAGTTACATTTATTTATTAAATAGACATTATTCGAGGATTGGTAAGAGTCAACGAAGGAAAGAGGACCGAGATTGATGCTACGAATGGGAATAATATAAATTATATTTATTTATATTATTAATGTAATTCTCATTTTATGATAATAATTATAATAATAATAATAATAAAATAATGATAATAATAATAATAATAATAATAGACATGGGTTCAACAAAGAATTAAGAAGTTAGGAAAGGGATTGTGTGTAATTTGGGAACCTTAAACCTTCCATTATAAATATCTAATTATAAAACATTCCTAAATCAATTTTGGTGTGAAACAAATCGATATAGAGAGGCTCTATCAATCCCTAGAGAGATATTTAGTGATCTAGAGCTCAATATCTCTTCATCCTATCATAATCCATCAAGATAAAATCAAAAATATCTTTATACTTTAAGAATAATTAAACCATGATCAACCATGAACAATGATATTTATTTGGATGGGTAGTGCTTGCACCTCATGATTCATGATGAAGTTTAGAGAATGTGATGCACATGTGGATCTCCACTATATGTATTCTTCACTTGGATCCTATAGACCCATGATATCATAATGAGATCAATTTAACCATGTCATCAATGAATAGAGAGTTATAGGATGAGGTAAGTATATATATTCCCATAAATTAATTATAAATTAAATGTTATGATCATAATTTTATGGTTATAGTGCTATAATCTATTAAAAAATCTACATTTTTTATTAGACATGTCATCTTAATCATGCGATGAAACATTATATAAAAATTAAGATTGAAAGCCGAGTTGACTATATCATAAAAAGATGCATCCATTGTTCTTGGAACCTATAAGTGGTATCAGAGCAGTCACTTATTTAATTTATAATTATTTTTTATTCATAGATTGTGTGCATGAATTTGTGTTTCATTTAATTTTTTATAATTTTTTAATATGTTAAATTTTCATCTATTCCTTTCATCATTATCGATAACAGAAGATATAAAATGTTAACAATAAAAACAAATAAATAACTGCAAAATCAAAATCTTACGGTGCCAATAGATTTTCCTAGAAAATACTATGTAAATAGCATATACTACCAATATACACACCATGTATTTTTGTTTTCACATCTTTATCTCATGATAAAGTTGGATAGATCTGATGTAATCCGATCTAAGATACAAAAAAAGGATCAATATGTAGATACAAATAGAATTACACATGACTTGAAGAACTAAAAAAAGTATAAACACTATACATGAAGTCTAGTACTCACTTTATCATTTCCATGAACATGAGTTGTCCCAACATTCCATGTATCAAATACACTACTTGGTGATGAATGAGCCATCAAAATCCGAGGGCACACGCCATGTATTCCTTATACACACTGTGTAAAGACCCGTAAAATTCAAGGGAAATATTTTCTTAATTTTTTTGGGATTTTACAAGAATGCAGTTTCTAACAGAACCTGATTCCGTGGCCCGGTGTGCCCCGAATTAATTTTCGAACTTAGGCTCGTGTATGTTCAGTGAACGAATGGGCAGGTTTTCCTAACTTTTAAACCGGTGGTCGGAATTGAAATACGAGGGCACCGATGAACTCACAGCGCCGGTAATTGCTTAAGAAGACCTTTTCCGAAGGTGCGTTTTCTCGGGAGGAGTTGTTTAATTTTTGAGGTGTAAGTGAAGAATAAATAAAATTTCTAATCCAATTTTATTTTTCTTCTAACTAGTTTTACCCTTTGTGTGGAAGTTGGGTTGGTAAATACCCTTGGGAGAATAAATGAGAGGTGGGGCCCAAACGAACCCCACCTTTTCACATTTCCCATAACCCCTTGGAACTCCCCTTTAATGTGAGACCACTCACCTCCCCCTCTCTCCTCTTTATTCATGCCAACTCACTTTAATTAATTATGTGGTTTGGTTTGAATTTTAAAATCTTTGAGGTGTGAATAAAAATAATATCATGGGATATTATTTTGGAGCTTTTGGTGTGTGAGAAAACCATAACAACGTTCATGAGTTTTTTGGAGAACTTTGTTGTGGAGAAGAAGAGAACTTCCCTCCGATGAAGAATGACACATCTTCAACGATTAACAGTTCTTCTTCGACGAAGAATGCCTCTGACGGAGAACGCGAAGACACCGACGACATGCCTTCTCTTCTTCTTCCTCCGCGACAAGGGATGAGACACCACCGCGGGGAATGTCGCCATCGACGACGGCTCTTCCTCTGACGACAACAGAATCGACACCGATCCTCCACAACGACCGATCATCACGACGCTTGCCTTTTCCCGTGGCTCGATGACATGATACGTCTTTTTGAGGTAGGGGATTTTGTTGTTGTTGTTCGTGATTTCTTCCGTCGTCGTTCCTTGTTTCAAATTGGTCCTCTTGCTATCAATTAACGGGAGGGGGTCGGACTGCACAAACATGGCTGAACCTCCTCCCATAACTTTTTTTGTTGATCTTGTTGTGGATTGGAATGGGGATGGCGTGGTGTCGTCGCACCGCGCGGGATCATGCGACAAGGAATGTGCGGTGCTTTTGAAGCCGATCAAAGCCGCGGTGCCGTTGCGCCGCACCAGAAAACCACGAAGATACGTGGTTTGTTTATTTGGCATACGGATCGACGGGCCATGGAAGCATGGGTCGCAGGTGCAATTTGAAGGCCTTGCAGCGAAGGGCAAGTCCCGGGAGGACCGCAGGTGAAGACAGAATTGAAAACAGACCACCGGAGCAACTTCGGTGGTCCGCGGAAGGCGGCGGCGGCGGCACACCGCCGCTACAGAACCGCCGTGGTTGAGCCGGGGCAGCGGGCCGAACCGGAACGGCTTATCCGTTCTGGAGGCGGAGCGGTGTGGCTCAAAGCCACGCCGGTTACGTCGACCGAGGGGGTTTGTAACCCCCACACCCGCTGGCCACGCGGGTGCCATGCCAGCGCCAGCGCCAGGCCGGGCCGGGCCGCGCAGGTCGGGCCGTGCCACGCCATCCGGGCTGGGCCGCACCCAAACGGGCCAGACCCGGACCCGGTTCGTGTCGACCCAATTCGGGCCGACCGAGGGGGTCTCGGGCCGGGTCGGACCGGGCCCGAACCCCCTATTTTCGGGCAGTTTATGTTCAAACTCCCATATCCTAAGCTACGGACCTCCGATCGATGCACCGTCAGCTGAGATGCGATCCTTGTATTGAGGTGGTCGTTTCGGTATATTACACTAAAGGTTTCGTAGAACTTTGTGTACGGTCGGGTTGGTTCGGATACGAAACCAACTGGGCCCTCGAAGTAGAAACACTTATATCATGAGCTTTGGACGTCCGGTTGGCGTGTCGTCAACTTTGTTGGATTCCTCTTGATGAGATGGAACTTTTGGCATACTTCTTCTGAGTTTTGGTTGTAGTTGGATAGTGTCTAGGTTGGATTGTACCCGAAATCCAACCGAGCCCCTGGAACAGAAAAGCCGATAACTTTCAGACCGGACGTCCGTTTGACGAACCGTCAGCGATGTTAGTGATCACATTGAGAAACGGTCCCTACTAGCATACCCTATGAGAGTTCGGGGTACAATCGAGATACAGCCGGTTTGGTTCGCACACGAAACCAACCGGGCCCCTGGGACGAAAAGGCAAGTAACTCACAGACTGGGCGTCCGACTGACGCGCCGTCTGTTGCGTTGAGACCCCTATGACAAGGCAGTCCTTGAGATTATTCTACATGGAACTTCGTGATACTTGGAGTATCAACGAGTAGCTCATGGAGCGGACCCTCCCGGTGACGATCTAGCAGAGTGCAGAGACCTAGTAGCTGGCTGAGGCTTGACAACTGCTGATCTATCGACTCAGTGTGTTTCAGATAGCCCAGTGGGGAGCGCTTGGTTGTAGAAGCAGTCCCATGGCGGAGGAGCTCTTGGTAGTAGCAGCAGACCCACGGTACTCAACAGAAGGAGTACCTTTGGAGGCTATGAGGGGGAGCGCTTGGTTATAGCGGCAGACCCACGGCGGAGGAGTGCTTGGTTGTAGGGGCAGACCCGCGGTACTCAATAGAAGGAGTACCTCTGGAGCCTTTGCAGGGGAGCTCTTGGTTGTAGCGGCAGACCCATGGTGGGAAGTGCTTGGTTGTAGCAGAAGACCCACAGTACTCGACAGGTGGAGTACAACAGCAGTCCAAGTTTAGTGGGGCGCGTTTGGTTATAGCGGCAAGCCCACTGTACTTGACAGAGGAGGAGTTCTCCAGCATCCGTGGTTTCGACATCATGAATAAAATCCTGGTTGAGTTGAGTGTATGATCATGTTTTTACCTAATGATTGAGATGGGTCACTTGATAACTTAGGTATATGTATGGGCATATACCTGGGTAGTGGTTATCCGTTGATTTCATAATCTTTGTGTTTCCTCATGATTGAGATGTGTTACTTGATAACATAAGTATATGTATGGGTATATACCTATGTAGAGGTTATCTGTTGAGATATTTCTTTGTGGTTATCCTTGTTCTATATAGTGAGACCTTGAGGGTCTCGGGGTCCCTAATGAGTATCGTTATACTCACCCCTGCACGGGTTATGCCCGAACCTCATTGTGTTGGTTGCAGACGACAGGCAATGCTGACAGAGGCCGAGTGTTTGAGGACTGGACGGTACCCATAGGTGGATCTCATGACGAGTCAGTATCCGGAGGTGGACTTCATGACGTGATGATACTCAGAGGAGGTTAATGGGCGAGAGCGTTGTGGAGGCTATTTGTACATACCCTTCAGGTAGGATTCGTGGTGGACAATCCAGGAGCTGCGATATATGTACCTTCCCTTCAGGTAGGATCCGTGGTGGACGATCTAGGAGCTGCGTTATCTGTACCTACCCTTCAGGTAGGATCCGAGGTGGATGACCCAGGAGCTGTTTCTATTCTTCCAGTTGTTTGTCTTTTCTGTTGTTCTTTCGTTCAGTTGTAGCAGTACTTTTCAGTTGGGTTTGTATTCTGGCCCTTTACTTTTCAGCACTTCTTTTGTACTTAGTGTTTTACTTCTTCTTGTACTCTGTGGTGTTTTGTTTACTTTTATAAAGGTAATTCCTTCCCAGTTATCGGAATTTATGCCTTTGGTTCTAGTCGCCAGCCCCTGACCTATGGTAGGCGGGCTTGGGGTAGTCACGGCACGGGCCCCGAGGACGGGTCGTGGAAAATAGGTATTAGAGGAGTCGGTTCTACTGCAGAACTTATAACTCTGATATTCCCTTTCTGTGAAGCAATAGTGTTAAGGGTACCGAGTGTGGTCTTCAGTTCAGGGAGTCTAGTGTTGATGCGGCGGCTGACGTATCCGTACACCAGGACCCTGACTACTGATTTCGAACTTTGTGCACGAAAAACACTGATTGCGTGTGTGTTTGCAAGAGTTTTAAAGTCAGGTCAAACCAGGTCATCTCACCAGGTATAAATCGTTGACCGTGTCACATCTGTTCAGGATTTCTCCAGGTAGACAGTCAGTTGCAGTTCCGAGAGTGTACTCGATGATGGCCCACCGAGCGGCGAGGCTCCGGTGTGGGGCCCTTTTTACTATGTTTCCACCCTCGAGTGGTGTACCAGCGGCACCACCTCCTATTGGGCAGAAGATGCCACCAGCCTTACTAGCGAACTGTGCATGCTGGCAGAGCGCGTTGCACGAGTTCCAGTAGTAGCTTCCTTCGAGGTTATGAGGCAAGGCAGATTCCCAGATAGCAGAGCACTGGTTGGAGGTGATTTCTTGAGTTTTCCGCCTAGATGAGACATCAGTATAGTGGATGGTGGACTTGGGTACTAGTGTTTTCTAGTGAATGACCTTGAGGATGGTCCAAATAGTGATGAGGCTTCAGTATGTGGACCGATTCCTGAGATAGTGCCTTCGGGTAGTGTTCCTGCAATACATCACTACCTGTTAGTCAGCAGTTACAACCAGCGGTGCCGGTAGGTGACACATGTAGGCTTACCACCTTACACGTGTTCCAACATCAGATACCCTTAATTTCGGAGGTGAGCTCGACTCACAGGCGGATGAGGACTAGATTGAGGAGGTGGATGAAAGTTTTCTAGAGCTTATACAACTTCGGCAGGACGACAAGTCGGTACCTGAGTATTCATCGAGGCTTACCGAACATTCCGGGTACTCGATGAAAACGATTCGATCGGTGATATAGTGCTCGGACCTCTGAGCATGGTGTGTTTAAGGATATCTGAGCCATCACTTTTTCCTTTATGCATTCCTACTCACGTTACGGTTCTAGAGAGAACCTTGTGGTTGAATGTTCTTTGGCTGAACGAATGCAGCTAGAGAATGTTAGAAGTTGGAACGCAGTGAACTGGTGCCAGTCTCAGAGACTTGGGCGTGCGAATGTTTCAATAAGAGGAAATGTTAAGGATAGATAAATCTGCAGAGTAGCAGACGTGGAGGCAGAGATAGGAGAGCAGCATAAGGTGGTGTATATATCAGTATGTTACAACCACCCCACCTTTGTTGTTCCCTCCAGGCTCAGGGAGTTGGAGGGTAGGGGAAGAGAGTAGCTGCATGCGGTCAAGGAGAGTGACACAATGGATCTAAGAATGATTCTAGGGGAAGTCTATGTCCACTATTAGCTGCCATAGTAACAGATGTTGATATGAATCATTCCTTCCATCCACAAATCTTTTCCTAGACCTAGAGTTTCCGGTAAGCCGTAGACTTGACCCTCACGTCTGGAGATACCTTCGGAGGAGACTCCATAATCACACTTACGCCAATACAGTGATCTGACCCACGAGGTGAGAGTTTCGGTTGGAATATCTTGGTGGCAGCGTCGAGGCCTTATGATGTTGGTCTGAGTATGGATTGGATCCACAGTTTATACACGGATTGACTGTATTTGGAAAAAAGGTTGTGGTTTATCTACAACGTTGGGATGGGGTTTTCCTTGGTCGGCGAAAAGGAAAACCCACGCATGACAGGATGGAATCACACATAAGAGGGTGAATTTGATCACTCAGGAGATGTCCAATCTTGCTTTTGTGCCAAAATTCTCCAGAGTTGCAGCACCACTTCCAGCAGAGCTTTCATGAGCTAGGTTGATCAGTGCGCCCAACCTGTGGGCATTGGTTACATAGTTCACTGCGACACATTAGGGACTAGACTTGGGTGTGTCATGATGTAGGAGTGGGCGGTGATCGCCTATGGATCACGATAGATGAGACTACACAAAGCTGACAGGAATCCTCTAGAGTTCAAGGATGACGACCACGTCTTTATACGGGTCTCACCTCAACAAGGTTTATGAAGATGTGGCCAAGGTAGAAAGTAATCTCCGAGGTTCATCGGACCTTTCCAGGTCCTCATCTAGGTAGGCGAGGTGTTTTACCGCTTGACCCATCCACCTCGGTTGCACCGGGTGCACGATGACTTCCACGTATCTCAACTGAGGAGATACGTGCTTGACCCGACGCATGTCATCGACCATGGGGAACTAGACTTTGGCGATGGGGTTACTTTTGCGGGGTTCCAGTAGAGGTTGAGGATTGACAGGAGCGGATCCTATGAGGATGGTGGATTCCTTGGGTGCGCTTTCACTGGCAGTACGGGAACCTCTAGGTGAGCACATGGGTGCGAAAGGCTCAGATGTGTGCTCTATACCTCTTTTGTATCCCTAGTTTGTGTTAAAGCTTTATGAGGACGTAAATCCCTACGGTGGGAGTAATGTAAAGACCTGTAAAATTCAAGGTAAATTTTTTCTTAATATTCCTTGGGATTTTAGAAGAATGCAGTTTTTGACAGATCCTGATTTCGAGGCCCGGTGTGCCCGAAATTAATTTCCGAACTTATGCTCGGGTACGTTCAGTGAACAAATGAGCGGGTTTTCCTAAATTTTAAACCGGTGATCGGAATTGAAATATGAGGGCACCGATGAACTCGCAGCACCGGTAATTGATTGAGAAGAACTTTTCCGAATGTGCGTTTTCTCGGGAGGAGTTGTTTAATTTTTGAGGGTAAGTGAAGAATAAAATAAATTTGTAATCCAATTTTATTTTTCTTCTAAGTAGTTTTATCCTTTGTGTGGAAGTTGGGTTGGTAACTACCATTGGGAGAAAAAATGAAAGGTGGGGCCCCCATGATCCCCCACCTTTTCACATTCCCCATAACCCCTTGAAACACCCCTTTAATGTGAGACCACTCACCTCCCTTGCTCTCTTCGTTATTCATGCCAACTCACTTTAATTAATTTTGTGGTTTGGTTTGAATTTTAAAATCTTTGAGGTGTGAATAAAAATAATATCATGGGATATTATTTTGGAGCTTTTGGTGTGTGAGAAAACCTTAACAATGTTCAGGAGTTTTTGGGAGAACTTTGGTGTGAAGAAGAAGATAACTTCCCTCCGACGAAGAACGACGCATCTTCAACGATTAACAGTTATTCTTCGACGAAGAATGCCTCCGACGGAGAACGCGAAGACACTGATGATTTTCCTTCTCTTCTTCTTACTCCACGACAAGGGAGGAGACACCACCGCAGGGAACGTCGCCATCGAGGACGACTCTTCCTCTGACGACAACGGAATCGACACCGATCCTCTGCGACGACCGATCATCGCGACTCTTGCCTTTTCCCGTGGATCGATGAGATGCGGCGTCTTTTTGAGGTAGGGGATTTTGTTGTCATTGTTCGTGATTTATTCGGTCATCATTCCTCATTTAAAATTGGACCGCTTACAATCGATTAATGGGAGAGGGTCAGACTGCACGAACACGGTCGACCCTCCTCCCTTAATTTTGTTTTTTGACCTTGTTGTGGTTTGGAATGGGGATGGAGCGGTGCCGTCGCACCACGCGGGATCCTGTGGCAAGGAATGTGCGGTGTCGTCCCGCCGTGCCGTTGAAGCCTAACAAAGCCGTGGCGCCGTGCTGGAAAACCACGAAGAGACGTGGCTTGTTTATTTGGTGTACGGATCATCGGGCCATGGAAGAACGGGCCGCAGGGGCGATTTGAAGGCCTTGCAGCGAAGGGCAGGTCCCAGGAGGACCGCAGGTGAAGACATAATTTAAAACGGACCACCAGAGAAACTCCGGTGGTCCACGGAAGGCGGCGGCGGTGCGCCCCACCGACGCGGCGGCGCCGGCGACCAGAATGGAACCGGCGCGGCTGAGCCGCGATGGCGGGCCGAACCGGAACAACACAAAGCCGCATCGGTTACATCGACAACGGGGGTTTGTAACCCCTGCACCCACTGGCCGCGCGGGCGTCGCGCCCAAGCTGAGTCGGGCCACTCCCAAACGGGCCAGACTCAGACTCAGTTCTGGTCGACCTGGTTCGGGCCAACCCAGGGGGTCTCGGGCCGGGTTGGACCGAGCCCGAACCCCCTATTTTCGGGCAATTTCTTTTCAAACGCCCATATCCTTGGCTACGGACCTCCGATCGACACACCGTTAGCTTCGATGTGATCCTTGGATCAAGACGGTCATTTCGGTATATTACACTCAAGGTTTAGCAGAACTTTGAGTTCAGCCAGGTTGGTTCGGATACGAAACCAACCGGGCCCTCGGAGCGGAAACGCTTATATCTTGAGCTCCGGACGTCCAGTTGACGTGCCGTCAACTTTTTTGGATTCCTCTTGATGAGATGGAACTTTTGGCATACTTCTCCTGAGTTTTTGTTGTACTTGGATAGTGGCCGGGTTGGATTGTACCCGAAATCCAACCGGGCCCCTAGAACAGAAAAACCGATAACTTTCAGACCGGACGTCCGTTTGACGAACCGTTAGCGGCGTTGGTGATCACATTGAGAAACGGTCCCTATGAGAATACCCTATGAGAGTTTTGGGTACAGTAGAGATACGGCTGGGTTGGTTCACACACAAAACCAACCGGGCCCCTGGGACGAAAAGGCTAGTGACTCACAGACCGGGCGTCCGACTGACGCGCCGTCTGTTGCGTTGAGACACCTATGATGAGGCGGTCCTTGAGATACTTCTTCTTGGAACTTTGTGATACTTGGAGTATCGACCAGTAGCTCGTGGAGCGGACCCTCTCGGTTACGATCTTGTAGAGTGCAGAGACCTTGTAGCAGGCCGAGGCTTGACAACTGCTGATCTATCGACTCGGTGTGTTTCGGATAACCTAGTGGGGAGTGATTGGTTGTAGCGGCAGAACCACGGTGGATGAGTGCTTGGTAGTAGTGGCAGACCCGCGGTACTCAATAGAAGGAGTACCTCTGGAGGCTATGAGGGGGGAGCGCTGGGTTGTAGCGGCAGACCCACGGCGGAGGATCGCTTGGTTGTAGCGGCAGACCCACGGTACTCAACAGAAGGAGTACCTCTAGAGCCTGTGAGGGGGATCGCTTGGTTGTAGCGGCAGAAAAATGGTGGGAAGCATTTGGTTGTAGCAATAGGCCTAGAGTACACAATAGGTGGAGTACTACAACATTCCAAGGTTAGTGGGGCGCGCTTGGTTGTAGCGGTAGGCCCACTGTACTCGACAGAGGAGGAGTTCTCCAGCAGCCGTGGTTTCGACATCATGAGTAAAATCCTGGTTGAGCTGAGTCTATGATCTTGTTTTTACCTCATGATTGAGATGGGTCACTTGATAACTTAGTTATATGTATGGGCATATACCTGGGTAGTGGTTATCCGTTGATTTCATAATCTTTGTGTTTCCTCATGATTGAGATGGGTTACTTGATAACTTAGGTACATGTATGGGTATATACCTAAGTAGAGGTTATCTATTGAGAGATTTCTTTGTGGTTATCCTTGTTAGATTTAGTGAGAACTTGAGGGTCTCGGGGTCCCTACTGAGTATCGTTATACTCAACCCTGCACGGGCTATGCCCGCACCTCGTTGTGTTGGTTTCAGCCGATGGGCAGCGCTGACAGAGGCCGAGTGTTTGAGGACGGGATAGTACCCAGAGGTGGATCTCACGACGAGTCCGTATCTGGAGGTGGACTTCATAACATGACGATACTCAGAGGAGGTTGACGGGTGAGAGCATTGTGGAGGCTATCTGTACATACCCTTCAAGTAGGATCTGTGGTGGACGATCCAGAAGCTGCGCTATCTGTACCTACCCTTCATGTAGGATCCGTGGTGGAAGATCCAATAGTTGCACTATCTGTACCTACCCTTCAGGTAGGATCCGAGGTGGACGACCCAGGAGCTGTTTCTATTCTTCTAGCTGTTTGTCTTTTCTGTTGTAATTTTGTTCAGTTGTAGCTTTACTTTTCAGTTGGGTTTGTATTATGGCCCTTTACTTTTCAACACTTCTTCTGTACTTAGTGTTTTACTTCTACTGATACTCTATAGTGTTTTGTTTACTTTTATAAAGGCAATTCCTTCCCAGTTATCAGAATTATTGCCTTTGGTGGTAGTCGCCATCCCCTGGCCTATGGAAGGCGGGCTTGGGGTAGTCACGGCACGGGCCCCGAGGACGGGTCATGGCACACCGTGTACATTGAACTTGTCTATGATGGGAAATATTCCCAGTCCCATGGTGTGTTCTATAGATATGGGAAGACGTTAGTACATATCATGTACTATAGGTTATGATATGTAGTCAATTATAGATAGTGTGCCTATTTTTTCATTATGGAAAAATAAATGTATAATCAAATTTATACACATGTGTCTCATGTGAATTTTAGTTGAAAGTAAACTCTATGTAATAGGAACTATAATTATATATTAAACCAAGTTTTATGTTATTATTTTGGATAGACAAAAAAATTTCCTCTAAGAACACATTGGTAATTCATTAATTTTAAATGAAATTAATTTTGTTTAAAATTATAGTTGATGGTGAGTTAAGGATTCATGGATGGAATTATTATAAATAAAAATTATTAGATTAATTCATGCTGCTTATCTTAATTAAATACCTAATAAAAATAATTGATATCTATATTGAAAAATTATTTTTTGTTCCTCAATGTGTGGATGTTCATGATATTAGACTATCCTTGGGTATGTGATTGGTCTCTTTTAATTTATTATTAAATTAAAATTTATTTCTTATATGTCATCCCTTCTTCTTATTATGTAATGTCCTTCATTCCTATAGATTATTTTATGAAAAATTCTTTTATCAAATCCATTGTATCCCCTCATATATGTGTGAGTAAAATATTATATAAGGATGGAGCTCCTCGGGGAGAGGAGATGGTCTAAGTAAAGGATCCCTGAAAAAACCAATCAAGATGACACATAGGATCAAATGTGGAATACTCCAAGATATATCAGGATACATTTCAAGGTGTTTTACCCTAGGGTTGAGGGTTACTTTGTCATATTATAGATAACGTTTCTTTTATAGAATCTTAGGATTATTCACCTATATTTTATTTCTAGTAGTATCATGGTTAATTATTTATTAATTTTGATACTATATGATCAACTAATAAATTAATTAATAAGAATTCACGATGGAATAAAATATAGCTAGATTATGCATGAATGTTTTATCAAACATTTATAATCACAAAATCCACTTAATATTAACAAGGAGAGATAAATGATATAATTGGATTTTATGAAAAAGATAAATATCCCTTAACTAAAATATTAAGTATGTATAACCTTCCATCAATTCATCCAAAAATGAATTCATAGTTAAAATTACTTGACCAACCCAAATTGGGGTGCTTTAAATTATCATTGAACATTTAAATTATAGTTTTGGGTTGAATTATGTTTTTATACATCAAGGGGTTAATTTCCATGTAGGAGTTGGTGTAACTAAGAGGAAAGTGTTGATGAAATATTTAAATAAATTATTTTAGGACTGGAGAGTCAACTAAACAGATCAAGGGTTTTTAAATTAATTAATTTGGAAAGTTACACCCACCTAAAACTCTTCAAATAACTTGGCAGTCCCAAATCTAGGTTATGAAAATGGGAATATGGATACTTGAAGCAAGAATATCCAAGTGAAAATATATTTCAAAACTAAAGGTGAAGGATAATATGTTTTGATAATATAGTTTGATATTAATGTAATTTAAATAATATTTAATTTCTTATTCTATTTTTGTATCCAAACAAGTACTAATTATATATTATTAATTTTTAAAATGGAAAATAAAATTTCCTTGAGAATAACATAGTGATCCATACCAGATAAGGATAACCTTATCACTGGTGAGAATTTTTAGTAATGGTATATGTTTTTTCATGTTATACTATACCATGAACAAAAATTATACATGCTGAATAACCCACATCCCATGTCTCTTTCCAAAGAGACTATTTAGGAAGAAGCATCTCTCTATTTTGGGTATGTGGACAACGCAATGGATGTCAATGTTTCATGTTATCCCCCATTTCCAATGAAATTTCAAAGTAATATGAGGATAGGGTTGCGAATAATTTTTTTTATATGCTTTGATATCTCTATCAAGAGAAGTAGAGATCAGAGAGATATGAGATCTCTAATGAACTTTTCACATGAAATCTAAGAGAGTTGTCACAAGATATTCCACATTTATTAAATTTTATTGGCTATATTTAAGGACTAAAAATCATGGGGTTTAATTTACCAAGTGTGTTATTCATATATCTCATTTTATCTTCACTACCCCAAACACCTCCATTTTTTTGAATTATAATTTGAGAAATAGTGGAAAGACACTATAAATATTTCTTACACTTATTCACCTAGTTGAAAAAGTCATAGGGGTGATAATAGAACATTCCATATGGTGAATAGGAAGAGGAGGAATAAGGAAAAGGGGCCAATGAATCATTAAAAATATAATTTTCTAGAGCACGGTCCTTCCAAGAAGAAGAATATCTAGAGGAAAGGAAAGGAACATTATGTGGTATGTTTTATATATGGAAAGAAGGTCCACTAGAAGAGGAACATTTTCTAATCAAAGAATAAAGAGGTAGAATTATGTGAATTCATTATCAAGTGCAATATTTCTATATCTACATGTTGGGTATTAGATATTGCATGTGGTGCTAACATTTTTTATCCAAATTGTGGATCTATATAGATTTTAGAAGGTTTGAAAAGGAAATTTTAACTATGCGATGCCGATGGAGTGAGGATGGCTGTTATATCCATTAAAGACTACCAACTCACATTAACAAGATGATTGATTTTGTTTTTTAATAATTGTTATTATGATTCTAGTGTTACTAAGAACATTATTTCCATTTCTTGTTTAGAAATTAATGAGATTATTTTATCCTTGGATATAACAGAATATATTTTTATGAAGAAATCCAATGTTATGGTATGGAAATGTTGAATTATGGACTATATCTATTAAATTATGAAAAAATATTGTAAATTGAAAAAAATATATATATGTGAAACATATAACACTCAGTTTTTGTATCAATATCTTGGTCATGTAAATGAGAAGTTGTTAAAAAAGCTCTATCAAGATGGTTTCTTAAACTATTTGGAGTCTAAAACACTTGAAATATGCCACTCTTGTTTAAAAGTTAAGATTTCCAAACCACCATTTAGTGGTAAAGGTGAAAGGTACCTAGAGCTTCTATATTTTATACACACTGATGTATAAAAAACTTTTCATGTAATATTGAGAGGTTTATTCTCATACTTTATCAATTTTACCAAATACTTGAGGAGCTATGGTTATATCCACTTGATGAGGTGTAAGTCTGAATCATTTGAGATGATCAAAGAGGTCAAGAATGAAGTCAAGATTCATCTTTGTAAGGAGATAAATAAACTTTGTTCAGTTAAAGGAGGTGAATATCTTAACCATGAATTTATCGACCTTCTATGAGAGTATGGGATTTTATCTCAAATCACTCCTCCTTATACACCACAATGGAATAGTGTTAGTGAAAGGAGGAACTATACAGTACCAGACATGGTATGGTTGACGATGAGTTACACAAGCCTTATATTATCATTTTGGGAATATTAATTATAGAAAAAAACATAAATACTAAACCTAGTACCAACTAATGTGGAAAATGGTATTACATTCGAGTTAAAGAGTGAAAATAAACCCATGCTGTCACTTTTTGGTGCATGGGGATGCAAGTAATTTATTAAAGATTTCTCAAACAACAGACTAGAACCCTGAGGTATGATGTTTATCTTTATAGGGTATCCCAATGAAACAAGGGGTTGATATATATAAAACCATTTGGATAAGAAAATTATTATCCTGATGCATGCTATCTTTTTTGAGAGGGATTAAAACCTCAAAGAGGATAGTGGGTGTAATATTTTGTATTTATGGTCATAGAAGATGCGTCCTTTTCTGGTATGAACAATTCTGATTTTGGTCTTAAATAAAGTGTAATAATTTATTTACATGATTAAAACATAATTTTCAATGACAAATAGTAGATTTATTGATTATTATAATTATAGAACAATGGGAGAAGGATATTCACAAGTAATTTATAATTAATTTATATGAACATATAGAATTACCTCAACTCGTAATTCTCTCTTCATCAATGATCGATTGAATAAATATCGTCTCACCATCATTGTGCTATAAAATCCAAGTGCAAAATATCTTTAGTGATTATCTACACGTGCACCACAATCTCTAAACAATGGAATAAAATCACCAAGTTCCAGTATGACTGATCTTGATCACTTGTTTTTTTTATGTTTTACCATAGTAGGATTCTTCTTGAGAGAGGAATAACTCTTTATTTTCTATCATTGGATTGAGAGAGGAACAAAGAAGATCAATCTATATATCTTGATATATCTTTAGGTATTGAGAGATTCTAACTCTATTTATTGTGCACACCATTTGTGTTTAAGGAATGAGATATAATTAGATATTTATTTTGGTAGGTTTAGGGTTAGTAAATTACACACAATCCCTTTACCAATTCCTTAATTCATAGTTAAACCGATTTCCAATAATAATATAAATATTATAATTATGTGATTGTCATGGAAAATTCACAATTAATACAAATAAATATCATTTATACCATTTCTAATCAAACCATTAAACTCAGTTTGCTTTCCCTCATCCACTCATACTAATAATTGAATAATTAATATTTATTTAATAAATAAATGTCACTACATTATTCATCAATAAATATAATAAATATTATATTCACAAAATTAAAAACATTTTTTTATTATTTAACTCACTTATTCTTCTGAATTATTCCTTAATAAATTATGGTGATAAACAAAACCAGAATAAATATTATTTATTCTAACATGTTAAATTCAATACTAGAAATTAAATAAGATTGGGGATACATTTAGTGTGTGACACTATAGAACTCTTTCTCATTGGAATTAGGAATAAATTCCGATAGTCCAAGGATAGCATCTAGAAACAAACCAAGGAATACATAGAGAGAGAAGATTACATTACAAGGATGTACACCCTTCCATGAATGTTTATCGTGTAATATAACCTTTTTATTACAATATCTCAATTCAAAAAAGTTTCATTCTTGTTACATCAAACTAAATTCTCAATGTATCCTATAAAAAACTATTTACATGGATTTATTTAGTTAGTTCCCTTCCCATCAAAGGTAATGAGATATTAACATTTGTCAAGAGTCAATAGGGATATGTCCTTTCTCGCATTAAAAATTAATGATATATCATTTGTGAACACCAAATGTATCTTACTTCACCATGAACATATTCAGTAACAATTTTTAATAGAACATCAAATTATATGAGCCGTGATATCCATTAATTATAATACTAAATTCTATGGATCAATAGACACGTCTGTAGATAGGAATATCCATTGACACTTGAAATGAGGATTTTCTATTGACATGATAGTTCACATAACCTCATATCCTAGAGATCACCATGTGATAACACAATGATAAGGTGTACCCATGTATTATTACCCACCCACACTTGATAGAATAAATTTTATATGTCCCATTAGACAATGTCATTGGGTCATAGAACAAGTTTCAAGAATAATGTTATAGCACATCTAATTTTTTATCCTAGTGGGGATGTACTATTAGAATTAGGTGTGAGATATATTCTATGATCATTTTAACATAAAATATTAGGTAGAAGAAGAATATAATATGTGATAATAAAATTATTTAATAAAAAACATGTAATCAATAATTATACAATTTGTTTTTAGGGACCCAACTACAATAGATTCTCGCATTTACTAGATCCAAATGACAATAGATTGTTGTACACTATCTCTCACATGACTCTCATGATTATGATAAGATAATGAATTTTTCAAGGGGTATGGTATGTTCTCATATAAGGATAGCATTCTCATTATAACTTCACCTTGTTGACAAAAATTTCTCAATAGATGAATTATTTGAAGTATGATCTTTAACCTTTGGTGTGACCTTGGATATTTAGAGAGATCCAATAGTACAATGTTATATGAGTAAATTATGATAGGATATTTATTTCTAGGTACCAAAACAAGATCATGGAAAATGTTTTGAATCCAAACAGATCCATTGGCTATATCGGAAGGCACAATATACCCATACATGGCTGTAGAATTAGAAACAAATAACTTCTTTAAAATTTTCAAGCTAACAGATCCTATGTAGAGAAAAAAACATATATAAATTTAAACATTAGATCATTCTTATCTATATAAAAACTATAATTTGTATGACCCATGTTGACTATTTATTCATCTCCTCCATACACCAAGAACATGTCCATAGTACACCTCAGATACTTGAGGATTTTATTAACAACAGTCAAATGTTGTTCACCTGGATACTCATGATATCTTCCTACCACTCTCAAAGAATAGGGATAATCAAGCCTCATATATAGCATTTAATTAATGATGTATATTATATCAAAATAATATGTGATCTTACACATTATATCCCTTTCCAATTGTTTTTAGGACAAATATTATCAAAATGATGTATTCCATGTTACACTAGAACCAATCATTTCTTGGATTTTTTCCATACTAAAAATCATCAGTATTTTGTCAATATATATTTTTTGACTTATTCAAATAAACCTATCAAATATATCATGCATGATCTTTATCCCTAGAATATAGGCTGCTTCACCTATATCCTTTATGGAGAAGCACTATCTTAACCATTCCTTAACCTCTTGTAAGGATGTTATGTAATTTCTAATTAGAAATATGTCATAAATTTAAACTACTATAAAAACAACTAGACTACCCCTAAACCTCTTATAAACATATGGGTCACATTTTTTCTTAATAAAATAAATTTTTTTATGGCATCATCAAATCGAATGTTCCATGACCTGGATGCTTACTTTAATTCATAAATGGATATATTCAACTTGTATATATTTTTGGAATTTTTTTGAAGTCAAAATGCCTTCTAATTGTATAATATACTCATCCTATAAATTTTTTCCATTAAGGAATGTAGTTTTTACATCCACTTTAAAAATCTCATACCATGATAAGATTCTATGTCAAGAAGGATTATAATGGATTCAAAGATGGAAACTGGAGAAAATGTTTATTTGTAGTTAATGAATTGACATTTTCTAAACCCTTTATCTACTATTCATGATTTATTGGTATTTAATTTACCTTCTAAGTCTAGTTTTCTATTTAATTACCATTTACACCCAATGGGTTTTACGTCATCTATTGGATCAGTCAAATCCCAAACTTGGTTTCGAAATATGGAATCTATCCCATAATTCATTTATTTTTTATATCTTGTAGCCTCTAATCTATTTACCACCTTCTTATAGGAAATAGAATCATCATTGAAAATCAATAATGAGTATCTATAATTAGTGATAAGAAAACCATATCTCTTTGGTTCTCTTACCTCTATTACTCTCCTATGACATACTTGTATTTTAGGAACAAAATATTTCATGGGAACCTATGGAATTGGTTCTTATACCAAATCGTAAAAATCTTAAGAATAAACTTCATTGAAGTAAATATTTCTCCCACTATAACCTCCATGAGAATGTTCTCCCTCTCAATAAAGATGACCTATCTTGTGACAATAAGATTATTTTCTGAAAGGTTGTATAGATAGCATCAAATAATTTTCTAGGTTACCCTATAATGATAAAATTCATTCTTCAGGGTGCTATTTTGTTGTATGATACATCCCTAACAAATTCTTCACTTCCCCAAGCACAAACATGTGAAAAAATGGGTTTCTTTCCACTCCAAAACTAATAGGAGTACATTTTTTTGCTTCGGTTGGTACTCCATTTCATAAGTATAATGTCATTCTTAATTAATATCCCCAAAAGGATAATGAAAGGTTTGTGTGACTCATCATAGACTGTACAATGTCAAAAAAAGGTACGGTTTCTCCTTTTAGTAACACCGTTACACCATGGTGTATGAGGTGGTGTAAGTTGAGTTATAATCCCGTACTCCTGTTGAAAGTTGGTAAAGTCTTTGTTAAGATATTCAACACCTTGATCCGATAAAAGTTTCATTATCTGCATTCCAAGATAATTATCTACATAAATTTAAAACTATTTGAACTTCTTTATTTATTTAAACTTGTACCTAAATAAATATATATAACCCTACATACTCAATTTTTTGGTAAAATTAATAAAGTGGGAGTATCCACCTTTAGGCTTTACATGAAAATGCCATCACACATCGGTGTGCAAATATTCTTTTATATCAGGTGGACTTTATCCATGACCAATAAATGGTGGTTTGGTCATATGTCCTTTCAAAAAAGAATGACATATGTCAAGGGTATTTAACTCAAAAGATTCTAAATAACCATCTTTATTGATATTTTTCAAATTACTTTCATTTACATGACCATGAAAAATATTCCACAGGTGGGTGTCATATGAGTCATGCATATTAATTTCTTTATCAATTTAAAATATTTTATTTTCATAATTTAATACATAATGACCATTATTCAACTGTGTTATACCATAAAATATGTTATATTTTTAAAATTATCTACCTTTATTTCCAAATATGAAAAAAAATCCATCCATATTTAAGAAAGATACATAAATAATGTTCTTGGAAGCACTAGGCAAAAAATAATAGTTTTTTAAAACAAAAATCAATGTTTTTTAAAATGTGAGATGGTAGTATCCAATGTATAGAGTTGATTTACTTACTCTATTGGTAGCTTGTACATCCACCCCATCTATGAAAATATTCTAAAATCTACTTGGTTTCTATATTTTGATACAATTATGAGCACCAAAGGTAGTATCTAATACCCAACATATATATAATGGAATAATTACAATCAATAACAAGTGAACCTAAACCTTCCCCTTAATTCTATTTCTGGGTGAAATTCCATTTCTAGTGGACCTACTTACCACATACTAAACATATATCATCCTGTTCATTGCCTCTGGATCTTCTTCCTTTTAGAAGGATAGAGATCTGGTGCCTTATACATGTAATGAGTCTTTGAAAGATTTGAATTGGTCCTCTTCTTATTATTTAACATAATGAAAATGGATTTTTAGGCATTTTGTCTTTATCAACTTGGAATATAAGAGTAAGAATTTATGATGGGTTCTTATTTCTATTTCTCATATCATATTATATTATGGTTATTGGGGGTAAAATTACATCAAACTCACACACTCCACACACAAAAAAGCCTGAAAGGAAAGTCATAGCCCCTCAAAGGATCACCTACCCAACCACCCACTTTATTACATCATATATATTTGGCACAAAGGACTAGTCGGAATGTAACCCATTACATGAATCATAGGCCCTAATATTTTATCCCAAGTCCCATTTTGGGAATAGCAGTGCTATAGTACCCGCCTGCTACAATACCCACACAGTACCCACCACAACTGCAGTTCCCACCACTACTACAGTGCTCATTGTTACTAAAATTCCTCTACTTCTATAGTACCACTACATTAATACTACAGTAACATATGCTCAATGAGTTTCAAACCCCCATTATAATTCATAATAAAACTAGAGAAGTTTTTGGGTAGTGAGTACAATATGAGATCTATAAATAGAATGACCCGGATCTTAAAACACAAGATGTATAGTTTCTTAATGCAGCCAATCATCATGAATACATTCTCCCTAGATGATTCTGACACTCCAAGATTTATCATTAATAGTTCATTAGAGAGATATCATATCTTTTTGATCTCTCATTTATTGATAGAGATACTGACTGTGAGAAAATATGTTATATGCACCCATATCCTAATATTGCTTTAAAAGGACATTGGACATGGTAGATACCTTAAAAAATTGGACATGCAATGCATCATCCACATGCTTCAGAATGATATATACCTCTTCTTCACTAGTCTCTTTGTCAAGCGACTAGGGAAGTGGGGTTTCCAGCACAAAGAATTTTTGTTTGTGGCATAGTATAATGTGATGTTTCCTATAAAATTCCTAGAAATTTTAACTAGTGATAAGGTTATCCTTATCTGGTATGAATTAAATTGATAATATAGTAGTTTTTTTATTTCTATTTTCTAAAGATTAATAGAGGATAATTATTACTTGTTTTGACTACAAAAAAAGATTAATAAATTTAAAATTTATTAAATTCTTATTAATATCCCATTATTTCTTGAAAGCTAATATCCCTCACTATTAGTTTTAGAATATATTATCACCTAGATATTATACTCAAAAGGATCCATATTCCCTTCTCATAATCCATAAAAGGTCTTGATAATCTATTTGAGGTGTTTTAGGTATGTGTAACTTTCTAACTACATTAACTCATAGTTCCTTGATCTGTTGAGTTAATTCCCCAATCCTAAATAATTGTTAATATTTCCTCAACATTTTCATCTTAGTTACACAAATATATTCTTCAGAAGTCAATAATTGTTATAACATATGTTAAGTCAACCCAAAAATTCAAGATAAATTTCCATGATAATTGAAAGAACCCCAACTTGGGTTAGTCAATTACTTTGAACTATGATGTTGTTCTAAAATTTAGATGTTGAAGGAAAAGATGATTTAATATTTTAGTTGAGGGATTTTTTCCTTATATATATATATATATCCCATTTTATCCTTTTACATTCCTTGTTAATATTAAGTGTGTTTTACTTAATTGATTAACCATGTATAATGAAACATTTACACAAAATATGATTATAGTTTATTCCATATTTCATTATGGTTAATTTATTTATCAGGTGATCATGAAACATTCATAAACATAAATAACTAATAATTCAGATGAAAAAAATAAAATATAATTGGTATGATCATGATATTCTCTAATGATTAGTTTATCTAGAAGATGATAAAATAACCCTTCACCTTAGGGGAAAACAACTTGAACCATATCTTAGTTTATGTTTAAGTATTCATCCTTATATCCTATGAATAACCTATATTGGTTTCGCCTTAGATTATTGATTTATACCTCCACTAATCAATTGGGATCTCCATCATTACATAATATTTTACTAACACATAGGTGAGGGGATCTAATGGATTGGATAAAGGAGGTTTACATAAAGGAAATAGTGGGAACATAAGATCTTACATAATAAAGAGCATGGGATGACTCACATTCCATCAAAAATAATTTAACCATAAAAATTTAAAAGAAATTAATGACACGCAAGGGATGGTATAATCTCATGATCATCCACAAATCAAACATTGAGAATAAATTTTCAATCATATTATCTATTACTTGGATTCATTCTTTATTTAAGTTAATTCAGCATGAATTAATATAATTAATTCAATTTATCTTAATTCCATCCGTACATCCGTAACTCACCATCATCTATAATTTTAAAAAAGATTAGTTTCATTTAAAAGTATTTTTGTACCCAAGTGTACCTGGAAAGAACCATATCGGTTTAACAAAATTTTATCATGTAAATTAATTTATTATATAAATTTTAATCCTTTGAAATGGCATGTACTGTCGAATGGATAACACATAAAATAAATAATCAACAGTTTTAATTATACATTAAATTGTCCTTTTTGTGAAAATATGAGAACAATACCTACATCAGACTAAATGATATGTACAAAAGTAGATGATGTGTACTTGTCTTCTTCCAGTGTCCAAACTACACACCTTGGGTCTGTTCGTGTTGCTGATCGTGGGTATGTTCGAGGTACATTATGGGTAACATGGATACATGGTGTGTAACCTCAGAGTTGTATGACATGTCAATACCAATGTCACATATCTGATATATGGATTGTTGGGACACCCCATATTCTCGGCCCTGAGAAGATAGGGACTACACGGTGTGTAAGTTACTTACATAGTGTGTAGTTTTACATAATATGTTTTAGTCTGTCAGGATCCACATTTTGATCAGATTGTTTTGGATTGTAGATCCAATTGAATCTAATATATATATCTTTTTCATGTTATACACATGTGAATACAAATTTTCACTATGTGTATATTGGAATTAAATGCCATGTTATTTGGTTTTGATAAGGAAAAAACCTTGACCCACTAGATGGTGTGAATTGAATGCCTCCTCATTTTTAATCATTAACCGATTACTGGGTATGTTAGACGGAATTATGAGAAGGAATATATTATGACACCTAATATTAAAATGAATTTATGTAAGTAAAATAAAACAAAAATGAATGAAACTAATCAATGAATAGTAAAAATTTATAAATTAAACATGTGACCCCTCTGATATAACTCGTATGTTCTGGATATAGTAGAAACAACCTCTTTGTGTATAAAAAAACTCATATTTTAGTCCTTAATCAAGTGAAATAATTAATTAAAATGATTTAAATTTTATATCCAATGAAAAACATTTGATTACATGACTAGATTAAAACATTGGAACCATGGGAAAAGTATCTTCACATATAATTTATAATTAATTTACAAGTAGATATAGAGTTACCTTAACTTGTAATTCTCTCTTTGTTGATGATTGGTGGAATAGATATCATCACACTGTTATTTCACTATAGGATATAGTGAATAAATCCTTTATAATATATCCAAACATTTACCAAAATATCCAAACTATTTCATAGAATCATCAAGTTGTGGTATACCTGAACCTAGTCACTTTCACTGTTCATGGTTCACCAAAAAATAATTGTTCTCGAGAGAGGAAGAACTCTTGATGATATCTGATTATCTTGAGCGAGGATTGTAGGAGTGAACTCGTGATATATTGATCTCTCTATAGGGATTAAGAGAGTCTCACTGTATCCATTATGCACACTATTTATGCTTTTGGAATGAGATAATGAAATATTTATTTTTGAAATTTTGGGGTTGGAAAATCACACACAACCCATTTTTGAATTCCATAATTCCTAATGGACCCCATTTAGAATAATAATAATATAAATGTTAATATTAAATTATTGAATTGTGCAATGCATAAAGAATATAAATAAATATCATTTATACCATTTCCAATTAGACAATTAAATTCAGCCTTCTTTCCCTCATCCATATCTACTAATCTTTAAATATTGTATATTTACTTATTAAATAAATAACACTATATTAATAATTGATTAATATAATAAATTTTATAGTTACCAAAAATGAAAAAAAAATCTATTATTATTTAACTCATTTTTTATTTTGAATAACATGTAATTAAATTCCAGAGATAAACCAAACTCGAATAAATATTATTTATTCAAACATGTGAAATTACGTAATATTATTTAACTCAGATTGTGCATACACTTAGTGTGTGGCCCTCTAGACCTATTTATCAGTGGTATTAAACATAACCACCTAATGTACAAGGTCAACATATAACAATATTCCAAGACATCCATAGTGAAAGAGTTAATTTTTTAATTTCATCCAAACAACTATTAATGTTTACCATGTCATATAATCTTTTTTGTTACAATATATCAAATCGAGTAGGTTTCATGCTAGTTACATAAACCTAAATGATTAATGTATCCTTATTTAAAGTTCAAAATATTAAAATTCCCACCTGAACAACATGTACGTGCATTTATTTACGTATTTCCATTCACATCAAATGGACTAAGATAATAGCATTCATCAAGATACAAAAGGGATATATCCTTTCTCTCATTATCCATTAATTCTATATCATTCATGAAACACCCAATATATCCTACTTAAATGTGAATGTATCTCATCAAGGTTTTCATCAATACATCAATGCATGTGAGTTAGTATATCCATAAATGGAAATCTTAAAGTATATAGATCAATACACTTTTTCCAAATATTGGAACATAAAATGAAACAAAAAAATATGAATTTTCTATTGATGGGCCTGTTATCATAATATTCTATCTTAGATATTGCCATGGGAGAACACTGTGAGATGATGTATCAGTGTATTATGATCATCCTAACCAAGATAGCATGTATTTTCCGTGTCCCATTAAAAAATATATTCCATCCATAGAACAAGGTTCATGAATAATGTCATCATACCTTTATTATCTCATTATAGGGGGAACTGATATGAAGATTCAGTGAAACATATATCCCATTGACATTATGAAATTAAATATTATGCATAAGAAGGATACCAAATGTGATAAACAAACATCATTAAAAATAATAACATGTATTTAAGTTCTAAACATGTTGTTTATAGGAAACCAACTCCAACAATATTGACTTAAATGAAGTTAAGGATCAAGATAAAAAAGAGTTGGAACACAAACCGATTCCAAAGTTCCATGTGGAAGAAGTCATTTTTGAAACACATGTACTACGTAGGAATACTATAGTTTTAAGAGAACTAGAAAGATATGTTCTTCTAGTCACCGATGATGATGACTAATTATTTATTAACAGTAATGAACCTTTCTCATAAAAGGAGGTAGTGGAGAGGTTAGAAGCTATATGGGTGCAAGAATCCATTTATTCTAAAATGGATTTTATGTATCAAAATAAATTTTGGGTTTGGATCAATCCACCATTTGATTTAAATATTTTTTGGTGTAAATGAGTACTTAGGAGAAAGATGAACAATGAAGGTAATTTAAATACATATAAATCATGGTTAGTGGATAAAGGATCTACAGAACATCAAGGAATTTATTTTGATGAAAACTTTTCTAAAGTTTCATTTTTTAAATAACTTATAATTTTTCTTATTGTAGTATCTTAACATGAATATGAGATTTGGAAAATGTATGTTAAAACTAATTTCCTTAACATAATCCTTCAAGATGATTCGTATTTGAAACAACCATAAGGTTTTATGACACCTGAAAATTTCAAAAAGGTATACAAGTTGTATAGATACATTTATGGATTAAAGAAATCATCTAGGCCATGGAATATTTGGTATTATGAATCTATAAAATAATTTAGTTTCATTAATAATCAATGGGATCAATGTGTCTTGAATAATTTTATTCGAAGTATGGTTATTTTCATAGTATTAGATTTTGATGAAATATTACTAATTGGAAATGATATACTAGCCTTATAAGAGATTAAGGAATGGGTGAGATAATGATTATCCATGATAGACTTAGGTGAAGAATCCTATATACTAGGAATCAAAATCATGCGTGATAGATCCAAAATGATTTTTAGACAATGTCAAGATGCATATTCTGACCATATATTAAATTGGTTCCATATGGAACAATCCAAGAGAGGATTGGTTCTAGTGTAACATGGTATACATTTTTATAAGAATATTTATCCTTAAACAAAAGAGGAAAGGGAGAGAATTATTAATAACCTATAATATTATGTGATATCATATATAATGTATGCAATTTAATGTTAGAGGTTTGATGTTATATATATTTTCATAAGGGTAGGATGATATCAAAAGGATCTACGTGAATAAAATTGGACTATTGTTAAGTTTTTCCTTAAGTATTTGAGGCAAACTAAGTATATATACCTAGTGTATAGAAGAGATAAAGAGATATACATTAGGGGTTATAAAGATGATAGTTTTTAGATAGATCATAATGATCTGAGTTCAGATTATGTATTTGTCTTTTGTCTCAATGAAGGATATTTGAGCAAGAAGAGTTAAAAGAATCATGTTTTTGATGATTCTATATCCATGTATATTTTATCTTCACATGCATCCAAGGATTTATTTTGGATTCAAAAAAATTTCCAAGAGCATGATGATATACCTATTATTCAAGAGCCTATCACAGTGTATAGTGATAACATTGTAATGATAGATCTCTCTAAAGAGCTGAGGTCACATAGAAGGATAAATAGCATACTTGAAAATCTTCATCACTTGAATTATTTTATTAACAATGAGATGTTTAGGTGAGTAGAGTATCCATTGAAAAAAATGTGGTAGACTCTTTGACTAATACTACATATTACCTAAGGCATGAATATCATGTGAGAGATAGTGGAATGAAAGATGTTATTTGTTGGATCTATTGCATGTGAGAGTTTGTTGAAATTGGTTCCCTAGAATTGAATTTTATAGTACTTCAATTATTGTATTCATAATTAATTATGTTTCTTATCACATAATGATTTTTCCTACACATGATTTTAGTATGTAATAATGTTCTATGAATATGTGTCACACTAAAAGGTTATAACAGTTCCCCACTATGATAAGAACCTAGAGGATCCATGATAGTATTCTCGAATATTTGTTTTATAAACCAATAATATTTCTTGAAAGGACACATACGATACATGAAATTAGGGGTAGGAGGATAATAAGACATTTGGAAACCTTATCATGGTGTCCATTGGTAATCATCATGATACGATGTTATGAGAACATGCATTCTAATAGAAAATCCACATTTCCATGTTTCATTGGATGTTATTATATATGAATGTATACACTAATCCTTAGACTTTATGATTATAATTAATGGATATCATGACTCCTGTAGTTTTATGTATTGATAAAAAAATTTATTAAATATTATTGTTCCATGTTATGAAACATTGGGTGTGTCATGAGTGATATTACCTTAACAAATAATGTGAAAAATGATTTATCCCTTCTGTCACTTGAAAAAGTTGATATCTCAAGTCATTTGATGATGTGTAACTACCAGTATAAATCCATTACCATGGTGTTTGGTTGTGGAGCTCATTTTTTAAAAGTCAATGAAAGTTTCTTCTATTGTATAGGTTAATGAACTATTATACAACTTTCCTGATTTGAGATGTCACGATAAAAGATCATATTACACATGAAGAGTTATTAAGAGTTTATATGCCACTAGGACATCAAATTATTTCTATATGGGTACCTTGTAATGATGAAGAAATATAACCATATATCATTGTTGGTTATGCCTGATGATACTGAGAAAGAGGTCAAGTTGGTCGCACACTAATTGTATCCACAATATTAGTAAAGATATAGTATTTAATTTAACAAGTTAGAAATAAAAAATATTTATTTTGGTTTGGTTGATCCCCATAATTTAATAACAAGATATTAAAAAGGATAAATGAGTTAAATTATAATAATAAATATTATATTTCAAGTTCGGATAGTATCATATTTAGTATAATTATTATATAATAATATAATGAATTTTATTTATTATATATTCATCATTTTAGGATCGGTAAATTCCAATTAATGAAAGAGGAATGAGATTAATGGTTTGAATAGAAATGGTAGAAAAGATATTTATTTATTCTCTTAATTTTTTTTCACATATTAAGTTTTTAATAATAAAATTATTATTATTATTGGACATGGGGCTCACTAAGAATTAAGGATTTGGGAAAGATCTTGTGTGTGATTTTCACCCCTAAACCTATCATTATAAACATCTCATTATAAAATATTTCTAAATAAAGTTTAGTATGTACAACAGATAGATATAGACTCTCTCAGTAGAAAGAGATAGATCTAGTGATCTATATCACACACTATCTTCATCCTCTCTCAAGCCTTCAAGGGAACATCAAAATCTCTTCCTCCAATGAGAGGAATTTATATGTGATTAATCACGAACAATTAATGTGATCAATATTATCCGTACTAGAACCTAATGATTTTATAGAAATATTAAACTTTTGGGGTTCATGTATAAATCATATCTAGAGGGATTATTCACTTAGATCCTATAGTGAAACAATTTTATGATGAGATCTAGTTAATCGGATGATCAATGAAGAGATAATTACAAGTTGAGGTAATTCAATATATTATCATAATTTAATTATGAATTTGATATGATGACCATTATATTTTGGTACTGGTGTTTTAATCATGTAATTTAATCTATGGTTTTGGTTATACTTTAAATTTCAATCAATTGTGGTAATTATTACATGTAAATTAAGATTAAAAATTGAGTTGGTCAAGACATAAAAAAAAATTCTTATTCTGTGTCCAGAACCAACATAATATATCCATGGATAATAATGAAAATTAATAGATCACCTGGATATCAATAATTGGTTCCTTAAAAACAAAATTTCCAATTATAAGAATATAATTCCATACCATAATCTGAGACATCATTATATTATTCATAATACTCATACCATCAGGGAAATATAGTTTTGTTGGCATAAACCCACCAAATTACCCAAGATAGTTTGTGTTAAGAGACTTATGGACACATTGGGGGAATATTTCTAATTGTGCCACACCCATCACTAATTAATTCCAATGTGTTCAACATGTAAGAAAATGAATAAATAATATAAAATAAACTTTTTCGAATAATCATATTTATAGGAATAACAAAATATAGAGCACTAATACTTTTCCTCATGTTAATAAAAGGAATATCATGATTATAACCCATCTAAAGAAATAAGGGAGATGAAAAAATAAGTGAAATAAATTAATGTATAATTATTTTGATACAAATTAACATTTCATTGCCCATTAATAGAAATAAGGTGGATGGTTGCACAAATAAACATATCCCCAATGTATCAAAAGAAATGTAGAAGGATGTTAACAAAGATAAAAAACAATCTTATAAAAGAATGCTTCAAATAGTATAAAAAATAAGACATTAAGAATTGAATTGTTTGATACAGTGATCTAGTACCCCCAATATATATATATATATATATATATATATATTAGGGGTTAAGTCCTGAAAGATGAACCACAAGAGGGAAAATCCTTTTGAATATGATAATGAAAATTGAAGCGAAAACATAAAAGAGTATTTTGAATTTTTTTAACGTTTTAGTAAGAGAAAAAGATTAGGGGTCAGTTTAGATAATAATTTACAAAATGTAGAAGTGATTTCTTTTGAAAAAAAATTATTTTTTAGATGTATCTTGAATAGTGGTGCATTGCAAATGAAAAGAAATTAACCTTTTTAGTAATTGGAAAATACCATTTTTGAAAAACCATATAGGAAAACATCATTTTATATTAAAAAATAATTTTAAAAATTGTAATATTATATTCTATATAGTAAAATATTTGGATCTATGAACCCAATAAATGTTTCATATGAATCATTATAACTCAATGAATGAAAACTGAGTTATCAAAACTCTTTAAAACTGAAGAAATAATTGAGTAAAATAAATTTTATGAAAAGGAATTGAAGTGGATTAGTATTATATGAATCAAAAATATGATAAATATATATCAATGGAAAATTAATAATATATTTAAAGGTAATAATAGTTCATAAAATAAACACACCACAAGGTGTTAAAGTTTGAGACAAAGAAACCTTATTGCTTGAGAAACATTTTAATTAAAAACCCTAGAAAGAGTGGTCTTGTAATTAAACATAAAATAAAATAATTAAAATATAAATCATGATATGATACAAAAAGTAGGCATTATATGTAACCAAAAAAGAAATTATGTGCATAATACCAATCATCTCTCAAAGACAGTAATTGTAAAAAAAACATTTACCTTGTATTCCTAATTACATGAATATACTCCAACCTCTTGTATAGTGAACATAACTATGCTATTAACTTATATTAGAACCTCAATATAAACATAATAATGATTTTATAATTATTATATACCCATATATTATAAATATATTAACCTATTTTTATTTATTTTAATTATTGGGTGATAGAAAATTCTGTTTTATTTTGTAAAATTATAATGAAGATGGGATTGATTCTCACTAATTTGCTTCAAGTTCATCATTAAAAGACCATTAATGATAGAATAATTTTTTTAAATAGTGTATTATGTAACATTTTCATTAGGTGAAATACACAAATACGACTTGTAAAATAGAAATCAGGATGAACTAGTTTTTAATGTGTTTAATGATCAAAAGGTGATATATTAGTAAATATTTTAAATATTAACAAAAAAAATCCAAAATCATTAAAAAATATAAAATATATCATTATTTCCTAATATTATAATTATATGGAATCACATAATAATTTATGACATAATCTTTATTTCTGTCCTCCGTGACGTGTATCCCCGGTTTTTTATGGTTTTCATAATAAAAAATAACTTTCAGACCAGATAAAGTTACATATAAATAAGATTAAAAACTTCATAAATGTAATATTAATTTAATATATTTTATGAACCATCGATAATGGGTGGTGCTGAGAAATTAAATACATCATTCCTGGAGATAGTAGTACACACATACACATGATTAATGATCTCATTTCTCAGCGAATGGTGGAATGATGGTATATGTAACATACTCATTTTTTAACTGTAATTGTAAAATATAAAACATATATATTGTGACAACTGGGTCCCGGTGACAGCACAACCACCCCACCTTAACATGGTCTTCGGGTCATGGCCCACTAGGTACCACCAGTTTCCCCTCAGACATGTGGGGCCCACCCTAGGGTCCACCCACATGCCTGAACGGGTCATCTGACTAATGACATTCCCCACAGGCCAAAACTTGTCCTTTCTAGTGTGCTTTTTCCTCACTCACACACACCCTGAGAAACTTCCCAGGCCAACACTTGTCCTTTCTAGTGTGCTTTGTCCTCACTCACACACACCCTAAGAAACTTCCCAGGAGGTCACCCATCCGGATCACTACTCCAGGCCAAACACGCTTAACTGTGGAGTTCTAACCAGGTAGGATCCCGAAAAGGAAGGTGCACCTTATTGACATGAGTCATATCATTTAGTCATTTAACCCTTTCTCATTTGGGGATGTTATAATCACCCCCCCCCTTTAGAGCACAAAGCCCTCGTTGTGGGCCCTACATCTCAACCCAGGCAGTGCACCGCACTTAAGGCTGGGTTCCTCCTTTGATACCAAATGTGATAACCGGTCTCGGTGACAGCACATACACCCTGCCATAACAAGGCTGTCGGGTCCTGGCCCACTAGGTACCACCAGTTGCCCCGCAGACATGTGGGGCCCACCCTAGGGTCCACCCACATGCCTGAACGGGTCATCTGACTAATGAAAGTCCCCATAGGCCAACACTTGTCCTTTCTAGTGTGCTTTGTCCTCACTCACACACACCCTGAGAAACATCCCTGGAGGTCACCCATCCTGATCACTACTCTAGACCAAGCACGCTTAACTGTGGAGTTCTAATCAGGTAGGCTCCAGAAAAGGAAGGTGCGCCTTGTTGACATGAGTCATATCATTTAGTCATTTAACCATTTCTCATTTGGGGATGTTACATATATTCAAAAAATATATACTTGATTCTATACTTTAGAGGTGGTGATGAAAAATAAACCCCATCACATCATGATTTTGGTAGTCCGCATGTACACACGATCGATGTTTTGGTATCCCATTATGAATTAAAAGTAAGGAAATATATTTTTTAAATAAATATATCAAAATTTCAGTAAAATATTATATTTATTTCATTATATTAATAATTTTATAGATTATTTATTAAGTATTAGAGTAAAATAAAATAGAAGGTGAAAGTAATACTCATGATAGAAGCTTCAATTTTCTCAAGAAAAAATCCTTATAAATGAAGGACATAAGAGAAATAAATCTGGAGAGATTATTATAGAAATCATATATGGTTATAGAATGAGAAAAGTTGTAGAGTTTAAATAATAAATTTTAAGTATAGAATAAAATTTTGAGGAATAAGTGTTACTTTTTTATAGGAGAAGAGAAGGGTAGTTTTGGAAGTAATCATTACATTTTTAATAATAAAATATTACTATTAAAATATCAATGGGTCTAAAATGGAAAAAATTGGACGTGGAAGTTATTTTGGGTTTTAACACACCTCAATAACTCAATTTGGTCAAAAAATTGAGTATTTTAGGGACTTTTATTTTATTTTTTTACATTTTACCCAAATTTACTTCTACGTTGGAAATTAGTTTTTATCCTTATAAATTTATTTTAATGAAAAAAATAAATATTCAACATTTTACCTAAATTGACACCTTATATTTAATATTGGTAAATCATTTTATCAAATAAAATTTCTAAGGGTTTGAAAAGTTTATTTTATGATTAGTGCAGATAACATAGAAGAACTATATTAAAAAATTGTTCTTTTAATATTAAAATTTATATGTAGTCCATGGTTATTAAAATTAAAAATTCATATAAAATAAATTGTCTTATTAAAAAATCTTATGAGTATTTCATGGAAATATAAAACCTAATGTCAGATTGAAAATACTTGATTAAAAGGAAATAGAAAAAACAATTTTTAATAAACCAATGTTTTAATTTAGTTCACAAAATGATGGAAAGAGCATTTATAAGATCAAATAATAAATTAAAATGAACAATATTATTCCATAAAAATATTTTTTATTGCTCATTTTTTTAAACTCATAGGATACATTTACATAATTATAACGTCCTAAAATTATAATTTCTTCTGAATAGTATTTTTTGACTAAAAAAATCTTTTTGAAAAAGAAATATCATCTTAAGTTAATATTATTATTTTAAATAGAAATATGATGTCTTTCGTGTAAAATTAATCTTATAATATTTAAATATTAATTTTTTGAATAAAATCATAATATAAAATGATAAAATGTTTTTATTGGAAAATGAAATTTTCAAAAATTAACTATCATTATCCTCATTTTATATGATTTACTAACTAAAAGGGAATCAACCAATTATAAATGGAAAAAGAAATTATCATCATTAATTATATGGTACTAAAAATATAAATTCATATCTAATAAACAGAAAATTTTATACCAATTACTTTATAAACAATAAATGATATTATAACACATTTTAGGCAATTTCATTGAATTTCATTCATATTTAAGGTTGCCTTTATTTTAATTGTATATATAATTCATAAACCTGATACTCATATTCATCGATTTTATTTCCAAAGATTCATTTTAATAGTCATACTTAAATATTTATATTTTATCTAAATATATCAAGGTTTTCTTTAAGTTCATTTTTGTGTATGAAGGAATCTATAAATATATTGAATTATTTAAAGGTAATCAAATATTAAAATATTGGGGTGTTACATTCACCAAATTAAATAAATTTCTTCCTCAAAATTTTAATTATTTCTCATTTATTAAAGGATATGAGATTATTATTAAAATATTAATTATTTAGGATATATCCACTAATATGAAATATTTCTTACCCTCTTAGGTTATATCAAGAAACTTATCTTTACTCAATCAATATTAATGAAGCATACAATCATATACCAGGCAATGTATATAACCTAATTATATATTCTAAATATCATACCATTCCCAAAACCATTTGAATCTTTAAGACATTAAACCACAATGGGATCATATATTCCTTCAAAAAATAAATTTTATTTTCAATCACTAGTTTATAAAGTTGTACAGTAGTCTATATATATCGTCATCCAATGAAATTAGATAAACATCACCAAAACTATCATGGATTACTTTTTCTTCAACTAAATAATTATTTCAAAGGCTACCAACACAATATAACTCACTTTTATCAAAAATAAATCAACCCTTTATTACCACAACATCATGAATATATTAATTATAAGAGTTACCTATACCTCAATCTTGTGTTCTTTAATTGTTATCCCCAAAAATATATCCTTATAATAAAATCAGTTTTATAGGTTATTGATTCCATTTAATATATGTTTGAAAAACTTTAAACAAGAACTAATTAATAAAAATCCTTTGGTGCTTCACATAACCATCATAACATTAAGAATATACCAGAATATAAATGATAAATATCACTCACTAATGAAAATAGATAATAGTATCATGAATTAATTTCTATTATGAAATCAACCTCCCTACCTTAGATAAGACTTAGAAACTTACCTTTTCCATCATATTATGAATATAATAAGATTTTCAACCATTTAAGTATAATTCACCATTTGATTATAATACATATTGTTTTATATATACAAACTTTTCTCAACTTAATTTTTGTGATCATATTTAAAATAATTACTGAAAACCAAAATTATTATGATAGTATCGAAAATATGAAAATTGAAAACATCAATATGAATATACCTTCCTCTAAGAAATGGTCATTTTATTAACGTATGAATTTTTTGGTTCAACTTATAGATATATTTTTTTCAATCATTGCTTATACAAGGATATTTTTATATTCGGTTATCAAACCTAATTAGTTAAAATCACAATTTAATCCATCATAATGGTTCGTAAAGAGAATGTGATTAACCAAATAATAACCCATGAGAGTGACTATCTACATGTGCAGTCTTTATACAACTCACCGTGAAACAAATTTAAGATAATTTTAGTGCTCAACCATCCTTTTTTGGGTGATTATACCTAACAGTATTGAATATTGTATTTTTAGCCTATTTTAAACTAAGTCAAAATTTAAAATCTAATTCATATAATATATAAGAAACCATGGTTGTCTCCCAATGGTACTAACTTTTAAGTCCATGTTAATATTTTTAATTGTTTATGAGGTGAAGGAAACTTCTATGAAAGAAATAAATTCAGATTTCAAAACTATATTTTAATTGAGAACAGAAGAAAATCAACTGAAAAAAATTGAACAAGAAATTTTGAAATTGAAAGGAAGAAGGGGTATAATCCCAACTAGTATGTAACACCCCAAGATTTCATAGTGTGTTATTTCTTCAAAATAATTCAATAACTTGCACTACACGCAACACCGAGTTCAAGCGCACCATGACTTACCAAACAAGCCGTTCAAAAAAGGTTATGAATAGTATTAACTAAATTTTTAAACTTTATATAATCCTTATAATTTTAGAATCCATATTATGAGTTTCTTAGACATAATGTAAGAACAAATTCATCTTCAGTATTGTAGTTTTACCAACTTTTAATAGTGAACCCTTTTTAAATAAAATATTTTAAACTTTTTGACTAAATGGGGACATCAAAAAAATTTAAAATAAAACATCCCAAGCTTCCACGGTACGCTTTCCTTTGAATAAAACAGTAGCGTGTGTTGTACGCAACTTCGAGTTTTAACACACACCACAACCGATCAAACTAGCCGTTATGAATAGTAATACTTAATTTTTTGAAATTATATATTTCAAAATGGACTTCATTTTTGGATTCGTAATATCAAATTTAGCCTAAGGTGAAATTTTGGTACTTTTCGGATAACTTTCATATTTTGATGAATAGTAAAAATTACTAAATTTTAATTAAAAACAATTTTTTTAATCAAAATAATTAATAGTGATAAATTATGAATTTGAGTGGTTTTAAAGTATATTTAGAATATATTTTTACCATTTAATATAATTTTGGTCATTGGACATAATTTTACAATTAAACCGAACATAAATAAGTGTCAATCTTTTGATAGTTATTATCTCTTAAAAACACGCTTTTTGTTTTGACAACGGGAATTAATTTTAAATTAATTTCTGCCACTTCTGTGTTTTGAATTTAGAAAAATGGATTCCATATTTGGAATCAGGATGTTCAAATTGTGTAAATAGGTAACTTTTATTTTTAGACATTTTGAATAATTACTGCGGTAAATATTTTATTTACCATGGTTAAGGGTAAATCCGGTAAATAAGGGATAAGAAAATAATATTATAATAATACTAAATTACCCTAAAACGTGTCTTAACCCTATTGGTTGATACATGGTCGTCCATGGGCATCTTTGGGTCAATTTTGGGACCCCATTGATCCACTTGTAAGTGATAATGACACTTTATTTTAATTAAGTTAAAATGAATACAAAAATGGCATAAGATTACATCTTTTAAAAGAACAATTATTACATAGGGTTATACATGTTGGATTTTTGATTATAAATATTCATTAGAAATTTAAAAGGATTTCCTACATAATGATATTTTATTTATAATTTTTAGACATCAAATAATTTAAATTATTAATGACACAATAATGATGCAATGTTTACCTCATTAATAAATCATTTAAATAAATAATATTATAATGATTAAAATATTATCTAAAACCTGTCCAATTCTTATTGGTTGATGTTATTTATAATATGAGTCATCTTATCTTCGACCTCAATGATTTGTGGACCATTATAAACCGAATATAATTATATTATAAAGTAATACTTTCAATCTTTCTTAAAGAGCCCCTCCTCTCCCTTATAAAAGGAGACCACTTCTACTCATTCCTCACACCTCTCAAGCCACTTGGCTCGTCCCAACTCTGCCCAACTAAGTTCCCCACATCCCTCTCCTCCTCCTTGAAGCTTCCCCTTAGGCAGAAAGCATTTCAAGAAGTCCTTTGGTTCCAACCAAAGTGAGTTACCTAAATTAAAGGTAACATTTTCTCTTAAATTATTTTCAATTATTTTGCTTCTCCAACCCCCAAACTCTTTTTATTTCCTTTCTTTTGTAACAACACCAGTATCCAAAATATACTAGGATGTTGTTATAAGAAGGATTCAAACTACACATTCACACAACTCCATCTAATGGATGATGAACATAATGTTTCTGTGGATGGAAAACTAACGCCTCACGAAACGATGATTGTTCAAATACATCTTACCGCCTATCATGGTGGCCATTAGGATGGAACTGTAATCAAATATGATATTAATGATATATATTTTATATATAAGCTTATGTAATTCCATTTTATTTCATACAATTATTCGTTTCATGTTGTATATACATACGATAATTTCATTTGAGGAAGTGCGGACTACCGCCCCCTTAAAATGATATGACTCGTTCATACCACACATAGAACGTATAAAGGATGGTGTTAATGAACTTAAGTAACATATATAAAATATTATATTTTACTGGAATAGTAATATACCTATGTATCATTTGGATTCGATTCTTTTAAAATAAAAATTAAATGGAAGTAGCGTTCGTGCGTACGTACGGACTACCGTCTCCACGAACGCGATGAGATTCATTCTCCATCGTATCCATTCAAGTATAATTATCATTTGTTGATTTAAAAATTATGTTTAAGGAATGGATACCATTCTGGATATGAATAATATACATCCCATTAATAACGAATATGGCTCACATAACAAAGAATATAAAGTAAAATGAACCCGTTAACACCTGAAATGACGATAATTCTAAGATATTATTAACAAATCAATGTTAAAAGATCATATATGATATCATATTAAAGTAACTGATTCTTGTATTATTCAATAACAATTATTTCACCATTATACAGGAGGTAAACCTACCATCGACCAAGGAAAAAGTACAAAGTAAGGGATTCTCTTATCTCACTTTCAATTCCGTGAGATTTCCATTGTTCGCTACAAAATTATTGAAAGTGGTGTATTGTGTACTTCCATTTGATATATATTATCATGATTCACTTTATATTCATGTTATTCTGTAAATCATTTGGTGGTTATTAACTTTTGGCCATGCGACTCAGTTGATTAACGTGGTAAGGGGTTTCTTGTCTCACTTTTAATTCCGTGAGAATTCCATTGATCACCACTTAATTATTCCATGTGGTGTATGTGTACTACCCATGATTGTATTCATTGTGTAATATACTTTATTTTATGGGTATTTACATCATCATGGTATGATCTTTCTTTCATGGGTGTTTGTTTCTTAAGTTACCTAATCAATAAGGGAATTTGAGATTTCAATTTCCACTCATTCGGCTTTACGCATATTTCATTGATTATATTACCCCAAGATTATGTGTGGAATCACTATTCATTTGATTATGTCATAATTTCCACTCCCCTTCCTGTGGATATACTTTTGATACACATAATCACTCCATTGAAAATTCTCAAGTCATTGATATGAATTTGATAGGTGTAATTTTAACTCTTTCACCATTTGTTGAGTTAAACATCCAATTAGTTGGTGTTGTTTTTACAGGAATATGTGTGAATATACTTTGATTGTTTTACACTGAATATCCAATCATATTTAGTGTATTTATATTTTTTACACATAATTATGTTGTTGATTTATCCTTAACCTAAGGATATGGCCTTTATGAGAGATTTCATCTCAACTTACATTCCATTGAGACTTCTTTGTTGATATACACCAAATCACTTTTATGTGGTGTATATAATGTACTTTGACATAGTATATCATGAATTCCCTTTATTCTCATGATATTACAAAGTTTTTATTACCTCAATTATTTTCATTCAAGTGTCTCTCTTTTGGTTAGAATCTCTAACTAAAATACTATTTTTAAATGTTTTAAAGACTTATTCATCTAAATCTTTCTCATTAATGTCCATGTTTTAAAAATGGTTTTAAGGATTTATTTATATGGACATTAAAGTTTAGAAATTAAAAATCCTTTAAAAAGGTTTCAAAGTGGTAAGGGACACTTTGATTCAAAAATCTATTTTTAAATGGCTTCTTGACAAATAGTGTGACTTTTAAATGTTTTCAAGAAAAGGGGGATATTTCTCTCAAATAGTTTTGATGATTATTTTCATCTATGTCAACATCCTTCATTATTCATGATTGAGGTTAATGTGATACAATACAATCTTCCATATTGTATCAAATGAGTTATATTTGACTGTGGATGTTCTATTTTTATACCATTCATGGTTTGTGGTTAAAGTATTGACATTTTGTATGCTAGTTTTAATACGAATGTTTATTTTATGCTTAAACCTATTCATATGAGGAATGCATTGGACTTAATAAGTGACGGGTGGAGCCCGCTATAGCTCCTCGATGCATCGGTAGGTCTCATGAGACAAACTAGTGTCTTGGCACAAGGCCTTGGCAAAATCTTATTTGTAGTCTTGGCACGAGGCCTTGGCTATGTGGTTATGATAGTCTGGCATTATGCATTCCATCATTATGAAAGTGGTTATTGATATTGCATGTGATCATTCGACTAGTAGAATATCCATGTGAGTAAGTAAATGGCATTATTTCATTTTACCTTTGCCATTTTATGCTGAAGTTCAAGTTTAAAAGGCTTTTGTTTTAATTATAAATTGCCTTAAGTGTTTATGCTTATTTAGGAAAGCTTCTGCTATAATGTTATCCTTACTGAGCATCTGAGCTCACCCCTTTTAATGTTTTATTTTTCCCAGGATTATGAAGAAGTAATTTATGAATGACCTATAGGGATAGTATGAGGGGATATGAAGACAAGATGTTTTTTTTTGTTATGATGTAATGTAAAAATTTATGGATGTATCTAGTTATTCCAAGGCTACTAAACTAATCGGTCTTTCGAGACTTGATCTTTCTCATGATCATGCCAATGTTATGTAATAATGCACCGACTCTGGGTAACTAGGGTCGGGGCGTTACAGTTGGTATCAGAGGAAGTTTAGTACAAACCTTGGTAGCTAGATTTAGATAAACTCTGATTAGAGCACGTAGACCTAAGATGAACTTTGAGGATTAGTATAAAAGAACTTCCTAGAATTTTGGTATTGTAGAGATTTTGTGAGTTTTCCGAGCAATACATCCCTGTCTGGATACGAGCAGGTAGAGGCGGCTCTGGCACAGATGTACCTAGGGGTAAAACCCGAAAACACCGCTTTGAGCTAGACTCGAACGGGAACTGGTGCACGACAACGGGCCTTGCTGCACTCTTGGTTACGACACTCCCGGGGGATATGCTTAGGATAATGTACATTTTCATTACAAACCGATTTAAGTAATATATACATAAGATGAGAGTAAACGACCTTGGTTAATCCTAATATGTTTCAAATTGAGAATATGGTGACATTTTAATCTCTAAATGATTTTACGACTACTATTACTCACACAATGCTTTCTGGTTTTAGTCAATGGCTGGATTCCAAGGAAGTCATAGTGACTTTGAGAATGATGTAAAAGGTCGGAACGGTGGTGGCAATGAGCAAAAAAATGGAATGTTGATAGGCGTAAAAGATATCGTCTTTATGCCAAATCAGTTTTCCAAAAATATGATCAACAACATATATATTAACCAACTCCCAGACTCAACAAGGAAGAGAAAGGTGATAAATGATAAGATCTCCAGCAATGGAGACCATGGAGAAAAGAAACCTCAATTTTCATCATGCAGGAATTGTGGAAAGAGACACCCAGGAAAGTGTCTCAATGGGACAACGAAATGTTTTACGTGCGGGAAGGAAGGACATAAAGTGAAGAATTGCCGAAGAAAAATGAAGAGTACTATGGAAGAAGATAAAAATGGTCCCAAGAGTCCATTTACAGTCATTTGCCGTAAATGTAGGGGACCTGGCCATTAACCGAGTGAATGTCCTATTTTATAGGATATTTTCTTGCTCAAAGAAGAAGCTATGTGGAAATAAATGGTTGGAGAAAAATTTAAAAAGTATTAGCACTCCTTGTTGATGGGTTTACTTTGGAATAATTTTCTCTTGTATTTGTAACCCCTCAGTTTGCCATGTGAGAATGATATTTGAGGAATAATTGTCTCTTCTCTTGTGGATATAGGTATAAATAACCATTTGGTTTTATATGATCATTGGGGTTTGAGAAAATGATAAGTTATTATAATTTTGGATGAAAATGCAAGGAATGATATAACATTTGTGGTTAAATTTATGTTATAGTATTTTGAGGAATTTATCTCATTTTTGCAATATTATAAATTATAGTTTTTGAAAAAGGACAACACGTAGACCGTGTGACAACCCGTCGCGTCGGACAAAGCTGTGGGAATCGAACCCACAACCAAAGTGCGATTGGGATTTATCGCCTACCACTGGACTACGTGAAGTCCCTGGTTAGTATGACTATTTTTTTTGTTAAATGATTTTATTGATCAATAATAAGATGATTTGGGTTCTTATATCTTATTAAATGAATACCCTTGGTATAGGAAAATGATTTGGTGATTAAGTGATAAATGTTATTTTTGAAGATGTTCGTTTTGTTAGGAACACTATATGCCCAAGGAAAATAGAATACAATGTGGTTTCATTTGTAGAGTAATGGTGGATTTTTATCTACATTTTTATTGTTGATTTATAGTGATTTGGGTTATTTATGGAAATGATTAACCTATAACAGAGAATTTGTGATGATGTTAATTACTTTTAAGTATGTGACTTTAAGAGTATTTGATGTCATTTGGAGATACAATGTAACATGGGAGACTACATAATCAAATTCTTCTATGTTTTGGGTTTCAATATTAGTTTGGATTATATTAAAGGATTTTAAGGACAATTGGTTATTGAATGGTATCTATTTAACTTTTGGGTATTGTTGGTTTAATTTTAGAAATTAAGATTAGTGCATATTTATCTCAAGGAATATCCTTTTGGGGGATCATTAGATCATTCACTAACCATTTTGGTTTTGATTAATCTTCAAAGACAATGTAAATATATGGTTTATCCTGCATGGATCATGTGATTCTATAGAAGTTTATTCTAGCTCTTCCAGTGTGACCAAGTCTTCTTGAATACTCATCGTTTAAAAAAAATTGAGTTAGTGGTGGAAATTTATTAAAGAATGAAAATCTACTTAAAATTTAAGTATATCTCATAATGTTCTTAGTCAATATCATAAATGAATTCCTCTTCCTTATGTAATGTAACTTTAAAAAAAATGTTGTCCTAGATGGTACCTTAAATCATCACTAATTTATGGGTTTGGGATTGTTGGCCTTTTCATAGCCATGTTCTCTACCACTCTCCATCAGATAATTGATGGTTAGATTTCTCCTCCATATCCATATTTTCCTACATGGAACCCTGGTATGTGTTATTTTCGGTAATCTTCATACTTTCCACTCTTTATTTTAAATAGAGGCCTCATTAATTCATTTTTCTATGTGGGATTTCAACTAAGATATTTTGAAATGTCAAAAATGTGTGATCCCAATACCCTATATTTTGTTGAACCGATGGTACTTCAAATCATCATAGATTGATGAGTTTAAGGACCTCAATTTTATACTTGTTTGTGATTGATGACCTCAACCACTACCTATAAATATTTACGTTTTTCCTCCAATTATATGTCTCTAATTTCCTCCAATGTTCTCTTAATCGAGATCATAATTTGGTGGTGACCCTTTCATTTCTCTTTTCCTCATATTAAGACTAAATTTTACTAAACCAATTTCCGATGTGGGTTTTCCCACAAATATATTTTCTATTTTCAACCTTTTATTTTCGAAGAACAATTTCAAATTGTGAGGACGCAATTTATTGAAGGATAGGAGAATGTAACACCCCAAGATTTCATAGTTTGTTATTTCTTCAAAATAATTCAATAACTTGCACTACATGCAACACCGAGTTCAAGCGCACCATGACTTACCAAACAAGCCGTTCAAAAAAGGTTATGAATAGTATTAACTAAATTTTTAAACTTTATATAATCCTTATAATTTTAGAATCCATATTATGAGTTTCTTAGACATAATGTAAGAACAAATTCATCTTCAGTATTGTAGTTTTACCAACTTTTAATAGTGAACCCTTTTTAAATAAAATATTTTAAACTTTTTGACTAAATGGGGACATCAAAAAAATTTAAAATAAAACATCCCAAGCTTCCACGGTACGCTTTCCTTTGAATAAAACAGTAGCGTGTGTTGTACGCAACTTCGAGTTTTAACACACACCACAACCGATCAAACTAGCCGTTATGAATAGTAATACTTAATTTTTTGAAATTATATATTTCAAAATGGACTTCATTTTTGGATTAGGAATATCAAATTTAGCCTAAGGTGAAATTTTGGTACTTTTCGGATAACTTTTATATTTTGATGAATAGTAAAAATTACTAAATTTTAATTAAAAACAGCTTTTTTAATCAAAATAATTAATAGTGATAAATTCTGAATTTGAGTGGTTTTAAAGTATATTTAGAATATATTTTTACCATTTAATATAATTTTGGTCATTGGACATAATTTTACAATTAAACCGAACATAAACAAGTGTCAATCTTTTGATAGTTATTATCTCTTAAAAACACGCTTTTTGTTTTGACAGCGGGAATTAATTTTAAATTAATTTCTGCCACTTCTGTGTTTTGAATTTAGAAAAATGGATTCCATATTTGGAATCAGGATGTTCAAATTGTGTAAATAGGTAACTTTTATTTTTAGACATTTTGAATAATTACTGCGGTAAATATTTTATTTACCATGGTTAAGGGAAAATCTGGCAAATAAGGGTTAACAAAATAATATTATAATAATACTAAATTACCCTAAAACGTGTCTTAACCCTATTGGTTGATACATGGTTGACCATGAGAATATTTGGGTCAATTTTGGGACCCCATTGATCCACTTGTAAGTGATAATGACACTTTATTTTAATTAAGTTAAAATGAATACAAAAATGGCATAAGCTTACATCTTTTAAAAGAACAATTATTACATAGGGTTATACATGTTGGATTTTCGATTATAAATATTCATTAGAAATCTAAAACGATTTCCTACATAATGATATTTTATTTATAATTTTTAGACATCAAATAATTTAAATTATTAATGACACAATAATGATGCAATGTTTACCTCATTAATAAATCATTTAAATAAATAAGATTATAATGATTAAAATATTATCTATAACCTGTCCAATTATTATTGGTTGATGTTATTTAGAATATGATTCATCTTATCTTCTACCTCAATGATTTTTGGACCATTATAAACCGAATATAATTATATTATAAAGTAATACTTTCACTCTTTCCTAAAGAGCCCCTCCTCTCCCTTATAAAAGGAGACCACTTCTACTCATTCCTCACACCTCTCAAGCCACTTGGCTCGTCCCAACTCTGCCCAACTAAGCTCCCCACATCCCTCTCCTCCTCCTTGAAGCTTCCCCTTAGGCAGAAAGCATTTCAAGAAGTTTTTTGGTTCCAACCAAAGTAAGTTACCTAAATTAAAGGTAACATTTTCTCTTAAATTATTTTCAATTATTTTGCTTCTCCAACCCCCAAACTCTTTTTATTTCCTTTCTTTTGTAACAACACCAGTATCCAAAATATACTAGGATGTTTTTATAAGAAGGATTAAAACTACACATTCACACAACTCCATCTAATGGATGATGAACATAATGTTTCTGTGGATGGAAAACTAACGCCTCACGAAACGATGATTGTTCAAATACATCTGACCGCCTCTCATGGTGGCCATTAGGATGGAACTGTAATCAAATATGATATTAATGATATATATTTTATATATAAGCTTATGTAATTCCATTTTATTTCATACAATTATTCGTTTCATGTTGTATATACATACGATAATTTCATTTGAGGAAGTGCGGACTACCGCCCCTTTAAAATAATATGACTCGTTCATACCACACATGGAACGTATAAAGGATGGTGTTAATGAACTTAAGTAACATATATAAAATATTATATTTTAATGGAATAGTAATATACCTATGTATCATTTGGATTCGATTCTTTTAAAATAAAAATTAAATGGAAGTAGCGTTCGTGCGTACGTACGGACTACCGTCTCCACGAACGCGATGAGATTCATTCTTCATCGTATCCATTCAAGTATAATTATCATTTGTTGATTTAAAAATTATGTTTAAGGACTTGATACCATTATGGATATGAATAATATACATCCCATTAATAACGAATATGGCTCACATAACAAAGAATATAAAGTAAAATGAACCCGTTAACACCTGAAATGACGAAAATTCTAAGATATTATTAACAAATCAATGTTAAAAGATAATATATGATATCATATTAAAGTAAATGATTCTTGTATTATTCAATAACAATTATTTCACCATTATACAGGAGGTAAACCTACCATCGACCAAGGAAAAAGTACAAAGTAAGGGATTCTCTTATCTCACTTTCAATTCCGTGAGATTTCCATTGTTCGCTACAAAATTATTGAAAGTGGTGTATTGTGTACTTCCATTTGATATATATTATCATGATTCACTTTATATTCATGTTATTCTGTAAATCATTTGGTGGTTATTAACTTTTGGCCATGCGACTCAGTTGATTAACGTGGTAAGGGGTTTCTTGTCTCACTTTTAATTCCGTGAGAATTCCATTGATCACCACTTAATTATTCCATGAGGTGTATGTGTACTACCCATGATTGTATTCATTGTGTAATATACTTTATTTTATGGGTATTTACATCATCATGGTATGATCTTTCTTTCATGGGTGTTTGTTTCTTAAGTTACCTAATCAATAAGGGAATTTGAGATTTCAATTTCCACTCATTTGGCTTTACGCATATTTCATTGATTATATTACCCCAAGATTATGTGTGGAATCACTATTCATTTGATTATGTCATAATTTCCACTCCCCTTCCTGTGGATATACTTATGATACACATAATCACTCCATTGAAAATTCTCAAGTCATTGATATGAATTTGATAAGAGTAATTTTAACTCTTTCACCATTTGTTGAGTTAAACATCCAATTCGTTGGTGTTGTTTTTACAGGAATATGTGTGAATATACTTTGATTGTTTTACACTGAATATCCAATCATATTTAGTGTATTTATATTTTACACACATAATTATGTTGTTGATTTATCCTTAACCTAAGGATATGGCCTTTATGAGAGATTTCATCTCAACTTACATTCCATTGAGACTTCTTTGTTGATATACACCAAATCACTTTTATGTGGTGTATATAATGTACTTTGACATAGTATATCATGAATTCCCTTTATTCTCATGATATTACAAAGTTTTGATTACCTCAATTATTTTCATTCAAGTGTCTCTCTTTTGGTTAGAATCTCTAACTAAAATACCATTTTTAAATGTTTGAAAGACTTATTCATCTAAATCTTTCTCATTAATGTCCATGTTTTAAAAATGGTTTTAAGGATTTATTTATATGGACATTAAAGTTTAGAAATTAAAAATCCTTTAAAAAGGTTTCAAAGTGGTATGAGACACTTTGATTCAAAAATCTATTTTTAAATGGCTTCTTGACAAATAGTGTGACTTTTAAATCTTTTCAAGAAAAGGGGGATATTTCTCTCAAATAGTTTTGATGATTATTTTCATCTATGTCAACATCCTTCATTATTCATGATTGAGGTTAATGTGATACAATACAATATTCCATATTGTATCAAATGAGTTATATTTGACTGTGGATGTTCTATTTTTATACCATTCATGGTTTGTGGTTAAAGTATTGACATTTCGTATGCTAGTTTTAATACGAATGTTTATTTTATGCTTAAACCTATTCATATGAGGAATGCATTGGACTTAATAAGTGACGGGTGGAGCCCGCTATAGCTCCTCGATGCATCGGTAGGTCTCATGAGACAAACTAGTGTCTTGGCACAAGGCCTTGGGAAAATCTTATTTGTAGTCTTGGCACGAGGCCTTGGCTATGTGGTTATGATAGTCTGGCATTATGCATTCCATCATTATGAAAGTGGTTATTGATATTGCATGTGATCATTCGACTGGTAGAATATCCATGTGAGTAAGTAAATGGCATTATTTCATTTTACCTTTTCCATTTTATGCTGAAGTGCAAGTTTAAAAGGCTTTTGTTTTAATTATAAATTTCCTTAAGTGTTTATGCTTATTTATGAAAGCTTCTGCTATAATGTTATCCTTACTGAGCATCTGAGCTCACCCCTTTTAATGTTTTATTTTTCCCAGGATTATGAAGAAGTAATTTATGAATGACCTGCAGGGATAGTATGAGGGGATATGAAGACAAGATGTTTTTTTTGTTATGATGTAATGTAAAAATTTATGGATGTATCTAGTTATTCCAAGGCTACTAAACTAATCGGTCTTTCGAGACTTGATCTTTCTCATGATCATGCCAATGTTATGTAATAATGCACCGACTCTGGGTAACTAGGGTCGGGGCGTTACATAGTAATTCTTATGGATCATTCTCTCTTCATCATTTTTAATGGATTCAAAAATTGTAACTCTCTAAATAATAAAATTGAAATCCCAAATATCACATCTCATTCACCTTATTAATATGAGTATACATCTGAGGTATTATAATTAGAAGTCCTTTACAAAGGAGTCAATAAATGCTCTCAATGATCTATATGAATAAGGACACAAACAACACTCTTTGTACTCGCAATCATCGATTAACAATTGATAAATTTAAAAATTGAGGATCATCTATAAAATCAAACTCAGCATGAGTTAAAGAAACAATTTCAAATATCTTCACACTCCAATCAGAAATGTTACAAAATCAATATAGAAGAATTGTTTTTAACGAAATTAAAAAATAATAAAACCTAAAACACTGGTCACTTTTTGTTTTGAATTTTTTTTGAAGAGAATTACAATTGATAAATTAAATAAATTAAAACTCCAAAAGGCATCACCATGAGAATACACTATATTTGAATACATAGAATTTATCTAGACATAACTGTGGTATAGAAGATAAATTTAATTTTTATTAGCACCGGGAGTAGTGACATCTCTCCAGTGAATCTCATGGTTCTTCTCCTGTCACACCAGTTCTAGAGGTTTTCATCAATATTTCTCCATTTTCTATCCGCCTATGAATTAAATATATTTTATACTCTTATTATTGAATAATTTATTTAATAGTTCAATTTTCATCAAAATAATGATGAATTACACTGACAAAACTCATTCTTATATTTTTTTCTATTCCTATGAAATGGGTCACATAATTATATCACCATCACGTGACTCAAATAAAACCCTCCTAAAAACTATGAATGAACCATGTGTATTTGTTTGATCTCAAAATGTAGAGAATTTGGTAGTGATTCTAGAAAATGGTTTCACTTGAACATCTATTATCAAACTATAGTTCAAACAGATGAACTCCAATAAAAATCACACTCGACGCCCAAATACTTATCTTTAAACTAGTTTTGGAATTAAGTAAATCACCTCGTGTGCACTCAAATTCAATTTCCAAAACAAAGATAACATCTAGCTTTCCTCCTTCATAAAACACAATTTCTTATTTATCTTTGGTGTCTTATCATCCAAACATAGTGAGGATTCATCAATGATGATGGCCTTAAACTCCAATAGGTCTAGATGGTTTGGTAGTGGATAATTATAGAATCTCGGATTCTTTATCAAAAATAGGTTCGACCAGATCTCGAGTGGGTTATAAAACTCAAGATCATCGTCTTGGATTTAGATCTAACTTTGTTGGATCATGATCTCGACACTACATGCCTACTCAGATAATATAAATAATGGTTCAGATAGAAACCATATTATCCTCTTCGCTCTCATCCTCCATTGGATTTCAATTTTTAAGCCTTCAATTTCAGGTGTTTCAAGAAGATCTCGGTATCAATTTTTCCTACATGAAATATTTGGTTCTGTTATACATTAATTTCCATGTTTGGTTTACCTCAACCTCCATTTGTAGTAAAAGAATGTATCTTATACAGTGGAAAACACATGATAAATTCTTTTACAAAGATAAGAATTATATTACAGGATATATAATTTTGTTAATCGAAAAATTATATTACATGGCTAGCTGATGAAAATATATTATGCTACTCTGCATTAGATTTTCATATGAAAATCCAAAATATGAATCCACATACAAAATAATATTATGTGTTTGCCTCTGCTTCAAATTTTATAACCTAGAGAACTATTTTACACCCAAATGAGATAAATTCTCTTTTGTGACGCCTCGAAAAATGTGAAATTAAAATACGTGTAGCCCTTCTTTGAATTATCTTTTCCACCTACACTTTTGATGAAAATAAAATTATTCCCTCCATTAAAGATAAATAAAATGAAAAAATGAAAGAATTTAATAAAAAATAAATTTAGGATAATTCTAAAATTATGTTTGTCTCCGTAAAAATAATTCTAGAAAAATAAATAATAGATTAATTAATTAGAAAAATAAAGAAATAATAAAAATTAAAATATTTAATTTAAAATTAAATATCATTAACTATTTAATTATTAAAATAAATAAAATAAATAGTATACTTAAATTAAAAACAATTAAAATAAAATATGAATAAACAAAAAACTAAATAAAACAAAAATACTTAATTTATTAATTAATATTTTTAAAAAAATTAATTAAAAAATAAAAGTTAAAGAAAATCAATAATCAAACATAAAAACATATATTAAACATAAAACTAAGTGATTTATTATTATAATAGTATATTAAAAACAATTATAAATTAATCAATTAAAACATTATTTAAAAAATAAAATTCAATTAAATTAAAGATATTAGGTGAATAATTGTATCAAATTATAACCACATCAAATTCTACCACTCTATTCTTTTTCTTGTCCTCAAGAAAAAATAAGACAAAACCAATGGAATGAAATAAATCTGAAACATAAAATACTATATGGCCATAAAATGTGGTTTTCAAAATAATTTTCCCCTTAAATTTGTATCAACTTGTGAAAAATTTTAAACTCAAGAAATAAAACATTTTTAGAAAAAATTGAATCCTATTTCACAAAAATGATAGAATATAAAAAAAATTGAATTTTGATTAAAAGTATTTTAATTTTTATTCAACTGAATGTCCAAAATTCTCTTTACCTCTATGAAAAATGACTCACATAATTAGAAATCATATAAATTAGACACTCTATTTGGATTACTGAACAGAAAAAATTAAAAGGTAGTATAAATAAATCATCCAACAACTAAAATAATTGATGAAAAGGTTTAACCTAGGCGAGGATTTTCATTTCGTAATTCATTTGAAAAAATATATTATGATTTTGAATACAAATTTAAAGATTTAGAAGCAATGATAAATGTAAAACTTTAATACAATCCTATACCAAAATCATAATATATTAAGGGGGGGAATTAAAAATTAACTACCCAATTAAATCCAAGGGATATAAGAAAATTAAACTCTTTAATGTGGCTACACAACACTAAAAATTATGAAAAATTTAAAACCACTATAAATTATTCATTTAAACTTGGAAAAAATAAAATTTGACAATTGGAAGGGATTTTGATTAGTTCAAATTACGGTAGAATTTAGCATATTGAAAATAACTTCCCCTCAAATAAAGCTAAAATGTTTCCTAAATGTTGGATTTAAGGGGGAGAAACAAGTTTATTCAATTTTTAATGTCTGAGATAGATGTGAAAATTCAGAATAAAAGAATCATGTTCAAAAGGGTTAAAAAAAAGTACAATGTATTATTTACACATAACATAAAAAAACAGACATCATAGATAGAGGTTTTGTACTAGTTACCAATATATTTATTCAGATCAAAATTAAAATTTGTAAACAAGTGAATGTTCAAAGTAGTGTGCAAAAAAACATACAAAAAGGTAAAGATATTTTCTACACAAATACAAAATGAAAAAACTCAATTTAATAAAAATAACATAAAATTTTAACCACAATATTCATAATGAAAAAATAACTATTTAGAATCAAATCTAGATCTAAATCAAGGTTGATTATCTTTTGTTTCGAAATTGAAACAGGATATGACCGAACATATTGTTGATGATGAGTATCAGATTCTAGAATCCACATGTAGAGACCTGAAGCTTGACGTACATGGACATTAAATTAATTTTGCAGTATACTTAATACATAACAAAAACACACACACAAGGATCGTAATAGTTTAATATCTTTGTAAACTTGGAATATAAACTTCTAATCATGTTGAAAGATCTTCAACAACTCCCATAATGATCTTCCCCTTTTTGTTTCCTTACCTAAAACCTTTCTTTATTTCCTAGGGAAAATAAAACATAAAAAGGGTGAGCTCAAATGATTAGTAAGGGAAAACATAGAGAACATTAAACAATCCATAATCATTTGAAATCAAAAACTTGAACATGAAATTTAAACATCAAAATCTTGAGCAAGGAAATAAATCATGGAAGTACATAAGGCATAAATCATAATGGAACACCAACCATGATAAAATATAATGGGAATAAAACATTTAATTGTGGCAACCATTCAGCACATTTATGATTTCTGTAGTAGCCAATGCATTGCTGCCAAGACCATCTTAGTGGACAAAGTCCCTTTCTGAATTGAGTTCACTCCTCTTTTCAGTCCTGTAACACTGAACTAGATTAACTTACCATTCCAGCCATGTCTATCTCATGAGATATAAATATTTAACCAATGCATTGGGGGGAGATATAGGTCCCACCCATCTCATAATGAAATCATTCTTACTTGTTCCACAAAATAAATTTAAAACATTCATCATAACCCAAAGAATAAAATGGGTTTCATAAACATCATCCCATCATTTCATAATACATATAAAACAAATGGACATTTCATCATAATAAAAGTGAACCATGTAAATCATAGAGACATTAAACTTGAAACATACACATACGAAATAATGTAATCTTATATGGAAAATGATTTTGATAAAACATTTGAAATGAATTCTTGAGGAAAATATCCTTTCTTCGTCAAAATCATTTTCTTTTTAAAAAATGTCATGCACTATTAAAATAAAAGTATTTTTTTGAAAATAGGCATAAAATCATGTATAGTAAGCTTCATGAAAATGAGGAATTATGAATCTGTAAAAATCCATTCACGCTGTATAAGTTAAAAATAACATTCTCCTCGTACTTTTGTCGGAAAAGTCAAAAAGTACCTTATATGGTAACCAAAGGAAAGATTCCATCCATACAATGTGGTAAAAAGTCAATAAAGTTTTAAAATGACTTTAAAAATTCATTGAATAATAGTAAACATTTTATGAAAACATTTTTAGAAAACATGGTCATGGATGATAAACGTAACCCCAGTAAATACTTACATATAAGCAATCTCGGATAAAAAAAATGAGATTGAAAATTTATCCCTTACCTTATGTCCTATATGCTTAGTATGTATACCAACCTCCTGTATAATGATTTAAATAATGTCATTGACTTATTACACAATCATATTAATTGTTATGATATCATATATGGTTCACTTATGACTTTATATTACCCGTTCTTTTGTAAATTCCATGTTAAAGAGCGTTTTGGGTAAAATCGTTTCATTTTTCGTCCGTGTTTTGACTTGTAATTATTCATATAATTACATAGATCATGATTACATAATTACAGAATATAAAACATGATTTATATATAATATATATTCAGAATATACATTTATATAATAGATCGATAAATGGAAATAAATACACTGTTCATGGAGACGGTAGGCCGTACGTACGCATGAATGATGTTTTCGTTTCATTATTGAATTTAATGGAATTAAGTATATGACATACATATATATATATATATAGAAATACAGTAGCATTATTATGTCAAATATTTCATGATTACTTATTATATATAATTTATAATCATTCTTGAATTGTTAACATGGAAAATGAATCTCATCGCATCGTGGAAACGGTAATCCGTACGTATGCACGAGCGATGATATCGTTCCCATATTTATTGAATCGAATTAGAGTGAATGATGTAATATATTAGTATCTGTATCATGTTATAATAATAATATGTATTTATTATTTACACCATTATTTCCATCCAAGTAAGGTGGTGGTGGAAAAACAGATTACACCACGGCGTGGAGACGGTATTCCGTACATACGCACGCACAGTGATTTCGTTTTCCTTAGGATGGATAGAAGGTGAAATGGGGTTGTTTAGTACTTATAATAACATATAAGTATATGAGTGATACTGACGTTATTACTTCATAATGAAACAACTAAAGAAGAAGATGTTGAAGAAGAAATAAATTTGAAAGAATCGGTAACGGATATTACCTCTTCTTTCGACACGCCTTTTTGAAACCTCCTCTTAGGGCACTAAGATTGGTCTTTGAAGAAGACCAGAACAACTAGGATGTTTCTAGGGAAGTGGAGAAGATAAATTGTCAGGGGTTGTCCGAGCTTGAAGGCTCAAAGTGGTGTGAGGAAGAGAGGGAGGAGGTGCCCTTTTATAAGGGAGGAGAGGGGCACCTTTGGAATAACTAAAAATATTATTTTATTATAAAGTCATATTCGGTTTTTAATAGCTCCAAATTGAGTTATTTCGAAGATAATGTGGGGTTGGGTCAAAATCTCCTCATCCAGTAGAATTTATACAAGTTTATGTTTCTATTGTAACCATATCATTTATATTTAACTTTAAATTAAATAATTTTACTTTTACCGTGTCTTTTTGTTTTCTTACACTATAAGGTTAATAAACATACAATAACAAGAAAAATGAAGCCAAATCTATTTATTATTAATATATATAACCTTATCTAAGTCATATTTCCTATATTTAGATTTTTAGGAATAAACTAACAATTAATAATATAATATTTGTTTTAAAAACTATTTTATGTCAATTTTGACACTATTTGGTAATTTAATTTTTGTGAAAATCAAAACATGAACATTAGTTTGAAAAACATTAATTTAATCAATAATAACATGTCATTTTAAAATAGAAATTTTTTGAAATTCATAAAAAGACTCAAATTACATTTATTTGGGTATTTATAACATCAATTATGTCAATATTTCATTAATAATATAATTACTACATCATCATTGTGTCATAAATAAATTAAATTATTTAATGTCTAAATATTATAAATAAAACTCCATTATGTAGGAAATATTTTTATATTTCTAATTAATATTTATAGTCAAATTTATCTTATGAATAACCCTATATTAAAAATGATTTAGTTATTAAACTTTGATTTTAACTATTTTAACCCTTCTTTAAATAAATTAATAATAAATGTCCTAATCTAATCCAAGTGGGCCTAAATGATCATATTTTATTCCTAAGGTTGCTTTTGGTCGAATTAAACTTATCCAATAGAATTATGACATGTGTTAGGGTAATAATAATATCATTTTTACCCTTAATTACCCTATTTACTTTTAACTGTGGTAAAAAAAAGTAAAAAGTTACTATTCACCAAAAATTATTTTCATCTCATTGAACCAAATTTTAGTCCTTGATATTAACCATGTCTCTCGGATTTTCGAAATTCCACACATAGAAGCGGTAAAATTAAGTTTTATGTTAATTTGCAAATTCTCCTAGGAGGTGGGTAAAAGACGGTGAAAAGTTCAATAAAATTTTTATATATCTAAAATTATTATTAAATGACACCAATGACTTAAATTGAACGTATATAGGTATCATGTATCAATATTGACCTAAAATAAATTTAAATAAAATAAATAATAATTTAAATAAAAAGTCAGTTTTTGAATAGTAACCTAGTGTTTTCACTATTCATCAAAAATTGAAAGTTTTCAGAAAAATATAAAAAATTCACCCTAGGGTAATTTCAGTATTCTGAATCCAAAAATAAAGTCCATTTTAAAAAAATAAAATTTACAATATTTCAAAAAGTGGGTATTACTATTCATAACGGCTAGTTTTCATAATATTTTAATAGCATATCGTTGTTTAGTGAAACTCGGTATTGCATACAACTCACACTATCGAGGAAGGTCGTGATTGCGTGTAATGCAAGACAAGTCAGGGTTGCATTTAGTGCATGACTCCTTTGTTGTTGCGTATAACAAAATCAAAAAATATTTCATTAATACATTGAATATATATATATATATATATACTCAATGTTGCGTAGAATTACTACTATCAAACAAACTTGAAATTGTGTGTAACACGATCCAAGATTAGTGTTGTATATATTGCAAGCTAATACGGTGTCGCATATAGCGCAAGATAATCTTGGTGTAGCATACAATAGAAGGTATTAAAGAGATTAAAAAGAATATATCCTATAAAATCTTGGGTTGTTACATTCTACCCCCCTTAAAATGAATTTCTCACTCGAAATTTGTCGGGGTTATAAATTGTTTACTATTCATAGAAACCCACATCATAAAAAGGAATACTAAAACTTAATTTTAAAAACTAAAGTATGAAACGTAACGATTACCCAAAGTAACTCATCACTGGGTTTCTATATAGGAAAACATAGATTAAAATATGGATATGGAAGAAAAATCTAACCGTCATGTTCTGATGGAGAGTGGTAGAGAACATGGCTATGAAAAAGCCAACAATCACAAAGCCATAAATTGGTAATGATCTAAGGTACCATCTGATTCATCGGATATAAGGGCACTAGGACAACATTTTTGGTTTTCATGATCATTTCCCTAAAGTTGAAGAAATTGGAATTAGAAGAAATACTTTCTTGATTTTGGTGCAGTCTCACCATTGGTCGTTCCTTGGACAATTTCCACATCATCTCTTACAGAAACGAAGGTGAATTTGTCATTCGTGAAGTGTTAGCAGATCATGTGATAGAATGATGGGTCATTCCATCTATCTCAAACCAAAGGGTAGAAAAATTTATCAAAAATACATAAGTCCATATATACTGAGATCAATCATATATGGTTCCTAAAATGGACTTATACTTCTTATATCATACTGCTTAATATAATAAAACTGGGTTCTACTAAACAGGGACTTCCTGTAGGCCAGTGGTAGGCGATAAAGGGATGTCGCACATCAGTTGTGGGTTTGATTCCCACATCCTTGTCTGACGCGATGGGTTGTCGCCCGTCCTGCAGGTTGTCCTTTTTCTAAAACTACATTACTATAAAATCCAATCAATAATATCGAAAAAAGTTCTATCCTTAAACAATAATAACTTATGTCCAACATAATATATTCCAATCTTTATGCTTATCTAAAATACTTCGGTCTAAGCACATAGTATAAAGAAAATTATTGCTTGAAATGTCATATAACAATCACGTGAATGCCATCATTTATCCCCCATATATCATAAGATATATCTTGTTGGTCAAATTACAAACATGTGAATACCTTAATCATGTATTCTATTAAAGAATGAATACCCATTGAACCTTAGTGAAAACATGAATTTTGTTAAATTTTAACACTTTCCTCATACCGAAATCCCAAAACTTCTATATACTCAAACCATAATATCAATTAGTCCTTATATGAGTCCTGAGCTCATGAATACAATCAAACATCTCATTATCTTATTATCCCTTCATTATGCGCATATCATATACTTTCCAAAAATATCTGAATAACCTTTCATGGTTACCGTTACCATTCAACATATACTTTCAAATAATTTAGGAAAAACAATAGTGTAACGATCCTTAGATGATTCTTTATTCCATAGTACCATTAACTATACAACATAAATCTTGATAAACATACAATCATTCCACTAACTTCTTAAACAACTGACTGAGCTTCAACACTTATTTCATCACATATATCATTTGTAGTCTCCTCATCATCATCCACATAAATACTACCCATATGACCATGCTGATTCTCTTCATGAGATTTTCTCTTAGGGAATTGGTTTGCATAATGCCTGTACATTCCAGATTTAATACATTTAACTGTTGTTGATGTCTTAGAAATACCATTATCCTTGTCCATGGGGTTAACTAAACCCTTTCCTTTCCAATTATTGGCTTTGTGTCCTTATTTTCCACACCCAACGCATCTTCCAGTTCCTTTGAAACATTCTCCCTGATGCCTCTTCCCACATGATTTACATGAGGGGAATTGAACTTTCATTCCTCTATGATCATCATGAAACTCCATATTTCTCTTATTTGCTGACTCAGGAAACTTACCAAAGTTGAGATTATTGATCATATTATGAGATTTATGATTAGGCATAATAAATATATGTGGACCTTCAGATCAAATTTCATTTGGTTTCTTTTGAAGAATATCATTCCATTGTCCATCATATCCTCCATTATGGTGAATCTTCCTGTTTCCAGCCATTTTTTAAAACCCAAAAAGAATAGTATGAGAGGAAACAAAACATGCTGGGGAAAAAAACATAATAAAGGGGAAGTACCATCAATATCTAACATATTAGGTTTAATTATAAGATCGTTACCATAATTCTAGGACTATAACCTATACTCATACTTAACCTTAGGGACATCCCTAGACATACATTAGAAATATCTCTTGGGATTACACTAAAGTTCTCGAATCCTAGTATCCAAAGGTTAACTAAACCTTTCCTCTAATAAAAACTGTAGAGACCCGAATCTTGACGTATATGGACATTACATTACTTTTGCAGAATACTTCATACAGAAAAAAACAGACACACAAGGAACATAATAGTTTAGTGTCTTTGGAAACTTGGAATATAAACTTCTAATCATGTTGAAAGATCTTAAAAAACTCCCATAATGATCTTCCCCTTTTTGTTTCCTTGCATAAAACCTTTCTTTATTTCCCTGGGAAAATAAAACATAAAAAGGGTGAGCTCAAATGCTCATTAAAAGAAAATATAGAGAAAATAAAGCAATCCAGAAATATTTGAAATCAAAAACTTGAACATGAAATTTAAACATCAAAATCTTGAGCAAAGACATAAATTGTGGAAGTACGTAAGGCATATATCACAATGGAACATCAACCATGATAAAATATAATGGGAATAAAACATGTAATTGTGGAAACCATTCAGCACATGTTATGATTTCCATAGTATCCAAGGAATTGCTTCCAAGACCATTTTCTTGGACAAAGTCCCTTTCTGAATGGAGTTCACTCCCCATTTCAGTCCTGTAAAACTGAACCGGATTAACTTACTGTTCCATCCATGTCTATCTCATGAGATATAAATCTTTACCCAATCAATTGGATGGAGATATAGGTCCCACCCATCTCATAATGAAATCATTCTTACTTGTGCCACAAAATAAACTTAAAACATTCATCATAACCCAAAGAATAAAATGGGTTTCATAAACATCATCCCATCATTTCATAATCCATATAAAACAAATGGAAATTTCATCATAAGAAAAGTGAACCATTTAAATAATAGAGAAATTAAACTTGAAACATACACATATGAAATAATGAAATCTTATATGGAAAATGGTTTTGATAAAACATTTGAAATGAATTCTTGAGGAAAATATCTTTTCTTCGTCAAAATCATTTTCTTTTTAAAAAATGCCATGCCCTTTTAATATAAAAGTATTTTGTCGAAAATAGTCATAAAATCATGTAGATTAAGATTCGTGAAAATGAGGCATTATGAAACTATAATAATCCTTTCACGACAAATAAGTTAAAAATAACATTATCCTCGTACTTTTGTCAGAAAAGTAAAAAAGTACCTTATATTGTAACCAAAAGAAAGATCCCATCCATAAAATGTGGTAAAAAGTCAATAAAGGGTAAAAATGACTTTAAAAATTCATGTAAGAGTAGTAAACTTTTTATGAAAACATTTTTAGAAAACATGGTAATGGATGATAAACGAAACCCCAGTAAATCCTTACGTATAAGCAATCTCGGATAAAAAAATGAGATTGAAAATTTATTCCTTACTTTATGTCTGATATGATTAGTATGTATCTTATCCTCCTGTATAATGATTTAAATAATGTCACTGGCTTATTACATAATCATATTCCTTGTTATGATATCATATATGGTTCACTTATGACTTTATATTACCCGTTCTTTTGTAAATTTCATGTTAAAGAGCATTTTGGGTAAAATCGTTTCATTTGTCATCCGTGTTTTGACTTTTAATTATTCATATGATTAAATAGATCATGATTACATAATTCCATAATATAAATCATGATTTATATATAATATATATTCAGAATATACATATATATAATAGATCGATAAATGGAAAGAAATACACCGTTCATGGAGACGGTAGGCCGTATGTACGCATGAACGCTGTTTTCGTTTCCTTATTGAATTTAATGGAATTAAGTATATGACATACATATATATATATACATAAATAAAGTAGCATTATTATTTTATATTTTTCATGATTACTTATTATATATACTTTATAATCATTCTTGAATTGTTAATATGGAAAATGAATCTCATCGTGTCATGGAGACGGTAATCCGTACGTACGCACGAGCGATGATATCTTTCCCATATTTATTGAATCGAATTGGAGTGAATGATCTAATATCTTAGAATTATTATGTTGTTATAATAATCATATGTATTTATTCTTCACACCATTATACCCATCATAGTAAGGTGGTGATGGAAAAACAGATTACACCACGGCGTGGAGACGGTATTCCGTATGTACGCTCACGCGATGATTTCGTTTTCCTTAGGATGGATAGAAGGTGAAATGGGGTTGTTTCATACTTATAATAACATATCAGTATATGAGTGATACTGATGTTATTACTTCATAAGGAAACAACTAAAGAAGAAGAAGAAGAAGTAGAAGAAGAAATAAAGTTGAAAGAATCAGTAGCGGATATTACCTCTTCTTTCGACACGCCTTTTTGAAACCTCCTCTTAGGGCACTAAGATTGGTCTTTGAAGAATACCAGAACCTCTAGGATGTTTCTAGGGAAGTGGAGAAGAGATATTGTCAGGGGTTTGCTGAGCATGAAGGCTCAAAGTGTTGTGAGGAAGAGAGGGAGGAGGTGCCCTTTTATAAGGGAGGAGAGGGGCACCTTTGGAATAAAAAAATATTAAGTTATTATAAAGTCATATTTGGTTTTTAATAGCTCCAAATTGAGTTATTTCGAAGATAAGGTGGGTATGGGTCGAAAACCTCTAATCCAATAGAATTTAGACAAGTTTAGATTTCTATTTTAACCTTATCATTTAGATTTAACCTTAAGTTAGATAATTTAACTTTTACCGTGTCTTCTTGTTTTCTTACACTATATGGTTAATAATCTTACTATAACAAGACAAAAGAAGCCCAAGTTATTTATTATTAATATATATTAAATTATCTAATTCATTTGGCCGAACCTTATATTTTTAGGAATAAAACAACAATTAATAATATAATATTTGTTTTCAAAACTATTTTATGTCAATTTTGACACTATTTGGTAATGGATTTTTTGTGAAACTTAAAACAAAAAGATTAGTTTAAAAACATTTAATTAAATCAATAATAACATGTCATATTAACATATAAAATTATTGTAATTCATAAAAAGTCTCAAATTACATTTATTTGGGTATTTATAACACCAATTATGTCAATATTTCATTAATAATATAATTACTTCATCATCATTGTGTCATAAATAAATTAAATTATTTAATGTCAAAAAATTATAAATAAAACACCATTATGTAGGAAATAGTTTTATCTTTCTAATGAATATTTATAGTCGAATTTATCTTATGTATAACCCTATATTAAAAATGATTTAGTTATTAAACATTGATTTTAACTATTTTAACCCTTCTTTAAATAAATTAATAATAAATGTCCTAATCTAATCCAAGTTGGCCTAAATGGTCATATTTTATTCCTAAGGTTGTTTTAGGTCGAATTACACTTATCCAATAGAATTAGGACATGTTTTAGGGTAATAATAATATAATTTTTATCATTAATTACCCTATTTACTTTTAACCGTGGTAAAAAAAGTAAAAAGTTACTATTCATCAAAAATTATTTTCATCTCATTGAACTAAATTTTAGTCCTTGATATTAACCATGTCTCTAGGATTTTCAAAATTCCACTCACAGAAGCGGTAAAATTATGTTTTATTTGAAATTGCAAATTCTCCTAGGAGGTGGGTAAAAGACGGTGAAAAGTTCAATAAAATTTTTATATATCTAAAATTATTATAAAATGACTCCAATGACATAAATTGAACTTATATAGGTATTATGTATCAATTTTGACCTAAAATAAATTTAAATAAAATAAATAATTATTTAAATAAAAAGTCAGTTTTTGAATAGTAACCCAGTGTTTTCACTGTTCATCAAAAATTGAATGTTTTCAGAAAAATACCAGAAATTTAACCTAGGCTAATTTCGATATTCTGAATCCAAAAATGAAGTCCATTTTGAAAAATAAAATTTACAAAATTTCAAAAAGTGGGTATTACTATTCCTAACGGCTAGTTTTAATAATATTTTAATAGCATATCATTGTTCAGTGAAACTCGGTATTGCGTACAACACACGCTATCGAGGAAGATCGCGATTGAGTGTAATGCAAGCCAAGTCATGGTTGTATTTAGTGCACGACTCCTTTGTTGTTGCGTATAACAAAATCAAAAAATATTTCATTAATATATTGAATATATATATATATACTCAATGTTGCATAGAATTACTACTATCAAACAAACTTGAAATTGTGTGTAATGCGATCCAAGATTAGTGTTGAATATACTGCAAGCTAATACGGTGTCGTGTATAGTGCAAGATAATATTGGTGTAGCGTACAATAGAAGATATGAAAGATATTAAAAAGAATATATCTTATAAATTCTCGGGTTGTTACACCACGACCATAAAAACATGCAGTTCTATTGAAGATAAAGTCCATTGTCATCTTTGAAGACTCCCTGTGTTTGAAATATTGGTCACTGATGGTGAATAAGAATTTTTAGTTTGTGAAGGAGATGAGCTCGAGGTCGCCAATGTTTTGGGAACCAATGCTAAAGCCATTATTGTCAAGCCAATTGGAACCACCACTAAGTTTCAGTATTGAGATTATAACAGTAGATATGTAGCTTCAAATAGAGGTTTAGTAGGTTTTATTCCTGAGTAAAGTTGTTGAAGATGAAGCCAAATGATTTTGATGGTTAGGGTGTACTTGAGTTTCTAGTGTGAGGATGATCTGATTATGAAGGATATTTATCATTGAGAATTTTTAATTAGTGTCGTTACTCAATATAAGCATGGATATTTTCGAGATAAGTATGGAGAAAGGGGTAATAATTCTTTACTGATGAACCTATTAAAAACTCACTAATAATGAGATTGTGTTACGGTTTGGATTTTATTTGTAGACATGAATAGAAGGAAACAATTTGGTTTCTTTTGGAAATTGTTTAGCATATATATTTTGGTGTAGAGATAGAAATGTTTTGGAAGCTTTGAAGGAGATTATATAAGAATTTTTTGTTTTTTGGAATTATTATGTTTGTAGGTGTTTGATTATTATAATAATGGTGATGCCTTATTCAGTTTCATTACATCAGTTGTGATATTTTATTAGGGTGAACATGAGGTGACTTAATTAATTCATAAACTATAGTCAAGCCAGGGATTTGTGCATTTGGTTTGAGTTCTATTTGAGTTTCATCTATTGTAAATAGAGGTTGACACTAGATTTTCAAGTGAAATTGTTTATTAGATTAATTTCAAAATTATTTTCATTTTAAGATCTAAAAAATACATGTGGATTTTCTATAATTATTGGGAGGGTTTTAGTTGATCTACATACATGTGATATAATTAAGTTACCAATGACTTGTGGAGAAAGATAAATTGAAGACCAAGTTTAGTCGATGGAATCCATCCGTCTTCTGATAGAAATAAAAAATTAAATAAACTAAAAAAAGGGACAAAATAAAAATATATTGAAATTAAAAATGGACACAAACACAGAGTAATGTTGATGAAATTTTTTAGAAGCAAAGTGATTGGGGTGGAACCATAACATTAACTGGAGAGGAGCTTCTACTCTAGCTGCCCATGAAAATCGCAACTCACATATGTGCCTTAGTGATATGTGGATAAATTCCTAGTAGTCAAAGCTAGTGTATTGTCATGGGGACATATTTTTGTGTTTTCATTTTTTTTACGTTAATGATTTTAATTCTCTATAATACTTTGGAACATGAATTTCGATAACTGTTTGATGTTTTATTATTCTCTCATTTTGTTAAATTTTTTATTTTATTCTGATTATGTCACATTTCCAATTAGAGTGTGATGATATCTGAATACAACTTGTTAACTCCATCCAAGTATGAATTTTAAGAATATCCTTGTTGTTTGATTTTCTCAATATTTGATTGAATATTGTGATTATAGAGAGTGTGGTCTGTGTATTGTTTAGTGACCGTTGAGATATTTTATGAACTCATCCTGAAAGGAGTTTTGAATCCAAGATCTTGGTTATAGAATCATACTAATAATCTAAATAAGACTACAGATTTTATATTTTATTCTTATCATTGAGAGATTTATAGTTGTAAAATAAATTTAAGATGATGAAGAGAGATTGATCCATAACAATTTTTTGTTATATTGCTATTTCTTCTTATCAATTTTCCTATTTCTTATTCCATATTTTTTAGTTGTTTTGATTCTATTTTAAATTCCAATTTAGTTTTTAAATTTTGATTGATTTATTTTACAGTAAATTTCCTCACCTCATAAAAAATTAAAAATATAAAAGTGTAAAATTAATTAAAGAATGAAAAAATAACTCATACATGGATATCTCATTAGGAGACAACTGTAGTTTCTGTTGTACTTCAATATTTAGGTTTTAAAATTTGACTCACATTTAAAACTATTAAAAAATACTTGATTCTATTAGAACTATTTCCAAAGAGTCTTCTAAGGGGTTAAAAAAATTAATAAAAAACTTTTCTTTTTCGTATAAAAATGTTTAAAAAATTTTGTTTTGAAACAAGATCTAATGTATGCCCAACAACATTGAAAATTTTGAATATAAAAATTCTTACAACCTTAGAACTATAACCATTGAAAAAAATTTATCTTTTAAAAAAATAGAAAAAATCAAAACAACAAAAAAGAAGAACCAAAATCAAACTTCCCAAAAAATAGAAAATTTTAAAAACATAGAATGTATAGATTACCATATAAAATTGAAGCAAATCACTACTATTGATGTTAAAAACCAGCAAAATTATCAAGAATATCCAAAAATTGATTATAGTTTTGAAAACATATTTGGAGTGATTCAACATCTAACTATCACTCACGATATACCTAGTGAGGATCCTCAAAAGTACATGAATGAATTTCACATGGTGTGTATCACCATGAAACCCCATTGGGTAAGTAAGGATCAGAATAATATGAGAGTGTTCCAATTTTCCTTATATGGATTGAAATAATATTATTTTTACTACTCAAAATCCACTACCATAGAGAGTTGGTATTATCTGAAGAATATATTTTCAAAAAACATTTTCCCAGCCTCTAGTGGTCCTCTATTATGAAATATATCTATGACATTAGGAATCTCCAAGGGAGACTCTTCATCAGTACTATGAGAGATTTAATAAGATTTGCATAGCTTCCCTCTTCACCAAATTCCTGTTGGACTCTTAATTCAATATTTCAATGAAGGTCAAGACTTTATGGATATGAGTATGATATAAGCTGCTACAAGAAGATCTTTGGTTGATTAGAATCCTATTAAATCTATGAATCTCTTCTCAAATATGGACTAAAATTTAAAATAATTTGATACTAGGAGAATAAAACATATTAAACTAACTATGGAAGGGTATATATCCAATTCTGAGAGTAGCAGAATTGAGAGTCAATGTAGAAGACTTGCAAGAATGATAAAGAAGATGTTTAAAAACTCTGATCCTTCACAATCCTAACTAGGACCAGTCTTTCACATTCAAATAAATTGTTTCATTTTGTTTCCTCTAATAATTTTAATGACTAACATACATAGCTACCAGAAATATATAAAAATTATAAAGGGGTATTTCCTAGAAAACATTTACCGAACAACCCAGATAGCCAGTTTACTAACTAGAATTTCCAATCTTGGCCTTTCAAAACAAACCAAAATTTCAACCAAGGACAGAACGACCAACATAAAAATAGATTTAGGCCTAATGAAAAACCAAACATAAATTTTAGACCCAAAATTTTGATAAAAAACTTAAGTATAATCAAAATTAGTATGGAAATAAAGGTGGAGAGAATTATTCAAATTTATAGAATTAAAATAACCCAGAGAAACAATGCAATAAAATAAACAATTCACACCTTTCATAACTAGACAAAAGAAACAAGATATTTCACAACAACATAAATTGTTTCTATAAAACATGGTTAGTGAAATGGGTCAAATTACAAAAGAGGAATGTGGTTTAAATAATCAAAGAAGTTGAAATTTACTATGACAAGATGAAGTTAACCCAAGAGGATCAGAACATGTTAATAAAATAATATTAAGAAGTGGGACCAAAATTTAAGACCCCAAAAATGAAAATATTGAACAAGAATAAGAAAATGGTAGTATTAGTTCTATAACAAATGGAAAATCACATGAAGATCTAGAAAACCCACCTGTTGAAACTGTTATACAACTTGATGAACCTTTTTACCACATACTATAGTTGTTAAACCACTTTCTAAAACTGTTAAAGAACCAACTATCTATAAACCTTTGTAAAAAAATAAAACAATAATTATAACTTGAAAGAAACTATTGGTATTTTAGAAAATTAATGAGCTCTTATAAAGGGAAATATAAATTTTTTGATGATATTAAAATTTATAGGGATCTACCACCTTATGCTTTGAGAAACTATCTTGTTTAGAAAAATGTTGAAACTATAATAGAAAAGGAATTAATTGAAACTTTTACGAAAGTACAGGTTAATATTGTTTTGTTATATTCTATTAAACATATCCCTTAATATTCTAAATTTCTTAAATATGTGTTCAATTACAATGGGAAGTTAAATTGAGGTGAGAAATCAATTTTCAGAGAATTTTTTCTTTCATAATTCAAAATCCCCTCCCAGTTAAACTCAAGTATCCAGGTACGTCTGATATCCCATGTGTTATAGGTAGTCATCCATTTGATAGTTTAGTGTCAGATTTATGAGCCTCAATATATGTTATTACTTATTATTTATTTTCATTTATATAGGTTTTTGATCTCAAGAAATTTGGAATTGTAATCCAGCTAGTTATATGAGTTTAACTAAGCAATCAGAGTTATTGAATATGTGTTCTTAAGGGTGAAAATTTTAGTTTTGCCTACGAATTTTAATATTTTAGACATATAAGATGTTCAATTTAGTTCTGATGAACCAATAATTTTAAGGAAAACATTCATGAAAAATACTAAGGAAATAATCAATGTTCTCAATGGTACTTTGTATTTAGATTTTTGAGGAAATATGGTTAATTTTTGAATTTTTGAATCAATAAAACACCCTATTGAAAGCCATTCATCACACCAAGTAAACATGATTGATTGATTTTTCATAGAAGTTTTTCCTAATTTTATTCAATATGACAAAACTCTAGATTTTTTATGAAATATACATTCTATTAAAAATGAACCCTTGTCAGGTGAATAATATTTTGAATCTAAATTTTTTGAAAACTTCTTTAGTGGTCAATTTGAAATTGAATTTTTATTTTTGAAAATTATACACTAATTTGGAATTTTTGAACATTTTATGATATATTTTCTTCTAGAAAGTGAAAATGTAAATGATTAGGATGTTTTAAAACTTTTTAAACATGTACCACTACTAGAAATTATGTTTTTTCTTGAAATTGTATATTAAATTACTGAAATAGATTTAGTTTCAAATGACATAAACTTAGATTCTACATAATATGTCATTAAGAATTCACCTCATATTAATGAAAATTAATTTTTAGATAATTTTGAGGGTGAAAAATATATTATTCAAGGAAATTAATGAATTATATTCTAGGAGTTTGTAATTATGCTATTCTTAGGGAATTTTTAGTGACTACGAACAAAATTAATAAAACCAATGAATATGATTTTTTTAAAGGGTAGAACCCACCGACACATTAACTCAATACATTACCTTAAAATTTTAAATATTTATACTTAGAATAAAAAAATAATTCCTACGATATTTGAAAGTGGACTGTCTGATAAGAAATAAAATCAACTCTTATAGGTCCTTAGAAAGAATATAAAGACCATAGGCTGGACTTTAGAATATTTTCTGGGTATTAGTCCTTTAGTGTGCATGAATAGGATTCTATTAGGGGATTATTACGAACCTAATAGAATATTTCAATGGATATTGAATCATACCCTACATGAATTAGTTAAGAAATAGGTTACTACTTTATTGGATATAGGTATTATTTACCCCTTTTTGATAGTTGATGGGTAATTCCAATTCAGATTATTCATAAAAAGGGAGGTTGTCAAAGACGAATTTAGAAATTTAGTGACTGATAGGTTGAATAAATTGTAGATGGTATACACTAATTATAATGTGATTAACTTAGTGACTATAACTAACTAAGTTAACTATTCCGTTTGATTGTTAAATCCATAAATTTAAGCTTACATGTCATCAACATAATCAACTCCTTCTTCTTTAAATATATGCATGAGATCATGTGTGTGAAATTTGGATGAACTCCTCTCTATCACTTATTCTTGGTGTAGTTGATGTTTATTTAACTTAATTGAACCCTTTTTACTTGTGAATGAAAGCATGCATATTCTCTCCACTCCTTCTTCTTCTTCACACACATGTACATTCAATTTTGGTTCTTTCTCTAGATATCTTCACATGTGCATGTGCATGCAAGAGTGCATACACTATCCATTTTTTTTTGTGTGTAAACCCTAATGGGTATAAATTTTTGTGCACACACATGACCTCTTCTCTTCTTACCATTCAATTCTTCTCTTTTCACAAGGTTAGGGTGTCTTCAATTCACGCACATGATTGCATGCATGATATATTCTCCACCAAAACGAATGAACACTCTTTACTTATTTTGTTCCTTTTTTATGAACATGATTGACAAGGAAAAAACCAATATGAATGGGTGTAGCCCTTTAGACAAGCTCTTCACATGTTCACAAACACAAGCTTCTTCTTTCCTTTTCATGCACACATGGCCCACTTCTCTTGCAATCTCCTTCTTCACCAAAACATAAACCCCAACAAATTATACTATATATTGTAAATCTAGATGGTTTTTACCTATGTGAAGAACATGAGATCATGGTTCTTCTTCTTACATGGATTGTACGGCTATGCCTCTTTTCAAGGCATGGTGAGAGTGAAACTCAAGAATTGGTTAAAAGTTAGATGGCATTCACAAAGCACAATAAGGGTGACTATTTACAAGTTGTGTACCCACAGTAGCCAATTCACGCGGGGAACAAAACTTTTTTGAAAATCTGTTTGAGAGTACATTGAACTTGTCGAAGGCTTGGATGATCTTTTCTTCACAAATCCGTAAAGTCCTACGAGTCTCCTTACTCCTTTGTGAAGAACAACGAACCAGAGAGTGACCTATTTTTGGAATAGAAGCACTCGAATATATGGAGGGAAGTAGTGTTCCTCAGCTCTGGTATTATCCTTTTATAGGATAAGTTCATAACATTATTTTTTTTAAATCCTGTGAGATGTGCTATTCATATCACTTATTTTAATCTATCAATATTTTCTCTTTTAATAACCAAGATCTTTAGTATTAATATTTTCAAACCCGTGTGAAGATATGTCGAGGGTTGCGATGTGGTTCCATTTCAAATGAATGATGAAATATATTTGTGTATGAATTTTATATCGCATGTAATTCATTTTAAATCGACATTCGTATTATCCACGTGGCCTCGAAAAATCCTTTTCCCTTGGAGAAGCCTTCTTCATCGAGATATCTCATGCATGAACAATGTAGGTTTCATTCATGGTATCAGTATGATCCTAGGATCTTTAAGGTGTCAAAATGATCTTCCATGGTGGTAAGGACATGGTTATTCCTTATCTTCAATGGATACATAGGTGGTTTCAGGAACTGGAAGTTGAAAACGCTGGCACAACTTCTTTAAATGCCACAGGATCATTGAACGATCCTAGTTCAAATGCATGAGGCGCAAATGCGATGATCGACCAGGATTAGATGGGGAAGTTCTAGATTTGGCAAGAAGCCACAATATCACTTGGGTCATATGAATGATAGAGATTTCTTAGTTCATTAAAAACATTATCCCACATCAAAACATAGATGTGGGGAATTCATTGTTTAAGTATCAAAGCACTTCTTCATTCACTTAGAATTCTCCCCCCCACTCCACAGTACCACCCCATAACGTGTTCTGTGGGGCGCACTTTGTTCCCACCTTCTATAAAAGGGATTCATCCCAAATATGCACGGGCTTTTCTAGATGTTCTCTTGTGGGCCTATACATATCCCTACATATGGGCACGCCTATGCCCAACCCATTCCACCTTTAGGCTGGCCAGAGCAAGTTTCCTCAGCATGGTTAACCTTAAGTCCCACATGTGCTAGGGTTGAGCTATCCTAGAGAGCTCGACGGTTGGCCCAATTTTTTATATAATCCCATAAAAATACATCCAATGTATAATGTGCATGGCTACCTTCAATCAATAATCATGCATGGACACCCTTCTTCTCCATTTAATTCTCTCATCTTCTCAACTTCATGAAAATCATATAATTCTCTTACTTTTTACCTGACCACACCTAGAATCTTTAATCATCCAAAATATATAATACTTAAATGTTATAAACATTGTGTCACCTTTGACACAAGTTATTTGAACTTAAGGTCAGTGCATCAATCTTCTAATTTGATCATCATGGTGAATTCCCCAAGTGTGGCATCCAATGCTATGAATCCAAAACAATTCTCCAGGCATCTTCACTTCAACCAATCTCTAATCACTTTTGATATCATTCTTTATTTTGACCATTATAAACAACTATTTACAATAAATAAAACTTATATAAAATTTGGTCCTAACAAATATAGATAGAAAACATAGTAAATTTAATTAAAATGTTTAAGAGTAAATATAGTAATTAAGGGTAAAGATAATATTATAAATATTAGACAATTACCATATCACTTATGCTAATTTTATTGGATAATTTATTATTAAATAAAATCAATATTGGGATGATTTTAGGATCTATTGGAGCCAATTTGTGGTCTTTATTCCATTCATAGTATTATATGTTAAAGAAAAGTAAAATATTTCATTCTTTTGTTTTTAACATGTTAAATATTTTAATATGGGGTTACCTAGGGGATATATTCAAATATAAATAATATTTTAAAATATAAAATATTTACATTCATCATTTTAATTTATTTTTAATTTTAGGGAAGAAATAATTACCCTAAAGGCATGCCCAATGATGATGCAGTAATTCTTTAATTAATTGAAATATCAAATAAATGATATAAAAAATATTAAAATAAATATAATATGAGTTGCTTAATTTCATCAATAAGTTTTATATATGACCTTGACATGTTTGTGGTGTATTAAAAGAGTTAGTTAGAAGATATATTTTTTAATTGATATTTTTAAAAGTCAAAGTAATGAATAGTTTCAAAATAGACATTAATGATATTTTAAAATAAATAATTTTTAATTAAATGATATAATATTTCTAAAAAACATAAATTCAGAAAAATTATTTATATAAGGTTTAAAATGTCATAAATGATCTATTTATGGGGTTTTTCCATTTTATAGTAACTATATTAACCCTCAATGAGTAAAAATTCATGTTCACACTGTAAGAATAAAAGGGGGTTAAATAGGGGTTAAAACCAAAAGATATGTGTATAAGCATGACATAAACTTGTTCAAAACTTTTTGGATGAGGATGAGTTGGCCCTTAAGACCATAAGATAAAACATTAGTTATTTAATGAACACTTGTCCATTAAAATGACATATATATTATTTAAATCAAAGATAGTTACAAAATGTCACTCTCTTTATATTTAATATCATTTATGTGTCCACATATGGACTCAATCAATATATGGATAAAAATAAATGTCTATTTTTATCTTAAGAAAATAAATTTCATTATCGATTTTTTTAGTTTTAGAAATTATATAATTACCTAAAATGCTTCTTCAATGCTAAAAGAATATTTATTTAATTAACAGAAAAATAAAATAATTGATTTTAAAAATATTAATTTTGATACATTTTGAATGAGTAAATGTGGATACAAAATTTTATAGATCAATAATATATAAAATAGATTTGTGAAACCATTATATTTTATTTACCAATTTTTATTGATGTATTTATTTTTAAATTAAGTGAATAGTATCAAAGTTTACAATAATGATATTTTTTTAAATTAATATTTTATTAAATTATTAAAAATGATAAAAATATTAAATAATTAGAGTGGGAATATGATATGGTCAAAAATATCATACCCTATTCATTTATAAACCATTTGGATGTTTTTTCTTCTATAATATCCTTATAATATTATAATATTTTGAGGAATTCAAAAAGTACCCCACACCTCAATTATAAATGGGAACCCCCTCCCTCACTTCCTCACACCAATTTGAGCCATCTAGCCTACCCAAAACCTTAATATTTATCTTCTCAACATCATTATTTAGGTTATAGAGGTTTTTTCCTTCTAATAGACCTACCCCTAATCACTTATGAAGAGAATAAATGAAGTATGCTGAAGAAGAGGAGGTTAAAACACACTCAACTAAAGGAATGTGCAGGGAAAGAGTTTTTTTGTCTTAGTTTATTTTTTGTGGATCATATTCCATATTAATCAAATATTAAATTTTTTTGATTTACATAATTACACTTTTTATTTATGATCATAAATCCTAGAATATTTCATTAAATATACATATTTCTTGTATCATAGATATGCTTATTGTCTAAGCCATATACCATTTTTCATATGGTGTTTACTTTAAAGATATTTTATTAATTGGGGAAATGTTTCTAAATATGCATATTTTATTTGAAATGGGTACTTTATGATAAGAAGATTTTATCATGAATTAATTTGATTATTCAATATATACATAATGTTTTGGGATGGTTGACATGGGTGGGACCTAGTTACAGACAGCTCCTCAATGCATCGATAGGTCTCATAAGAAAAACTAGTTGGTAAAACCCCCTTTAAATTTGTTTCCAAGTATAATAAAATGGTTTTCTACCCACAAACTAAATTAGTCTTGAGAATATGTCTTAATGATACTATGGTTCATTTCCTAGATACAAGACGTCCAATAATTAAGAATTTACATAATTTAGTATTCAATTACTATTATCCATGATATTTTCACTATGAAAAATCTATGGATGCATTTTATTCTGAGTTTATTGATTAAATGGAATGTTTGTTCAATAATATACAATTATGTATTAATTATTCCCATTTATTCATGATATTTTCACTTGTACTTAACCCTTTACTGAGCATTTGAGCTCACCCTTATTTTTTTCCTTTTAACAGGTTTTGAATTAGAGATATTTGAAAGGGGTTTCCAGGATTCTAAACATTTAGTTTTGTTATGTATTTTTTTTATTTCTTTTTACCAATGTAAAAAATGGAACAATGAATGTATCTATATTACCCAGACTAAGAAACTATTCAGTCCTTTAGGATGCAATTCTTTGTAATCATGCCAATGTAATAAACTAAGGCACCGACTCCTGGCTACTAGGGTCTAGGTCGTTAAATTATATCTTCTTACTATTATATAGTAAGTTTTATTACAATGAAGGTTACCATGAAACTTCTATCTACCTATGAGTTCAGTCTATACTTACCTTGAAGAATCCATCCAATCTACAACATGTGGTAATTTACTGTGAGATATTTTTAATGAACACTTTTTTTAGAACCATTGTGCAATGGAATTGCCATTACATCGACTATTCATGCATAACCACTATACCAAAAACAAGTCTTATGACTACCTCAGCTAATTGTTTCATTATATTAATTTTTGATTTTTTACCGAATAATAGTTTTAGAATTATATTATTAATTTAATTGTATATAATATTAAAAAATCTGTTTTAACTATTATTGTTCATTGTTCAATACATATATATTATAATCTTCATATTGTATACCAGATATTACAAAATGTAATGTAAATACAATGTTTCATATCTTTTATTTCATATCATTTTTGTGAATATTTTGAATTATCAGATCCCTGCATGTTTTTAAATGTTTTATTCATTTAAATAATTATCATGTATCTTAAAATAGTTTTTCTATGTGCTTTGACGTTATTTTATTCGAAATTGAATGATCATAATGACACAACACGTTAATAAAACATTTATGTAACAATATCATTTTAAGAGTATACTATTTCGGTAATGTGGATTTCTATGATTATAAAATGTGACGTTCAAAGATATTTTGAGTTAATGATGCACAATTAATAGTCACAATTCAATCAACTAATGAAATAATATAAACTAAAAAAAGTTAATTTGGGGAATCATGATAACAGATAGGATCATTTAAAGAGTAACCTAAAATTTTCATTCCAGAATGACAATGTACTAAATTTATTCTATGGATACTATTCCACCAATTCAATCATGAATGACTTCATCTTTTTGGTTATACATTGCGGAAGTGATCAAAGATCTTGTACTACGTCAAATCTGAACATCTTATTCTCGTCTTTTTTTTTCTAAATTTATTTATGGTTCTCAATTTTTTATTTATTCCATAATTATACTTTTACTATATATTTTGGTTTATGATTTTCTGATCCAAAATATTTCTAATAGGTTATTCCTCCCATATAATGGGTGTTTGGGTTGTTACCCCCAAAAAAGTCTGCTGGGTTGTGACTCCTTCAAAATTTAGTTTGGGGTTATACCACCAACTAAGAAAAATGTACATATACTATAATTGGGTTATCACTACCTATAAATATTTATGTATTATTGAATATCAATATCCTCACTGATCATATAATATGTTATAGTGGACTAAGATATTTGTGATATGAACCATTATGAAAACATTTGTTTTTATTTCCACTTTAAATATAACACTATTTAATAACAATAATAACTATATTTTATTAAATAATTTTTTAAGTACTATCCACTCTCTCTAGTATATAATTCTATATAATGAGACCAAACAAGAAGTAAAATTGATGGATGTTATCTTTGATGAATCAAAAAGACATTAAAACATTCATGAAGAAAATAACCTAAATATTTTGAAATCACGTATTTAAAATATTAAAATTTATAAAATATTATAAAACAATTATCTGTGAAAATAAAAAAGGGAACATATAATTAAATCTACCAAACATTGAGTTTCCATGATGGTGGGAAATTCCGTAGATGTCATATAAGTGTAAAAAACATTCCTTCCACACTTTCTCAGAAAAGTCACAAAGTACCTTATTTGAAAAATGATAAGATTCATATAAAAACATTTTGTTAAAAGTAAACCATGGGTAGAATGATTTAAAAAAATAATATGACAATAATTAAACCTTTTTTAAAACATTTTTATAAATCTATGATATAGAAGAAAAGAGTTTTTTCAACTGAAGAGAGAAACAAAGTTGATTTTCCTTAAAAACAAATTTCTATCTCTTGAGTACATACTTTGAGGAAAATGAAAAGGAAAACATTAATTTTAAAGAAATAAATAGATGATATTAACATCCATGAGTATCTGAAAGGATGATATTAATATTTCATCATCATAACATAATCATAAACTATCCAGATAAATAATGAGATTGTAATATAAAACCCCTTACCTCAATCCCAACATCCTTCGTACATTTTCAAACATCTTATATAATAAATATAATTTTATTATAAACCATATTAAATAACCATTAAAATATATGTATAATCATATATGATTTAATTTTAACACTTTTTCACAAATTTATTAATAATTCTTTATTAAATCACTATTTCGTGTGATAATTGCTTCGTTTTTTATGTAGGTTTTAGTTTGGTAGTTTCAGTCCTTGAAATTTGATGATAGGTACATCATCTAAATAGTATTAATAATGTTATTAATATCATATATATTCATTACATAAATATTTATTATTACCCATAAAATATTGGAATAGAAAAATGAATTACACCGTTCATGGAGATGGTAAACCATACGTATGCATGGACATTGTTTTCTTTTATCGACAGATGTAATGAAAGAAATTAAAAAATTAATTCACATTAAAATATCATTATTTTGTCATATATATCATATATATCATATATATTATCCATATTCATCCTCATTATCGTCCCTGTAAAATATAATTGAAAAACGAATTATATTACTTTATAGAGGTGGTAGTCCACACATATGCACAGATGACATTATCGTTTCCAAAAGGATTGGATGGTATTAATATAGAAATAATATTATAATTATAGGAGAATAATTGTGTCATAAATAGAGTATATAAATATTAAACCCATTATAATACCCATCTATAAAATAAGGTGATGAAAAATGAATTGTATCACTATGTGGAGATGGTAATCCTTACGTATGCACGAGCGATACTTTCACTTCTCATTTAATGGAAAGAGGGTAAATAAATTTGGTTCCATAGTTATAATAAAATTTAACCATATTTATGATTCGTAATTTATTATTTTGTGAAAAATTTTACATATTTATTATATGTGAGGGAAGAAAAAAAATAAAGAGATTGGTTAAGATGATTACATCTTCTTTCTATGGACCCATTTAGATCTACACTAAAGGGCTCTAGGGATCATATTTTGTGAATAAAGTAACCTGTAGAATGTGGATGTGGATGTTTATAAGAGATTATAATTTATTTTTTCGAGCTATAACGATCAATTTGGTGTGATAAAGTGAAAGGTGGAGTGCCGTTTTATAATTGAGGGGAGGGACACTCTTGCAATTTCTTAAAATATTAAAATAATATAAATTAATTTTTTAAATCTGAATAGATCAAAAATGTTTATATTAAAAGATAATATTATGATGAGTAATAATAATCTCATCCCATGATATTTATACAACTTTTGAAAAAAAAATTTACCCTTATCATTTTGTTTTAACCCTTTATAAACCATTATGACAGTTACTATAATATTACTTTTTTTCACAATTAAGGTTTTATAATGTTACTATAAAATTAAAAAACCCCACAAATAGACCATGGATTATTTATAAAACTTTATAAAATTATTTTTTATGAATATAATATTGTTAGTAATTTTATATAATTTTATGAAATATTATTTATTGTAAAATATCGTTAATGTCATTTTTAAAACAATTCAATTAATTACAATTTAAATACATAAAAAAGGTGGATTAGAATATCATTATTTAAAAACTCCATAATATTTCATATAGATATATGAAACTCATGGGTTACATTATCTCATTTAGATTATATCACTTCAAATATTTTTAGAAATCGTTTATTGTGTTTTTTTTAATAGAGAATTATATAATCATTGTTGCATAAGAAAATAAGGTTGTTATATAATCAAAAAAAATTAAAAAAATTATATCATGAGTTTTTTATTCATTAAATAGATACGTATATTAATTCATAACTTTATTTGTTCCCTATGTGAAAACATAATAGATATTAAAAAGAATGATAGTGAGATTTTGTAACTTTATTTTATTTAAATATTATATTGGTCATTTTCATGGACATGTTTCTATTAAAATAATATCTTTTGAGATTAATATGCTAATTGTTGAATTAAATTTATAAAAAAAAATTATATTGAAAAATTATGGCCTTATCACTTAGTTTTAACCTAGATTAACGTGATTTTACCTTTACTAAGGTGATAAATTTTACCATGGTTATTATTTATATTGAAAGAAATTAAATGGTTCTATTTATGAAATTTAAACATCCTAATTATAAATATGTAATTAATTTTTTGTAATTAAATAACTATAAATATAAGATATTAATTTTATAGAACGTACACTCAATGCGACAAAAAATGCTTTTAAGAAAAGGTCATATTTAACCATAAAACATGTTTTATTATTATCCTATGCATAATAAAAAATATTATATGAATGTTAAAAAACATTATTGAATATATAATATATAAATTTTATTAAAATAATTCACTAATAGTGATCAATTTAATTAATTCAGATAAAAATACTATGAGAACTTAAAACAATGTTTTTTAGAAAAACATCTCTTTTATTTTCAAATGATTTTTTATTTTGATTTATAATTAACTGAATACTAATGAATTTATTTTATACATATGAAAAACCATATATTTTTTAATTTATTTAGTCATATTCATGCCTTCCAATTAAACAGATAAGTGATAATAATAGTTTAATTGTATTTCCTGGTTCATTTAAGCTATTTGTTGCGTATAACACAAGTTATGAAAAAAATTCAATTTATTTGAAAAAAAATCTTAAAAAATATCAAGATGTTACACTAAGTTTATAAAAGTTTTCACATTCTAAATAATTAAATGTTTTAATAGTATTTGAAAACTAGATACATACATGAAACTCACATTACATTTTAAAATATAAAATACAATATTGTATTTTATTTAATAACATTATTATTATTTAATGAATATACTTTCATATCCATTATAGTAAAATATCTAGAATTTTTTGGGAAGGAAATATAAGAAATTGGTGAGCTCTGATGATCAGTAAGGCAATGAATGCAATAGAAGTTAAATAACTCATGAATAATATTTCATTAATAAATAATGACCAAATAATTCCACATAAATAATCACAAGATATTGTAACATATCCATGGTTATCATTACTATTTGAAAAATAACAAAGACATAAAAAATTTATTTCATAATGATGTTGTTCATAATTGTAAACATCTTAAACATACCATCGAGGCCTCATGATTAGATATATTACCTCAGTTGGTAATTTGTTAGCCAAATACCCAAAATAATTTGTCTCATGAGACCTACTGATGCATCGAGGGGATAGTTAATTCGAGGATCTACCCACTACTTAATAATTCCAATGAATTAATCATATTAATAAACAATAAAAATTAGTGAACATTCATTAATAATCAATAGGTATCTATATTGGAAGAATTAGCATTCAAAATTTCAACAATTTCCCCAATCAATCTGATTATAAATAATCCATATAAATATAGTGGACGGTATATTTTGAGTATATCCTTAGCAAAGAATAAGATTAGTAAAAGGGTATTTGCATAGTGGAAAATTATTTAAAAATATCTCTAAAAAATTTAGTGAGTAAAATAACATTTTCATTTTGAAATCACTTATTCAAAATCCAAATATTTCTTAATTATTAGGGAAAATGTTTCTATAAATACATATAGAAGCATTTATAGGAATATTCAATTCAAATAAAAGTCACGATAGTTGAAAAATTCATTCATATTGTAAATGTTAAAAAATATTCCATTCACACATTTAATAAAAGGTACCATGTTCAGAAAACAACAAAAATATTTCTTTTAATAATTTTTATAGAAATTAAAACATGGTAAAAAATGAATTCAATAATGGAAATTATTAATACTAGTTCCAATTCAAAGGAATTTTTTGGTTTTCTCTGATTGAGATAAGATGTTTAGTAACCATAACCAAGGTGTATAAGCAATACATTTTGTAACATCATTGAAAAAACATGTTGAATGGTACAAGTTAGAAAACCAAAACATCCTTGACATACCTATTGGAAAATTAAATCTCTAACTTCAAGATCATCTTCATCCAACATGATAAATAGTAATTCCACACCATAAAATCAAAAAACAATTCATGCAAAAGCATAAAATTTATCACCATGCATCTCATCGATCATGAAGATTAGAACGAATGATTATAAAATAAAAATGAGATATTTTAAGATAATTACTGACAAACATAAGAATATAAAAATCTTTTAAAACAAATTATAATATAATCTATATAAATTAGTGAGGTGTTTTACAAGATCTCAATGTAATTATTATTTTATTTTTTATAACTACCATCCCATGAATCCCTAGTCTAATGTATTGATTCCATTATATAAAAATCTCATGGCAATTCCCAATATCATTGGGATTAGTTATCACAAAATTAGAATCATTTAAGAAACATATAATTAAAATAATTATTGTACCCTCACATAAGTTTTGAAACATAAATTCATTAGTTATGATCATTATAATTTGATATCATAATTTATGTCTGCATGAAAAACTAAACTGAGAAAATATAAAAGTGAAACCAAGAGTAAAATAATGTTTACTGTTATTTTTATAACAAAGAATAATAATTATTCATTTTAATCAATGATGGTGATATATTATTATAAATAAGTGTTATTTAATTAATGAGGATCTCATTAAAACATTCATATTTGAATAATATAAAGATTCATTTTTTACATTATTAAAGAAAATTTAGAAATTGGTGTTTTTAATGTAGTGTAAATTAAAACAAATCAATATATGGAATAAATATTTAAAATACCCATATCCACACCTATATTTAAAAAACACTAAAAAAAATTTCTTATTCAACCAATTTACATGACTTGAAGAGTATCAAAAAAATATTCTCTGCTTATTTGAATTTAAAAGTTAGCAAAATTATTTGTGTTTGTTAGGACATTAACATTTTGTTTTATTGTATAAGGGTAATAAATTAATTAAATAAAAAATATTTCTCTAAAATATAAATCATAATGTTTTAACAGACCAAGAATATAACATGTGTAATTGGACAATTACTATAATTTCAAAGGGAGAAATCTACAATTAATGGGGGAGGGGGTTATGTAAGTGATATGGGAGATATGATCCTTGGATAATTACATAAATCATAAAATAAGAAAATATGAGTTATATTAGACTCATATTTTATGAGTAGTTTTTTAAAGATAAAAATTGGAGGTAAGTATTAAAGTAACAAATTCTCTATTAAAGTATTGTTTTCTAAATTGAGTATTGGTCATGTGAACTTAAAGTGATAGCCAAGATATTTTTTTACTAGTTAAATTTTCATTGAATGATAAGTATTGAATTTTTAAGATCTCTAAAAAATCAAAGGTGGGAAATATTGTAAGTTGAGAATGTTGGAATAGAATAGTTAATTGATTAAAGATGGTTGAATATTTTCATGTCTGTTTCCAATAATAGGAAAACTATATCTAAATTAAGTAATATGATATTTTTTGAATATTTAATAATTATATAGTTTATTTGGTAAAGGTTATATATGATATTGATATAGGAAGTCAAACTACACCATAATAAAGTATAAAACATCATCATTTTATAATCCAAGATTATATCCTGAAACCCACAACATTTTTGAAGCAATTTTTTGAGAATCCTTTCTTGGAGGCAATGGGATTATTAACCATATTAATTTTTATATCTTGTTTCAAGTTAAAATAAGTATATAGTCATCTTATACAGAGAAAGAAATCATCTTATTTCTCATTTATGGTTGAACAATAGAACAATAGAGTTGATAACATCATTGTGGTGGTTATGGTGAAATGTTGATCAATTTAGAGACTTTTTTAAAATGTATTATGAGAATCAAATGAGATTTTATGGATATTATTTTTCGAGAAATGTGGACACATTGAATTTTAATAAAGATGAAATTGATCAATTTTAGGGGTAGAGTATTTGTAATTTAATATAATTAAAGATAATAGAATTACACTATTATGTTGAAAACAACACATCATGGTGTGGTTTGGATATGAATGTTAAAATATAGAAATGAATTTATTTTTAAGGGGAAAAAGATTTTATTATGACATTTTTTAAATTATACACTTTGAATGATGAAATAATGAGGTGTTAGCCATATCCATGTCATATTTTGGAAGATTTACGATGATAGAAAAGACTTGATTGAATTTAAATTTACAGTGAGATTAGATTTTTTATCAGAGGTTTTAACTGGTCATAAGGGATGGTTTTGTAGGCTAATAAAGTTTATACATATGGATTTTTATGGATACAATTTTAAGGAGAACATATTATATATATTAATAATGTATATTAGTGATATTTGATGACATTCACATGATAAGAGAGGTAAATTTTATAAATTTGGATATTCATGAAAGAACTAATGTGTGGAATTTTATTAGAGGTATTTTCGGCCTAACATAATGAAGATAACCAAGGAGGGTGATATTTAATTGTGCACTAAAGTAACCACCATGACTTAGTGGATTTGACTATGCCATGTTACATGATAAGATATGCCATAAAATATAAAATATCACCACATCACAGTGTTATGCATGGAAATTTGATGTTAAATGATAGTGTATAGTTTGGAAACCTTCTACCACACCAATTTATCTTAGTTGGGTTTTAATCATATTATTATGATTATAGGAGATTGAATGTACCAAATAAGTATTTAAAGATTAAAAATTTAAGAGTTTATTGTTATATTTAGTTGTAATCTATTAAATGTTTATGAAACATTACATTAACATAGATGAATATTTTAGTTGAAAAGACGGTCATTGGATGAATATATAAATTATTTAAATATTTTGGGGAAGTGGGTGCCAAGACACTATGAAAAATATTTAGTAAAATCTCTCATAGGATCTCATTTTCCTCATTCCTTTAAACAAGGATCAAGTAGACCATAGATTGAAAGAAGTCCATCCCAAGCATTTGGAGATTCACAAAGTTGGTGGACAACCTATGAAGAATAATCCCATTGGACACTTATTAATAATTACTATCATTCTCATGGTGAAGGTCTTGTACATGAATTGTTAATTATAGAATCAGGTATTTTATTATTTATCAATTTCTTTTAGTCTATATGTATGGATTGATATGGTAGGTAATAGGTTTTATTTGATGTTTTTTGTTGTGATTGGATAAGTGTTATCTCCTAAAAATCCCATTAGTGAGGGGGGTGTGGAGCATGGTATTTTTATTTGAAATGACCAACTATAAATATATTGTTTCTTGATGAATATAAATAATTCTCTCTCCATTAAAATTAATATGAAATAAATAAATAATAAAATAGAGGTACAAGTTATTTTACTTTTCTCAACCACAACAAGATTTATTTGAGAAGCATAAACCAAGCATTGTGATATTGTACAAACATCCACTACATGAAATGCGTGTTTATTAAAAATTTAGAGTGATATCACTGATATAAAATGTTTACAACCTATACAAAATTTATGAATTGACTAGTCCCCTCACATATAAATAATGTAGTCCTCCTCCAAGTGACACCTTTATTATCCACAAATTGTAAACGAAAATTAAACTATGATTGGTGTAGTGATATTCCCCGACATAATACACTTGATGAATGCCAAAAAAACCTTGTGAGATGAATGTTAGATATCCCTCCCTTCTTTATATAAAATTTTTGAATTACCCTCTCAATATTTTTCCTACACAACAAGGATTGGAGTTACACTTATCTAATCTCTAATCTATATATCCCCCCTTTAGAGGATATTTATCTTCACTAATTTTTAAGAGATTATCCAAGATAAATTTATTTAATTCCTTCAAATCATATTTCATTTAATGTGAGAATCCATCTATAAATATATTCTAAATATGAATAAAAAACATTTTATTTTGATCCCTTAATGTACCCTAAAATAAAGGAAACATAAAAAAATAGAAAATAACCCGACATGACCTTTTTATGGTCGGATTATTAAATTTCATAATGAAATTTTATCCTCATCTTAAAATCAAAAAATTAATAGATTCAATCACCGAAATTTATGATTTTCAAAAAAAATTAAAATATCTTGAAAAGAGACATCATGGTATAAAACACTTACTATGGTAGAAAATCCACCAACCAATAGATAACCAAAATTTTACATTATATCCTAGCATAACTCTCCTAATTTATAGTTAAACCTTTATCATTGTGGAATTTTTTCCCTAGAATCCACATTCCATATTTATTTTAATCAAACATAGACCTATTTTGTAATATACCCCTTCTTTCATGGAATTGGAAACTAAATTACTAGAAAAAATCCAAAGATAATAATTTTTCCCTCCTTGTGGTGTGATCATAGACTTATTGGTAAAACCGACACTATTAAAATGTGATTTATATGATCTGGGATAGAAAAAATATATAATTCATCCAAATGTATCTAAATTACATGAGAATAATATGTAATGTCTCCCTGATTCATTTGGATGATTACTACCAGGATTTTTCAATAAACATAACAAAAAATGCATCAAAATATTATTACTAACAATCTCTCCTGTTAGGTTTGTTGGCATCACTGACAAATCATTATTAACTTCTCCAAGAGACCATCAATCAAATGCACCCTAAAAATTCGCAGAGTTCAATCAATTATTAACTAATTATTCCCTATAAGGCAACATGATACATGATCCTCTATAGAAAAATGTGTTACATGAAAATATCATCAATGAAAAACTTTATTTATCCTAATTCTCTTTGAAACCACATATAAATTAAAAAACTAAACATCGAATATAATTATTTTAGTTTCAATATATCCTAAAAACATAAGGAACTTGTCCCATTTTTTTAAAGATAGTAACTCTACCATAATACATTAAAGTGACACTCTCTATATATCATCCATCCCTTCACCCATTAGCATGGGAAGAGGTAGAGGTGTTACTAGAATTAGGTGACATCCCCAAGACTCCAAAGGCTGGAAATAAATTCTAAGGGATTCATAAACAATTATGGGGTGATTTTTACTTTGAAAATAAATACAACTAAAACAATATAATTATAACCAAACAACCTCTATATGATTTATGAGTATAAAATACAACTAAATGAAAACCAAACCAAATAAAACGACACTATATTAGTTTACAATACAGGAACCTAAACCAACAAAACTCAATGACACAGAATACATAAACTCAGAAAATCCCAACCTTCTCCAAGCTACAACTCCACATTCCCAACCCAAGGTATCAAGAAGGATCACTAAAGAATAGGTATACCCTACCTTTACCTGTGTCCTAATAGATAATATCTACAAATGAAACAAAGTTACCATGTAGGGGATGAGTATAAACTCAGTTGAATTTCCCTAATGACTTCCCAACTCATTCCAATATTATAGATTTTCACATAAAATTTATATAAAAAATATAAAGAAAATTTAGAACCTTTTATATGAATGAATGAAATAGTTTCCCAAGCACACATTTCCCAAGAAAAATAATTTTACAATAAATCAAATCAAGAAAGTCATTTATACCATTTCTCAAATCAATTGGCATACTCAACACATGGTTCTAAATATCTAAACACTCACACATGTATGCCTATGTGGTAGTTTTATATTCATGATTTGTCTCTATTAAATCTACCAAGTCATCATAAGGTAACCATTACCAAATACCCCAATGTCACATGAACCTTCCACGGGGTCACGTCAATGGAAATGAACCCACACCAACCATATATGGTAAATTCCATTCCAAATCAACCATTATTGGCTATTTTAATAAAAAGACTCATTTATTGAAAACATTTCCAAAATAATTTTTCAATGCATCAAAATCCATATATAATTTTAAAATCATTATTTTAAAATCATGAACATAACACATTTGAAAAAACTAGAAAATTTCCAAAATTCCACAAAACCATAACTACATAGGGTTTTCATCAAATTACACATCAATTACAAAATTTAATTCAATCAATTCAATCAATTTGAAATAAATCATTCAAGATTTAATAAGAGGAGTGGAGAGTGAATCCACCCACCTCTCAAACATATGTGAAAATGAAGAACGACACAACCACTTTAAAAAAATAGCATAGATATTCAAGATTCAGTATTATATCTTGTTAAATTCAACCATAACTATAACAAATCATCGTGATTATCATCACATATTATGCATTTATCCCTAATGGAATAAATATATGACTCTAAAATAGGGAACATGAATAAATATAAAAGAAACAACCAAAAAAGGAACTTACCAATAAATAAAACCTCCAAAACACTTAAATTCTCATAGTAATCTCCCCCAAATTGAAAGGAATGGTCTACACAGCCTTGGAGAGGATATATATTCATTAAATGACATGTTTAAGGAAAACCCGAGAGGCTTATGTGGTAAACTGAGTGAGATCCACAAATTTTGGTTCTAATTTTATAATGATGTGGCGTTAGGAAAACCATTCTCTAACCCAGAACAATCCACTACATCCAAAACAATTCCACACAATTGTCTTGCATGGTTTGAAAAAATGTTTACCAACCATATTATTCCTCTCTATCTAGATATTCAGAGTTTCTCCTCGATAGCCACATGATTTGGAAAAATCTTGTTCCTAACCACACACTAACAAAATTCACATTCTTTAACTTGCACAGTTTCTTCGGAGGTGTTTTATGGTTTCTACTAACTATGTTCAAACCAAGAACCTCTAAAAATCCACAAAACATTGAAAAACTATTATGAACCTCTGAAACCTTATTCAAATCACTTTATATACTAAAAATAAAATAAATAAAGGGTCATGTACCTAAAGTAGGGGTTCTACATTCTACCCACCATTGGTCATTCCATCCTTGGAAATTTTAAAATTACCATTTTTCTAAAAGAGTTTGTTCTATTGATCCTATAATTCCTTCTCACGTTCCCATTTTTCTCCATGAATCTGACCAAGTTTCCATAAAAACTGGACCGGACAGATGATTTTCTCATGTAATACATTATCTTGCTTATCCACAATTCGAACTGAACCAATATAGCATATGGCTCTAGGTTAACATGATCTCATAGAATCACATGGTCAAGATTAGGTTGATACTTTGTCAATTGAGACACATGAAACACATTATGAACTATACAGATCCTTAGTGGAAAATCCAACTAATATTCCACCTCACCAACCCATTAAAGTATCTCAAAGGGGAATATATATCAGGGATACAACTTTCCTTAATTCCCAAAATGATGATTCCCAAGCCTTTTTGAGATTATCAAGAATACCTTACAACTCACCTTGAATTTCAATGACCATAGAAAATGATCTATATATGATTTCAAATGACTCTGATCTCTCTCTATTCTCTTCCTCATCAACTGAATATTCTCTATTGTCACTTCCCCAAGGTTGGGTCCAACTAGAGAATTCCCACCTATTTTTACACATTAAAGTGGAGATTGATAAGGATTCTTATAAAATCATTAAAAAGGATTCCTAAGTTTAGAGTCCCAATAAATGTTGTTATATAATAACTCAACTAATGGTATGTTCTCATCCCACGATCCACCAAAATCCATTACACAAGCCCTAATCATGTATCACAATGTTTTAATAATCATTTTAGATTGTCCATCTGTTTGAGGATGATATACCATTTTCATAGTCAACTGAGTACTGTAGGATTACTGTAATGATTTCCAAAAAAAATATGTGATCTTGTGGTCTCAGTATGATTCAACCAAAACTGGTATTCAATGAATTTTTACCACTTCTCAGATATAGATTTTAGAAAAGTCCCCCACTGCATGATATTCACAGATTAGGATGAAATGGACTGAATTTGTGAGACGATCCACTATCAACTATATGTCATCATGTTTCCAAACCTTCATTAGGATACCTATCAAAAAAATCCATTAGTATCTTCTCTCATTTCCACATGGGAATCTGTAATGGATACAACATACCTGCTGGATGTTGGTTCTTTTTTAAAACATGCTAACAAGTGAGGCGTCTCATAACAAACTCAACAAATTTTCTCTTCATGAACACCCACCAAAAATTTTATTTCAGGGTCTTATACATATTTTATATTCTAGGATGAAAAACCCATCTCAAATGGTGGTAAACATGAAGGAGTTCTTCTTGAAAATACATAGGTATAACCATCTGATCTCCAAACCAAAACACTAATATTTTATCAGGATTCCGTCCCTAAATGGTCTTCCTACAATTGAGTTTAATCTAAAAATATATATTCAGAATCATATGTTTGCGCCTCTTTAATCTCATAAACAAAATCAATACTAATAGAAAATAGAAAGAAAACTGAAACACTTCCCCATTCCTCAAAATCCAAGTACATATCAGCTTTGACCAAAATTATCTACTAATGATCTCAACTCTCTTTTTCCAACTCACTTTATGAGATTATACTTAATGTGTCCACCATAGATTTCCCTGTTATACATTGTGTACATTAACACTATGCAAAAATTTTGAAGATAAACAATCTATCAAATTTGTCTCATAATCAAATTAATTTTTAGAAAATGTCTTTTAAACACTTATCATCTATAATAACCCTACATTTCTCACCAAATAGGTAATGCCTTCAAGTATTCAAATCATGGACCAAAATAACTAACTATAAATCATTTTTGGGTAATTATTCTCATGAAACAATAACTACCATGATCCAAAAGAAAAAAAATTATCCCCCTTCAAGAGAATACACCCCAACCCAGATCTCAATGCTTCATAATATACAACATAGCCTTGTCCTGATTCTAGAAATATCAAGCTCGGTGTTGATGTAAGTAAAACATTATACTATTGAAAAGAGTTATGAAATTCTTCATTCCATTGTAATGGAATATTTTTCCTCCTCCAATCTTTCATTCTTGATGATAGTCATGACATTTCATTAAAAACGTTGATAATACCCATTCAAGCTAAGGAAACTATGTATCTAAAAGAACTATTTTGGTAGTCACCACATGATCACAACCTATATCTTTTGTGGATCCATTGAAATAAATTATTTAGAGATTACATGGCTAAGGAAACATACATATTTAATGCAAAAAATCAAACTTTGAAAGTTTTTCATTCAGATGATGACCCCATATGATACTTAACACTTTTTCAATGTTTTGATCATTCTCAGCCTTTTTCTTTGAATACACCAATAATTCATCAACATACACCACCATTGAAGAATGTAGATACCTTTTAAATATATGATTAATCAATTCCACAATGATAGTGTGAGTATTTGTAAGACCAAAAGGCAAAACCACACACTAGTAATGGCCATATGTACATATGAAAGATTTCATTAGAATATCCTCCTTCCAAACCTACAATTGGTGATATCCCAGTCACATGTTAATTTTAGAGAACCATGGGGATTCCCTCAATCGAAAAAAAAAGTCATCAATACATGGAAGAGTATATTGATTCATTATCGTAACATGGTTAATAAAATGATAATATACACACTATTGAATACTTTCATCTACCTTTCTTCATAGGCAAAGATTGTGCTTTCCATAATGAAATACTAGGATGAATGAACCATTTTATTTCCAAATCCTATAAATGGTATTCCAATCCCATTAATTCTATTTGTTCTATATTATAATATATAAGTATATACGGCTCCTTTTTCTCCTGGTGTGCTCTCTCAAGCATGAATCTTCCCATCTTTCCCATCTAGGGTTCCTCCCCCTGGAACAGAGTGGCTCATCTCTTCATCATGTTTCATATCTTCGTGATTGACTACCTATTATTTTAGATCATATTAAATTCTCATTTTATTCTCCCTGCTTCAGCTTGTCTCTTTTCTTCCTTGGTTCTCTCGCATGTCTTTTATGTTTCCAGATCTTGCGACGTTCCTGATTCTTTTGGAATATGTTTTTGTTGGTTCCATTTCAGTCATTTGTTTACTATTGATTCTTAGATTCTTTACTCTCACTCATCTAATATTATCATAAGAAAATTTGTGCTAATCCCAATATTGTTTTATCACGAAGGCCCTCCGGTGGTATGGGAATATGTGGGTGTGAAGTTCGGCGGATTTCCCCTTACCCCATTACCCCTCCTCTACTCTGGCTCCCATCATCTTATGCTTGTATATTTCAGGTTAGTATGAAGGTTTTGTGGTGGTTTTGGGATGGTGGTGGTGGTTGAGAGTCAGTGGAGGGGCTCATCATGGATTGAAATATCTACTGATTTGGTTTCTAGTTTATTCCGATGGTCCACGATCGCCTTTTTCCATGGTTTCTTCCTGGTGATGTCATTGCATGCTCTGGTCCTTTGATGACAATTTCCAATGGAGTTTCATTATATTTTTAGTGGTGATGGTTTGATTATGCTATTTTTGGTGGGATTTTTGGTGTCAGCTTCATTGTGGTTCGCTGTGAAGATCATGCCCGCTCTTACACTAGTCAGACATCCAGGTTCATTGATCCTTTCCAGGTTGGTCGGGTGATTTGTAATACGCGGTGGCTTTGTGATGTGTTCGTGCGAGTGGTTGGGTGTTCTAGGAGGCACGTTTGCGGTTGTCTTACCCCATTTTCTGGGTTCCATCGATGTTGTTTCACCATTTTTTTATTCTGCGCAAGGTGATTTCTGCTATTCTTTGGTATCGACGAAGGTTGTGTGATGTGTTTTACAGGTATTTGGTATCTTCTTCTGACGACATTGTTAGTGAAGGGTGAATATGATTCTGTCTTAGAGGTGTTGAGGCCATCTAATGGTCGGTAACTGTGTGTAAGAAGTGATGATAGGGGTGTTCTATTTGGTTTGATGATTGAGGTTCCTGCAGCTCTCATGGTTTTAGGTTCTTCTTACCGAGGCGATGTGATATTGGTCTATTTGAATGTTGCAATTTTAATTTTGAATCATTAAAGGTGTTTTATGGTTTTATTCTTTTCAATTTTATTTTGCGGTGGGCTTAAGGTTGTTCCCCATTTTTGACATATGTGTTATCTTGGAATTATTCTTTTGTGTTTTGGTTTAGTTATGTCTGAATATTATTGTCAGGTTCCCACTTGACCGAAAAGTGGATTATTAAGAAAATTCAAAAAAAGGATGGTGAGGATATAAGTGAGATATGACTAGTCCCTAGTAAGAGATCAATCATAAAATCTACTTATATTTCGGGTGGAAACCCTGTGAAATTATCATGAAAAACATTAGGAAACTGTCCAAAAATTCTTGTAACACCACTATCCCATATATCATCCATTGATGCTAAGGTTGGAGCTTCCAAATGGTTTGAGATTATTTCAAATAATGGTTCTAAAAATCCCATTACTCTTTCCTTTTAATTTTTCTCTCCTCTAAATAGATGCTTAATGCCATCATCAGTTGTAAAACTAACCCATAGAGTATAATATTTGATGTGAGATTTGAACATTTTCATCCAATCTATACCTAGGATTAAACCATAGACATCCATCTCAAGCATTTAGAAATCCCATATCAATTAATCCCCATTGATAATTATAGAACATGATTTTCACATAAAGGCTTCACATTCTCTTTGGAAAAGAGGAGCTTGATGTTTCAAAATAGAAGGCATTATCTCAAACTAAAAACCTATAAGATCAATAAAATGGGAAGAAATAAATGAATGGGATACACTACTGTCAAAAAATCATGCATAGAGGTATATTTTAAAAGAATCATACCTCTCAATGTAGAAGTTTGTGATTGATTATTCATGATCATTTTCTCAGATCCATACAACTCCATACTTACTGCGCTTTGATCTTTGTTTACCTGTTGAGATTTCACTAACTGAGGAGTCATGGTATTCCTAAAAACACCATGGCTTGATAAGTTATGATTAGAATAATTATTCTACTACAATCATCTTGTGGAATCATATGATGCATTAGAAGAATGACATGTGTCTCTAGAACCCAACCACAGAATACTATGATAATGGTCCTAATGATGTTTCATATGGTTAAAATTGTTACATTATCAAGGTGGTTCCACATAATCTCTTTTCATATGCTCAAAATAACCTCATTTAAAACATCCAGGATTACACTTTGGTTTAGAAGGAAGGATCATCGATCCGACCATATGATTTTGTGTCATTCTTTCCCCTTGTAAATAGGTGTCTCTCTCCTATTATTCCAAGAATTAGAGTTCCTACTATTTCCCATATGTATCAAAAATCATCTTCCACTTATATTACCTAATATGTCCCTTGTTATAGTATTTCTCTATGGACCATCATAGTATAATCTGATATACAAACCATGATAATCATTGATCTAATATCTAGCCTCAAACCCGATTAAAAAATACATGCCTTTAAGGATTCTCTTCCAACAAATTCAGGTGAAAATAGACTAAAATCATAAATTTAGATATATAATCATTCACTTTAAAGATATATTTCTTTAATCTAAATAATTAAACAATTATAGAAATTATGAACATGTGAGGATAAAAATTTTTGTTGAATAATTATTCAACATACTTTGTAATGATTTGGTACAATTTAGCCTGAAATGATAAATTACACCACTAGAATGATACATCCTCCAATATTTATGTATCCAAATTCACTTTAATCTCAGTTTTTGTACCTATAAAATCAAATATTTGATTCATCCTATTCAACAACACTTTATCATATTCTAATTCTAAATCCGTCCAAAGGATAGGTGGATTATGCTTTTGGAAATGAATAAAATGATACACTTTCTATGGTTCCTCCCTTATGTTCCCTTTATCTATAGCTTGAAAATACCATAAAATACTATGAACCAGCAGTTTGTTCACCTATGGCTTAGGTGCTACCACTTATTCAATTGCCTATTCTGATTGGTTTCTTTGACACCTATCTTGTTCCACATTCTATAACTAAAATAAAACTCCATTAATTCTCACAATCTATATCATTAGAAGGATTTCCAAAAATAAAAAAATTAACTCTTTTAGTCCTTTTTTGAAAATTTCATCATGTATTTGAAAATCAAACCATTTTCAACTATATTAAAAATCAACACTTTTAAAAAAATAATAAATCATTACTCAAAATTAATTATACAATATTAGTGATAAGTAATTACTATCAATGAATGTCATGATATTCTCATTGGATAAACCCATAATGATGAGGTTACAACTCTTAAATATTTCCAAAAATAGTCATTGTACAAAAACTCATTGGTAACTTTATGTTCATCCTAAAAAGGTTAGCTACATGATTTTATGATTCAGATTTAAAGTTATAATGATCTAACTCATTACTACCAATCAAAATCAAGGACTAAACTACAATTTTTGTTAACTCCACAATCACACAAACTGATACCATTTGTAACATCCTTCCACCCACCCTTATTCTTGGGAAGATTTGGTGGTGTTACTAGCATTAAATGACATCCCCAAGACACCAAAAAAAAGTAGTAAACTATAAGGGCTTCATAATCATTTGGGTGATTATTTTACATTTGAAAATAAAAACAACCAAACCAATAAAAATATAACCAATCCACCTCTATATGATGAATGATTTAAAAATACAACTCAAAGAAAAAACAAACCGAATGAAACTATATTAGAGTATAATGTGGAAACCAAGATGAACAAAACCCAAATACCTATAATACATCAACTCACTAACTCCTAACCTACTCCAATATCAAACTACACATCCCCAACACATGGTATCAATAATAACTACTAAATATATGGGATAACTTTTATTTAACTAGGTCCTGATAGATAATATCTGCAAATTCACTATAGTTTCCAAGAGAGGGGTGAGTATAAATCTCTGTAATATTTTCCCAATGACTTCCCAAATCACACCACTGGGATAGACCTTGTTAGAATTTTTATATGAAACAAATTAAAATAATTTAAAACATATTATATTATAGCATAAAATAGTTTTACAAAAAAATTGCTCCTAAGAAAAATAGTATTACAAGGAAAGAATCCCAGAAATTCTTTGAATCCATTTCTCAAATCCATTGGCATACTCAATATATGGTTTCACCTATCAAAAAACCCACACATTATTGCCAAATTGAATGTTACATACTCATGAGTGGTCTCTCATCGATCTACCCAGTTGTTACAAGGTAACCATTACCAAGTTTCCCAATGGCACACACCACTTACACTGAGCCACATTAATGAAAATGAACCCACACCAACCATGTATAGAAAATATTTTTCAAAACTAACCATGAAAATACATTAAAAAAAACTAATTTATTTAAAACATTTATATTTTTCAATGCACAAACAAGAAGCTATAATTTTAAAATCATCATTTTAAATTCATGAATCAAAATCGCATTACCAAAAATATCCAATTTTCAAAATTCTATAAAATTTTCACAAAAGAGTATTTCCATTAAATTAAACCTAAAATCTACAATTTAATTCAAGAAATTCAATCTGTTTGAAATCAGTCATTTACGTTCTAATAAGAGGAGTCAAGAGTGAATCCAACTACCTCTCAAACATTGAAAATAAACAAAGAATGGTGGAACAAATTCAAAATCATAGATTAGATCATCAAGATTCAACCTTAGATATTGTTCCCTTAAACCAAAATAATCATACATCATCATGACTATCATAAAAAAATGGGGATTTATCCTCAATGGACTAAATCAATGTTTATAAGAGAGAAAACAAGAATAAATCTACATAAAACAACAAAGAACAGGAACATACCATCACATATGACCTCAAATGAATATAGATTTTCCTATGAATCACTCTTAGATTGAAAGGAATCATCTATATATCCTAGGTAGGGAAAGGAATCTGTGAAATGATCTTTTTTGAAAAAATGGGATTCTTATTGGGTAAAACCAGTGAGGGTCACTAATTTTGGATCTATGTTTTTAATGGTTCATCGTTAGGGAACACATTTAGGAATAGTGTATGCTTACCATGCATTATCCATTTCCTCTAAACCCACCTCACATCATTGTATAAAAAATTTGGAAAACCATTCACTAATCATGTTATTCCCCTCTATCCATTTTTTCATGATTTTTCTTTGGTGGCTTCACAGTTTGTCCAAACCATGCACCTAACTATGTGACTACATAGTTCTCACTATATCAATATAATGGTTTCCAAGGAGGTGTTTCATAGTTTCTAATAACCATGATCAAACTATTAAACTCTACAAAAGAACCAAAAAAATTACAAAACTCCTTGGAACCTACCAAAACATATCCCAATAAATTTATATAAAAAAATATTTTAATAAATATTCATGTACCTAATATTTAGGCATTTCACTAAAAAATTTCAACATGGTCTAACCCCCCTTTGTTAATAAATAATAAACACACCTAAAAAAGTTTATTAAAAATATATTAAAATTTGAATAAAAATGATTATTTTTACCACCTTTTCAAAAAACCTATAGATATATTCTCTAAAAATTCATATTAGATAAATTAACTCACTCAATAAAACTATGAAGGGAACATATACCTTTCCAAAACCCCATTTTCTAAAACTCAACTTGATGATTCGTACTTTGAAACTCTAATCATAGAATGATAATCAAATCAGAAGATTAGTGGTATTTTCATCAATTAATCAATTTAACATAGATGGTAAAAATCCAATATCCAATAGATCTCTCTCAAAACGTTAATTTTGTAGGGTCTTCATCATGATATCTATAACATGAAATTTTATAGAAATACACTCTAATCTATGCATCCAATGATCCACTTTCTCTTTGTCACATTTATTTTTTATCATGAAATTATTTGGCATTGAATAATAGATATGATTTTTACTATGATAATTTAACATCAAGTTATAACACATAATTTAAATAGTATATTTCACATCAGCTCCAATATCCTTATGTTTTTCATTTTCAGTAACATCTATGTACCCAATTAAGTAGCCTTTATGTATTCAGTTCACAGATTTCTGAACAATAAACAATCATTCTAATTTCATATATAGGAAATATACAAGTCTCCATGATAAAATTCACTACATGAAGTTGATATCATATCATCTTCTAAATATAAATAATATATATCCATATATCTAAATAACTCCTTATATAATAATATAAATTAAAATCAGCATGCCATTGACATACCACAATATTCTCTTTACTACTTACACATGTCTATATTTTAGACTAATTTTGTACCATATAGATTTATAGTGGTAAACAAAATATCCAGTCTTTTCATTTTTAGGTATAATAAGCATCCAATGATTTTCTTATATGTTTTCACATCAACCAATTTGTCATTTTCACTCATAAACAACATTATTTTAGTTTCAAATGGTGTTGTCATAGACTTGGGATATCATATTCCAATCCTTCTTTATAAAACCATGAAATATTTGGATTTATAAATAAATGTTTCAAGACTTCCATTAATTATGTATAAACCATGGAAAATGGTTCACTCACATAAAATAGACATTTTTAATTCACACCACATGAATTAAAAAAGTTTCTTACTTTATGATTTAATAAATCCTATAAATTTTATTCCATAAATATTTATAATCCCCATAATTCTTCGATCATTATAATTCTTGACATAGAGGTTATGGTCAACAACTCTAAATTTGAGTCTAAGATTTATCAAGTGTTCTTAGAGACTAAAATACTAATATTTTAGTTCTTTATTTAGAATATATAGTTATTTCTTCATCTAGAATTGTCTCCATTAATCACTATAAATAAGAAAATTATATATCTATATAATTTATACTTATTATTTAATTAATCCAAATAAGAATTTTGATTTTAAATCCATATGAAAAACTATAAAACAATTTTGTACTTCTATTTCCATGAATAACTAAATTACTTACAACATATCCATGGGAGAAAATTACTCATCAAAATTTATTCCTTAAAAATTAGTAATTATATTTTCACCGAATCCATTTCTTGTTTCAAATCAAGTTTCATTTCTCAAATCAGTTTTTTTTTGAAACCCGCTAGGTTCTGATAACTTCCCATCCCACAACCTCCAAAACATTTCCTAATTCTGATTTTTATAGATTTAGTCAAGTTTCTCACTAATAATAATGACTATAATATTATCCATAGCAGACTCATATAAACTATTTGGGTCTACTTCTGATATGTGTAATGTTTTTCGTAGCGATTTCATTCTCCTCATTTTCACAAGATCTATCTAATTACCAACCATGTTTTCTGCATTGATTTCAACACTACTTATAATATTTCTCAAATTTGATAAACCTTATTCATTAAACTTATTTTTATTCTCTTATCTAGAGTCATAACCAGACCCTTGTACCCCCCCAAACTTCTCAACTCAATGACACATTACCCTTAATTTTTCTCACAATTTCATTAAAAAACTATTCATAATATACTATAGTGATTTATAAGATTTCAAAAGAATTTCGATGTTATTTTATGAAAAATTTGTAATAATTTATATTCAATTAATACAAAATAAATATAACTTCATATTCATGATATTAAAACTTACAGTTATTTTTATACATATTTAAAAGAAGTTATTTTCTTGTAAATAATTAGAAATAGTTCATTGTTCGCTTCCTACCAGACTAAATTTTATCTAGTTTCTTTTTTCATTTAAACATAAAATTATATATTTGTGATATATATAAATATAAATACTTATTACTTCTAAAACAATATCTGGTAGATATTACTCATAGATCATTCTTTGAGCTGGGTAATTAAAAATACATTTCATCCTTAAAACAATGTTATTTTCTAAGGCACCCAAACCACTAATACATGGTGAACTTTCTAATTATTCTTAGGTTAATCATTCAAAAGGATAATGGTAAACATAATTCCATTGTATCACTAAAATGTTATATATTTTAATCCATTTATCTTCTATACAAATATCTAAAACGTTTTAATGCAATTAAAACCATTATAATAATTTGTGATCACCATTAACCACGAATTTCTACTATTTTAATCGATTTATATGAAATAAATCCTATTTCCATCAATTTCAATTAGAGATATCTTTCCAAAAACAATAACATACAAAAATACCAACAACCTTATTGGATTCATGTCTTTTATATTATATATTTTCTGTAACATTATTCCCTTTTGAGAAACATTATATATATGAGCACAATCATGAGTAAGTTTACAGATATCACGAGATCCTTCATTATTTAGTAACATTTTAAAATAATTTCAGTTCATGTGGCCAAGAAACTTGTGCCAAAACTTATTCTCATTTCTCTTGGATATAAATAATATGTCTCCTTATCCACTCACAAGGAATATATTCAACTGTGTGTGCCTTCCTTGAATAAAAATTCTTTTTCTACCCTAAATTTCACAAATCTTCTTTGCAGATATAAATTTATCCCTAATTCACAGAAATATATAATATTTAATAACTTTTGACCAATATATTCAATGATTACTATATATATGCATCTCATGTATTAAACTCCAAAATTTTCTATTATTGAGAATAAAAATTTAGTGCATTTATCATTAGAAAATTTTATGAGAAAATTATTGTTTTAATTGATTACAATGAAAAGGTCCTTATTTCATATCATGTGGGATGTACATAAACTATAAAGAATATATAAATTGATATAATCCATTAATTTCAAATAAATTTATCAAAAAACGGATTTCTCCTCATTTTTATTTTTAATATATATACATTTATTCACATTGTTTTGAGGTATGTATTCTTATTCTTCCATTGGATATAATGTATCAACCTCATATTTCCTATATATATATATTTATATATTATTTTCATCCATATTTATGAATTCATATAATACAAATATTTTACATGTTAAGACAACCTTGTAACACTACGTAGCATATTTGGTGAAAAATACATGGATTTATGACTATATCCTTTTCACTAAAAATATTACCTATTGAATACATATATATTTTATTAATTTCTTCTTTCCAAATTCCATTTCAATTATTTCTTCAAGTGTATCTTAGCTATGGAAAGTATTTATTATATATAAGCCATCCTTCCTAAAAAAATTACCTTTAATTTTTTGTGCATTATAATGTATAATCATTTGTTCTATGATATGTTCTTTAGGATTCTTTCAAATAAATATTCTACCCAAGACTGTGTTATTTTAGTATTTCATAAACCATGATCACATTTTTCTATAATCAATAACTAATATAAATTTTCCATTATTGATTAGTCATTTATTTTCTAATAAATATTCCACCCCCTCTATTGGATCTCCATGTTTCTCCTTCAATTTCCCGATAGACTACACAATACAATTTCTCAATGTTTAATATGGTATTTTAGAGTATATTATCATATAGGACCTTTATGAAAAATATAATTATTTCTAATTCAATACCCTTGATATATATAAATCTATCTTTAATTCAGTTATTTAGAAATCAATACTATAAGACAGTTCTTGATCTTTGTGCTTTCTCTTCTTCTTCCCACTTTATAAAAAGCTTAAAATCATGAAAACTACATTTAGTATTTTAATAATGAAACTAGAAACATCTATTAATTTAAGATCAACCTCTACCTCAAGTTTTAGTTCTACTGTTCCCTTAGCTCCAATGTCATGTTCATCAAAGTAATACACTATTTATCCTTGCCCTCTCCATGCCCATGTCACACACTCTATTCAAGGGAGCTGGGAACCACGAGTGGTTACTAATATTTTTTGTGATTCAATAACCCATTTCATATATAGGGAACCCTAAACCTCCCATTTTTTAGTGTAAGTAATAAATTTGATAGGTGAAATCATTGAAAAGAACTGAGTATAAGGAATACTAACCCTTACTTTCCATATTTATGCTATATGAAAATGTCAAATTGAAACTAAGGGGAAATGTATGGAAATGAATGTTATTTTTATATTTCAATGATTTTAATCATTTTAATAACACATTACCTATGTCATCACTAAGAATAGGGTAAAATAAACTTTTTTATGTATTCCCTTATGAAACCAGAGTATGATATCTAAATACCTAATTTTTCATAAAGGTGGTATCACCTAGTTCATCCTTAAAATCCCATGATCTGTGGTCTAGTTCCACCTGATGGTTCTAGGAGCAGCGGAAGCACATGGGTGGATGTTCCCACTTGTCTTTTTGTCATTAGAAATGATCAATCCGGGATCAATACGATGATAAACGCCAGTCTCCACTGATTGAATCACTGAAAAAGAAAAAGAAGAAGGTTTGTCCCGGAACCACAAACAAGGATCGTTACAGGTTGATTATAATTAATTTAATTAATTATAAAGAAATACCTTTTGGGTGTTATTTCCTTGTTGATGTTCTTGATCACGTTGTCGAAGTGATCCATTGTTGCATCACAGAATCCAAGTGTCGACTCCCTCTAGCGGTGATCCACACGTGTACCTCATATCTCTGGACGTCGCCAAAGGATTCTCCTTGTGTTAGTGTGGAGAAGACTTTTCTTGCGTTGTCCCCCATAGATAATATTGATCCGATGGAAGATGCTCTCTCTCGGTCTTGAGAGCGTTCTCGGAGGAAGAGGTCCTTTCGGCCTTGAAGGAATTCTCCAGAATTGTTGTGCACAATGATATTCTTGTGTGTAGGAAAAGAGTTGGGGTTGTGAGGATATTTATAATCAGGCTTGAGGTTGTAGAGTTATGAAAATAAATAAACACGTTACACATTTCATCTATTTCATTAACTCTTATTGAAAACCCCTATGTCGAATAATTAATTCCATAACATGCGCTCACGCTGATTATAATAAATATCATTTAATAAAACAATATTATATCCTCAAAATACCAACTGGAAAAACTACACTGCGTGTAATAATAAATACACGGCATGTACTTGTTTTTCATTAAAAACAACACGGCGTGTACATTAAATGTACACTGCGTGTATATATTGTTTTAATTTACTCATTTCCTTTTCAAAATAAAAACTACACATCATGTAATAATTAATACACAGAATGTACTTGTTTTTCATTTTATTCTTCCTCCAACATTAAAACGATTTAGTCTTCCTTGAATAATTATTAAACCACATACGGTAATAATATTTATTCTACTTGAGATACTTGAATACACTTAGTGTGTGACCCTCTAGGCCTCTTTCTCGTTGGCATTAGGCGGGCTTGCCTAAAGTCCAAGATTACTGTCTAGTAACGGGTCAAGGCACCCAAGAGAAAGAATTTGACGCCGCATTGACGTATCACCACATACAAACATTTACTGTGTAATTTAATCCCTTTTTCTCAATATTTCACCAAACAGGTTTCATGGCAGTGTCATAAACCTATATGCTTGATCCGTCATTTTTTGACTACCTGAAAAAAACTTGCCGTTCACACCATGGACATGGAATTTAATGCGACAGTTCTATTTCAATCAAAGGGCCAAGATAACAACTTCCTTAAATGTAAGGGACAAATCCTTCCTCGACTTATCCATTAACAACATGTCACTCATGACGCACCCAACATACCCTACTTCCCGTCAACTGTCTGTGTGACGGTTTTAGTTAGTAAATCTAAGTGCGCGAGTCATGACATGAGTTAATGATAATCTTCCAGTCTAAGGACCATTAAACATGCTCGTAGATAGCAATTTTTTATGACACCAAGACATGAAGAATTGCTACTGGCGGGTCTATTCTCATAATCTCCCATCTTGGAGATTACCAAGTGCGAACTCCATGAGAGAGAGTATCATCTTCTTATGAGTACTCGCACATGATGGTCTGTATACCATGTGTCTTATCATAGTATGCCATCCAACCGTAGAACTTTATTTAAGAATATTGTTATACCATTTAAAGGTTCTCATCATAGCGGGGATCTTCTATAACCTTATCAATGCAACATATATTCCAGGACATTATTATATTATAGTCATGCAGAACAATGAACAATATATAAAAAGTGGACATTAATGTAATAAAAGTACAAAACAGTTGGTTCTTAGGACACCAACCCTTACAAACCCCCACTTAGACTAAAGCCAACTGCATACGACTTTTAGTCTGCTAGACCTCACATGATGGTCATGTTTCTTCTGAGTCAAGGCTTTAGTCAAGGGGTATGCCACGTTGTCTTCCATGGAAATACTCCTCACTGAAACTTCACCTCTCTGAGAAAAATCCCTCAAGAGATGATACTTCCGAAGTATGTGCTTTGTCTGCTGATGTGACCTTGGATCTTTTGAAAGTTCCACCATTGTAGTATTATCACAATAGAGTGTGATAGGATCTTTACTGCGTGATACAACATCCAACTCTTGAAAGAAGCTTCACATCCATACTGCTTTTTTAGCTGCCTCAGAAGCTGCGATATACTCGGACTTCGCTATAGAATCTGCCACCACACTTTGCTTTGAGCTCTTCCAGCTCACTGCACCTCTATTTAAACTGAAGATGTATCCAGTCTGCGACTTCATGTCATCTTGATCAGTCTGGAAATAGCATCTACATGTCCTCTGATGACTAGTTCCGCATCTCCTCCACAGACCAGGAATATATCATTAGTATGCCTCAGATGCTTAAGGATAGTCTTGACTACCATCCAATGGCGCTCTCCTGGATCATCTTGATATCTGCCTACCGCACATAATGCATAAGCAACATCTAGCCTCATACATAGAATAGCATACATGACTGACCTAATCGTGGATGCGTAAGGGATCCTTTCCATTATCTTTCTTTCCTCATGTGTCCAAGGACATATTTTCTTGGAAAGATGAATGCCATGTAACACTGGCAACAATCTCCTCTTGGACTGTTCCATACTAAATCTCTTCAGTATCTTGTCAATGTATGTACTTTGACTCAGGTCCAGCATTTTCTTGGATCAATCACGATAGATATTGATCCCAAGAATATATGCTGCCTCACCCATGTCTTTCATGGAGAAGCATTTATGCAACCATGCCTTAACTGACTGTAAGACAGGTACTTCGTTTCCAATTAGTAATATCTCATCAACATATAAAATTAGGAAAACAGCTGCACTTCCACTAAACCTCTTGTATACACAAGGCTCACATTCATTATTAACAAATCCAAATTCCATTACAGCTTCATCAAAACGAATGTTCCATGACCTTGATGCTTGCTTTAATCCATAAATGGATTTCTGCAACTTTCATACCCTGTTGGCATCCTTTGGAGTCACAAACCCTTCAGTTTGTGTCATGTATACATCTTCCTGGAGGTTCTCGTTAAGGAAAGATGTTTTGACATCCATTTGCCAAATTTCATAGTCATAGAAAGCGGCAATGGCCAATAGGATTCTGATGGATTTATGCATCGCAACCGGTGAAAAGGTTTCATCATAGTCAATTCCTTGATGTTGTCCAAAACCATTTGCAACCAGTCATGCCTTATAAGTACTGACTTGCCCCTCCATGTCCAGTTTCTTCTTGAATACCCATTTATTACCAATAGGCTTTACATCAACTGGAGGATCTTCCAAAATCCAGACTTGGTTTTGGTACATGGAATCCATTTCAGAATTCATGGCTTCATTCCACTTGGAAATGTTTGTGCCTTCAACTACATCCTTGTAGGTAAGAGGATCATCATTGTCAAACAATAATGAGTCACCATCCTCAGTGACAATAAAACCATATCATTATAGTTCTCTCACATCTCTCATCTTCCTACATAGTTCTTGTGTCTCTAGAACAGATTGTTCTTCCATGGGGCTTTGTGGAATCTATTCTTGTACCAACTCATTTGTATCTTGAACCTCGACTTCATCGAAGTCTATCTCACTCCCACTATCTATTTTGAAGATGTGCTCCCTCTCAAGGAATATGGCATGTCTTTCCATTGTAACATTTTTGTCTGAGGGGTTGTATAGGTAATATCCCCATGTTTCCTTGGGATATCCTATAAACATACACTTTGTGCCTCCGGGAGTGAGTTTTCTACCTGAAGAGTCCTTAACAAATTCTTTTCTACCCCACACATGTAAATTCGATAATATGGCTTTGCGTCCAATCCATAACTCATATGCAATACCAATTATCGATTTAGTTGGTACTTGGTTTAGTATGTGTGCTGTTGTTTGTAATGCATATCCCCAAAAGGATAATGGAAGACTTGCATGACTCATCATTGATCTCACCATGTCTAACAGGGTGCAGTTCCTCCTTTCACTTACAACATTCCACTAGGGCGTGTATGCAGGAGTGATTTGAGATAAAATCCCAAACTCCCGTAAGAAATCAATGAAGTCCTGATTAAGATATTCTCCTCCTCTATCTGAGCAGAGTTTCTTAATATTCTTACCAATTTGGTTCTCAACTTCATTCTTCTATTCTTTGAACCGATCAAAAGAATCTGACTTATACCTCATTAAGTAGATATATCCATATCTACTAAAATCATCAGTAAAAGTTATGAAGTACGAGAACCCACCCCTTGCTTCAACTGGAAATGGTCCACACACATCTGTGTGAACTAATTATAGAAGCTCTTTAGCCCTTTCACCTTTCCGACTAAATGGGGATTTAGTCATTTTCCCTTGTAGACACGCATGACATACACCAAGTGGTTTTAGTTCGAAAGAATATAAATACCCATCTGGATGTAATTCTGTCAAACGCTTCTCATTGACATGACCTTTCCAGTGATGCCAAATTTGGGTGTGGTATGAGTCATGTGAATTTAATTTTTCATCGACTTCCATTACGTGGTTTGTGTAGTCTAGAACATAAAGGCCGTTATATAAATGAGACCTACCAAAAAAATATCATCGTTATAAAAGTAGCAACATTCATTTCCAAACTTGAATACGAATCCATCAGTATATAATCTGGATACTGAAATAATGTTTTTAGTAACAGAAGGCACATAATAACAACCCTTTAACACCAAGATCATCCTAGTAGGAAATGTGAGGTGGTAGTCTCCGACAGCTACAACAACGAGTCTGGCTCCGTTGGCTGCTCGTAGATCCACCTCACCTTGGTCAATCTTTCTGAATCTACTTGGTTATTATATTTGGATACAGATGTGAGAACCACAAGCAGTATCTAATACCCATTTAGTAGAAACAGATAGATTGCATTTGATAACAAATGTACCTGAAGCTTACCCTTTCTTCCATGGCTGGGTGCAATTTTTCTACCAGTGGCCCTTCTTGCCACATGCGAAACAAACATCATCCTATTCCTTTGCCTCCCCTTTGATCTTCCATTTCTTGGAAGGCCTTGAAGAAGCTTTGGGCTTAAAGCTATTCACCTTCCCTTTCCTTTTATTAACCATGAGGACAGAAGGCTTTTCACGCTTCATGTCATTGTCCACTTGGAGAATAAGGATAAGAAGATCAGATAGAGACTTCTCATTGTTGTTCATGTTGAAGTTCACAACAATATTTGGGAAGCTCTAGGGGAGTGATGCGAGAATATGATCGGTACCCAGTTCTTCGGGGAGTTTAAATCCTAGAACCTCCAAGCTCTCAATGTAGCCAATGAGCCTAACTGCATGAGGACCAGATGGGGCACCCTCTCCAAGCTTGCTCTGAAATCGAGCCTTGGAGATCTCAAACCTTTCATGTCTTCCTCTCTCCTGGTATAGACCACGGAGGTGCTCGATCATGCTATAAGCATCCATGTCTTCATGAGACTTCATGAGCTCACTAGACATCGATGATAGCATCAAATATTTAACGTCGAGAGCATCGTTCAAATGTTGATCATAGACCAGGAAATCTTCATCACTCACCCGTGGTTTAGGAGAATCAGGAAGTGAGGACTCCAGCACATAAAACTTTCGTTCATGGTGTAGGATAACCCGAAGGCGCCTAAACTCTTCCTGAAAGTTACTCCCGGTGAGGATATTTTCATTATCCAGAATTGATCATAGAGAAAATGTGGTTGACGAGTTTGTCATTTCGATTCTACAAATTAAAAGAGAAGATTTATTAGTACTTTCTTGATTTCATTTTATGAGAAATAATGAATTTAGTAATTCTCCCACAATTTTATCAAGTCCCAATGGCCCTCACCATTGAACTCATAATGTCTAGTTTCTTTGACATTCTAGTGGAAATGATCCATATTCCCCTTCGCATAACCTCCACAAGGGTTGATCAAGCTTTTTGAAGGTATTTAGGTAAGCAGGTCTTTGCCAACTGTGAGCTTACAGTTCCTTGATCTGTTGAGTGGAATCCACAATCCGGAAATCCTGACCTGAATTTCCTCAACTCTTGCCTCCATTATTACACCAAGTCTAGCAAGGGCTACTCCTCTTGGTTTAATATGGTTATGTCTATCCGAAACCTTTCATAAGGGATTCCTTTATAAAAGTAAGTTTCCCAACAAGGGTTGGTCAAACACATAGTTTTATTGAGTCTTGCCCTTAATCAAGTAACGTAAGTCTTGGTCTGACTTAATATGGAATTGAGGGATTTAAATATTTATGCGTAGTTTCGCATTATCACAATCTTGTTAATATTAAGTAATTCTTGCTTAAGTGATTAACCATGTTCCGATAATGTTTTTTCATAGTCCGGTTTTTATTTTATTCCATCCTTGCGTGCTGGTTTATTTCATTAATTTTGTGATCACGACAACACATACATAATAAATAAACCATGAAATAAGACAGAAATAAAATAAGATGGTATAATCAGGAGCTTTTATTGGTTATCTTATCTAGCGGTTTGATAAGCTAACCCTGACCTTGAGAAAAACACCTTGAACCCATGGGTTTGTGTTTTGCAGCTCCCACCTGTCCACCTATGTATCTTCTTGCGTCGGTTTCGCCTCGGCTTCGGGATTTGAACTGTCTACTCAGGCTTGGGAGATCCTCCATTACAAGGGTTTACATTAAAGAAACCATTGGCACGTAGGCCTTATATTTTATTGGAAGAAGGCTCGTAGGACAACAAATTTAAATTAAATAAATTTAAATTAAACCATACTCATACAAAGGGTCTTTGGTCTAGCTCATGATCATCCATGGCATGAAACGACATTTATGAAAATTTAGAATTCAAATTCTTTTAATCATTCTTTCATTTAAGATAAGTCGCGCTCGAATTCAATTAATTATGATCTTATAATTAATCAATTCTTTATCTTAAATTCATTTCTGAAATTCCTTGAGATTCTTCTCATCTATATTCCTTGTACAGGTCTTTGTACTTTTGGAGGAAACCTGGTGAAATTTCTGAAAAGTACACGGTGTGTAGTTTATATTTACATGGCATGTATTTCTTTTCACATTTTATCCAAAGTGCATGCCGGGGGATTTGGCGTGTTCTCTCTACATTGGAAATTTTGGATTACACGACATGTAGATGAATCATACACAGTGTGTACTTCCTTGTTACGCGGTAATTGGCCTGGTGATCCCATGTACACAGTACGTGACTTATCTTTGTACACAGTTTCACCTGGGTCAGAACGTACTACACGGCATGTTGCTTCAACATACATGTCGTGTATTCCGGTTCCACGCGCCATTCAATTCTGGTCAACACGGCATGATTAATACTCAGGCATATTCAATTTACACGGCGTGGTTTGGCGGACCAGTGCTGGTTCATTGAACCTAAGTACACGACATGTAGTTTTAATTACACGCCGTGTAATCTCGTGTTGTACAGACAGAAAGAGCGGCTCATCTGGATGAGTTCCTCGTTTTAATTTTAATCAAAATTAAATTTAAAAGGTTGTTTCTATGATATTAATCGAGAAACGAAGGAGGAAGAATAGATCTCATTTATTCAGATTAATAGAATGATATATTTTGAATTGAATCAAATATAAATGCATAAATTATCAACGAAAATTAAATAAATATAATCAACATTGTAAACTCACTCTGATACCATTTGAAGGTTCCGGGCGCAGCGGAAGCGCGTGGGTGGATGTGCCCACATGGATTTTTTTTCATTATAAATGATCAATCTAGGATCAATACGATGATAAACTCCAGTCTCCACAGATCGAATCACAAAAAAAGACAAAGAACAAGGTTTTTCCCGGAACCACAAACAAGGATCATTACAGGTTGATTATAATTAATTTAATTAATTATAAATAAATACCTTTTGGGTGTTCTTTCTTCTTTCATGTTCTTGATCACGTTGTCGATGTGATCCATTGTTGCATCACAGAAGCCAAGTGTAGACTCCCTCTAGTGGTGATCCACACGTGTACCTCATATCTCTGGACGTCGCCAAAGGATTCTCCTGGTGCTAGCATGGAGAAGCCTTTTCTTGCGTTGTCTGCCTTAGATCATCTTGATCCGATGGAAGAGGATCTCTCTTGGTCTTGAGAGCATTCTTGGAGGAATAAGTTCTTTCGGCCTTGAAAGAATTCTCCAGAATTTTTGTGCACAATGATTTTCTTGTGTGTAGGAAAAGATTTGGGGTTGTGAGGTTATTTATAATCAGGTTTGAGGTTGTAGATTTATGACAATAAATAAACGCGTTACGCGTTTCATTTATTTCATTAACTCTTATTGAAAACCCCCATGTCGAATAATTAATTCCTTGACATGCGCTCACGCTGATTATAATAAATATCATTTAATAAAACAATATTGTATCCTCAAAATCCCGACTGAAAAAACTACATGACATGTAATAATAAATACACGGCATGTACTTGTTTTTCATTGAAAACTACATGGCGTGTACATTAAATGTACATGGAGTGTATATATTGTTTTCATATATTCATTTCCTTTTCAAAATAAAAATTACACTAAGTGTAATAATTAATACATGGCGTGTACTTGTTTTTCATTTTATTCTTCCTCCAACATTAAAATGATTTTGGATTCCTTGAATAATTATTAAACCACACACATGAATAATCTTTATTCTACATGAGATACTTCAATACACATAGTGTGTGACCCTCTAGGCCTCTTTCTTGTTGGCATTAGGTGGGCTTTCCTAAAGTTCAAGATTACTGTCTAGCAACGGGTCAAGGCACCCAAGAGAAAGAAGTTGACGCCGCATTGACGTATCACCACATACGAATGTTTACTGTGTAATTTAATCCATTTGTCTCAATATTTCACCAAGAAGGTTACATGGTAGTGTCATAAACCTATATGCCTGATCCACCGTTCTTTGACTACCTGAAATAAACTTGTCGTTCACACCATGGCCATGGAATTTAATGCAACAGTTCTATTTCAATCAAAGGACCGAGATATCAAATTCCATAAATATAAGGGAAAAATCCTTCCCCGACTTATCCATTAACAACATGTCACTCGTGGCGTACCCAATGTACCCTACTTCCTTACAACTGTCTGCATGATGGTTTTTGTCAGTAAATCTAAGTGCGCGAGTCATTACATGAGTTAATGATAATCTTCCAGTCTAAGGACCATTACACACACTCGTAGATAGCAATTTCCAATGACACCATGAAATTCAAAATTGCTACTGGCGGGTCTGTTCTCATAATCTCCCATCTTGGTGATTACCAAGTGCGAACTCTATGAGAGAGAGTCTCGTCTTCTTACGAGTACTCGCACATGATGGTCTGTATACCATGTGTCCGATCATAGTACGTCATCCAACCGTAAAACTTTTTTTAAGAATATTGTTATAGCATTTCGAGGTTCTCATCATAGTAGGGATCTACCATGATCTTATAAATGCAACATATATTCAAGGAAATTATTATATTATAGTCATGCAGAACAATGAACAATATATAATAAGTGAACATTCATGTAATCAAAGTACAAAACATTTGGTTCTCAGGACACCAGCCCTTACACCACCCAAATAAGAATAAATCTATTGAGACCCCTAAAGTAGAGTGTAATTCAACATTTGAGTTCTCATCAAGGTGGTTCATAAGTCTAAATCATTGGATAAATACCATTTCTACCTAATTGGGTACCCATTTACATGAGTCACTAAACTTCGATCCTATTTTCCCAAATCACCCAATTAATAACCCATTCACCAATGTCCCTTACTTTTTTCCACACCTAATTCTTTATAATTCCCCAATATGAATCCCACCTAACACCCCATTCTCTAAATTCCTTTAATTTGGATAATAAATTTTCAGAATTACCCTGGAGACACTCTATATCCCAAACCAACATGATTTCATTGCCCGTTCATATGGTTCTCCAAATAGGTGTAATACCCAAACATGTTCTCATTGATGATCACATACTTGTGCCTATTCGTAAACCATAAATACTATAGGACTCCAACTAGGTGTAATCCCCTATTATGACCTCTATTGGTTAGTAAAAAACATATAATATGTCCCAAAAAGGGATACTCATGTGTAAGTTCCACAGCAACACATAATAGTCCCATTTTACCTAGAAGTCCATTATGCATGATGTAACACTATTGAGAATAGGTCCTAGTTATAGTAATATAAACAGAAATATTCCATGCTCTTAGTTTCATAAACTCAATACTATAATATTTAGAATCTAACACATGAACTTAAAAGGTACCATGATGGCCCTTTTAACATAATCATAAAATGTTTGTTGTATCTCATTATGTTTCATCAAACTATAGGGGTTCAGATTCCTTTTATAGTGATATTTATTATGCCCATATTATGGGATATACCCCATATTCACAATACCTACCACCTATCTATATGGACATAAATTCATGTTTTCTTAGTTGAGTGGTATTAAACCATATTGAAATTGTTTAGAAAGATAAATTTGGATAAACTATGATATATACAGATGTTTACTTTAATTTATGGTGATGATAAACCTCTCTCATAAATTAGGTAAGATATATATTTAATAGGAATGATTTCCCAAATATATCTCAAATCTCTTAGTGAGTCTCAAATTAGATAATAAAACCCTATTGGGATGATTTTACATCTCATCATCTCAACCTTGATGTGAAATTAAAAGTGTTATTGGAGTATCATAATGACTTATTATTTAATTTGGAATATTGGTCTTAGACTAGACATAAAACAAGAGTCAATAATTATTGTGGTAATATAATAATGGACCTAATGTGAAATCATTTTATCATGAAAGATATCAATTATCTACCCACTTTTTTATTGTGATATAACACTAAAGGGTTATTGGTTTCTAGTTTTAAATTTTAAATATCCCTTTAATCAAAATAGAATCATCACTCAATGCACCAAATAAAGTCCAATTCCCTTACTAAGATGTTAAAAATGGAAAATAAATTAGGGTACCAGGATAGTTCTAGAAGGTGGTACCCCAGACATACTTCTTTGGAGAGATGATGGTGATGGAAATATAGTTTCAACGACTGTTATTTCCAATTTAGTTCCCCAAACTCTATTTCATGGATTCCCACATGTAATAATACCAACCTAATGGATTTATCTAACCATTAGAGATAACTCATAAAAAACTATAAGAGATAAATCTCCACTAACAATCTCTCTAAATAAAGGACGTTTAGAAGAAAGTGACACTTTTCCCCCATATAATCTCATTGTGAGTTTAACCCTATAGAACATAAACGTATATCTACCTTATAATTGAGATATTGAGGATACCATTAGCTATATACCTAAAACCTTTTAGGAGATTCCCAGGAGGGATCCTATCATTTGTTAGCATCTCCCACACTAAACGGCCTATACCACTAAAGAATATACTGGGGAGGATACCTTATAGATCTCAGACCCAATTATCTCAACCAAGACACCCACGAGGAGAGATCCATGGGGACAAAGAATTGGTATATCTAGGGGGTAGGTTAACACACCTATCCTAATTAACTCCCATGAATACCATCTTCATATATTAAAAAAAAAGAGTTTATAACTTAGAGGAATCATAGTGATGAATTTCACTACCGATATTTCAAAAACCCAATCATGAATAATGTTATAAGCCTAGTCACCCATATAAAATCATCTATATAGGTGGCTCAAACTGGAGAATTGATGGTTATGATCCAATAATATGTTCTTACAGATACTTATATTAACATATCTAAGTCTCATTAGTATACCCCAAAAGTGGCCAGAGGATTTTACTAAGTCAATCATGATAAGAGATTCTTAAATGTTTATGATATTGAAGAAAATTATTGGGTTTTACAACTTTTCATAAATACGTGAATGTGGCTATATTGATAAAGGTCCACTCTATAGTACTATGATCAATAACTATAGAGGCACTCCCCATAATACCTTTCATATAGTTCCTCGCCATGATATTGAATATATAAACCATGAAGGTCCTCCTCATGGTATTACACAAGAAAACATCAACCACAAAGGTCTTCCAATTGATCAGGTGAAGTGAGGAAGCTTTAAGTATCCTCTCTAAAGAACCCAACAAAAAAAATAAGAAGATTGATCACTAATTTCATCCTATTTACACCCCCATGGAGGTATACCGCACAAACATGTGATGATTGATCCTAATAGTCCTTATTGATACTCCATTTGAGTTCCTCCCCACATAAAAAATATTGATCGACAAGGAGATACTCCCCTCACCGACTCATCGACAATTGGTAATCATGGAGGTCCTCCCCATAAAAACCATTATAATAACTCTGTAGGTCCTCCCCAAGGAATGTATTGTAAAATACATCTTTGTGATAATAAAAACAACCAATATGGTTGTCATACCCATTAAAGAAACCATCAAATTGTAAATCATAGAGGTCATCCAAATTGTAATTATATTGATAAATTTAGAGGACCTCCTCAGATCAAGGTTGTAGAGGATTACATGATATCAAATCCTTCATCCAGAATCAAGGTCCTTTGAATAAAAGATAATAGATAATCAGTAATTGAGATCTTACCCATGGTGCTTGTTGTAAAGAGCCTCCTCACAATAACACACCGTCATGTCATGAAGGTCCTCTGCATATCAAATCTACTCGAAAGTATCCTTCATATTGATAGTAAATCAAGAATATGAGGATATATATACATAAATATTCATCATTTATTATCAGTATCTCATCCCAACTGATGTCTTAGTCTATAAATTTATTGTTTTTATAGTCAAAATGTTTTCCCTTTATTATTGACTATTTGTGCGTTGATTGATAAAATCATCAAAAAAATTAATTTCTATAACCCTACATAATTAAAATATCATTATTTCATGATATATGTAAAGGTATATTGGAATTTATATGATTTGTGTAAGGGTAAATGAGCTTTTAATTGACCATAATAAGGTAGTTCTTTTCTTTCATAAGGGTAACACCCTATTAACAAGGGTTATGTATGGGTATTTCGCTGGCCTCCAAGGATATGTAATGGTATCCTTGGTGTTTTTTACAGAATTATTCAACCATCAGTTGAATTGTCCTACCATTAAAAGTATCTCACTAAAAATAGTTTAAATATACTACCATTAGAAGAGATGTCCATTTCCATTTTAAAATGTCTCGATGTTTTTAAAGTTCTTCTATCACCAGTATAGATCTTATAAAGTTAGAACACATTTTACAACATCATGTAAACTATTCCACCACTAGTATAGTCTTGATAATTCTTGTTCATATTAACTAAAATTCATTATTTACTGCCACTGAATTTTGTTTTCCACCGTCAGTATAAACTTTATACCTTCAGGCTTAGTCTGTTTCTGTTAGATATATAATCCCACCACTACCACTAGTTTTAATCTGCCACTACCACGATAGTTCTTCTAGCACTAAAACCATTAGATATATTTTACTGTGAGGATGGATCCTCTGCCACCAATTCTTTTCTAATACCACCAGTCTTGACATGCTACTTCCATATGAAGATGCAACCATTGATTGAAGTTATTTTTCCATAACTACCTCGAATTAAATTTAAATTAATAATTCCAATGCAAAGTTAATGCATTTTAATGTAAGTGAGAGATATGAGGCTTTAAGAGTGATTATTATTAAAATGTCAACTCAGTGAATTGAAGAAAAAGATTGAATATCTAGATTTATTGAACAGTATGAGTATTTACCTTATTTTATTATTATCCTACAATAGACAATAAATTAATCTAAAAAACAATAAATTAAAAAATCCCCTAGTGAAAATTCTATTCAATTGCATATCTTATAATCACTGAAAACTAGGTTATTCATTATTATTCTTAATGAAAAGAATGATCATTTTCAAATGTTGTATATGAAAATCTAATTTTCACAAAAAATAGAAACCTTCTAAATTTTTTTTTGAAGTAACATCAAGGATATATTTAAATATAATTCAAAAATAAAAAAGGTCACTCTGGATTATCTTTGTCTTTATTAGAGAACACATAACTACAAAAACTCTTTCATATTACTTCTTTAATTGTTATCGTCATTTTTTAAATTTGAGTTGAGGTTGATTTATTTTTTTATTACTTGAGCACAATCTGCTATAATATATTTGAAGGTACTCTGATACTCCCTTCACATTTCTCTTATATATTATATCCCACAAATAACTATGGAATATGCTATGTGTATCCCGGATTACCGTGAGTGTTTTTGTATGTATTACCTGATCTAAGATGTGGATTACAGAGTTGTTTAATAATTGTGTTTTTGCAGTGGGTGAGTGTAAAGTGGAGAGGATTAATCCTTATATTTATACTAAACCTTTTTTTATTTCGAACATGTATTCTTTGTTTTTGTTACTTTTTTAAGGATATAACATTTTATTGCTTTTAAAAAATCCTTTATCAAAATAATACTTTGATAGTCATATTTAATAAGAGTTTTATATATTGTACTTGATATGATCATAATAGTTTCAAACGTTAATGTGGTTTTTAAAAATTATTTTTACTAAATTGAGATTTAACATTTGGGAAACATTTTAAAAATATCAAATTATTTACTTCTAAAATTTTAATTAACTGGTTATTATTCTAAATTTTGGGGCTTTTTTTAAAATTGGTTTAAAATATGAATTATTATTGGATAATCAATTCACCCCATCTTGAGTAATCCCATAGGATTAACATTTTTTATGAGAGGATTATTTTCATTTCTTTAATATCTATATTTTAAACATGATAAATTTTTTACCCAAATGTTCTAAATTTCTTTTTATAATATTTTTTTCTATATGGATAATAATATACTTAAGGGGATGACTACTAAAAGAGATCCTTATTTTAATGGTACTAATTAATCTTAGTGGAATATTAAAATGAAAATAAATCATGATAGAATGGGTTTTAACATATAGACAATAATTTAAGATAAACATGAAAAGCCTAAAGTTGTTAGACTAGATTAGAGTTAGACCCTAAGGTAACTTATTATTGTATGTTAAATGCTATAAATGTTTAATACTATTATTTTGGAGGATATGAGTTGAAGAAAATTTCTACATGTGCCACTAATTTTGAAACTGGGGATGCACTTATTGTATCCCAGTGAAGGCACATTAAATGTTAATGAAATAAACTGAAATACATAAAATATTAAATATGTTTATGATAATTCTATTTCATGCATATATTTTATAATGTTTTTTTGTATTTATTTTTTGTATTTAATTGGCCAATCCTCCCAATTTGGGAGTAAATTGACTTGTTTTAGGTTTTTATGGAAGGAACAACAGATTTATGAAAAAGAAAATAAAAGACGAGAAAATTGGAGTTTTCTTGTGACGCGACACCGAATTTTTAAGGAAGAACGAAGCTGGAAAAACTAAAGCTGAATAGTTACACATTCTGTAATGTCATTACGCGTCATGAATTCATCAACAGTGTTCACTACCACTGGAAAAATTCGTGAAGAGGTTACAAGCTGTAAAAGATAGTTACACTTCATGATTCCCTAATTTATGTCGTCAATGAAGTCAAATATTCAAATTTAAATATGATATTCATGTGAGATTCATGCACGTGGAGGAAAAAACGGATCATGATTACCCGACATGTAATCTAATTACACTTCATGTAAGTGGAAATGCATAGAAAAAATTAAAGACTCCATAGCTAAGGATTTTGACAGGATTGGCTGTGAAAGGAGTGTAACAGCCCGAGATTTTATGAAAAATATTCTTTTTAATTTTTTTTAATGTCTTGTGTTGTACGCTACACCAAAAGGATCTAGCACAACACACATCCTTGACTTTCCTTGCATTACACGCAATCACGACCTTCCTCGATATTGTGTGTAATACGCAATATCGAGTTTCACTAAACAACGATATGCTATTAAAATATTATTAAAACTAGACGTTATGAATAGTAATAACCACTTTTTGAAATTCTGTAAATCTTATTTTTCAAAATGAAATTCATTTTTGGATTCGGAGTATCGAATTTAGCCTAAGGTAAAATTTTGGTACTTTTCGGATAACTTTTATTTTCTGATGAATAGTGAAAATTACTAAATTTTAATTAAAAACAACTTTTTTAATCGAAATAATTAATAGTCATAAATTATTAATTTGAGTGGTTTTAAAGTATATTTAGAATATATTTTTACAATTCAATACAATTTTGGTCATTAAATGTAATTTCACATTTACACCAGACATAAACAAGTGTTAATCTTTTGATAGTTATTATCTCTTAAAAACACGCTATTTGTTATGATAGAGGAAATTAATTATAAAATTAATTAATGCAGCTTATATGTTGGGAATTTTGTAAAATAGAAATCATTTTTTGAATTCGGAATATCAATTATAGCTTAGGGTGAAATATTGGCATTTTTCTGAAAAACATCAATTTTTGAATAGTGAAACTACTAAGTGGTAGTTAAAAAAAATTAATTTTTTCATAAATCTTAATTTTACCGCTTCTGTGATTGGAATTTCAAAAATCCGAGAGACACGATTGATGTCAGTAAGTAAAATGTGGTTCAATGAGATGAAAATAATTTTTGGTGAATAGTAACTTTTTACTTTTATTTACCACGGTTAAAAGTAAATAGGGTAATTAAGGGTAAAAATGATATTAATATTACCCTAACACATGTCATAATCCTATTGGACAAGTTTATCTCGACCAAAAACAACCTTAAGTGAAAAATATTATCATTTAGGCCCACTTGGATTAGATTATGACATTTATTATTAATTCATTTAAAGAAGGGTTAAAATAGTTAAAATCAAAGTTTAATAAGTAAATCATTTTTAATATGGGTTTATACATAAGATAAATTCGAATATAAATATTCATTATAAATCTAAAGAGATTTCATACATAATGGTATTTTATTTATAATTTTTAGACATTAAATAATTTAATTTATTTATGACACCATGATGATGCAGTAATTATCTTATTAATGAAATATTGACATAATTGATGTTATAAACCCCAAAATAAATGTAATTTGAGACTTTTTATGAATCCCACTAATTTTATAGGTTACTATGATATATTAGTGTTGATCTAATCATCTTGGTTCGAACATATAATTCTGTTATGACTTTCACAAAAATCATATATCAAATAGTGTCAAAATTGACACAAAATAGTTTTTAAATCAAATATTATATTATTAATTGTTATTTTATTCCTAAAAATCTAAAGTTCGGCCAAATGACTTAGATAGGGATATATATATATTAATAATAAACAATTTGGGGTTCGTTTGGCATGTTATAGTAAGTGTATTAACCATATAGTGTAAGAAAACAAAAAGACACGGTAAAAGCTAAATTATTTAACTTAGAGTTAAATCAAATTGATAAGGTTAAAATAATACCCTAAACTTGTCTAAATCCTATTGGTTGATAGGATTTCGACCCATCCCCACTTTAGCTTCGAAATAAGACCATTTGGAACCATTATAAACCGATTTTGACTTTAATATAAAATAATATTTTGAGATATTCCTAAGGTGCCCCTCTCCTCCCTTATAAAAGGGCACCTCCTCCCCCTCCTCCTCACACCAAATTGAGCACTCATGCTCGGCCAACCACTGCCAAAATCCCTTCTCCACTTCCCTAGAATAATCCTAGAGGTCCTGGTCTTCTTCAAAGACAAATCATAGTTCCCTAAGTGGAGGATTCAAAGAGGCGTTTCAAAGAAGAGGTAATATCCATTACCGATCTTTTTAAATTTCTTTCTTCTTCAACTTCTTATTATTTAGTTGTTTCATGATAAAGTAATAACATCAGTATTTCTTATATACTTATATGTTATTATAAATATGAAACAACTATAATTAACCTTCTATCCATCCTACAGAAAAAGTAAATCACCGCGCGTGCGTACGTACGGAATACCGTCTCCACGTCGTGGTGTAATCTATTTTCCGCCACCACCTTAATTGGATGGGTATAATGGTGTAAGGAGTAACTATATATGATTATTATAGAGTGATATTGATACTGAAATAGTATACATACACTTCAACACAATTCCATGACCATGGGAACGATATCATCGCTCGTGCGTACGTACGGACTACCGTCTCCACGACGCGATGAGATTCATTCTCCATGTTAACCATTTAAGAATGATTATAAAGTATATATAAGCAATAATAATGAAATACATGACATTATAAAGCTACTGGATTTATGTATATATGTATGTAATCTACTTACTTCCATTCAAGACAATAAGGAAAGGAAAACAGCGTTCATGCGTACGTACAGACTACTGTCTCCATGAACGGTGTGTTTCATTTCATTTATTTATTATATATATATATACTGAATATATATGATTTATAAATCATGTTTTATATTCTTGAAGTAATTAAATCAGGTTATAAGTAATAATAATGTCAAGAACAACAAGTCCAAACACCTACGATAAATGAAACGATTTTTCCCAAAACGCTTCTTTAACATGGAATTTACAAAAGAATGGGTAATATAAAGTCATAAGTGAACCATATATTATATCATAACAATTAATATGATTCCATAATAAGTTAATGACATTATTTAAATCATTATACAGGAGGTTCGGACACTTACGAAGCAAATCGGACTTAAGGTAAGGGAAATATCACAATCTCATTTTTATCCGAGATTGTTTATACTTTGGTATTTACTGGGGTGTATTTTATCATCCACACCCATGTTTCCCAAATATGTAATATTATTTCCATTCATCTACAAATGTTTAAATCCTATTTTAACCTTCGGTGAGTTTTTAGTAAAAGATATGAAAGTAATCTTTTGTCGTTTTTCATACGAGGTAATTTTTGACTTTTCCGACAAAAGTACGAAGAATGTTTTTTTAACTTATACAGAATGAATGGATTTTTAAAACATTATTTCCAAGAAGCTTCATTTACATGTTTTCAAGTTTATTTTTTATCAACTTCTTTTAGTTTATAATTGTATGACATGTTAAGAAAAGAAAAGTGTTTTTGAAGAAGAAAGGATATTTTCCCCAAGAATGGAGTTCAAGTGTTTTATCAAAATTATTTACCATCTAAGATAATAAAGGGTTATGTTTTTATCCCTTTAATTACATTGATTTGATTATGTTGTGAGGGAATTATTTTTATGAAGTCTTTTGCCTTATAATATTTGTTTTATGATGTCATGATGTTTCAAGAATCCCATTTTTGTTACATGTGTTATGCGATGATGTATGATTTATGATTATGTGGCACACATAAGAAAGGATTCATTATAAGATGGGTGGGACCTATATATCCCTCCAATTCATTGGGTAAAGATTTTATATCTCATGAGATAGACATGGTTGGAACGGTAGGTTATACCGGTTCTGTGAAACAGGACTGAAATGAGGGTGACTCGGTTCAGAAAGGGACTTTGTCCACTAAGATAGTCTTGTCAATGAGTCTTGACTAACAAGAAATGCTTCGCTATGATTATGTTTGAATGCCACAAAGTTTCATGTTTTAAGTTATGATTATTGGGATTTCATTTCACTACTATGATTTATCCCATGTTATGAAATTATTCCCTCTTTTGCAGGTTAAGATTTCCAAAAGTTATGTTCTTATGAATATGATGTGATTGATTTTTCTTTTATTTACCCTTACTGAGCATTTGAGCTCACCATTTTATGTTTTCTTTTCCGCAGGATATAAAGAAAGGTTTTAGGTAAAAAAAAAGGGGAAGATCTTTATGGGATATATTGAATATCTTTCACCACGATTAGAAGATTACGTTTCGAGTTTCCAAAAACACTAAACTATTACGGTCCTTGTGTGTGTGTTTTTGTTATGTACTAAGTATTCCACAAAAGTAATGTAATGTCAATGTACGTCAGGATTTGGGTCTTTACAGTTGGTATCAGAGGAAAGGTTTAGTCAACCTTTGGAAACTAGGATGCGAAAACGTTAGTGAGATCCCTATAGATATTTCTAAGGTATGTCTAGGGATGTCCCTAAGGATAAATATACATATAAGATACAGTCCTAGAACTATGGTAACGATCATAGAATTTAACCTAAGAAGATAGATATTGAGGATAATCCCCCTTTATAATGTTCTTTTCCCTAGCATGATTTTTGCCTCTCACACTATTCTTTTTGGGTTTTAGACGATGGCTGGAACCCGAAGGAACCATGTTGATCAATGCAATGGACAATGCAATGATTGTCCTCCTGAACAAACAAATGTTATGGGAGATGGAGTGCAAAATCTTATTTCTATACTTACACAAGCTATGAATCATTCTGGACTTCCAAATGAGCAGAGAAGGGAACAATATTCTATTGAGTCCTTCATGAGACAACATCCACCTTATTTTAATGGGTCTTCCGGTCCACTTGTTTCTGAACAATGGATCAGTACCACTGAAAAGATATTTCCAGTTCTTCAATGTTCTGAACATGATAAAGTCATCTTAGCAGTATATCGTTTGGAAGTTGAAGCTGATCAATGGTGGAATCTTATCAAGAATACGAGGCAAAGAGATGAAATTGATTCCATGGAATGGGACGAGTTCAAGAACTTGTTTCTCAGTAAGTACATCCCTCATATTCTTCGAACAAAGATGGAAAAGGAGTTTATTGAGCTGAAACAGAAGGATGATGAATCTGTTGGTATATACGAAGCGAATTTTACAAGACTTGCAAGGTATGCATCTGGCATTATCATCCAACCTGAAAGTAAAGTTGATCGATTTTTCAGTGGCTTAAAACCAAGTCTTCGAAGGGCATTAGCTATACGAGACTTCAGTAGCTATGAAGAAATTGTGCGTTGTTCTATAAAGGTAGAAATGGAAGTTGGTGTTACATATCCATCTCATGGTTTTGAAAAGAAACGAAAGATGGAGTTCAAGGAGAAATCTCAGAATAATGGTGAAAAGAAAATGAATGTTTCCTTATGCTCAAAGTGTGGAAAGAAACATGGAGGAGATTGTCTTAAAGGGACTAGAAAATGTTTTAAGTGTGGAAAAGAAGGTCATAGAGTAGCTGAGTGTCGAAGTAATGGAAAAAGGGTTTCTAATGATGTGAACAAAGCAAACACTGCAGAGAACGCACCACCAACACTTCAATGTTTCAAGTACAAGGAGATGGGACATTATGCCAATAAATGCCCTAATCCAAGGGTTAGTGATGATCAACAAGAGCAACCACTTAAGGCAAAGGACAAAGGGAAGTCACATGCGATCACTATTGGCAATGTTGAATATGACAATGATGTGGTGGAATGATTAAGTGTTTATGTAATGGGATTCCAAAATAGTGTTGTATATAGTATCGTGGAATATTGGAATATTTATGTATTGGTCTGTTGTGGTTTTCAATAATTTTATGGTACCAGTAACCATGGAAAGTGATTCAGATATTTTTGAAAAAAAAATGATATGCGCATAATGAAGGGAAAACGAGAAAATTAAATATTTGACAGTATTCATGAGATCATGATTGATATAAGGACTAAGTGATATCATGGTTTGAGTATATAGAATTCTGAGGATTTTGGTATGTGGAAAGTGTTAACTTTTAACTGCATTCATGTTTTCACTAAGGTTCGATGGGTATTCAAGATAATACATGATTAAGGCCTTTGAATGTTTGGAATGTGACCAACAAAACATATCTTATGATATATGGGGATCAACGATGGTATTAAATCTCTGGTAATCATCTTCACTATGTTATGAGAGTGGACTACAATATTATGGATAAGCCTAAAGATTGAAATGGATTATGTTCGACATAAGTGAGTATTGTTTAAGGATAGATGTTTTTTTTCGATATTATTAATGGGATGTTATAGTAATGTAGTTTTAGAAAAAGGACAACCTGCAGGACGAGCGACAGCCCATCGCTTCGGACAAGGCTGTGGGAATCGAACCCACAACCGAAGTGCGACTGGCCTTTATCGCCTACCACTGGCCTACAGGAAGTCCCTGTTTAGTAGAAACTAGTTTTATTGTATTAAGAAGTATGATATATGAAGTATAAGTCCATTTTAGGAACCATATATGATTAATATCACTATAGATCGACTTATGTATATAATTTTTGCTAACCTTTTGTTTGAGACAGATGGAATGACCCATCATTCTATGACATGATCTGCTAACACTTCACGAATAACAAATTCAACTTCATTTATTTAAGAAGTGGAAATTGTTCAAGGCACGAACAACAGTGAGATTGTACCAAAATAAAGTAAGTATTTATTCTAAGCAAATTTTCAACTTTAAGGAGATGATCTTGAAAACCAAAAATGTTGTCCTAGTGATCTTATACCTGATGAATCAGATGGAACCTTATATCATCACAAATCTATGGATTTGTGATTACTGGCTTTTCCATAGCCATGTTCTCTACCACTCTCCATCAAAACATGATGGTTAGATTTCTCTTCCATATCCATATTTTCACCTATGTGGAAACCCAGTGATTAGTTTATTTGGGTAATCGTTACATTTCATACTTTAGTTTTTAACGCCAAGTTTTGGTATTCCTTTTTTACGATGTGGGTTTCTATTAAAGAAACTTTCGAATAGTAAACCATTTATAACCCCGACGAATTTCAAGGGAGAAATTCATTTTAAGGGGGGTAGAATGTAACAGCCCGAGATTTTATGAAAAATATTCTTTTTAATTTTTTTAATGTCTTGTGTTGTACGCTACACCAAAAGGAGCCTGCACAACACACATCCTTGACTTTCCTTGCATTACACGCAATCACGACCTTCCTCGATAGCATGTGTAATACGCAATATCGAGTTTCACTAAACAATGATATGCTATTAAAATATTATTAAAACTAGACGTTATGAATAGTAATAACCATGTTATGAAATTCTTTAAATATTATTTTTCAAAATGAACTTCATTTTTGGATTCGGAGTATCGAATTTAGCCTAAGGTGAAATTTTGGTACTTTTCGGATAACTTTTATTTTCTGATGAATAGTGAAAATTACTAAATTTTAATTAAAAACAACTTTTTTAATCGAAATAATTAATAGTGATAAATTATTAATTTGAGTGGTTTTAAAGTATATTTAGAATATATTTTTACAATTCAATACAATGTTGGTCATTGGATGTAATTTCACATTTACACCAGACATAAACAAGTGTTAATCTTTTGATAGTTATTATCTCTTAAAAACACGATATTTGTTGTGATAGCGGAAATTAATTATAAAATTAATTAATGCAACTTATATGTTGGGAATTTTGTAAAATAGAAATCATTTTTTGAATTCGGAATATCAATTATAGATTAGGGTGAAATTTTGGCATTTTTCTGAAAAACTTCAATTTTTGAATAGTGAAACTACTAAGTGGTAGTTAAAAAAAATTAATTTTTTCATAAATCTTAATTTTACCGCTTCTGTGAATGGAATTTCAAAAATCCGAGAGACACGGTTTATGTCAGTAAGTAAAATGTGGTTCAATGAGATGAAAATAATTTTTGGTGAATAGTAACTTTTTACTTTTATTTACCACGGTTAAAAGTAAATAGGGTAATTAATGGTAAAAATGATATTAATATTACCATAACACATGTAATAATCCTATTGGACAAGTTTATCTCGACCAAAAACAACCTTAAGTGTAAATTATTATCATTTAGGCCCACTTGGATTAGATTAGGACATTTATTATTAATTTATTTAAAGAAGGGTTAAAATAGTTAAAATCAAAGTTTAATAAGTAAATCATTTTTAATATGGGGTTATACATAAGATAAATTCGACTATAAATATTCATTAGAAAGATAAAAAGATTTACTACATAATAGTATTTTATTTATAATTTTTAGACATTAAATAATTTAATTTATTTATGACACCATGATGATGCAGTAATTATCTTATTAATGAAATATTGACATAATTGATGTTATAAACACAAAAATAAATGTAATTTGAGACTTTTTATGAATCCCACTAATTTTATAGGTTACTATGATATATTATTGTTGATTTAATCAACTTGGTTCGAACATATAATTCTGTTATGACTTTCAAAAAAATCATATATCAAATAGTGTCAAAATTGACACAAAATAGTTTTAAATCAAATATTATATTATTAATTGTTATTTTATTCCTAAAAATATAAGGTTCAGCAAAATGACTTAGATGTGGATATATATATTAATAATAAACAATTTGGGGTTCGTTTGGCATGTCATAGTTAGTGTATTAACCATATAGTGTAAGAAAACAAAAAGACACGGTAAAAGTTAAATTATTTAACTTAGAGTTAAATCAAATTGATAAGGTTAAAATAATACCCTAAACTTGTATAAATCCTATTGGTTGATAGGATTACGACCCATCCCCACTTTATCTTCTAAATAATACCCTTTGGAACCATTATAAACTGATTTTGACTTTAATATAAAATAATATTTTGAGATATTCCTAAGGTGCCCCTCTCCTCCCTTATAAAAGGGCACCTCCTCCCCCTCCTCCTCACACCAAATTGAGCACTCAGACTCGGCCAACCCCTGCCAAAATCCCTTTTCCACTTCCCTAGAATAATCATAGAGGTCCTGGTCTTCTTCAAAGACAAAGCATAGTTCCCTAAGTGGAGGATTCAAACATGCGTTTCAAAGAAGAGGTAATATCCATTACTGATCTTTTTCAATTTCTTTCTTCTTCAACTTATTCTTCTTTAGTTGTTTCATGATAAAGTAATAACATCAGTATTTCTTATATACTGATATGTTATTATAAATATGAAAAAACTATAATTAAGCTTCTATCCATCCTACGGAAAAAGGAAATCACCGCGCGTGCGTACGTACGGAATACCGTCTCCACGCCGTGGTGTAATCTATTTTCTGCCACCACCTTAATTGGATGGGTATAATGGTGTAAGGAGTAACCATATATGATTATTATATATTTATATTGATACTGAAATAGTATACATACACGTCAACACAATTCCATGACCATGGGAACGATATCATCGCTCGTGCGTACGTACGGACTACCGTCTCCACGACGCGATGAGATTCATTCTCCATGTTAACCATTTAAGAATGATTATAAAGTATATATAAGCAATAATAATTAAATAAATGAAATTATAAAGCTACTGGATTTATGTATATATGTATGTCATCTACTTACTTCCATTCAAGACAATAAGGAAAGGAAAATAGCGTTCATGCGTACGTACGGACTACCGTCTCCATGAACGGTGTGTTTAATTTCATTTATTTATTATATATATATATATATATTGAATATATATGATATATAAATCATGTTTTATATTCTTGAAGTAATTAAATCATGTTATAAGTAATAATAATGTCAAGAACAACAAGTCCAAACACCTACGATAAATGAAACGATTTTTCCCAAAACGCTTCTTTAACATGGAATTTACAAAAGAACGGGTAATATAATGTCATAAGTGAACCATATATGATATCATAACAATTAATTTGATTCTGTAATAAGTTAATGACATTATTTAAATCATTATGCAGGAGGTTCGGACACTTACGAAGCAAATCAGACCTAAAGTAAGGGAAATATCACAATCTCATTTTTATCCGAGATTGTTTATACTTTGGTATTTACTGGGGTGTATTTTATCATCCACATCCATGTTTCCTCAATATGTAATATTATTTTCATTCATCTACAAATGTTTAAATCCTATTTTACCCTTCGGTGAGTTTTTAGTAAAATATATGAAAGGAATCTTTTGTCGTTTTTCGTACGAGGTACTTTTTGACTTTTCCGACAAAAGTACGAAGAATGTTTTTTTTAACTTATACGGCATGAATTGATTTTTAAAAAATTATTTCCATGAAGCTTCATTTACATGTTTTCAAGTTTATTTTTTATCAACTTCTTTTAGTTTATAATTGTATGACATGTTAAGAAAAGAAAAGTGTTTTTGAAGAAGAAATGATATTTTCCTCAAGAATGGAGTTCAAGTGTTTTATCAAAATTATTTTCCATCTAAGATAATAAAGGGTTCTGTTTTTATCCCTTTAATTACATTGATTTGATTATTTTGTGAGGGAATTATTTTTATGAAGTCATTTTCTTTATAAGATTTGTTTTATGATGTCATGATGTTTCAAGAATCCCATTTTTGTTACATGTGTTATGCGATGATGTATGATTTATGATTATGTGGCACACATAAGAAAGGATTCATTATAAGATGGGAGGGACCTATATCTCCCTCCAATGCATTGGGTAAAGATTTTATATCTCATGAGATAGACATGGTTGGAATGGTAGGTTATACCGGTTCAGTGAAACAGGACTGAAACGAGGGTGACTCGGTTCAGAAAGGGACTTTGTCCACTAAGATAGTCTTGGCAATGAGTCTTGACTAACAAGAAATGCTTCTCTATGATTATGTGTGAATGCCACAAAGTTTCATGTTTTAAGTTATGATTATTGGGATTTCATTTCACTACTATGATTTATCCCATGTTATGAAATTATGCCCTATTTTGCAGGTTAAGATTTCCAAAAGTTATGTTCTTTTGAATATGATGTGATTGATTTTTTTTTTATTTACCCTTACTGAGCATTTGAGCTCACCCTTTTATGTTTTCTTTTCCCTAGGATATAAAGAAAGGTTTTAGGTAAAAAAAGGGGGAAGATCTTTATGGGAGATATTGAGGATCTTTCACCACGATTAGAAGATTACGTTCCGAGTTTCCAAAGACACTAAACTATTACGGTCCTTGTGTGTGTGTTTTTTTATGTACTAAGTATTCCGCAAAAGTAATGTAATGTCAATGTACGTCAGGCTTTGGGTCTCTACAAGGAGTCCTTGGCCGCCCTTCCAATGAACTCTGGGTCTAGGGGAGGCCAATAGACACTAAGGGGATACCAACCGATAATGGTGTAATTATCCAACGTCCCTCTTCAAGACCATTCTTATCTAATATTCTCCTTAGGTTTTTCATGCTGCTCATTCTCAACATGCCTAGCATGAGAGAGTTGTTCTCTTAGTGCTGGGTGACGCGATTGTAGGGGGATGTGTGCTATGGGATTATTTTATATTTTAATATTCATGTTTTTTATTGTTGAGAACACTTTCTTATCAATTCCAAGATTCTTCTTTCTGTAATTTCATGACTATTTCTTGGGATTAGAAGAGTCTTATTCTGTTGTAACAATTAACCACCTTAGTTGTATATGAAAATTATGCAATATAGGATGGTTATGTTTAAAAAATGTTTTGGGTCAACAAGTTCGGTGATAAAACTAAGTATATGATCATTCCAAAGGTGAAATAATAGGATTAGGGAAGGATACTCAAACCAAGGATTTCTGCTCACCCAATTCCAACACCAAAACAAAACAAATACACTTTCAATTAAATCCCTAACACATGAATATGAAAATCATCAAACATGGAATGCATCCTATTGTAACACCCTGAGATTTTATGAAAAATATTCTTTTTAATTTTATTGATGTCTTGTGTTGTACGCTACACCAAAATAATCTAGCACTACATGCATCCATGACTTGGCTTTCATTACAAGCAATCACGACATTCCACGATAGCGTGTGTTGTACGCAATACCGAGTTTCACTAAACAATGATATGTTATATAAACTAGCCATTATGAATAGTAATACCCATTTTTTAAAATTTTATAAATTTTATCTTTTGAAATGGAATTCATTTTTGGATTTGGAATATCGAAATTATCCTAGGGTAAAATTTTGGTATTTTTCTGAAAACTTTCAATTTTTGATGAATTGTGAAAACACTAGGTTACTATTTAAAAACTGACTTTTTATTTAAATAATTATTTATTTTATTTAAATTTATTTTAGGTCAAAATCGATATATAATACCTATATAAGTTCAATGTAATTCATTGGAGTCATTTTATAATAATTTTAGATATATAAAAATTTTATTGAACTTTTCACCGTGTTTTACCCACCTCCTAGAAGAATTTACAAACTTACATAAAACATAATTTTACCGCTTCTGTGATTGGAATTTCAAAAATCCAAGAGACAAGGATAATATCAAGGACTAAAATTTGGTTCAATGAGATGAAAATAATTTTTGTTGAATAATACCTTTTTACTTTTAATTATCACGGTTAAAAGTAAATTGGGTAATTAAAGGTAAAAATGAAATTATTATTACCCTAACACATGTCCTAATTCTATTGGATAAGTGTAATTCGACCAAAAAAACCTTATGAATAACATATTACCATTTAGGTCCACTTGTATTAGATTAGGACATTTAATATTATTTTATTTAAAGAATAGTTAAAATAGTTAAAATCAAAGTTTAATAAATAAAACATTTTTAATATAGGGTTATAAAAAATATAAATTAGACTATAAATATTAATTGAAAAGATAAAAATATTTCATACATAATGGTATTTTATTTATAATTTTTAGACATTAAATAATTTAATTTATTTATGACACAATGATGATGTAGAAATTATCTTATTAATGAAATATTGACATAATTGATGTATTAAATACCCAAATAAATATAATTTGAGACTTTTTATGAATTCCACTAATTTTATAGGTTAATATGACATGTTAGTATTGATTTAAATAACTTTTTTAGAACTAATAATTCTATTATGATTTTCACAAAAATCAATTACCAAATTGTGACAAAATTGACAACAAATAGTTTTCAAAACAAATATTATATTATTAATTGTTATTTTATTACTAAAAATCTATAGTTCGTCCAAATTACTTATATAAGGTTATATATATTAATACTATACAACTTGGGGATCTTTTCTCTTTTTATAGTAGGTTTATTAACCTTATAGTGTAATAAAACAAGAAGACACGTTAAAAGTAAAATTATTTACCTTAAAGTTAAATCTAAATGATAAGGTTAAAATAGAAACCTAAACTTGTCTAAATTATAGTGGATGATAGGATTTAGATCTATCCACACCTTAGCTTCTAAAGTAATCAATTTGGAGCTATTAAAAACTGAATATGACTTTATAATAAAATAATATTTTTAGTTTTTCCAAAGGTGCCCTGCTCCTCCCTTATAAAAGGGCACCTCCTCCCTCTCTTCCTCACACCACTTTGAGCCTGCAAGATCAGCCAACCCCTTCCAATTACTCCTCTCCAATTCCCTAGAAACATCCTAGAGGTTCTGGTATTCTTCAAAGAACATCTTTAGTGCCCAAAGAGGAGGTTAAGAAGAGGCGCTTCAAGGAAGAGGTAATGACCATTATCGATTCTTTCAACTTTATTTCTTCTTCTACTTCTTCTTCTTTAGTTGTTTCATTATGAGGTAATAAAATCATTATCAGTAATATAATGATATGTTAATATAAGTATAAAACAACCCTATTTCACCATCTATTCATCCTACGGAAAATGAAATCACCATGCGTGCGTACGTACGAAATATCGTCTCCATGTCGTGGTGTAATCTATTCTCCACCACCACTTTACTTGGATGGGTATAATGGAGTAAATAATAACTATATATGATTATTGTAAATTGATATTGATTCTGAAATAGTATACATACACTCAAATACAATTCCACGACCATGGGAATGGTATCATCGCTCGTGCGTACGTACGGACTACCGTCTCCACGACGCGATGAGATTTATTCTCCATGTTAACCATTCATGAATGATTATAAAGTATATATAATGAATAATAATTAAATATATTACATAATAATGATACTGGATTTATGTATATATATATATATATATATGTATTTCATCTACTTAATTCCATTCAATTTGATGATAAAACGAAAACAGCGTTCATGCGTACGTACGGCCTACCGTCTCCATGAACAGTGTATTTCATTCCATTTATCGATCTATAATATATATATATATATATATTTATTTATATTATGAGTTTATATTATATATATATATATATCATGTTTTACATTCTGTAATTAAGTAAATCAGGATATAAGTAATAATATTAAGAACAACAAGTCGAAACACTTACAATAGATGAAATGATTTTACCCAAGTCACTGCTTTTACATCGAATTTACAAAAGAACGGGTAATATAATGTCATAAGTAAACTATATATGATATATTAACAATGAATATGATTCTTTAATAAATCATCATCATTATTTAAATCATTATATAGGATGTTTGGATACATACGAGGCATATCTGACATACGGTAAGAGATAATTTTTCAAATCTCATTTTTTATCCGAGATTGCTTATACGTAAGTATTTAATGGGGTTATTGTTATCATCCATATCCGTGTTTTCTAAATGTTTCCTTATGTATGTTTAATGTCCTTTTTACCCATTTTTACTTTTACATCAAGGTATGTAAGGAATCTTCTTTTTCCATACAAGGTACTTTTTTACTTTTCTGACAAAAGTATGAGGACAATGTTTTTTTAAAATTATACGGCATGAAAGGATATTTACAGCTTTATAAAGACTTATTTTCATGAAGCTTACTCCAAAATATTTCATGACTATTTTCAACAAAATATATTTTATTTTAAAATTTCATGGAATTTTGTGAAAAGAAAATAATTTTGAAGATGAAAGGATATTTTCCTCAATAATTCATTTCAAGTGTTTTATCAAAACCATTTTCCATCTAAGATGACATTATTTCATATGTGTATGTTTCAAGTATAATGTCTCTATGATTTACATGGTTTTACTTCTATTATGATGAAATTATATCCATTTTTTTTATATGGATTATGTTATGATGGGATGATGTTTATGAAACCCATTTTATTCTATGGGTTATGATGAATGATTTATGTTTATGTTGTGGCACATGTAAGAATGATTTCATTATGAGATGGGTGGGACATATATCTACATCTGATGCATTGGGTAAAGATTTATATCTCATGAGATAGACATGGCTGGAACGGTAAGTTAATCCGGTTCAGTGTTACAGGACTGAAACGAGGAGTGAACTCGATTCAGAAAGAGACTTTGTCCACTATGATGGCCTTGGTAGCAATGCCTTGGATACTATGGAAATCATAACATGTGCTGAATGGTTTCCACAATTACATGTTTTATTCCCATTATATTTTATCATGATTGATTTTCCATTATGATATATTCCTTACGTACTTCCACGATTTATGTCTTTGCTCAAGATTTTGATGTTTAAATTTCATGTTCAAGTTTTTGCTTTCAAATGTTTATGGATTGGTTTATGTTCACTATGTTTTCCCTTACTAAACATTTGAGCTCACCCTTTTTATGTTTTCTTTTCCCCAGGATATAAGGAACTGTTTTAGGTAAAAAAAGGGAAGATCTTTATGGGAGATGTTGAGGATATTTTACCAAGATTAGAGTATTATGTTCCAAGTTTCCAAAGGCACTAAACTATTACGGTCCTTTGATGTCTATTTTTGTGATGTATTAAGTATTCCGCAAAAGTAATGTAATGTCCATGTACTTCAAGCTTTGGGTCTCTATGGTTGGTATCAGAGGCAGGTTTCGTTAACCTTTGGAAACTAGGATGCATAAACTTTGGTGAGATCCCTAGAGATATTTCTTAGGTATGTCTAGGGATGTCCCTAAGGGTAAGTATACGTACATGTTATACTCTTAGAATTGCGCTAATGATCTTAGAATTAAACCTAAGATGTTAGATATTGAAAGTACTCCCCCTTTATTATGTTGTTTTCCTAGCATGATGTTTTCCTCTTACACTATTCTTTTTGGGTTTAGATGATTGCTGGAACCCGAAGGAACCATATTGATCAATGTAATGGATGATTCAATGATTTTCCTCTTGAACAAACCAACGTTATGGGAGATGGAGTGAAAAATCTTATTGCTATACTTACACAAGCTATGAATCATTCTGGACTTTCAAATGAGTACAGGAGGGAACAATATTCTATTGAGTCCTTCATGAGGCAACATCCACCTTCTTTCAATGGGTCTTCTGATCCACTTGTTGTTGAACAATGGATCAGTACCATTGAAAATATATTTTCCATACTTCGCTTTTCGAAACATGATAAAGTCATTCTAGCTGTTTACCATTTAGAAGGTGAAGCAGACCAGTGGTGGACTCTAATTAAGAATAGAAGGCACCAAGATGAAATTGAATCCATGGAATAGGACGAGTTCAAGAACTTGTTTTCCAGTAAGTACTTCCCTAATATTCTTCGAACAAAGAAGGAAAAGGAGTTCCTTGAGCTTAAGCAGAAGGATGATGAATCTGTTGGTATATACGAAGTGAATTTTACAAGACTTGCAAGGTATGCATCTGGTTTTATCATCCAACCTGAAAGTATAGTTGATCAATTCTTCAGTGGCTTAAAACCAAGTCTTCGAAGGGCATTAGCTATTAGAGACTTCAGTAGCTATGATGAAATTGTGTGTTGTGCTATCAAGGTAGAAATGGAAGTTGGTGTTTCATATCCATCTCATATTTTTTATAAGAAATGAATGATGGAGTTCAAGGAGAAATCTCAGAATAATGGTGAAAAGAAGATGAATGTTTCTTTATGTTCAAAGCGTGGAAAGAAGCATGGTGGAGATTGTCTTGAAGGGACTAGAAAATGTTTTTTAAGTGTGGAAAAGAAGGTAATCGAGTAGCTGAGTGTCGAAGTAATGGAAAAATGGTCGCTAATGATGTGAATAAAGAAAAGACTGCAGAGAACGCACAACCCACACTTCAATGCTTCAAGTGCAAGGAAATATGGCATTATGCTAATAAATGCCTTAATCCATGGGTTAATGATGATCAATGTGAGCAACCTCTTAAGGTAAAGGATAAAGGGAAGTCTCATGCGATCACTATTTGTGATGTTGAGTATGACAATGATGTTGTGTAATGATTAAGTTTTTATGTATTGGGATTTCAAAATAGTATCATGGAATCTCATTTATGGTATAGTGGAATTTTTGAATATCTATGTATTGGTTTTCAATAATTATATGGTACTGGTAACCATGAAAAAGTGATTGAAATATTTTTTTAGAAAGTAGATGATCTGCGCATAATGAAGGGATGATGAGATAATGAGATGTTTGATAGTATTCATGAGCTCATGATTGTTATAAGGACTAAGTGATATCATGGTTTGAGTATATAGAATTTTGGGATTTTGGTATGGGGAAAGAGTTAAATTTTTACAGCACTCATGTTTTCACTAAGGTTCAATGGGTACTCATTTTTAAAGATAATACATGATTAAGGCCTTAGAATGTTTGGAATGTGACCAACAATACATATCTTATGATATGTGGGGATCAACGATGGAATTAACATGCTTGTTATATGAACTCTCTGGTAATCGTTTTCAATATAATATGAGATTGGACAGCAGTATTTTAGTTCAGCCTAAAGATTGGAATGGATTATGTAGGACATAAGTTAGTATTTTTTAAGGCTATAAATTTTTTGATGTTATTGATGGAAAGTTATAATAATTTAGTTTTAGAAAAAGGACAAGCTGCAGGACAGGCGACAACCCGTCGCATCGGACAAGGCTGTGGGAATCAAACCCACAACTGAAGTGTGACAGGCCTTTATCGCCTACCACTGGCCTACAGGAAGTCCCTATTTAGTAGAAACGGGTTTTATTATATTAAGCAGTATTATATAAGAAGTATAAGTCCATTTTAGGAACCATACATGATTAATCTCACTATATATGGACTTATGTATTTTTGGTAACTTTTTCTAACCTTTTTTTTGAGACAGATGGAATGACCCATCATTCTATCACATGATCTGCTAACACTTCACGAATTACAAATTCAAATTCATTTCTTTAATAGATGAAGTGGAAATTGTACATCGAATGACCAACAGTGATATTATACCAAAATCAAGAAAGTATTTCTTCTAATTCCAATTTCTTCAACTTCAGGGAAATGATCTTGAAAACCAAAAAATGTTGTCCTAGTGCCCTTATATCCGATGAATCAGATGATATCCTAGATCATCACAAATCTATGGATTTTTGATTGCTGGATTTTCCATAGCCATGTTCTCTACCACTCTCCCTCATAACATGATGGTTAGATTTCTCTTCCATATCCATATTTTCACCTATGTGGAAACACAGTGATTAGTTTATTTGTTTGAACGTTACGATTCATACTTTAGTTTTTTAAAGATTGATTTTGGTATTCCTTTTTACGATGTGGGTTTCGATTAAAGAAACTTTCGAGTAGTAAACCATTTATAACCCTGACGAATTTCGAGGGAGAAATTCATTTTAAGGGGGTAGAATGTAACACCCCGAGATTTTATAAAAAATATTCTTTTTAATTTTATTGATGTATTTTGTTGTACGATACACCAAATGGAGCTTTCACTACATGCATCCCTAACTTGGCTTGCATTACACACAATCACGACCTTCCACGTTAGCGTGTGTTGTACGCAATACCGAGTTTCACTAAACAACGATATATTATATAAACTAGCCGTTATGAATAGTAATACCCATTTCTTAAAATTTTATAAATTTTATCTTTTCAAATGGTCTTCATTTTTTGATTCGGAATATCGAAATTAGCCTAGGGAGAAATTTTGGTATTTTTCTGAAAACTTTCATTTTTTGATGAATAGTGAAAACACTGGGTTACTATGTAAAAACAGACTTTTTATTTAAATAATTATTTAGTTTATTTAAATTTATTTTAGGTCAAAATTGATACATAATTCCTATATAAGTTCAAAGTAATTAATTGGAGTCAATTTATAATAATTTTAGATATATAAAAATTTTATTGTACTTTTCACCGTCTTTTACCCACCTCCTAGGAGAATTTGCAAATTTACATAAAACTTAATTTTACTACTTCTGTGAGTGGAATTTCGAAAATTCGAGAGACACAGTTAATATCAAGGACTAAAATGTGGTTCAATGAGATGAAAATAATTTTTGGTGAATAGTAAGTTTTTACCACGGTTACAAGTAAATAGGGTAATTAAGGGTAAAAATGATTTTATTATTACCCTAACACATGTCCTAATTCTATTGGATAAGTTTAATTCAACCAAAAACAACCTTATGAATAACATATGACCATTTAGGTCCACTTGGATTAGATTAGGACATTTAATATTATTTTATTTAAAGAATTGTTAAAAAAGTAAAAATAAATGTTTAATAACTAAAACATTTTTAATATTGGGTTATACAAACTATAAATTCAACTATAAATATTAATTATAAATATAAAACTATTTCCTACATAATGTTATTTTATTTATAATTTTTAGAAATCAAATAAGTTAATTTATTTATGACACAATTATGATGCAGTAATTATCTTATTAATGAAATATTGACATAATGGATTTTATAAATACCCAAATAAATGTAATTTGAGATTTTTTATGAGTCACACTAATTTTCTAGGTTAATATGACATGTTAGTATTTATTTAATTAACGTTTTTCGAACTAATGATTCTTTTATGATTTTCACAAAAACCAATTACCAAATTGTGTCAAAATTGACATAAAATAGTTTTTAAAGCAAATATTATATTATTAATATTTATTTTATTCCTATAAATCTAAGGTTCGGCCAAAGGACTTATATAAGGTTATATATATTAATAATAAACAAATTGGGGATCTTCTGGCTTTTTATAGTAAGTTTATTAACCTTATAGTGTAAGAAAACAAGAAGATAGGGTAAAAGTAAAATTATTTAACTTAAAGTTAAATATAAATGATAAGGTTAAAATAGAAACCTAAACTTATCTAAATTATATTGGATGATAGGATTTTGACCCATACCCACCTTATCTTAGAAATTAATCAATTTGGAGCAATTAAAAACCGAATATAACTTTATAATAAAATAATATTTTTAGTTTTTCCAAAGGTGCCCCTCTCCTCCCTTATAAAAGGGCACCTCATCCCTCTCTTCATCACACCACATTGAGCCTTCAAGCTCGGCCAAACCCTGAATATTTCTCCTCTACACATCACAAGAAACATCCTAGAGGTTCTGGACTTCTTCAAAGACCATCTTTAGTGCCCAAAGAGGAGGTTAAGAAGAGGCGCTTTAAGGAAGAGGTAATGTCCGTTACCGATTTTTTCAACTTTATTTCTTCTTCTACTTATTATTCTTTAGTTTTTTCACTATGAGGTAATAAAATCAGTATCAATCATATACTAATATGTTATTATAAGTATGAAACAACCATATTTCACCATCTATCCATCCTACGGAAAACAAAATCACCGTGCGTGCGTACGTACGAAATACCGTCTCCACGCCGTGGTGTAATCTATTTTCCACCACCACATTACATGGATGGGTATAATGGTGTAAATAATAACTATATATGATTATTGTAAATTGATATTGATTCTGAAATAGTATACATACACTCCAATACAATTCCACGATCATGGGAATGGTATCATCGCTCGTCCGTACGTATGGACTACCGTCTCCACGATGCAATGAGATTCATTCTCCATGTTAACCATTCATGAATGATTATAAAGTATATATAATGAATAATAATTAAATATATGACATAATAATGATACTGTATTTATGTATATATATATGTATTTCATCTACTTAATTCCATTCAATTTGATGAGGAAACGAAAACATCATTCATGCGTATGTACGGCCTACCATCTCCATGAACGGTGTATTTCATTACATTTATCGATCTATAATATATATATATGTATATTATGAATATATATATTATATATAAATCATGTTTTACATTCTGGAATTATGTAAATCAGAATATAAGTAATAATATTAAGAACAAAAAGTCGAAACACGTACAATAAATGAAATGCTTTTACCCAAGTCACTGCTTTTACATCAAATTTACAAAACAACGGGTAATATAATGTCATAATTAAACTATATATGATATAATAACAATAAATATGATTATGTAATAAGTCAATAACATTATTTAAATCATTATACAGGAGTTTCGGATACATACGAGGCATATCAGACATACGGTAAGGGATAATTTTGCAAATCTCATTTTTTTATCCGAGATTGCTTATACGTAAGTTTTTACTGGGGTTATTGGTATCATTCATATCCATGTTTTCTAAAAGTGTCTGTATGTATGTTTAATGTCCTTTTTACCCATTTTTGACTTTTACTACAAGGTATGTAAAGAATCTTTCTTTTTTCCATACGAGGTACTTTTTGACTTTTCCAACAAAAGTACGAGGAGAATATTTTTTTAACTTATACTGCATGAAAGGATTTTTACGGTTTTATAAAGCCTTATTTTCATGAAGCTTAATATAAAATATTTCATGAATATTTTAAATAAAATCTATTTTATTTTAAAATTTCATGGCATTTTGTGAAAAGAAAATTATTTTGAAGAAGAAAGGATATTTCCCTCAAGAATTCATATCAACTGTTTTATCCAAACCATTTTCCATATAAAATGACATTATTTCCTATGTGTATGTTTAAAGAATAATTTTTCTATGATTTACATGGTTTTACTTCTCTTATGATGAAATTAAATCCATTTTTTTATATGGATTATGTTATGATGGGATGATGTTTATGAAACCCATTTTATTCATTGGGTTATGATGAATGATTTATGTTTATGTTGTGGCACAAGTAATAATGATTTCATTATGAGATGGGTGGGACCTATATCTCCCTCCAATGCATTGGGTAGATATTTATATCTCATGAGATAGACATGGCTGTAATGGTAAGTTATTCCGGTTCAATGTTACAGGACTGAAACGAGGAGAGAACTCGATTCAGAAAGGGACTTTGTCCACTAAGATGGTCTTGGAAGCAAATACTTGCCTACTATGGAAATCATAACATGTGCTGAATGGTTTCCACAATTACATGTTTTATTCCCATTATATTTTACCATTATTGATGTTCCATTATTATATATTCCTTACGTACTTCCACGATTTATGTCTTTTCTCAAGATTTTGATGTTTAAATTTTATGTTCGAGTTTTTGCTTTCAAATGTTTATGGATTGTTTTATGTTCAATATATTTTCCCTAACTGAGCATTTGAGCTCACCCTTTTTATGTTTTATTTTCCCCTGGATATAAGGAAGGGTTTTAGGTAAAAAATGGAAGATCTTTATGGGAGATGTTGAGGATCTTTCACCAAGATTAGAAGATTATGTTCCAAGTTTCCAAAGGCACTAAACTATTACGGCCCTTTGGTGTCTGTTTTTGTTATGTATTATGTATTCCGCAAAAGTAATGTAATGTCAATGTACGTCAATATTTGGGTCTCTACACCTATATTGAATTTCAACACAATAATTACTACTAATACATATCTATTTCAAAAAAAAATTAAAGAATTTTGATTTTTTGTTTCCTTAATTAATTTAAAACATATACTCTTTCCCTGGGGGTTTGACACCCAGACTTGTTAGATACTACATATTATATTAGATTGAGAGAGATTTTATAAATTATTTAATATGGTTAACCCCATTATAGTACTTCCATTTTATGGTATGTTACAATCTATTTATGTTTCTATGTATATTATGTTTGAGGGTGAAGGATTAGAGAGTTTGGTGAACTTTGAATAAATTTTTTGGTCTAAAGGATGTGCGCATGGGATGCACACAGTTTTTCCAAACACTGTGGGATCTTAATAGAAACCAGGCACATTTGCAAAATTGAGGCAGTAGCTTCGACATGGTAGATGAATAGTTAAGGAGACCATGCAGTGAGGTCATGTGAGGATATGCTTATGGTCATAGATAATGCATGGTTAGTGTAGGGTTTGTCTAACTATGTGACTAAATCGTGCATGGTTTAAAAAACTCCTCTTTAAAAAGTGTATCTAGGTCAGGAATTCCTTTAATCCACACATTTTTTCTTTAAAATGGCTCTAAATTGGGATATTTTTTCCCCTAAGTCCAAAGAAGATTCTCCAATTGATCCGAAGGAAATCAAAAGGCTTCCCTTGGTGATTTGAAGCTGGATTCTTGAGGTATGGCATCGTTTTTCACCGTTGTTATCATGTTTTCTTAGATCTAGTTATCATATCCTCCAAGTTTCATAGATATACACCCATTATGGGTATATATAAGATAGTGGATTCCAAATGTGATACTTTTTTCCCTTTTGATGGTAGGATAGAATATTTAAGGTGGTTTTGTGGATTTCTTACTCGATTGTTTGAGCATTCTTCATCCATTTTCATTTTTTTAAAAATACCTTCGAGGTAGGTTGAGTCAATCTCAACTCATATTAGTGAAATTTAATGACATTCTTTAAAAATGGATTGATATTTGTGTATTTTATTGTTAATTGTCTTATTTATGATTAATTGAAACCCCTTTTGATGAATGGTTCTGGAAATATCAAAAATTTGTGCTTGTGAATAATATTTTTGATTCTTGATTTTAAAATGAAGTTTTGAAATGGGATTTTACTCAAATCATGATGAATGGATTTTATGAAAGGGTTTTTCACTGAAAGGAATGGTTTTATTGAAATGGAAGGGGTGTTTAGAGTTGATTTTTTTTAATTTTTTTTAATAAAAGAACAGTTTTATTGAAATGGATTGAAGTGGTTTATTTGAATCATTTTGGGAATATATGGGTTGTGTGAGTTCATTTTCAACATGTAATTAAATAATGGAAGTGTGACATTGTGGTAAAAGGTGTGTGATCCTATACTGATGGCATGTTTAATTTAGAAAGAAGGTAATTTTATGAGAGACAGCTCATGTGTTTGGAACTATCAAATGAAGCATGCATGGGTGTGTGTTGTGAACCATGGAATGGGTATGCTAAAATGATATTGAGATATGGTTTTAAATATTTTTTTGGTTTCTTTTATGGAAATATGATTTTACAGAAAATGGGTTAAAATAAATCATTTTTACATTTGGTTATAAATGGTTTTCGAACTTGTTTATATTATGTTATAAACTATTTTTGTAGATTTTTTTATATAAATGGTTTTATATAAATGTCCCAATATTTATATCCTAATGGTGTGAGTAGGGAAGTCATTGGGGAAAGAATACTATGTTTTATACTCACCCTACTTTGGCACTTTTTTTACTTTTTCATATTCTATCTTCCGAGACATGGTAAAAGGTAAATTATCACACATCATTAGCACCACCTCATGATACTTGGGAATTTTGGTGATGTTGGAGCATGGGGCATGTGAATCATGGAGTGTTTTTATCATCTTGGAGTTTCCTTTGGTTGTATTACATTGTTTACTTTGATAGTTTTTTTATGCTTCTATATTTCACCTTGGTGTGGTTTTGATATAAATGAAGTGGTTGAGTTATCTTTAATTCATTCATGAATTATATAGTGAGTTTTTTTGTCATGATTTGTTGGTTTAATTGTTTTAGTTCTTAAAGGGTAAATCATCTGCCACATTCACTTGAAACCATTAGGAATTTTTTTCCAGCCTTTGGTATATTGGGGATGTCACTTAAGGCCAAGTAATGACTCATTGTATTCTCAATCCAATGAGAATAAGTGTGTCATTACAAATGGTGTCAGCTTGTTCGGTCCTTTCCTAACAAGTAGTCATTATTTTTCATGGTCTTGGAGTTGAAAGTTGTTTTTTGTATATTCCATGGGTTATGATCTTATAAAGGGGTAGGATTTTTGGGATGTGAAATATAGAGCATAAAAAGACATAAATTACATTTTTATTCTGAACTTTAAGTTACTAGGGAATTGGGTACATAAGTGTTTTGGAGACACTTATAGGATCTTGGAATCTCATTTTCATGTGTTTAGCCAATGATACAAGCATGAAATGCATTGTATAGGAATGTCTTACCACTAGGATTGAATATTAAATTTGGATTAATGATTTATGATTTTTTAAAAATGTATAATTTTTAAAAATAAATAAATAAATGGTTTTCAAATGAAATACTTTAACAAATCATGGTTGAAGTATTTTGAAAATGGGTTTATTTTCAAAATCTAGAATGGATTTTTCAAAATGGTTAAACTGGAAGAAGTTTTTTTGGAAACTAATGTGGTGATAGTCTATGTGATAGAATTTGGAATTCTAATCCATCAGTTTCTAAAGACTGAGACTTACCAAGTTTATTGTTTTTTTAGAAAATGGAACCCAGTAGGCAATGTAGAAACCAACTGAAAGAATCTACAGAGAATGTGGTAGCACCTGAACTAAAAGTAAATTATGAACTAATTTTGAGTATCATCCAATAATTTCAATATATGGACACAGGAAAACAAAGGGAAGTGCCAAGAAATATGGATCATTCTATACAGTTCATGAATTAGTAGCCACCCATATTTTGGTGTGATTTAAAAGAAAAAAAAGTTGAGGTGTGGAAGAATAAGATGAATCGTATTTTTGATTTCATTGGCACACCATCGGAGCAGGAAGTCAATATAGCAACATATATGCTCAAGGATCTTTCACGCCAGTGGTAAGATCTAGCGATGCAGGCTAAATTGGATCAAAGCCTTAGTCTGGAGGATTTTAAAAAATTGTTTAATACACAATTCTATCTTCATACACTTAAGATCCAGTGAATGACAAACATATTTAACCTGATGCAGGAAAATCTATCTTTCATAGATTATGCAACTAAATTCATGCATATAAAGATATTTGCACCAGAATTTGCAGTGATTGTGACCTTGAAGGCACATATCATTGAATCATGGTTAAGATTGACGATTCCCTTAAATATTGTGGTGCTATGTATTATGGATTATACAGAGACAGTGAAGAGAGAAACAATGGATGAACATGATATCTAAAGAACAATGGGGGGAGGTAGTATGATGATACCTATGGTGAATGGTGGGAAGGCTAATGTTGGGAGAAAGCGAAAGAGGGACACCTATTTCCTAGGTGGGAGCGGAAACTAGAATCAGATAGATGGATCTGTAAATATTCTTCAGAGAACCACGAAAAAGGTGGGATATTTCCAATGTGGATCATTTGACCACATGAAGGGATAGTGTACAAAAACACCTAGATCATGCCATAATTTCAACAATATGGGACATCTCAAGTGCTATTTTCATAGTTATATATGGTTAGGTTCTTGAGACAATTCTCAGTTGTCACATGCATCATATGCTTTGACCGGATAAGGATAGCATAATCAATCTCGTCAATAGGGAACAACTTGCCGTGGTGATTCTAGGAACACTGTGACTCCTCGGAAAGGGAAATATTAGAAATTTAGAAAGTAGAATACTATAGTGACGAATTAGTTGTATAGAGTTGAGCAGAAGATTGTGGACAATCAGGATGGTCCATCTATGGTGATAGGTACAATTATTTTAAATTATGCCCTAATATAATTGGTATTTGATACTGGTGCATCTCATTCCTTTATTGCTTCTTGTGCTATGGATTTTCTATGATTAAAACGTGAAATGATGGCTTTCATTTTAAAACCTCAAATCCCACTCGGTGAAAGAAAATTTCTAGACATTGTGTGTAGAGCATGTTATAAATCCTTTGACGAAGTTCAGCTGAAATGGGACTTATCAGTGTTAGAGATGGATGTACTTTATTTAATCCTAGGTACATATTAGTTGATAACATTCAAGGATGAGAATAAATATTATAGAAGAATGATTAGTTTCACAATTGAGGACAACATATAGTATGTATTCAGAGTACAAAGTGTTGTAAAGACTGGTGCAATGGTTTTGTTGGCACTTGTAGTGGGAATGATCTCTTACCAAATAGCACAATTGACTTTAACATCAATAGAAGAGATCAAGGATAATATATTTCTAGCAGTTCTGGATCAATTTCATGATATGTTTCCAAAAAACCTCTCTTGGATACCACCTATAAGGGATGTGGAGTTTATGATTTATCTTCTTTTAGGGACCAGTCCGATTTCACTTATGTATTATAAGATGGCACCAATAGAGTTAATGTAATTTAAATTGCAGTTGGAGGAGCTAGAAAGTATAGGTTTCATTCGACCGAGAATGTCTCTATGGGCATCACCAATCTTGTTCATTAAGAAATAAGATTGAACTCTAAAGCTATGTGTAGATTATCAGAAGCATAAATAATTTACGATAAATAATGGGAATCCACTTCCCCACATTTATGATCTATTTTATCAATTAATGGGTTCCCAATGGTTTTCTAATATTGACTTGCGATCATGATATCACCAATTATGAGTTCTAAAGGAGTATATTTCGAAGAAATCATTCAAAAAAAGATATATACACTAAGAATATGTAGTCATGCCTTTTAGTCTTAAAAATTCACCAACAATCTTTACGGAATTGATGAATCTGATATTTGAGAGGCATCTAGATTTTTGTGTGTGGTTTTTTTGGATGATATATTGGTGTATTCAAGTTAAAAGACTAATCACGAGGAACACTTAGGGATAGTGTTACAAATATTAAGAGACCATATTTGATATTCAAAACTCTCAAAGTGTGATTTTTGGATATAAGAGGAATGATTTCTTGGACACATAATTTCTGAAAAATGTGTCTTAGTGGATTCTGAAAGGATAGAAGTTGTGATCTCTTAGAAACGCATAAAGAATGTGTTTGAGATATGATGTTTTATGGGTCTAGATGGTTATTACCAAAAATTTTCAGTGACTTATCATGACTAGATTTGCTAATGAAAACTTTGAGAAAGAAGAATATTCCATTTCAATGGACCGAGGAATTTCAAATGTATTTTCAAGATCTGAATGTTCGTCTTACATTAGAACCAGTATTTATTTTTCTAGAATCAGGACATGGGTATGTGGTGACCTGTGATACTACAGGATCTAGGTTGGGATGTGTTATCATGCAAGGATACCATGTGGTTTTTTATGGTTCAAGGTAGTTGACAATGCATTATAAGAATTAACCAACACCTGATTTGGAGTTAGTTGCGCTTGTCCATACCTTGATGACTTTGTGCCATTATCTATTTGGTGAGAAATTTAATGTGTTTATGGGTTATAAGATATTGAAAAAAAAATTCACAGTGGTATTTTATTTTTAGGCAATGGATATGGATGAAGAATCTTCATATGTTTTACTTTAACTTGATTTATAAACTAGGAAAAGGTAATTTGGTGGCTGATGCATTATGTAGAAAGTCATATGCACAGCTGGAGAAAGAATATTTATATGAGTGGCATTTAATGGCATCCCCATCCAAAATACATGTGGAAGGTGAAGAGAAAAGTGGTGTTACAGTTTTCTTTATAGCCTTCCTAGTTCATGATTTGGAAAAGATAGTCAAAGAGGCACAAACATATGGTGGGTAATGCTTGGTTATGATTTCAAAACTCAATGGTGGGGAGACCATCGAGGGATGGAAACTTAATAAGAGTTTGGTTTTGTTGTTCATAGATTAGATGGTTGTACCTATATATTTTCTGGATATACTTATTCATGATTACCACCATTCCAAATGGGCTATACATCTGGTAACATATAAGATGTATAAGGTGTTGAAGGCACATTTTTTGTGGAGTTACATGAAAAGGAAACTGTCAGAGTTCATTTCTTGATGCTTAACTTTTCCACAATTTAAGACAAAACATCAATTACCAGTAGGTATGTTATAGTCTTTACCCATACTAGTGTGGAAATGGGATCAGTAAGATATGGATGTTTTTATAGATTTCCCATGAATGGTTCAGAAACACAATTCCATATGCATGATATTAGAATATCTTAGAAAGGCGGATCATTTCATCCATTTTTGTGAAACTAATATGGTGGAGGATTTTCCCAAAATCCATATCCAAGAAGTGTAAAATAGACATGAAATACTAGTTTCAATCATGTTATACATAGATCTAAGGTTCACGTCTCATTTATGTAAATCCTTAGAAAAATACCTTGGGACTCAGTTGACTATGATCACGACATATCATCCTCAGATGGATGAGAAATCTGAAAGGATGATAAAAAAATTTAGGATATGTTATAGTCCTATGTAATGGATTTTTGTGGCTCAGTGGAAGAGAAAATACCCTTAGTGGAGTTCTCATATAACAACAATTATCAAACCTCAAGACACATGGCTCCATTTGAAGTGTTGTATGTGCGTCATTTTCATTCTCCACTTTGTTGGGTGGAAATAGGTGATATTTCAGTAGTTGGGCTAATCTTTGTCCAAAAAATAGCAGATATAATTCATTTGATCATGAAATGGGTGGATATGGCTCAGAGTCATTAGAAATCATACGCAGATCATTTTTTAAGGTCGTTGTCATTCATAGTGAGTGATCAGGTGTTCTTGAAGATATCTCCACGGTTTGGACATCATTATTTTGGGAAGCAGGTCAAGTTAACTACTTGATACATATTCCCTTTTGAGAAAATGGAATGGGTTGGAGAGTTGTAATGTCAGTTTTCATTTACACCACGGTTTAGTTCGGTGCATATTGTGTTCCGCATATCTCAGCTGAAAAGTATCAACCTGATCCTAACCATCTGATCAGATGGGATCACATTAACCTAGATCCAGATTCTTCATTGAAACATATATCAGTGTGTATTGTGGATAAGAAAGATAAAGTATTTCATGGAACAATAATTGATCTAGTGTGTGTTTTATGGAAACATGATCAGATTCAGGAAGACACTTGTTAGTGCTAGATGTAAATGAAAGAGTAATGGGTAGAACTCTTTTAGGGCAAGGATGGTTTTCTACTTTCCGGTGATAGAATGACCAATGGTGGGGAGACTGTAGTTCCCTAGGTGTATCGTATTTAATCCTTTAATTATGTTTTTAAGTATATAAATCATAATGGTGAAGGATATGATAGTTTGATTAACTTTCAATAAGTTTTTGGAGAAAAAGGAGGTGCGCACAAGATATGTATGATTTTTCCAAACTGTGTGGGATCTTAGTAGAAACTATGCACTTTGGCCAAAATGAGGTAGTAGTTTCAGCATGGTGGGCACACAGTTAAGGAGAATGTGCAATAAGTCCACGCAAGGATCCTCTTAAGGTAGTAGCTAATTCATGGTTAGAACACAGTTTGTCTAATTGTGCGACTAAATCATGAGTGGGTTAAAAACCACCTCCTTAAAAAGTGGGTCTAGGTAATACTTACCTTTAATCCACTAATGTTTTTATCAAACTAGATCTATCTCAGGATTTTTATTCTATTAAGGCCAAAGAAGGTTCTCTCATTGATCTGGAGAAAATAAAAAGACTTCCCTTGGTGATTCTAATCTGTATTCTAGTGGTATGTCATCGTTCTTCACCATTGTTGTCACGTTTTATTGGATCTACTTAGATCGACTTATCCTATCATATCATTTTCTCAGGTACACACCCATTATGGGTAGATCTAAGATATTTTATGCCAAATATGATTATTTTTGACCTCTTTGTTTATAAGATATTAGATCTAAGAAGGTTTCCTGGATTTCATCCTTGGTTTATTGAGCATTCTTCTTCAGTTTTCAATTTTCATAAAAAACCTTCTAGTAAGGTTGATTAAATCTCGATTACTCTTATTTGAACAAAATTTAATGGTTTTAAATTTATATATTTGTGTGTATTTCATTGTGAATTGGATTACTTATGATTTATTGAAACCGTTTTTTATGATGGTTGTGGAAAAATGGAAATTTTGTGCTGGGGAATAAAGTATTTGATTCTTTACTTTAAAATGATATTTTTAAAAAGGGATTTTACTGGAATCATGACAAATGGATTTGATGAAAGGGTTTTCACTATAATTAATTGTTTTATTGAAATGGAAGGGATGTTTGGAATTGGTTTGTTTAATGGTTATCAATGAAAGAAAATTTTATTGAAATGGTTTGAAGTGGTTTATTTTAATTGTTTTGGCATATATGGGTTGCATGAGTTCATGTTCGACGTGCCCCTAAATAAGGGATTTGTTCCATTGGGGTACAAGGTGTGTGACCCTGGATCAGGGGAATGATTCATTGGGACATAAGGAAATTGGATGAGAGACCTCTCATGAGTATGGAACTATCAAACGAAGCATGCATGGGTGTGTGTGTGTGTTGTGAACCATGGAATGGGTATGCCAAAATGATATTGAGAAATGGTTTTAATGCTTTGTTTGGTTTCGTTTCAAGAAATATGACTTCTTATAAAATGGGTTAAAATAGAACTTGTTTAAATTTGGTTATAAATGGGTTTGGAACTTTTTTATATTGTGTTGTAAACTATTTTTTCAGAATTGTTTTCTATAAATCGTTTTATATAAATGGGCCAATATTTCTATCCTAGTGGCGTAAGTAGAGAAGTCATTGGGGGAATCCTTCTGAGTTTTATACTCACCCCTAACTTGGTACTTTGGTGCTTGTGTAGATTCTATATTCTGGGATATGAGAAAAGGAAAAATATCACACATATTTAGCACCGACTCATGATACTTTGGATGTTTTGTGATGTAGGAGCATAGAGCTTTTGGATCATGGATTCTTATTGTTATCTTGTAGTTTTCTTTGGTTGTATTCCATTGTTGACTTTGATTGTCATTTTTTCTTCCTCCAAAGTTCACCTTGGTGTGGTTATCATATAAATTAATTGGTTGAGTTGTAATTCATTTATTCATTCATCATATAGTGTGTTGTTTGTTAAGGGTTTTTTGGGTTAATGAGTTTATTTTTTTAAATGGTTAATCATCCCCCACTTGCACTTGAAACCCTTAGGCGCTTATTTCCACCTTTTGAATATTTGTAAAATTTCTTAAGGACAAGTAATGACTCATTGTTTTATCAGGACAATGAGAATAAGTAGGTCACTACACCCAAAATAATTAATGATGTCCCGTAGGATGTCAATTATTTGGTTCCATTGATGGGGACAATTTCCATAATGTTTATACTAATTAGGAATTAAATATTAGTTTTTATATTAATTATTTATTTAATACTTGGTCTTGTTGTTCCATTTTTTCAGGTATAAATATTTTTCGTGTATAATCCACTTGAGGGAAGGACAAAATCAAAGATCTATGATACGACCCTGAGTTCGAAAAGACATTATCCCAGAAAAGAAAAGAAAATGAGGAAGTTGAGTATGAAAATATCAGTATGGATGGTAGATGCTGATTTTAAGGCGTTGATCAAGAGTTTGTCCAATGAGCCAGACCACATGTTCTAGGAAGGAATAAAGGGGGAAAGCTCTAATCAATTAAGGAAGACAGTCAAACATGGGATCCATCCCAAGAATTATGATACCCCCAGTTACAGCTCAACATTTTAAGATCAGGATGGTGGTCATTCAGACGATCACACATTCACTTAAAGTTGCCAGGGTACCTCATGAAAATTCCAACTCACACATCAATCATTTTTTGGAAATTTTTGACATGTTCCAATTCTAGAACATCATAAATGATGCTGTTAGACTGTTCCTTTTCAGATTTCCACTGAAGGATAAAGAATAAGAGTGAATCCAAAGTATGCCTCCACATTCAATCGCTACATGGAAGGATCTAGTAAGGAAAATTTTTAAAAGGATTTTCCCACCCTCAATGTTAATCTATCTGTGGGTAAGTATATTAAATTCTGAAAAAATAAATGAATAATCATTATATATTTCATGGGAAAGGTTCAATGGTTTAGTTAGATGATATCCTCATCATGGAATCAAAATGTGGATATTAATTAAAACATTTTCTAATGGATTGTCACAAGGAAATAAATCAATATTAGATGTTGTGGTAGGATGTTTTATAATGATGAAGTCACCAGAAGAGAGTTACAATATCTTGTATGATATTTCCAATAATAGTTTCCAATTATTATTAGAATAAGACCGAGTATAGTGGGAACACATGGTGGATAATAGATGGATGAATGATCAAATAGAGTCTATGATGAAAAATATGGACATGATGATGTCCAATATAAACTCCCATGGTATATAATGTGAAGATGAATATTACCTTAATTATAATCATCAAAATTATGTGTAGGGATAGATGCGAAAAAAACCACAAAAAGTAGTCAGATAAGGTCCAGCAAATAAAAAAGAATATGAGGAGAATAATGAAGAATATATACCACCCCCTTACAAACCATCACTACCATTTCCATACAGGTCCAAGCCTGTGAAGACTGTTGAGAAGAAACAGACATTTGTTTGAGAGGTTAAAGAAGATACACATCAACATCCCATTTGTTAAAGCAATTGAAAACATGTCTGTCTACGCTAAGTTAATGAAGGGGTTTGTGACAAAAAAGAGTCTTGAATAATTATCCACCATTTAAATGGTAGTATAATGTTCAAAAGTAATTTCAATAATTATACCAAAGAAACAGAGAGATCCAGGTAGTTTTTACATTCCAATTACAATTGTTATTAATGAGTTTGGTAGGTATTTATGTGATTTAGTTTCTAGTGTGAATATTATTCTATATGCAACATTCAAGATCCTAGGATTGAAGGAGATGCAACAAACTCGAGTTATGATTCAACTAGATGATAAAACTATGAGACATACTCAAGGAATATATTAAGATTTTATCATCAAATTAGATGAGTTCTATTTCCAAAAGATTTTCTGGTGATGGATATAGATGAATAAAATCTGTAAATTATATTGGGAACACTATTTGTAGCTATAGGAAGGGCACTGATTGTTGTTCACAATGGGCAGCTATGTTTAAGAGTTGTGGGATCATAGGTGAATTTCAATTTCCACCAGGTGATGCAAAAGGAAGATGAAGAAACTGATGACTTTTTAGGAGTTAATCTGATGAAGGATGAGGATGTTGTTGTCCATGGAAGGAAAGATGAAGTAGTTTCTATAGAGAGCAAATAAGGATGAGTGAAAAAGCTAAAGAAAGGTAAGAAAGTATTGGATGTTGCTCAAGGATAAAAATTAATTCCTGATGAATTCAAGGAATGAGAAAAAGTTTGGATAGTTAGTGGGCTACCATTCAATTTTTCAAGAAGTTCCAATAACAACTAGATTGATCCCATGAAGATAGAAAAGGATTTTCACAATGGAAGAGTGAAATTTGTTTTAGAAAAAGGGATAGGACCAATCTACACCAAGGAATCATAGCTTTGACCTTTTTTAGATCCAGATCAGGTAACCTCTTCCCTACCATCAATCATCTGATCTGAATAAGGTAAGGTGACATCAACAATGGTAAAAAAATCACTTCTTTTAGGCAAATTGAGTTTTTTTTATTTTTCTTTATTTTTTTCTATTTTTAGGATAACACACTCATTCCCAAATATTTTATAAATTTCATTTATATATCCTATTCTTTTACTTATTTAAATTTATTTTTGCAAGACCATCAAGGTAGGAAGAAATCCGAAGGAAGTAGTAAGATAAGGAGATGTATAAGAATTACATGCCATGAAGGGAACTTACACGTCGTGAAATTTGTTATATAGAACCTACATAGCCCTTGTTTAATGCATCAATTTAAAAGGGGAGTAACTATTTAAATTATGTATTTTTTGAACTATATTTCCAATAATTTAATTGTTTAGAGATTTTATTGAAAATTAACTACATATATTTGATTTATTCTTTAATAAAATAAACATGGAGTCATAAAATACTTAGATCAATTACCATTCCATGAATTTAAAATTTATTTATTTTAGTAAATGTGAATTTGAAAAAATTAATAAAGGAATTGGTAGAGATAATCATATAGAATGGGATTTGAAAAATCATGATTTGATCATCATGTAGAACATTTTAAATGAAAATTTTCTAAAAAATAGCTAGATATTGAATTTCTTTTATTTTTATTAATTGATTTAATTTTTGGTGTGAATTTCCATGAGTAATTTTCCCAACTATTCATATCATTCCCAAGACATCCAGTAATCAAATATTTTCCATTCTTTCTAAATTATATTTCTTGAGAAACTCTGACATGATTTCTTCTAGAACATGGATTGCATCTTATCAATTCTAGGAATGAAAAAAAAACACTTTTAAAATGGTTGAGGAAAAATTTTGATTAGATTTTATCCTCAGAACTACCATACATTAATCAATTTTAATCCCGTTGAAGCCACAAACAACCTTATTAAAAAATGAGCCATATTAAAAGACTATGTTATCCATTCCTACCTTCCTTTAAATGTTTTTCATTATATTGAAAATAATAATTGTCAGGGAGGATTTTTTAAGGTTTATAATGATATAATTCAATGATGATATTTTTCAGGGGGATTTCCTATTCTCATATGAGGAATTCCATGAAATATTTCACTGTATTTTATTATTCACCTCTCTTTGTTAAAAAAAATTAAAAAAATAAAAAAAACTGATTTTTTTATGAAAAAATGGGCTGTGTTTTGGGAAGAGAAAAAATCACCATTTTCTTGACCGATGATTTTTTATCATATGTGGTTAGGTGATAGATTTTATTAAGATTAACTTTCAAAGTAGAAAAATAATATAAAAAGAAAAAACATGAGCATGAGATGTCAATTTATTCATTGGCTTACATGTATCATGAGCCTACATTGAGTTTTTAGGGGAGGGAGAGGTGAAATTTTTAATGGGAGGCCTTCAATGAGCTATTTTTAAGTATCATGTAAATTACTTTAGAGTTTAACATCCTTTTAGAGCCTTACTTGATTTACAGAATTTACCTACCTACCTTGAATCCTCTATGTCATTTGATCTTTAATGATGAATCCCTTATGATTTCTTTTGATTTGTGTCTTTACGTAGTAGAGATGTCAGATGCCTTGCAATCCTATGGTAAGTTACATGTTTTTATGGTATGTGATGAATTCATTTTATTTTAACCCTAATAATGGGTGGAAAAATTCAGGTGATGTAAATTTCAAATGGTAGGCATATTAATAATGAATTGAAAAATGAAAATAGATGATTGAAAAGGCTTGGTTATTTCAAAAGAGGAAAAGTAAAATACATGGTTGACTTGTTACTTTGAAAAAATTATGTGTTAATGAATTTTATCATTTGATACTCAAATAATTTATTTTTCATTTGATCAATTATTTTTGTTGAAATTGAATTTAATTCATGGTAAGGTGAATGTCCTCTTTAGAATGTTGAGATTACATCCTTGAGGACAAGGCTGAATTCAAGTATTGGAGTGTTTGATAAGTCCATTTCATTTATATATTTTAGAATGCCTTATGTATTTATTTTATTATTTAGTTGAATAATCCTGATAATTTTGGAGAAACTTTACTTGTTTTATGTTATTATAGTAGGAGAAATAAATTTTTGTAAAAGGAATGAAAAGTGTAGAAAATTGGAGTTCGCTCATGGAGCAACACAAGATTTTTAAGTAAAAACAATGATGGAAAAACTGAACCCAATAAGTTACATGTTGTGTAATTTCATTACACTTTGTGACTTCACTAGGAGAGGCCACAACCACTAAGACAATTCATGAAGAGTTTACAAGCTGTGAAAGATAGTTACACATCATGAGTTCATATTTCACATCAAAAATGAAGTCAAAGTTTCAAATTTAAATATTATATTCAAGCAATATTCATGTGTGTGGAGGAAAACAATAATCAAGATTACACGATGTGTAATTTAATTATACATCATGTAAGTGGTGATGCACTGAAATAAATTAAACATTCTATGATCGAGGATTTTTACAGTATTGGATATAAAATGAGCCCTCGTCCGCCCTTTAAAAGCAGTCGGGGGCTAGTTGAGGCCATGCCACACCAAGGGGTGACCTCCTGATGATAGATTCATTACCTGGGGTCCTGCTTCACCACCATTATTCAAAACCATTCTACTTAGGGTATCCATGCCACTTGTTCACGTCATTCCTAGCATGCACAAGTAGTTCTCTTAGTGTCAGGTGATGTTATTGTAGGGTGATGTGTGCTATGGGGTAATTTTATATTTTAATATTCGTGTAATGGATTTTTGGGAACACTGTTTATCAATTCCAATAATCTTATTATTTCAATTTCATGACCATTGATTGTGATTGGAAGAGTATTATTTCATTTCATCAATTAATCACCTTAGTTGTTTATGAACATTAAACAGTCTAGGATGGTTATATTTAAACCATGTTTTGGGTCAACTAGTTCTATGATAGTAGTAACTATATTACCATTTAAAGGTGAAATAATAGGTTTAGGGTACCAAACCCAGACCAAGGTTCCCTGTTGACCCAATTCCAACACCAAAACAGAATAAATCAACTTTTAATTAAATCCCAACCATATGAAACTAAACATCAATGAATCTGTCATTTTTACCATATTCAATTTCAACCCAATCATTACTTTTGTTTTTATCTCTTTCAAAACAATTAAATAATTTCAATTTTTGGTTCCTTATTTAATTTAAAACATAAGCTATTTTTATGTGGGTTCAAAACTCATAATTTCTAGATACTACATTTCTAGTTAGGTTTTCAGAGTTTTTATAAATAACTAAATTTGGATAGCCCCCTAGAAATTAATGACGCCCCGCGGGCTATCAAATTTTTTACACTGTTGCAAGGGACTATTTCCATAATGTTTAAAATAATTAGGAATTTAGATAGTTGTTTTTATATTAATTATTTATTTTATACTTCGTATTATCGTGTCGTTTTTTGGGTATAAATATTTTTCATGACTACTCCACTCGAGGTAAGAAAAAAATCCATGATATAGAATAAAACCACGAGTTGGAAAAGAAATTATTCCAGAAGAGAAAAGAAATGAAAAGGATAAAACTCAGTGTTAACAAATCATCATGGTCGGTAGAGGCCAATTTGAAGCAGTTGATCAAAAGTTGGGCCAACCAGCCAGACCACAGGTCAAAGGAAGGAATCAAGGGGGAAATCTCTAATCAATTATAGAAGCTCCTCAAACATGGGAGTCAACACAAGAATTCTGAAACACCAAGTTTCTTCTCATCATTTCAAGATCAAGCCGGCGGTCATCCAGATGATAACACATTCACTACAATTAACTTGAGTAAATCATAATGAATGCAACACACATATCAAATGTAACAACCCAATGTTTTTCAATGAAAATTCCCTTCTTATATTTATGTCATAAAATAACATTAAAACACAAAATAATGAACTACTATGTGATAAGTGACCTTTAAACATAAGTTTTTCACTTTTGTGTTTGGAATTTTAAAAGTCTGACATACACGGTTGTGCTCAAGATGATTTTTGGAGTCTAATGAAACAAAAAGAATTTTTAGTGAATAGTGACCTACCCTTATGAATAGTAACATACCCTTATTAATATAATATGACCCTTATGAATAGTAAATCATCCAACATAAGAGTAACCTTACCCATTAATAATTAAATAAAATTTAGACATCCTATAAAGTGACAATTTGACCTTAGTAAACGTTTTTGTATTTTGTAAGTCATAAATAATTAATTATAATTAATTAATTAATTTAAAAGAAAATTTAATTCCTTAAAATGTATTCATAAATTATTGAATTAATGTCTTTTAGTTTTTATCTAATGTTATAATACCCTATGTGATTTTTGAAAGCACTATAAAATCAGTTTTAATCTTAAAAACTGTTTTTTAAGTAAATTATGATTTTAATTGAATATTAAATTAATAATATTTAGAAAATTATTTTTGAAAAATGGACTTCATTTTTTGATTCTACCCGTCAAAAAATGGTTGGGTTAAAATTTTGGTATTTTTCTGAAATACTTGAATTTTTGGTGAATAGTAAAATACATTAATTCACCGTATGAATACATTATAATTAAAACCCACTATTCCTAACATCACAAGTGATGTAAGCACCCAAATATCGAACTCATATGCCTTATTTAATATTCTTGGTCATCCAAGACTCACTATTCATTGTCTTAGGGGAAATTAAAAAAATAATTAATTTTATATTAAGGAAACCCCTCTCCCCTCCACTATAAAAGCCACCCTTCACACCCTCATTTCCTCACACCTCTAAAGCTCCAAGCCTTCTCTAAAATCTCCCAAAACACCTTCCCTAGCCCCTCCCCCATGTCCAAGAGCTTCTGGTCTCATCAAAAGACCAATCTTAGTCCCTTAAGGAGGTTCTCAAGAGAAGTATTCAAGAGGTAATTTCCCTCCCCCTTCTCCTTTAATTTCTTTTCAAGTTCAAGTTCATTTCTTGATCTATCCCAACCTATCCTCATCCAAATTGTATTTTAACTCCATTATTATAAATATAATATATTTTTATGATTCTAATCGGATATTATATCAATCAACCCCCTTTCACTCTTCCTTGTATTTTATTAAAGAGAACGTTGTTCGTGAGGTGTTAATTTATCACCTTCCAGAACGACATGCTTTCTTCTTACATTTATATCTTCAGATCTGGTCATGAAACCATTTTTATGGTTGAAACAGAATTTTTTATATGTATTATTTCCTATTTGAAGTTCTTTAAAAAACCTATGTCCATATTAATAAGTGATAAGTTAAAACAAGTTCATTGTGATCTAAAAACCACCCAAATTAACCCAAATAACCATCATTTAATTCTTATCTAATGATTCATCCACATGGATATAATATAATTCATTATAATATAATTAAAACTCCTTTAATATTATTAATGACATGTAATAAAAAATTTTGATGTTTACTCATGTTCTACCCGAACTTCAATTTATGAATACAAGTGAACCACCCAAGGAAAACCATAAAAACAATCATCCCCGAACAATGTTTTTAAACTCTATAAGTCATCCAAAGGAACATAAAATGAAATAATGAAACCAGAATGAACCCTATTAATGTATAAAATGTTCTTTAATTTATAATTAATTAATATAATGTCATTATACAAGACATTAATGAGAAGGAATCATTCGGGTACAAGGTAAGGGGAAATCTCGAACCCAATTTTCTTCCATTGGGATTCTCCCTCTTTCACTCTATTTTGATATGGTTACTCCTTAAAGATAATTTGTTCATAACTATATTACCGTTTCTGTGATATACATGTTTTCTAATGAAGTATATGTCAAACCAAATTTTTTCCAAAAGAACTCTTCTTTTAAGAACTAAACTTCTACCTCTCATTCATGGTTGATGGTTCTTGTATCAAGTATGTTGTTCCCTATTTCTTTTGGGAACGCAAAGATTATGAATTTATTATTATGTGATGAAACCCATTCCTTTACATGGGTTAGTTATTTTTACTTTATATATGTGTTCTATGTGGCAATCAGGATAATGATAATGTTATGATGTGACGGGTGCACCCAATATTATATAGCGCAATATGAATGTTTCAAAGTGACGGGTGTGCCCAGAATTATACAGCACTCCAATGCATTGGGTAAAGTGATAAATCTCATTAGTAAATGTGAAATGACGTGTGAACAAGATTCTAGCTTGGTTCAAAAGTATGTGTGGTAGTTAAACACTAAGACATGATGTTTCATTTTTATGCTTTTCCACATTTCAAGTCTTTTATTTATGATCCTCTCATGTTCATGATCTTTTGCCTATGTTATGATTATGCTCACCCCATGATATATTGTTCTTATCTATCCTCTTATTGGGAATCTATCTCACCCCTTTTGATGTATATCCTCAGGTGGCTACATGTACTGAAGAGAGGACAAGTGCCAATAAGAAGCTAGAGAAGAAAAAATTAAATAAATATTTATGCTAGATGTTGTATTTATTATGTGTGGTCCTAGTTTTCCCAGGACACTAAGACTCTGGAGCCTCTTTGGGTAATACTATTATGTTTTTTATCTTTGAAATGATGTAATAGTAATGTAAAAAATAGGCTGGGTCGCCATAGTTGGTATCAGAGGCAAGGTTTAGTTAATTTGGGAATTAGGATTAGTGAACCCTAGAGAAAACATCTAGTATGAGACTAAGTAAAAATATGCACACAAGGATATTTACCTAGGGATCCCATATGTTATGTTTTTTGTTTAATTTTATAAATTAATAAGTTATTCATGAATTTTTTAGTAATGTTTTGTTCTATCCTTTTCTATTTTGGAAAATGGTGGGAACCAGGAGAAATCCGGCCAATAACTCATGCGAGGGCCAATGCAATGATTGCCCGAATAAAATCCCTAATGATTTGGGAGGTGGAGTTCAAAACTTCATGGCGATTCTTACCCAATTATCTCAGGTTATGAATAATAACCATAATAATGGGTAACTTCCTCCTTCACCAAAGAGGGTGTAACTGGCTATCGAATGTTTTATGTGGCAATGACCACCGATGTTTTGTGGATCTTCTGATCCACTAGTTGTGGAACAGTGCGTCAACTCCATGTAGAAGATATTTTTTGTGCTTCACTGTTCTGAGACGGAGAAGTTTACTCTAGCCATTTATCATCTTGATGGAGAATATGATCAATGGTGGTCTTTGATTAAGAACCCCAAGCTAAGGGAGGAAATTGAAGAGATGGAATGGGAAGACTTTAAGATAATGTTTCTTAATAAGTATTTCCCATGAACACTTTGCACAAAGATGGAGAGATAATTAATAGAGCTCAAGAAAAAAGAAGGAGAATCTGTCACAACCTATGAAGTGAATTTCACAAGTCCCACAAGGTATGCTTCGGCTTTTGTTATCAACAATGATAGAAAAAATGATAGATTCTTTAGTGAATTAAAACCACACCTTAGAAAGGATCTTGAAATTCGAGACTTTGGGAGTTATGAAGAAGTTGTTTGGTGTTCTCTCAAAGTGGATATGGAGTTTGGAGAATGGTCTCATGGCTATGGTTATAAGAAAAGAAAGATGGAGTTTCAAGCTGGTGGATCTAATGATAAAGGTGGGAAAAAATCAATGACCCACATGCCAAAAAAGTGGGAAGTTTCACAATGTGTACTACCTCAAAGGGACGGGGAAATGATTTAAGTGTGGGAAAGAAGGACACCATGCTCAAGAGTGTCTAAAAGACACAAAAAAGAAGGATAATGTAGCCGATTAAAGGAGACAACCTCTCATGGTTCAATGCTAAAACTGTAAGGAGCTAGGGAGCTATGAAAACCAGTGCACTAAACCTTGAGTTCTCAAGGGTAATCAGCATCAGCAGCCACCAAAGCCAAAGGATCAAAGGAAGGATTATGCCATCACTACTGTAGAGGTGGAGCATGATAATTAAGTCGTACAAGGCACACTTCCTATTCACTCAAGAATGGGAAAAGTCTTATTTTATTCTGGTTCTACGCATTCCATTATATCATGCATGTTTTCTAGAACTATAGAATTGAAGCCCCGAATCCTTGAAGTAGAGCTATCTATAAAAACACCAAGTGGTGAAATCATTGCAACACAAGTGTTTGACTCTTCTCCTGTTGGCATATGTGGGAAGCTTCTTCCGAAAAATCTCTTAATACTTCCCTTGGTGGAATTCGATGCTATAATGGGAATGGACTGGCTCCCGTTATATAGAGTACATATCAACTATCGTGAAAAGGAAATATCATTTCATATTCCAAACCATCCCATACTCCTCTAAAAATGAAAAGAAGATCATGAATCTCCTTTGAAAAATCCTTCAATGGTGTGGGTGTTGATTCCCTATGATGAAGCATACCTCACCCAAATTGTTGAGTCAAAGTAAAGATCCAACCTTGAGGAAATGCCCATCGTGAGGGAATACAGAGATGTATTTCCCCAAGAGCTACCCCGAATTCCCCCAGATCGTGAGGTAGAGTCCTCAATTAAACTCAAACCCAGAGCGACTCCTATCTCAAAGTGCCCATATAGGATGGCTCCTATCGAACTGGAGGAGTTAAAGAAGCAGCTACAAGATCATCTCGACAAAGGGTTCATATGCCCAAGTGCATCACCTTGGGGTGCACCAGTGCTATTTGTGAAGAAGAAGGATGGAACCATGCGGTTGTGTATTGATTATCGGGAACTCAACAAGATCACCATAAAAAACAAGTATCCTCTCCCAAGGATTTATGACTTGTTCAACCAGTTAGTAGAAGCTCTATACTTATCAAAGGTGGATCTTTGTTCTAGATATCATCAGGTAAAGGTGAAGAAGGAAGATATTCAAAATATTGCCTTCCGTACAAGGTATGCGCACTACGAGTTTTTGGTGATTCCATTAAGACTTACTAATGCCCCTACAATCTTCATGCAGTTTATGAATAGTCTATTTAGACATTACCTCAACAAATTTTCGGTAGTGTTTATCAATGATATTCTCATCTACTCCAAAATAAAGGAGGAACATGAAGAACATCTTAAACTTGTGTTGGTGACATTAATAAAGAAGAAGTTATACGCAGACATTAGCAAGTGTGACTTTTGGATGAATCAAGTAATGTTCTTGGGACATGTGATCACAAGTGAGAGGATTTCTGTGGATCCTTCAAAGAAAAAGGCGATTGAGGAATGGCATAGGCCCTATAGTGTCATATAAATCCATAGTTTTCTTGGATTAGCTGGGTACTACCGATGTTTTGTGAGAAACTTCTCACAATTATGAATCCCGCTAACTAAGTTAACAAGGAAAGAGGTAATGTGTGTCTGGATGGAAGAATGTGAGGGAAGCTTCAAGGAGCTAAAGAGAAGGCTGATCATTGAACCTATACTCACACTTCTAAAAAGTGGATAAATGTTTCTGATATACAGTGATGCTTCAAAGAAAGGATTTGGTTATGTACTCATGCAAAATGATAATGTGATAGCCTACGCCTCATAATAGTTGATGATCCATGAGCATAACTACTCGAAGCATGATCTAGAGCTGTCAGCCGTGATATTTGCCTTGAAAATCTAGCAGCACACCCTATATGGAGAGAAGTGTGACATATACACCGACCACAAGAGCCTAAAGTATATATTCACACAAAAGGAGCTCAACATGGGTCAAAGGAGATGGTTATTGCTAATCAAGGATTACGATAGCTCTATTCACTATCATCCTGGAATGGAGAACAAGGTAGCAGATGCTCTAAGCAGAAAATAACATGCTACTCATTCCATGTTGCGGATTGAGAAAGACCCTATCTTCTTGGATATTAAAAGTATGGATTTGGAAGTAATAAGTGCAGGGGATACATCCAACCTTTCCCAAATGATTGTGCAACCATCCATCCAGGAGAAGATTAAAGAAGCACAAAGGGATGATGTGCAAATGCAAAAGAGGGTGAATGCAGTAAAGGAAGTGAAGCTGCAATATTTATATATCAAAGATGATGGTGTGATTCGGTTTGGAACACGACTTTGTGTGCCTTAATCACCCGGGATAAAGAAGGAGCTATTGGATAATGCACATAGCTAAACTTTCTCTATCCATCCTGGGAGTACCAAGATGTATCGTGATCTCTGAGAAAACTTCTGGTGGGATAACATGAAGAAGGAGATTGCAGAATATATATCAAGGTGCTTGGTATGTCATCAAGTTAAAGTTGAGCGACAAAAGTCCAAAGGTATGATGCATCCATTACCTATACCCATGTGGAAATGGGAAAACGTTACTATGGACTTTGTCACGGGTCTCCCAAGGACGTCAAAGGGAAATAATGCGATATGGGTTGTGGTTGACCGACCCACTAAGACCACCCATTTTATCGCTATTCGGGAAGAAATCTCACTTAAACAACTTGTAAAGATATATGTGAAGGAAGTGGTGAGACTGCATGGTGTTCCACTCTCAATTGTCTCTAACCGTGATCCGAGGTTCACATCTAAATTCTAGAGGAGCCTTCAACATGCTTTGAGTACTCAATTAAATTTCAACACAGTCTCTTACCCCCAAACGGATGGCCAGTCTGAAAGGACTATTCTGACGCTTGAAGATAGGCTAAGATCATGCTCTCTTGAATTCAAAGGTGGTTGGGATTAGCATCTCCCATTGGTTGAGTTCTCATACAACAATAGCTTCCACTCGAGTATTCAGATGGCTCCATATGAAGCTCTTTATGGGAAGCGATGTAGAACGCCAACCTGTTGGGACGAAGTTGGAGAAAGAAAGCCACTTGGGCCTGATCTTGTTCAAGAGAAGATAGAGAAGGTTCAAGTCACCTAGAAACACATCAAAGCTGCTCAAAGTCGGCAAAAGAGTTATGCTGACAACTGTCGAAGGGACTTAGAGTTCGACATTGGAGATAAAGTCTTCCTTCGAATATCTCCATGGAAGAGAGTCATGAGATTCGAGAAGAAAGAGAAGCTAAGCCCAAGGTATATTGCCCCCTTTGAGATCATTGACCACATAGGAGCCATGGCCTATCGTCTTGCACTTCCACCAAATATGGCTCAAGTTAATGATGTGTTTCATGTATCACTACTGAGGAAGTACATACCAGACCCCTCACATGTACTAAACTCAGAGGTGGTGCAGCTGGAAGATTATCTCTCCTATGAGGAGCAGCCAGTAAAGATTCTGGATCAGAGAGATAAGGTTCTACACAACAAGAAAACCCATATTGTCAGAGTGTTGTGGAGGAACCATATGTTTGAGGAAGAAACTTGGGAACCTGAAGATGCAATGAAGGAGAAACACCCTCACCTGTTTGTGTATAGTGAAATTTCTTGGGGGAAATTTCTTAAGGGGGGAAGAATGTAACGAACCAAAGTTTTTCAATGGAAATTCCGTTCTTATATTTATGTCATAAAATAACATGAAAACACAACAAAATGAACTACTAACTGATAAGTTACCTTTAAACATAAGTTTGTCACTTTGGTGTTAGGAATTTTAAAAATCCGACATACACGGTTGTGCTCAAGATGATTTTTGGAGTCTAATGAAACAAAAATAATTTTTAGTGAATAGTGACCTACACTTATGAATAGTAACATTCCCTTATGAATAGTAATATGACCCTTATGAATAGTAAATCGTCCAACATAAGAGTAACCTTACCCATGAATAATTAAATAAAATTTAGACATCTTAGAAAGTGACAATTTGACCTTAGTAAACGTTTTGGTATTTTGTAAGTCATAAATAATTAATTAAAATTAATTAATTAATTTCAAAGAAAATTTAATTCCCCAAAATTTATTCATAAATTATTGATTCAATGTCTTATAGTTTTTAGATAATTTTATAATACCCTATGTAATTTTTGAAAGCACTATAAAATCAGGTTTAATCTTAAAAACTATTTTTTTAAGTAAATTATGATTTTAATTAAATATTAAATTAATAATATTTACAAAATTATTTTGAAAAATGGACTTCATTTTTGGATTCTACCTGTCAAAAAATTATTGGGGTAAAATTTTGGGATTTTTCTGAAATACATGAATTTTTGGTGAAAAGTAAAATACATTAATTCACCATATAAATACATTATAATTTAAACCCACTATTCCTGACATCACAAGTGATGTAAGAACACAAATCTCAAACTCACATGATTTATTTACTATTATTTGTCATCTAAGACTGAATATTTCTTGTCTTAGGGGAAATTAATAAACTAATGAATTTTATATTAAGGAAACCCCTCTCCCCTCCACTATAAAAGCCACCCTTCACACCCTCATTTCCTCACACCTCTAAAGCTCCAATCCTTATCTAAACTCTACCCAAAGACATTCTCTTTCCCCTCCCCCATGTCCAAGTTCTGCTGGTCTCATCAAAATACCAAGCTTAGGCCCTTAAGGAGGTTATCAAGAGGATGATTCCAGAGGCAATTTCCCTGCGTCTTATCATTTAATTTCCTTTCAAGTTCAAGTATTATACATATACTGTAATTGTATTATTCTAATGTGATATCATATCATCCAACCCCCTTTACATCTTCCTTTAATTTTATTAAAGAGAATGTTTTTTGTGAGGTGTTAATTTATCACCTTCAAGAACGACATGCTTTATTCTTCCATTTCTACCTTCAGATATGGTCATGAAACCATTTTTATGGTTGAACCAGAATTTTTTATATGTATTATTTCCTATTTAATGTTCTAGAAATAACATATGGCTATATTACTAAGTGATAAGTTAAAACTAGTTTGTTGTGATCCAAAAACAGCCCAAATTGACCCAAATAACCATCATTTAATTCTTATCTAATGATTCATCCACATGGATCTAATATAATTCATTATAACATCATTAAAACTCCTATAAAATCATTAAGGACATGTAATATCATTTTTGGATGTTTATTCATGTTCTACCCAAACTTCAATTTATTGATACAAGTGAACCACCCAAGAAAAACCATAAAAAAAATCCCCGAACAATGTTTTTAAACTCTATAAGTCATCCAAAAGAATATAAAATGAAATAATGAAACCAAAATGGACCCTATTAATGTATAAAAGGATATGGATTTTCTAATTAATTTATATGATGTCATTATATAAGATATTAAAGAGAGGGAAGCATTCAGGTAAAAGGTAAGGGGAAATCTTGAACCCAAATTTCTTCCTTTGGGATTTTCCATCTTTCACTCCATTTTGATATGGTTACTCCTTAATGATCATTTTCTCATAATTATCTTACCTTTGCTGAGATATAAATTTTTTCTAATAAAGTTTAGGTCAAACCAAATGTTTTCCAAAAGAACTCTTCTTTTAAGAACTAAACTTTTACCTCTCATTCATTGTTGATGGTTCTTGTATCAAGAATGTTGTTCCCTCTTTATTTTGGGAACCCAAAGATTATGAATGTATTATTATGTGATGAAACCCATTCCTTTACATGGGTTAGTTATGCTCACTTTTGATATGTTTTCTATGTGTAAATCATGATAATGATAATGTTATGATGTGACGGGTGCGCATAGATTTATATAGCGCAATATGAATGTTTCAAAGTGACGGGTGTGCCTAGAATTATACAGTGCTCCAATGCATTGGGTAAAGTGATGAATATCATGAGTGAATGTGAAATGATGTGTGAAACATATTATAGCTTGGTTCACAAGTATGTGTGGTTGTTTACCACTAAGACATGATGTTTCATTTTTATGTATTTCCACATTTCAAGTGTTTTATTTATGCTCCTCTCATGTTCACGATCTTTAGCCTATGTTATGATTATTATCACCCAATGTTATATTGTTCTTATCTATCCTCTTACTAGGCTTATAGATCACCCCTTTTGATGTATATCCTTAGGTGACTACATGTACTAAGGGGAGGAAAAGTGGAAATAATAATCTAGAGAAGAAGAAATTAAATAAATGTTTATGCTAGATGTTGTATTTGTTATGTGTGGTCCTAGTTTTCCCATGACACATAGCCTTTGGATCATATTTGTGTAATACTATTATGTTTTTATCTTTGAAATGATGTAATAGTAATGTAAAAAAAGGTCGGGTCGCCATATCAGAAGTTTTCTAAAAATTTATGACATGTTCCAATTCTATAATGTCACAAATGACGATGTCAGACTTCCCATTTTCATGTTCTCACTAAAGGATAAAGAATGATAGTGGATCCAAAGTCCACCTTCGTATTCAATATCTACTTGGGAGGAACTGGTAATGAAAATTTTGGAATGTTTTTTCCCACCCTCAAAGTCAATGGATCTGTGGGTAAGTATCTGTAATTTTGAAAAATTAAATGAACAATCATTATATAGTTCACAATAAAGGTTCAAATGTTTAATCAAACGATATCCACATCATGGATTTGAAATGTGGTAATTAATTTAAACATTTTATAGAGGATTTTCACAAGGAAATAGATCATTAGTAGATATTGCGGAAGGAGGCTAACTAATTAGAAATTTACTAGAAGGGAGTTATGAGCTATTGTATGAGATGTACAACAACAGTTTTCAGTGGAAACTAGAAGAAGGGAATGTACAAGGAGCACACATGATGGAAAATAGATTCATGAATGCTCAAATGTAGTCTATGGCAAAAACAATGGATGCGATGATGGATAATAAAAAATCCCCAAGGCATGTATTGTGAATATAAAAATTACCATGATTATAATAATCAACATTATGTGAGGGGTGGAGGTAAAAAAACCACAACAAGAAGTTGCATTAGGCCAGGAAAATCATCAAGAAGCTGAGGAGAATAATAAATAAGAAACACCACCACCGTACCAATAATTTCTACCATTTACATATAAGTCCAAGTAGATGAATATTAATGAGAAGAAACATATTTTTTAGACATGTTCATGAAGATACACATCAAAATTCCATTCATTAAAGAAATCACAAACACAGATGTGTACACAATGCTTATGAAGGATTTGTTGACACACAAAACAAATCTTGAAGAATTATCCACCATTACACTAGTAGGAGAATGTTTAGTATTAGTTTCAAGAATCATTCCAAAAAAACAAAATGATCTAGGTATTTTTTCCATTCCAATTAATATTGGTACTAATTGTAACGTCTCGAATCCAAATTCCATTCAACTAGATCCCCATACTCAGTTGTCCAAGTAACCTCAAGCGCATCTCCTCAAACGCTAAAGGCTACTTACTAGAAGCGAGGGTGTAAGGTGTGATAGTGGGGAAACTATACCTTAATAGGCAGAGTCTTACAGAAAAGAATAAATAATAATGAAATAACAAAATAAGTAAATAACATACAACTGAAATAAATAGTCGAAGACTGATAAGATAAATAACCGAGCATCGTTCCATAAAAAAGATGATGCACCATGCTATATGTTCTAGGAAATCATCCAAAACAAGTAAAATATAGCAATACAAAATAAATGTCTCAAAGACACAAAAGAAACAATGAGATACTAGGAAGCATCGAAAGCCTCATATCAATCTCATACTATCCTACTCCTGAGCAGCACATCAAGTATCTGTAGCCGGGCACTTTCCCTGATCAACACCTGCAATCATATAATTTGTTTGGGCCCACAAGCATGACCCAAAAAGGATGTGGGAGTAATTCCTAGAAGAAAACTACCAATGATATGAAATGATATGTCACTGAATATATATATATATATATCGATAATAGGTTGTGTACAATAAGAAAATCAGAAAACAGTAAGTATTAAAAAGTAAGCACATTAGATGTGTTAGAAGAAAAAGTAATTGAGTATGGGTAAAGACAAAATCTAATCTTGTGCTATGGATTAGTGGACACATCACTAGTCATTTCATTTCATTATTCAGTTTGTTACTAAGTCCATTCCTAATATCTTAATGTGGAAATAAAGTATCACTCTTGGTGTGTTTAACCCAAACCATATAACCATGGTATAACAAAACGCAAAACTGAATCAAAACCAACAATATAAGCATTTCAGCAGTCAATTAGGGTCTAAACCTATTGTATAAAAATTTTAGCATGTTCCAAGGTGAAAACATGGTATATAAGAATTTCATTATGTATTAGTGCCAATACTGGTGTATAATCATTTTAGCATAAAGACAACACATGTGACTTACACTATTACATGGTTAACAACATAATAAATCATGTGGGAAAACAATAAATTAACCACATCCATTTTGAATAACCCAAAAAGCAAAAAAAAAAGAATTTCTATTTCATACTAGGCTAAATGGATAAATGTCGATCATCCAAGGGAGAACACACCCATGAGGTGGCCCTTAATAAAGTCAAACGATCTCGAACGTGATTTAGTTCAACTAATCAATTACCTAATCAACATTAAGAAATAACATGAGTCCATTCCATTCAAGGAGATGCCCTATATATGGGCACGCAATAATACATCACATATAAAAACATGAAATTTCATGAATGGAACAAGACCACCTACCTTGTACTCGTACAACATTCCTCATTCTGCGTCGGGCTTGGATTTGACCTATAACAGAGTATATCTACAAAATGGGTATAAATTATCAACCTTAAATAACTATTTTGAATGATGAAATCAGGAATAAAAGCTCAGTAGGAATTGAGATCTCACTAATGAGAATCCAAAAGATCAATTAGTGTTTGAATCAGATATTAGATGGAAAATCAGGAGCCAAACCCTCTTTTGAATTTTCTGGGTATGACATACATCGAAAGTGAGTTGTTTCAGTCCATCTGAAAAAACAATGTAATTCTCGACTTAATAATTTTAAAAAAATTACATGGTGTGTACTTGAGACTACACAACGTGTCCATAAAAATTCTAGATAGACCATTACATGGTCGTGTACTAGGATTATATGGCATGTAGCATTCTATACACTTCATGTACTTATAAGTACAAGGCATGTAGTTCTTGTTCACATCGTGTAATAGGTCTGTAGCCATCCCCTCAACCTCTTTCCCCCCAATTTTCATATGTAATAACTGAAAATGAAAATATCCATACCTCAAAGTAAGAATCAAGTTCATAAAAAATTTCCCCTCCTAGAGCAATTCGTCCCCGAATTTCCCTTCCAAGGGTGGTGAAGGAACATCAGAAAATAACTCCATACATTACGATAGTACATCAAAATCCCTATACCAAGTCTTTTCCTAAACTTGGCCATGCTACCATAACACCCATACCAAAGGAACATACCACCACATAGGACCTTAATTCTACAATCCACAATACGAATGAGATACTCCTCAAAGGAATCATCTTCCTGTAACACTACTTCTTCAAGATGAATGGTGTGAGATAGGTCTGGAAAGTAATGTCGCAATTGAGAAACATGGAGATGTCATCCATATCCCTGTAACTCTAAGGAAACTACAATCGATAGGTAACTGGCCTAACCCTATCCAGAATATCAAACAGACCGACGTATCTCGGTGAAAGATTACCCTGTCTCCTGATCGTCTTGTGTTCCAACCTCAGTGAGACATGTAAAAAATCTCAATTCCCAACCTCAAACTTCAAAGGTAGTCTGCAGAAATCAATGTATGGTTTTTGAAGAGAGTGGATTGTATCCATCTGCTTCCAAATCAACTGAACATGCTCAGTGGTCTGCTAGACAAGACAAGGTCCCAGTATCATTGCCCCTCCTTTCTCCAACCAACATAGGTGTGATTGGAATGGTATAATATAAAAAGCTTTATATGGATCCATCTGAATAGTATATTAGAAGCTATTTTTGTAATAGAACTCAACAATGGGTATGTTTGTCTCTCAGAAACCCCATAAATATAGGTTGCTTTCCTGGAACATGTCCTCCAACACCTAAATCATGCGCGCTGACTGGCCATCTGTTTGGGGGTGGTAAGATGTGCTCAGAAGAACATATGTACCCAAATCCCACTATAGCCTTTTCTAGAAATGAGAAGTAAAACAGAAATCCTTATCTGAAATGATAGAATGAGGAACCACATGTAGTCATACAATCTCCTAGATGTAAAACCTCCCAAGATCATCAATATTGAAGGATTCCTTGATTGAAAAGAAATGTGAAACCTTCGTAAGTCTTTCAATCACAAACCATACTGAATCCTTACCTTGTGGAGACCATGGTAAACCTGTCACAAAATACATAGAAAAATTATTCCATTTTCACTTAGGAATGGGTAGCTGCTGCAAAAGTTCTACTAGTCTTTAGTTGTCCTCCATCACCTACTGATAGGTGGAACATCTCATGATAAAACCAGCTAATGTCTCCCATAATACTTGGACACAAGTACTGATGATATAAACCCTGATACATCATAGTGAAAACAAGATACACTGCCCAAATTGAAGCATTAAAATCCTGTATAATCTCCTTGTACATGTCTGCAGACAGCCATACACGAGCTTGTAACCACAGAACCTCATCATCGCCAATGGTCCATTGAGGAGGAGGTTCCTAACCTGAGATACTCTACCATAGAACTAGGCCTTAGGAATGCAATAACTGTATCATCCCCACTCTACCCATTAGGGAAGATGTAACTACTAATGATGAATGAAAATTCTATCCCTAACTGTCGTGCACCTCTAATTGCATCTCAAAGAACAACTCTACAAGTTTCCACTCACTACTGGACCACTGCACTGCATGCATTGGAGTCCGCCTACTCAGTGCATCATCCACTACATTCCCCTTCACATGTGTGTAGGAAAGCTCAATGTTAAAAGAATTATGGTATTCCACCCACCTTCACTGCCTCAGATTCAGATCACGATGAGTAAAGATGTACTTGAGACATTGGTGGTTCGTGTACACCACAAAACGCTCCCACAATAAATAATGTCTCCAACAGCGTAGGTCATGAACAACCACGTCTAAATTGAGATCATGTGATGGGTAGTTCCTATCATGTGGCCTCAACTACTGAGACCTGTGCACAATGACTCGTTCTCCCTACGTAAGCACTGCTCACAGCCCGATACTTTAAGCATCGTAGTACATAGTGTAACTCCTACATGACTCTAGAAAAAATAGTATCACTGATGATATAACACCCAAAACATTTTGTGGTATATTTCTTTTAAATACCATCAATTCACTAGATAGCCTATATTTTATGAAGTAATGAGTCTCTATTAAACAAAAGTTGGTTATTTATAGAATATAGTCATAACGTAGCCATTAAACATAAATTTTCCAATTCTGTGATCTAAATTTTCAAAAATGGTCATACACATCTCTGATAAGGGTGATATTTGGAGTTTTATAAAATCAACATAATTTTTAGTGAATGTTAACTTACCCATATGAATATTAACATAGCCTTATAAATAGTAAATTACCCTTCAGAAGAGTCATATGACCATTATGAATGATAACCATACCCACGGAATTATAAATAAAATTTATGCACCTTAAAAATGAAGATGAATATTTTAAGTGTAAGTATTTGTCGATAAAATGTTGATTTTTATTAAGATTTTAATTTACCATATTTAAAAAAATATTTCTGAAAAATGAAGTTAATTTTTGGATTCAACATGTTGAAAAATGGTTTGGTTTAATTTTTTGGATTTTTCTGAAATACTTGAATTTTTGGTGAATAATAAAAAATGCTAATTACGGTATAAATTCATTATGAGATAAATAAACTATTCCATACATCACTGATAATGTAAGAAACCATTATTTTAAACTCTAATACACTTATTAATAGTTTTTTTCATGTAATTATAACTATTTATTGCCTTATGGAAAAATAATAAACTAATGATTAAAATATTAAGAAAAACCTCCTCCCCTTGGCTATATAAACCACCCCTCACCCCCTATTCCTCCTACAACACTCAAGATTTGAACTTTTCCTATGTTATACCACCTACAATTCCCAATCCCCCCCACTCCCAAGACCTTATGGTATCACCAAAAGGCCAAAAAAAATGCCTTAAGGAGTTTCTCAAGGATTTCTCAAGAGGATAATCTCTCCCTCTCTCTTTTTCTTTCAACTTATTTTATAAGTTCCATTATTTGGTTTCTCTCCTCTAACATACCCAGATAAAAATTCTATGAAAATTTTATTACATTACAAGAACTGGAATTTTATTATGCTAATGTAATATTTCATCATCATCTCTCTTTTCCCCCTCTCTTATACTAAAAATGAAAATATCATCTGAGATGTGTTAATTTATCACATTAAATGATAAATAGTCTTCAATTTATATTCCTATCTTCAAGAATAGTCATGAAAGCTTTTTAATGGTTTAATCCGATCATAATATATTTATTTTACGTTATGAAATATTCTATAAATAATTACACACTCATAATACAAAATATTAAAACAAAACAAGTTCATTGTTTACAAAACCTCTATGTTAATCCAAGCGTTTATCATCGACTTTTATCTAATGAGTCATCCTCATGGTATATAACCAGAATAAAAATAAGATCATTTATATCTCCATAATTACAATAATAATATATGTTAAAAATTGTGTATGTTTAACCACATTTCAATCAATATTCCATTCATGAATACAAGTAAACCGGTCATGAAAACCCAGGAAGAAAATTCTTCCAAAACAATAAAAGTGAACCTATTAAACACATAAAAATGGCCATGAATGAACATAATAAGGTTAAAATAAGTCAATTAAATGTATAGGAAGTTCTTAAAATATTAATTAAGAAAGTTAAATTTGACTATTAATGTTATTATGATCAATCGAAGAACGCATTCGGGTATAAGGTAAGGGTTTTCTCATCTTACTTTTATTTCGGTGAGATTTCCATTATTCACCACCTATTTCATGTATGTGGTATATTATTACTACCATTAGATATATAATATAATGAATCTATTTATATTCATGGTGTTCAGTGATTCACTTGATGATTATTAACTCTATTGACTACGTTATTGTAAGGGAATTTGTTTCGGTTTCCATTTCATTGTGATTTACTTGGTATTTTCCACCTAATCATTATTATGTGGTGTACCTACACCCACTTTGAGATCTTTTTTCATTTTAACTTGTAAATAAATTATATATCTATATTCTGGTTTCATGGATATGATTATTATATTACGTCATATAGCCTTTTACATCTGGTGTTTTTTGGAATGTTGTTTTAACTATGGAAATATTTATGAATCTATATCCTCTACACTATACGGATATTGAGAAGGAATACTGTAATTGTATTAAATCTATGTATAAATAATGATTTGGACCTGAAAAGATGGGTGGTTCCTTCTATAACCCCTTGATACATCGACAAGTCTCATGTGACAAATCAGTTAGCGACCAAACCTTTGACTTTGTTTCCAAAAAAGAATTAGATGGGTATCTACCCACAGACATAAACTGTTTCGATGGTATTGGAGCTCACCCATTTCATATTTTACCTTCAATAGGTTATTAATAGGATACCATTTATTAATTTCTCATGGATCCAGTTTATTAGTTTTTGTTATGTATTGTATTTTTTACTTTTCCTAATGAAATATGAATTACATCTATGTATATAGTTTTTTTATGAATAATAACCTAATTTTTTTACTTTGTGATTTTATTCTTTTTACTCTTTTTAATGTAATAGGTAATTCAGTGGCTCTGGGAATCTGGGTTTGGGGTCTTAAAGTTGATGTTAATCTCCCTTTTAGCTCCTAAAATGTCATATCACAAGAATATAACCAAACATACTTCACACCCTTAGTTTTCAAGCCCTTCATTGGTGATACTAAATGTAATAAGTCCTGTATGAAATTCATATAGTAACCAGCCAACCCAAGATAAATCCACAACTCGAAGATGTTCTTAGGATGCTCCTAGTTAAATACTTCTCTCACCGTCTCTGGGTCCACTGATACTTCTATCTTTGAGATGATGTGACCCTGGAAGTGAATCTAATCCATCCAGAAGTGGAACTTTGAGAGCTTAACATATAAATGATTCTATCTCAATGTACTCAAAATGATCTCAATATGTGTGTCATTGTCATGTTGATAATGAGAGTATAGAAAGATATCATCCATGAAAACCACCACAAACAAATCAAGAGAGGGATGGGACACTCGGTTCATCAATGTCGTGAGGACTGCTAGATAATTTGGGAGACCAAATGGCATAACCACATACTCTTATAGACCATATATTTTCTGTAAAGCTGTGTGGGGTATGTATAATGATCTAACATACACTTGATGATAACCAGATCTCAGATCAATCTTAGAGAATACCTGAGCTCCTCAAATATGATAAAATAGATCATCTATTCGTGGAAGAGGATGGTCGTTCTTTACCATTAATAGGTTCAATTTTTGATAATCCATGCATAGCCTGAGGGTACTGTCCGCTTTTTTTATAAAAAGGACTGGTGAACCCCATAGAGACGTACTGGGTCGGATAAACCCATTTACCTCCAAATCCTCTATCTACAAATTGAGCTCTTACAACTCCATCATAGTAATTTTATAAGGAGTAATGGTAGTGCATCTCTTGGTACTAGATCGATAGATAACTATACCTATATTACCTAAGGTAAACATAAAAATTCATCTGAAAAGATATCCCTAAAACAATCAAATATTGTCAGAAAGTACATCTAATGTGTCCCGTGGTCATCCTGATATAAAATCATAATCTGTGTTATCATATCTCTCAACCCATGATGCTTGTGTCCAGATCGGCTTGCCTATACATCCCATTCACCCTTATGTAGAAACGATATACCCTATAGTGACATAAAACTCACCCTACGGAGATAGCAATCAACAAAATATTGAAAGGACACTAGCCAATCCATTACTAAGATGACATAAAATACTGTCATATCTAGGATATAGAAATACCTAACAAAGTGACATCCACCTATTTAAAGGGGGAACTCCTTTAACTATTGCACACCTATCGTTCTAATCCTTAACAAAGTGTCTAGTTTCATAATTTCATCATAAGTGAAAACACAAAGACTAAGGTTCTTCACAATAGGAGAAAATATGAAACTATGTGAATCCCCTATATAAAATATTTACGAAGATAAAATGAAGGTGACTAGAATAGTACATCTAACAGTAGATGGTTCGGTATATGAATCCTTCTGGGTCTGCTGCACTGCAAAAATCGGACTTGTACCAGGACCCTATGACACAACCAAGTTTCCCTGAGCTAATCTACTCTATTATCTCTAAAAACCTATGGTCTGGGTACCACAACCACAACCTTGTCTTGAATGGCTGGAAGTATTTCAGTTCCCTTACTGGTGAGATGCTACTGGCCCTGCTTTGGAATGTGGTGTTTGTACAGATCCTTTCTCACCAACTGCTGGTGGAAATGTCCTATTAAAGTGATGTATATGACCAATCCTTTCCTAATCTCTAAATTCAAATGTTTCCATTGGGAAATAAGGTTTCGCATGACCAACTTTTATGTACTGGTAGCACCTTGCCTGGCTACCTAAAGAAATATTCTGACTATTAGGTTCACTATGAGAATGCTCTAGATGGCACTTTCTTCTACCTGTTGAGACGGTACCATATCTCAATGTCAAACTTCCATGGATCGCACCTCCAGATTCTCTTTTATTCCACTTTTTAATCGGTTCCTGGTTCACTATTGTGGAAATAGTATTTTGATGAAAAATATTCACCTATGATCATATGTCATACCTGAGACCATCCTTGAATCACCTAGACTATGAAAGACCATCACCCATAAGAATATGAGCAAAGCACTGGATCTTAGTAATATAAATTGAGTAATCCATAAATGATAGATCACCCAGATATAGATGCATGAACTATTGGGATTTGTAGGACCTCAACGTTTCAAGATAGAAATAGTCAAAGCAGATTATGCAGATGTCTTCCCAAGAAATATCTTGATGATTCCCCATCTGAGTAACCACATACCACCACCTCTTAAGTGAATCACATGAATATATGTCATGAGATTGAACCTCCACACAATAGTAATATCTAGACGTTCAAATATTTATTACATGGCCTCTAGCCAAAAATATGTAGCCTATGGTCCCCAATACCTAGAAAATATTTGAGGATGTTGCTATTGGAACACTCTAGTTAGATCATCCATTACTGTGGTAGGCTGAGGAGCTCCATGAAGAGTCTTTATAAAGTGTGAACATCTTTCATGGGACTATGCATCATCACTAGCATCTAGAAAAACCACTGGTTCCTTAGCTGGCATGATTGGAGGATCCACTAGTTGACCAAGGCCTCCCACCTCTGGGGTTTTCTCATCACCACCCTCATGGTGTACTATTGGTGGTCGTCATGGTGTAATTTCTCTGCAAGGTCCAGCACATACACCTCAGTAAAAGTTTATTCATCAAGGTACACAGTTCCAGAGTAAAAGAACTAAACAGGAGAAGAAAAGCCTAAAAGTTTTACAGAAGTTAGGTACACGACCTGTAGAATTAAAACAAGGTGTGTCTCTTTAAACTCTTACATGGGTGTCTAAGCCTGACTCCCTTGGTCGTGTAAATGTCCTAGGTATATGGTGTGTAAAGATTCCATGTGGGGTGTTCTAAAATATTTCCTTTTTGAAATGTACTTTAACATGGCCAGATCCACATGAGTCTTCTTATTTAAAACTATATGGGGTTTACATATGGTACATGATGTGTTCTGATCAAGACTCAACAACTCATGTTTTCTTTCACATGGATGGAAACGTGGTCAAAAAACACATGGCAGGTACTTAGAGTACATGGCATTTACATAAAAAATTCTTCCCGAAGAGAAGAACATATGGATTGTGTTCACAAACCCATACACTGTGTTGTTTGGGATTTTGGATAGTAAGCATCTGAAACTTCCTTGAAATCCATATTTCTGAAAAGTAACAAAATACTATGCAAAATTCTGAACCTTGGGGATCATACTCCCCAAGAATCAGAGTTTGGCATCACATATAGCACATAATAACAAAATCTATATCCCATGGCCAAAACATGATCCACCAAATTTTGATCCAAGAGGGCCCATGCTACTCAAGGACCAATGTTTGGAATATATCAAATTAAACTAGAACATGTATTAATATACCTATCACAATAGTAGGCATATCTATCATGGTACCTATCACTATAACATGCATCTCTAGCACAACATCTATCACAACAACATGCAATCACTAATTCTCTCTAAATGTCATGGTAAGAATGCATTGCATGGGATTTCTAACAAGTTCCTATATGATGTATGAGATGGAATACCCTCATATCATCGGGTTGCAAAAAAATAGAACCATAATGATATTAATAAAAATATAACAAAACAAGTGTGTCACCCAATAGTGAAACTTAATCAACTATAATAGCTCAAAATCCAAAAGAATAATTCAATTCGAGGCAATTTGGTTTTTCCTTGTGCATGAGGTAGCTTCTCCTAGATATAGATAATTACCAAATCCCTTGAATTTCTATCTCTATCTATCATCTTCAAACAATAAATCAAATCCCAAAAGAAAAATCCCTTTGACACCACTTTGTAATGTCCTAGATCTGGATGCCACTCAACTTGTGCCCCATACCCGGTTGGCAACATTACCTCAAGAGCATCTCCCCAAATTCTAGAGGATGTCGACTAGTAGCAAGGGCTTAAGATTCGATAGTGGGGAAACTATTCCCTCATTGGTAGATTGTAACACAAAATAATAAATAATAATAAATTAATGGAAGAAATAAATAGCATACAACTTAAATAAACAGAAGAGGACAAATAAGATAAATAAAAATCATTGTTCTACACAAAATATGATGCAACATGATATATGTTCTAAGAAAGCATCGAAAACAAGTATAATGCATAAATATAAAATATAAATCTAAAATTTATAGAAGAAACAAAGAGAGGCTAGGAAGCATCACAAGCATTGGCTTGGTCCCATGCCCTCCTACTCCTAAGTAGCATATCAAGTACCTATAGTAGTGCACTTTCCCTGATCAATACCAACAATTATATAATCAGTTTCGGCCCAAAAGCATGACCCAGATAGAGTGTGAGACAAAATCTCAGGATTCGACCACCAATGATCTATACCAATATATTAGGGAAAAAATATATATCTACAACAGGCAGTGTAGAAATGTAAAATAAATAAATAATAAGTTCAAAAAAGTAAGCACATCAGATGTATCAGAAGGAAAAGTAATCGAGTATGGGTAAAGACTAAACCCAAGATTGTGCTTTGGCATGGAAGATGCGTCACTATTCATTTCATTTCATTATTCAATTTTTAATTGAATTCGGTCCTGACATACTAATGTGGAAATCAAGTATCACTCCTCGTGTTTTTAACCCAAACCATATAACCATGGTATAAAATGACACCAAAATGGATAAAAACCAACTATATATGTATTTTAGCAGTCAATCAGGGTAAAAACCTAGTGTATAAGCATTTCAGAATGTGTTAGGGTCAAAACCTGGAATATAATCATTTTAGAATGTATCAGGGAAAATCCCAGTGTATAAGAATTTCAGAATAAAGACAACACATGTAACTGACACTATTACATGGTAAAAATAATAATAACTCATGTGGGAAAAACATTAAATTAACCACTTCCATTTTGAATAACTCAAAATGAAAATCAAAGGCATGTCCATATACATCCAAGGCTAAATGGATAAACATCAGTCATCCAAGGTTGAACAAACCCACATGGTGGACATTAATCAAGTCAAATGATCTAAAAAAATTCTATAGTTCAATTAATAAATTACATAATCAACATTAGGAAAAAAAATGAGTCAATTACATTCAAGGAAACACCATATACATGGTGTGAAACACTCTGGAACATATAAGAAACATGAAAATTTTTGAAAGGCACAAGACCACTTACCTCATACTTGTATGACATTCCTCATCCAGATTTGGGATTTTATTCGACCTATAATGGAGTAGATCTACAAAATGGGTATAAATACTCAACCTTAAATAAATATATCAAGAGAATAAATCTAGAAAAAGGATCAAGAGGAATCGAGAGCTCACCAAGGGGAATCCAACAGATCTTATAGTGTTCGAATTGGAGATCACACGACGAATCCGGAGCAAAACCCTTGTTCCGATTTTCTGGGAGAGTTATACATCGAAAGTGAGCCATTTATGTCCATCTGAAAAAATTAAGCTACTTCCCAAATTAATAATTAAAACAAGTACACTGTGTGTACTTGAGACTACATGCCTTGTCCGTACATATTCTTGCCAGACCATTACATGGCTATGTATTGGGATTACATGGTGTGTAGCCTTCTATACACAATGTCTGCTTATAATTACACAGTGTGTAGTTCCTAGTTACATCATGGAACAGGCCTAAAACCCACCCCTCAACCTCTATTCTCCCATTTTCATAATTAATAACTGAATATAAAATATTCATAACTCAAAGGAAGACCTAGGTTCATACACTAAATAGTTTTGTATGGATTTTTGTTATTTGGGTGCTAGTGTGAATATTATGTCATACGCAACATTCAAGAGCTTGGGATTTAAGGAGATAAAACCAACACGAGTTATGATTCAACTGGAATATTAAATTGTGATATGTCCTCAAGGACTACTTGAAGATGTCAACGTCAATGTAGATGAGTTCTATTTTTAGCATATTTTATGGTGATGGATATAGATGAAAATAATTTTACAATAATATCAGGAAGATCATTCTTTGTTACCTAAAGAAAAATTATTGATCTTCACAATGGGGATCTAAGTTTAAGAGTTGGAGGATCAAAGGTGATGTTAAATTTGCATCAGGTGATGAAAATGTTAGATGAAGTAGTTGAGGACTTTTCAAGAGATATTCTGATGAAGGAAGAGGATGATGTTATCCCTGGAAGAAGAGATAAAGTAGCCACAATAGAGTGTGAAGAAGGATATATAAACCAGATAAAGAATGTTAAGATAGTGTTTAAAGAATAGTAAAGGGGAACATTCATTCATGATTAATTCCAGGAAGGAGAAAAAGTTTGGAAAGTTAGTGAATTGCTATTTTATTTTTCAAGAGGGGAAAACCGATTGATTGGGCCAATGGAGATAGAAACAGGTTTTCATAATGGAAGAGTGAAATTAGTTTCAGAAAGAGGAAGATGACCATTCTACACCAAGGAATCATAGATACAATATTTTGTAGATTTAGATCCATTAATCTCTTTCATACTATTAATCTCTTAAACTGAAGGATCTATGGTTGATCCAATGATAGAAAAAAAAGCGCTTCTAGAAGGAAACATAAATTTTTAGTATTTTTCTTTATTTTTTTTGTTCTTTGGATAAAGCACTCATCACCAAATATTTTTTAAATTTAATTGATATGTCCTATTCTTTCACTTGTTTACTTTTATTTGTGTAGGACCATCAATGATGGAATTGGTAAAAAGTAGTTGAAAAAGAAGAATTTTCAAAGGAATTACATTCTGTAAAGGGAACCTACACATTATGAAATGGTTTATAAATAACCTACACATCCCATGTTCGAAGCATCAATTTATAAGGGCAGTAAAAATTTAAATTTTTTATTTTTTACCTATATTCCCACATTTTAATTGTTTAGATATTTCATTGCAAAATTCATGACCACATTTGATTCATTATTTAATCAATTTAATAGGGGAAATAATCTACCTACAACAATTACTATGCCATTAAATTTAAATTTCCTTTTTCAATAAATTGGTATGAAAAAAATAGAGAAAAAATTAGTAGAGATAATCATTTGGAATAGTATTTTAAATATAATGATTTAAAGTGAATTTTCAACATTATAAGTGAATTTTTTCTAAGAATTATCTAGGATTTTAATTTCAGATATTTTCATTAATTGTTTCAATTATTTGTGTGCATTACCATGAGAACTTTTCCCAACCATTTTTCTCATTCCTAAGACATCAACTAATCCAATATTTTCCATCATTTCTAAATTATATTTGTTGATAAACCCGAACATGTTTTCTTCTAGAAATTGCATGACATCTTATCAAATCTACGAATGAACTGAATCCCTTTTAAAATGATTAAGGGAATCTTTTGTTTATCCCTTATCTTGAGACCCCCATGTATTAATCCATTTTAATCCCATAGAGTCCATAAACAGCCTTGTTAGAAAATGAGTATTATTACAAGACTATCTTATCCATTCATACCTTCCTCCAAATGTTTTACATGATATTGAAAATAATAAGTGTCCGGGAGTAATTTCTAGGGTGTACCGGGATACACTTCATTGAGTTTATTTTAATGGGGGAATTTTCTATTCAAAAATCGGGATGGTCATCAAATATTTCATTGTATTTTATTATTCATCTATATTTTTTAAAAAAATGAAAAAAATAAAAAATAATTTTTTTTTGAAAAAATGAGTTTTGTCTATGGAAGATAAAGAATCACAATTTTCTAGACTGATGATTTTTCATTGTATGTGGTAAAGTGATAGATATGAGATTATCCTTGAGCATAACTTTTGAAAAAAGAATAAAATTTATAAAAAGAAATAAAGATTAATAGATGTTTATTTATTCATTGTGCTTACATATATCATGAGACAACTTTGAGTTTTTGGGGGAGGGAGAGATGAGATTTGTCATAGGAGACATTCAATGTGTTGTTATTGAATATCATGTAAAGTACTTTAGATTTAAACCTCCTTTCTGAGCCTTACATTATTTACATCATTTACCTACCTACCTTGAAGCCTCAAAGTCATTTGATCCTTAATAATAAATCCCTCATGATTATTTTTCATTTCTGTCATTACATGGTGGAGATGTTAGATGCCTTGAAATACTATGGTATGTTGCATTTGTTTTAGGCATGTGCTAAATTATATTCATTTGTACCGTGATAATGAGTATAAAAAATCATGTGAGGTAAATTGATATTGGAATTCATATTAATAATGAACTGAAAAATTAAAAGGGATGATTGAAAAGTCTTGGTTATTTCAAAAGAGGAAAAGTAAAATACATGATTGAATTGTTACTTTAAAAAATGAGGTGTTAATACTTGAAAATTTTATTTTCTATTTGAACAATTGTTTTTGTTGAAATTGATATTAAACCACGGTAAGGTGAACATCCATTGTAGTATGTTGAGATTCCTTCCTTGAAGACATGTCTGAATTCATGTGTGGGGGTATTTGATAAGTCTATTTCATGATTGTATTTTATAATGTTTTATGTATTTATTTTTTGTACATAATTTAATAATACTTCCAATTTTGGAGATAATTGAATTGTTTTATGTTTTTATGGAATAAAAAGATAATTTATGAAAAAGGGAAGAAAAGAGGATAAAATTGGAGTTCAATCACGTCGTGACATCAGATTTTTATGGGATAATGAAGCTGAAAAAACTGAAGCTAAATAGTTACACATCGTGTAATTTCATTATAGATTGTGACTTCATCAAGAGAGTCCACCACTACCAGAACAATTCGTGAAGAGGTCAGAAGCCCATAAATATAGTTACACTTTGTGATTCTTTATTTCATGTCTTGAATGAAGTCAAATTTTCAAATTTAAATAAGAGATTGAAGAGAGATTCACACAAGGAGAGGAAAATGTGAATCAAGATAACTTGATGTGTAATCTAATTACACATCGTGTAAGTGGTTACATGTAGAAAAACAATTAAAGATGCCACTTCTGATGATTTTGATAGGATTGGATATAAGAGGATCCCCCATCCGCCCTTCTAAATCACTCTAGGATGAATGGAGGCCATGCAACACCAATGTGTGACTGCTAGATAATGGAGTGATGATCTAGGGTCCCGCTTCACCACCGTTCTTCACCGCTATTCTCCTTCAGGTATCCATGCCGCTCATTCTCATCATTCCTAGAATGAGTGAGTAGTTATATTACTATTAGGTGACATGATAATTGGGGTATATGTGGTGTGAGATTATTTTCTATTTTAATATTAATGTTTTGGATTGTTGTGAACACTATCTATCAATTCTAAATTTCTTTATATTGAAATTTCATGACCATTTATTATGATTAGAAGAGTATTATTTTGTTGTATAAATTAATCACCTTAGTTATATTTGAAAATTATGTAGTTTATGATGATTAAGTTTAAATAAGGTTTTGGGTAAACTATTTCTCTAATAGAAATAAATAGATGTCCATTCCAAAGGTAAAATCATAGTAATAGGGAAGGATACCCAGACTAAGGATCCCTACGGACTCAATTCCAACACCATAACAAAATAAATCCACTTTCAATTAAATATTTAGCAAACTAACCAAAAAATTATTAAACCTGCAATGTCTCCCATATTGAATTTTAACCCAATAATTACTGCTTCTATTTATCTCTTTCAAATCAATTAATGAATTTCAATTTTTAGTTCCTTAATTAATTTAATACAAAACTTTGTCTCTGTGGGTTTTCCACTCATAATTTTTAGATACTACATATTTAGTCCAGTTGTTAGAGTTTTTTAAATTACTAAATTTGTTTAGTCCTGTAAGAAGTAATGACACCCTACAGGCTGTTAAATTTTTGGAACCATTTCCATGGATGGTAAATGTAAAGTTTAAATTAATTAAGAAATTAGATAATTGTTTTTATATTAATTATTTTTTTATACTTGGTCTTTTTGTGCCACTGTTTCAAGAAAAAATATTTTACACGACTAATCCACTAGAGGGAAGGAAAAAACATAAGATATAGCATACGAGATTGATTTGGAAAATACATTACACCAACAAAGGAAGAAAATGAGGAAGCTGATTATGAACAATTCATCATGGCTGGTAGAGGCCAATTTCATGAAGTTGATCAAGAATTAGGCCAACCGACCAGACTGCAGGTCTTAGGAAGGAATAAAGGGGTGAGAGAACTAATAAATTAAAGAATGCCCTTGAACATGGGAGTCAAACCAAGAATTAGGATAACCCTAGTTACTACTCAAAATTTCTAAATCAAGTTGGAGGTCATCCAAATGATCACACATTCACTAAAATTCACTAGGATACCTCATGAAGAACCCAACTGACACATTGTAATATTTCTTGAAATTTTTGACACATTTCAATTCCATAACATCAAAAATTATGGCATTAGACTATGCCTTTTTCATATTCTCACTAAAGGATAAAGCACGGGAGTAGAAACAAGTTCTTCCTCCACATTCAATCAGTACCTGGGAGGATCTGTTAAGGAAAGTTTTGACCAGGTTTTTCCCGCCCTCAATGTCAATGGATCATTGGGTAAGTATCTAAAATTTAGAACAATTAAATGAAAAATCCTTATATAGTTCATACAAAATGTTATAAATTTTAATAAGACAATGTACTTATCATGGCATCAAAATGTGAGTATTAGTTCAAACAATTTATAAAGGATTTTCATAAGGAAGTAGATAGATTATAGATGTTGTGTCTTGAGTTTCACTAATGTGAAAGTCACCCGAAGAGAGTTATGAGCTATTGGATGAGATGTCCTACAATATTTTCAAATGGAAACTAAAGTATAGGAAAGTACAAAGAGCACACATAATGGATATCATATCGATGGATTCTAAAATAAATTCTATGAAAAAAAATAAGGATGCGATGATGGCCAATAAAAATCCCAAGGTATGTGATGTGAAGATACAAATTACCTTGATAATAATCATAAAAATTATGCATAGGGATGGAGACCATAAAAACCACAAAAATAAGTTTGATCAAGTCAGGAAAAGCACAAAGAAGGTGAAGAGAATAATAAAGATGAAACACAACCACCGTACCAACCATCTCTAAAATTTATTTATAGGGCTAAGCAGGTGAATATTAATGAGAAGAAATAGAAGTTTTTAGAAATGTTCTAGAAGATACAAATCAACATCCCATTCATTGAGGAAATTGAAAACATGCATATCTACACAATGTTCATGAAGGAGTTGGTGAAAAAAAACGAAGCATGATGAATTATCCACCATTCCACTAGCAGGATAAATTTTAGGAGTAGTTTCAAGCATCCTACCAAAGAAGCAGAGATATCCATGTAGTTTTTCCATTCCACTTACTATTGGTTCTGATGATTTTGGTAGGGCTTTATATGTTTTAGGTCAGAATGTAAATATTATGTCATATGCAAAACTCTAGTGCAAAATATTGAAGTATGTGAAACCAACTCAAGTTATTACTTGTACAATAGTGAGACATCCTTGATAAAAACGTGAAGATGACATCATTAAAGTAGATGAGTTCTATTTTCTAGCAGATTTTTTGGTGATGAATATGGATGAAGAGAAACAACTAATTATATTGGTAAGTATGTTCCTAGTAACATGAAGGGAACTAATTGATGTTTAAAATGAGGAGTTAAGTTTAAGAGTTTGAATATTAGAGGTTTAGTTCAATTTTCCCCGGGCGATGAAAAAGTCAGATGAAGCAGTTGATGACTTTTCAGGAGATAATCTGATGGAGGAAGAGGATGTTGTTGTCCATAGAATAGGATATGAAGTAGATACTATAGAGAGGGAATAATGATGAATAAATAGGATGAATAAAGTTAAGAATGTGTTGGAAGAAGATTGACGAGGAACATTCATTCAGGATGAAATCATGGAAAGAGAACATGTTTGAGCTGTTAGTGAACTACCATTTGATTTTTCAATAAGGGAAAAAACCATTGGATAGGGACCATGAAGATAAAATGGTTTTTCACAATAGAATAGTGAAATTAGTTTTAGAAAAAGGGATAGGACCAATCGACATTAAGGAATCATAGATTCAACATATTTTAGATCTAGATCCTGTAACCTATTTCCTACTATCAATCACCTGAGCTAATGTAGGTAAGGTCGAGCCATTGATGATAAACAAAAGCATTTTCAATAGGCAACCTGAGTTTTTAATTATGTTTTATTTATTTGTTTTCGGTTTTTACAAGAAATCACTCATCCCTAAATATTTATTTAATTTCATTGATATTTCTTATGATTTCTTTTGGTTAATTTTATTTTTCAAGACCATCATGGAAGGTAGAATGTAGAAGGACGTAGTAAGAGAAGAAGCTGCAGTGGAATTACAGTCCTTTAAGGGAACTTAGACTTCCTAAAATGGTATATATATAATCGACAGAACCCATTTTTTAATCACCAATTTAAAAGGAGGGTAACCATTTCATTTTTTTATTTTTTAACTGTATTCTCCATATTTTAATCTTTTAGATATTTTATTGCAAGTTGCATGCCCACATTTGATTTATCCTTCAATAAAATGTACTTGGAGACATAAACTACTTAGAACAATTTTCAAGCAATGAAATTTGAATTTCTTTTCAAATAAATTTTAATGATAAAAATGGAGAAAATAATTAGTAGAGATAAACAAGTGGAATTGGATTTATAAATACATGATTTATGGAGCATGTTGAACATCGTAAAAGAAATTTTTCTAAGAATTGGATAGGATAATAATTTATGATATTTTAAATAATTTTTTTAATAATTTGTCTATATTTCTATGTTTAATTGTCCCAACCATTATTCTCATTATAGAGTCATTTTTCTAGAAAATCCACTATCCATATTCTATAAATTGGATAGAGATAAACTCATGCATGTTTTTATCCAGAACATGCATTTCATCTTATTAAAACTATGAATGAACATAATAACTCTTAAAATGATTTAGGAAATCATTTGTTTAGAATTTATCCTCATACCCACCATGAATTATTCCATTTTAAGCCCATAAAATCCATGAACAACCTTTTTATAAAATTAGCTGTATTACAATTATGACTTATCCATTCATAACATAATATAAATATTTTGAATGATATTGAAAAAAAATAAGTGTGGGGGAGGAATTTCTAGGGTGTATCGAGATATAATTATTTAATGATATTTTACTGGGGATTTTTTATTTTGATACGGGGAATTCCATGACATATTTCATTATATTTTATTATTCACCACTCTTTGTTAAAAAAATGAAAAAAATAATAAAAAATGATTTTTTTGAAAAATTGTGTGGTGTTTTGAGAAGATAAAAAATCACCATTATCTAGACTGATAATTTTTGATCGTATGTGGTTAGGTGATGGATGTGATATTTTTCTTGAGCATAACTTTTGGAAAAGAAAAAAAATTTAAAATGAAAAAAAGATAGGTTGATTTATTCATTGTGCTTACATGTGTAATGATCCTACTTTGTGATTTTGGGGAAGGGAGAGATGAAATTTGTACTAGAATACATTTAATGATCTATTTTTGAATATCATGAAAAGTACATTAGAGTTGAACCTTCTTTTTTAGCCTTACTTGATTTACCTCATTTCCCTACCTTCCCTGGAGACTTAGAGTCATTTTATCCATAGCGATTAATCCCACATGATTAATTGTGATTCATGTCTTTATGCAGAGATGATGTTATATTCCTTGTAAGAATATGGTAAGTTACATGTTTTGAGGTATGTGCTGAATTATTTTCATTTGTACCGTGATAATGAGTAAAACAATTCATGTGAGGTAAATTTAAAATGGAATGAATATTAATAATTAATTTAAAAATGAAAATGGATAATTGTAAAGGATTGGTTATTTTAAAAGAGGAAAAGTAAAATACATGATTGACTTGATACATTGAAAAATAATATGTTTAATAACTTTCTGATGTGATACTAAAGCATTTTATTTTCCATTTGATCAACTATTGTTGTTGATATTGAATTTAAACTATGGTAAGGTGAACGTCCTTTATAGTATATTGATATTCCATCCTTATGGACAAGGATGAATTAAATTGTAGGGGTATTTGATAATTTTATTCCATGCATATATTTTAGAATGTTTTATGTATTTATTTTTTTATTTATTAAATAATACTTCCAATTATAGAGAGAATTTACTTGTTTTATGTTTTTATGCAAGGAATAACAAATTTATGAAAAAGAAAAGCAAAAAAAAAGAAAATTAGAGTTTTCTTGTGGAATGACACCAGATTTTTAAGGAATAATGAATCTAAAAAAACTAATTACAAATAGTTACATGTCATGTAATGTCATTACACATCATTACTTCATCAAAAGAGGCTGATACCACCCGAAAAGTTTTGAAGAGGTTACAAGCTATGAAATATTATTACACGTTGTGAGTCTCTAGTTCATGTTGTGAATGAAGTCAAAGTTTGAAATTTAAATATGAGATTCAAGTGAGATTCACACACATAGATGGAAACAAAGATCAAGATTATAGAACATGTAATCTCATTACACGTTATGTAAGAGGTGTTGTGAATAAAAAAAATTAGAGACACCATAACTGAGGATTTTGATAATATTGGCTATAAAAGGAGCCCTCGTCTGCCCTTCTAAAGAACTCGGGGACCAGTGGAGGCCAAGAGACACAAAGGGGTGACCTCTAAATGATAGAGTGATGATCTGGAGTCCCAATTCACTACCATTCTTCGCCTCCATTCTCCTTCGGGTATCCATGATGCTCATTCTCATCATGCCTAACATGATCGGGTAATTATATTAGTGTTAGGTGACATTAGTGTAGGGGGATGTGTGCCATGGTATTATTTTATATTTTAATATTCATGTTTTTTATCATTGAGAACCTTGTTTATCAATTTCCATATTCTTCTTATTGATATTTCATGACCATTTGTTATGATTAGAAGAGTATTATTTTGTTTCATCAATTAATCACCTTATTTGTAAAGGACAATTATGAAATCTAGGACGGTTATATTTATACAAGGTTTTGGGTCAACTAGTTCTGTGATAGCACTAATTAGATGACCATTAAAATTGTAAAATAATAGGATTAGGGAAGGATACCCATACCAAGGATCCCTACTAACCCAATTCTAACACCAAAATTGAATAAATCCACTTTCAATTAAATCCCTAGCATACGAACATGAAAATCCTTGAATTTAGGATGTATCCCATATTGAATTTCAACCCAATCATTACTTCTATTATTTCTCTCTTTGAAAATAATTAAAGAATTTAAATTTTTGGTTCCTTAATTAATTTACAACATACACTATGTCCCTATGGGTTCGATACTCGGGATTTCTATATACTACATATTTCATTAAGTTGTGAGAGTTTTTACAAATTACTAAATTTATTTACCCCTGTATGAATTAACATTGACCCACAGGCTATCAAATACATGTACAATGATGCATTATTAATCAATTTCAAAAATTTATATTAGGTTGAATTAAATCGTCAATATGATCCATCCACATGGAAATAGAATTCAAATATCAAGTAATGAGAATCCTATGATGATTACCTAATTAATAGGGAGGACCATATATTTCCATTAGAGAATCATGTGATATAAGAAAACATCCAATAAAGAAGATGATCATCATGTTAATGATGTATGTGGAAGATCATGAAGTAAATAAATAAAATGATGAATGAAAAAGTAAGACAACATCTTTTAAAACATCAATGTCAATGATGGAAGTGAAAATTAAGGATTATATCTCAAGTGAGGACAAGTCACATTGTCACAATGATGGAGATATTTCTCATATAAGTAGGTGATTTAATAAATTATAGGAAAAGAATAAATTTTTTATGAAATTAGACAATAGGGGAAGATACAAAAAAAATATGAATATGGGAAAAAGAATATATTTGAGGAGAATTAGCCTTCTTTGAGTGAAATAGAGAAGGGAATATTAAAGTTGAACATACAACTAACAATAGAAGAAAAATTATAGATACAAATGAAAAAGACTCATGAAAGCTATAATGGAAACATGAAGATACTCTAAGGATAGTTCCAGTGAATCTGATTCAAATAAAGGAAGATAATAATGAAATGGATAATATATGTTTTTATTGAAAACATATATGAGGTAAAAATACTATTCCTAACTCCCCCACTTAAAATTGCAATATATCAAAAAATGAAAATAATAGTGAAAATGATATTTCAAGTGAAAATATCATTTTATATTGTCATATTCATGAAGAGACATTTAATGAGATTAAAGATAAATATATTAATTTAAAGAAACATCATGATTTAAATGAATGTATTAACAATAATATTTCTATTGAAAAAGAAAATAACAACTCATTATTAATGGGAAATAATGTACTTAAAAAGTTTACCGTGAAACTTCAAAATGATATTCAAGGTTTTACAAATGGAATACAAACCTAGAATGGAATGTTTGGTTTGAAGACCACACCAAAGTACACAACCATGATTGGGTACCAACCTAGTTAAAGAAGAATTTATAAAAATAAGTTTATTCCTAGATCAATCACATATAGTTATGTAAAAGTTAATATCCTTATATAATAATAATGCTTTCATTAATAAAAAGCATAATTATTCTTATGTTAATGTAATTAAACAACCTTAGATTCCAAAATCTCTTGTTCTTGACTTATTTGGACCCAATAAAGTGTGGGTACCACAATCATTTTTTGTTTAAATATGTTGTAGGAATCATTCCGGAAGTATACTATAAATAATTTATAGTATATGGATAGTGGATTTTTAAGACACATGAATTGATATTGCTCAATGTTTAAGAACCTATTATTGTTTTATGGCTGATTTGTCACAATTGGTGACAATTCCAAAGGAAAAATAATTCAACTTCATTAAATCTATAATTTGAATATTTTATAAATTTATAGTGTCTTATTTTATAATGGTTTGAAATATAATTTTAATAGTATCTCACAATTATTTAATTACAGTTATCATGTCAGGTTTATAAATAATTATTGAAAAATATATGATTCTTTGTTTTTAGAAAATTACATAATGATAATGTTTTTTTATTGATTTAGATTCATTATTTTCACTTTTTTTGTTTAAGTGACTTTTATAATGAATCCTAGATATGAAATAATATACTAGGACACTAAAACCATCAGCCTCTTAGAAATATAACTAATAAATTTTTAGTTAAGTATCCTCCTAAACTATATTTCTTGAAAGACAATGTTTGTAATCCCTATCCAAAAGGGAAACAACATACGATCTCTTTCAAACTAAAGAATATATCTCAACTTCACAACCACAAGAGTTAGATGACATGAATTTATAATGAATATCTATAGTTTCTAGCACAGGTGGGAAGCATTATTCCTATGTTATTATAAGATATGATTCTATATGTACATGGGAATTCCTTTTTATTTTACAAAATTGAATCATTTTTTCATTTTTAAAATATGAAAAATCTTTAGAAAAACATAGCTAAATTACTATTAAAAAATTAAGGAGTGATCATGGATATGAGTTTGAAAATCAAGAATTTGAGACTTTATTCTAAAAAAATTACTATAATAAAAAATTATCTAGTATTAGGACTCCCCAAAATATGGAGTTATTGAAAGACAGAAAAGGACACTTTAAGAGATTTCCTAGGCCATGCTAAATGAATATGGGGGACCTATCTATTTTTGGATAGAATATATTAATAAAATCTACTATATCATCAGTAAGGTTCATATCATACAACTTTTAATTAATTATTTATATGAGTTATATAATGGAATAAATCCAATGGTTATTTTATTTATAGTTGTTAGTTTCAAGGTATTAATTTTCCATAAAAATATATAGATTTGATAACATTTTTTCCAAAAGTGATGAAGTAATTTTCATTATATATTAATCCAAAATCAAATTATATAAGGTCTTTACCAAAAGAACTAATGTCTTGGATGAATCCTTACATGTAAAATTTGATAAAATAAATCCACACAAGAAAATAACTTCTCTAAAAAAATCGTTGGATGATTTTTTTGATTGGAATATCATTTCCTCAACCAATCCTAGTGATTTACCAATAAAACATGAGGTAGATATATTTTCCCACAATTAGGAATTATTTAAAATTGACCTTGTAGATGTAAATGATGTACCAAGTACTTATTTCACTAGATATATTAGAACTCATAGGGAGTATCCTTTAGATGATGTTGGTGGAGATCTTTATAGAGTTACTTGCACTAGAGATTCTCTTAGAAACTATGTCAAACAACATTCCTTATTAACACACATTGATCCTAAAAACAACACTGATACTCTAAATGATAAATTTTATTTAATTTATATGCAAGAACTATTTAATAAATTTGAAAGAAATAAAGTCTGGGGACTAGTTTAAAGAATGAAATATTTCCTTAACATTGGCACTAAATGGGTTTTTAGGAATAAAGTTGATGAGTTGGGAAAAATATTATGAAATAAATGTTGATTAGTCATAGAAGTATGTAGTTAAAAATATTATTTTACTATGACGAGACCTTTTCTTTAATAGATATAATTTGAGCTATTAAAATGAATCCTTCTTATAAAACACATTTTAATTTTCTACTATATAAAATGGAGATAAAGAGTGATTTTATAAATGGGTATATTGTTGAGGATGTGTTTGTTGAAAACCCCCATGAATTTTATATTAATCACTTTCCAAACCATTTAAAAAAATATATATTTATGGTTTCAAACAAGATATTAGATCTTGGTATGATCAGATTATCTCTCTCTTGATTTGTAATAATTTTTTAAAGGTGATAGCTAATCCTACCTTATTAATTAAAATGATTTTGGAATATGTTTTGGTAATCCAATTATATATCATTGATGTTATTTTTTGTATCATCCAAGAAATAATTGAGTATATAATTTTTCAAAACAACAAATAATGTTTTTGAAATTATTTTAATTTCTGAGATAAAAATTTTCCTTGGTTTTTTGATTTTTGAAAATATATAAGTAATCATTTTATGTAAAATCAAATAAAATACAATTTTTTTAAATAGTTTATCATGGAATGATAAATTCATATGAGTCTTTAATTTACATAATTATATTTAATTTGGATGTGTTATTCATGGTAAATTTACTTCCATTAGTTTACTATCAGTGGTTGTATTACTGTTATGTACAACCATTGTATAGTATAATTATGGTTAAATTATTCGGTGATACCACTGGCCTAATACCATTGGTTTACTACCATTTTGTGCTACCAGTGGTTGCTACCATCAGAATCTACCATTGGATTCTACCACTACATTATAAAATCACATATAATTCTTTGATATTGTTTATAAATTTTTTATTTAACTCTAAAATCCCTTATTTAACTAAAATTAAAATATTTAGATATTTAAAATTAGTTTAATTCTCAATATTAAAAAACACATATTAAGATTTGTAATTTAATTATATCTAATTTTCACCCATTAAAACCTATTATTACTTTTTCTCTCAGACCCCAAAATTTACCTACAACATTCAACCAGACACCCATACTCTAATGGTTAGGATGAATCAGGATTTTGGTTCTAAAAAACATATAGCAACCACCAAATAAAATGAAAGGTGGATCAAAATGGCATGTAGAACCATGAAATAAACTTATTTCATAAAAAGTAGTAGTTTCTGAGAAGGAATTATATACTTATTGGATGTATTTAAGTAATTCACTACTTTGGAATGTTATTAAATAGTAACAGGGGGTTGTGTGATTCTCAGTAAATGAGAAACCATTAAATTAGAGATTGGTTCAAGATTTTTAACTATATACTAAGTTTATGTTTATAGATAAGAAATAATTCATCATGAAATTAGTAGATAGGAATGAACTCATGTTATCTTTGAATCAATGGGCTATGTTCTTTTAAGTTCCTCAAAAAGTAATATTTGAGGAAAATCGTGGTTCATAACCCATTGACCATGAAAATTGTTTCTTTGAGGAAGCCCTTCATGAGATTACTAGGGATGCTACTATAAGAGGCCATCTTTAGTCAATTTTGATGGGAAATTTTGAATCCTCTTCAAATTTATCAAATATATACTATGTACTACGAATAGGGATTACAATGTATTGTATTATTAATATATCTTCTTTTTATGTTGTATGAGAATAAGGGATGGGATAAATGTATGCACATATATTATGGTTCATATAATAGAGTTAATCAAGCATGATTATTATTCTAATTCACTCATATATCACATGATGGATTATTCCATTTTAGAATCATGATAAAATGTTACTTAGGGAGAAGAAAAACTAACAAAATTTTGTAGTTGTTGAATACGTCAGAAAACATGTAGAAGGATGAAACTCAATTAGAACAACTGGGTATAGAACTAGGTTGTGTACATTGAGAATCTTTATGAGAATTTCAACCGGGTAGAGAACCCATGCAGACCCAAGGTTTTGGTTAATCCTAGATTGGAGTCATACAATGTGGTAGTTTATTCTTATATTTAAAAAGTGGATGATGTTGGTATTGATGTTGAAGAGAAATCTATGGATTAATTAAAATAATTAGTTTCCATCTCGGTTAATGTATGGAGTGATCCCAGTATTTTTAAGAGTCCACATGTTTCAGATTGACCCCTTGACTCTCATATTTTGTAATCTATATGGAAAACCTGCTAGAATATGATGAAGTTTCAGATAATGAGATTTATAATTATTTTTAGTTTGAGGGATGATTTTTAGAGAGTCTATAGGATATCATTTTATTATCAAATGAATAATTATATGATGTGGATAGTAAATATAAGGATGAAGAAACTAATGCCATAATGATCATTTATGATTTTTCTGAGTCTATTAGTATTGATTGAGATAGTATATATAAGTTTTTTTCAGTTAATCATGTTATTTGAATCCTAGTAGACATAGAATAAGATGATTCATAAGATGAGGATTCACTATATAATGGGTATAATTCACTAGGGTTAACTATTCTTTTCTTAACCTATTATGATCCATACACTATGGTCGATGATGGGTAATCCCACTAGAGTATTGTAGACCTACCACTTCTATTGTTCATCAAAACCATGATGGATCTATAGTGGAAATGATAAAATAGTTATCTCTTTTAGAGACTTTCCTTATAAGGTACCTGTAAGATATGTGTACATAGTCATTTTAGATTCAGTTCCTAATGAGAAATATTCTCATGAGGTGTTCTTATACCTAGATGGATGTGGTTTTAACCTTCTCTTCACCCTCCTCCTCATATTATTTTCATTACCCAAGTTGGTTTAGATTCCTTTAAGGTAAATTTTTTTTGATCTTGGTGGTTTTATTAGATCTTATAACTTTCAGGATACGAATCTCAAAGATGAATAAATATCCATTATTGTATCCTTAGTTTCGGGACACCTATATCCTAAGCTATTTTTAAGAATATAAAATTTATAAGTTGATAACAAGAAGATAAATGAGTATATTATTGTTATCAATTCTACCATGGAATACATGAGTGTAGACCACATTGCGATAGATCAGTTAGTTCTTTGATTGTTAGAATCCCTTTCTATGACTGAAACCTCTTCTTCAAAATATACACCTCCTTCTGTGCATTCTAATATTGATGTTGATTTGGTCAGAAGCATTTTTTGGGGAACATCTATAGAGTGTGTTGGATAATTTTTCCATTTTTCACTTGGATGATATTCATAAGATAAAATCACATGCTTATCATATATATAATCATTCTATAGAATTTATAAATGAGGCTAGTAGTGACATTAAAACTTTTACCAAATCCATGAAGTATCAAATTTCTATTATTTTTACAAAAAAAGAGCTCAATTATCCTTTTATGTTTTTGGAATTGTATTTATAGATACATACTGTTATCATGGCCTTTAATGAGAAAGTGAATCAATTTAAAGGGTTATCCTCATTGTTAAAGTTGATTATGGAAGATAAGTCTAACATCACTCGGATGGTGGAGGATTATGAAAGAATAATCATTCATTTTGTGGAGTTGATGTATCTGTTTCTATACACTTCTTAGACTACAACGATTTCTCCTCATGTTATTCCTACGATATTCTCAGTATTAATAACTATTTAAATAACTCTTTATACTATATCCAATGCAATTATAGCTTTTGGAATTACTCCACTTGAGGATATACTAAATATGAGGCTATTTGAGTATGATATTATGTTCAAGACTCCTATAAATAATTTTTCTCCTACTCATGTACATGTTACTACTGGCATAAGTAAAACCTAAGTTGATCATATCTCTATCAATGAAGAGTTTTATTTAGGTTGTGGATAAGATTTTATAGGACCCTTTGATATGAATGTTTATGTAATTATTTTACATTTATATTAATCCATATTCATCACCCTTTATTCATATCTATTTATTCTTCTATATATCCTCTTTGTACTGTATTTTTATAATCCCAAAAGTTGGAGAAAATATATATACTTTAGATAATGTGTAGAATGTAGCGAGTCACTATAATGAGTATAATGTATTATTATCCTCTAATATGTATAATTTTTTTATTAACTTTATATATATACATATTTTAAAATCACGGAAATTAATTATCATTTTTTATTTTCCTCTAGTTTACTTTTCTCATTCACATATATCATTATATCGCTATATATTCATTGAAAATCAATATTTAGTATATGTTTTTAAAGAATTATTTTTTATCATAAAAGGGGGAGATTGTTGTATCAGTATAGTAATTCAATGCTTCAATTCTCAAAAATCAGGTTTTCTTTTATTACTGACTACCTATCTGTTGAATGATAGAAGCTTCAAAATTAAATAATTTTAAGGACCTTTTATAAGGGGAATATCAAGATTTCATGAGTTATGTAAAGGTAAATACTAACTTATATGAGTTGTGTAAGGGTAAATGAGTTGTTCATGTGTTATTTAAAGGTATAACCATTCATGATTAAGATTAACAACCTATTTATAAGGGTTATCCATAGATTTCGAAGGATAATTAAAGGTATCCTATGTGATGTGTAAAGACACTTACAATAATCAGTGGGTTGGTTCTACCATTCAAAAAATATTTCTACCACTAGTTGAAATCCTCTATTAATAGAAGAGTTGTTCTAGTTCAAAATAAAAACATTCTACCACTGGTAGAGTTATGATATCCCTAGAATAGATCTTCTACCTTTAAAAAGGTGTACTTTCACTAAAACAAATCTTATACCAAAAGTGAAATCTTCCTACTGCTAGTTCATATCTACTACTAGTCTTGTTTTGATACAATTGATTGATGTTTTCTATCATCAATAAAAACATTATAAAAAAAATATTAGACTAAATTCATTAGTTGAATTATGATACCACCACTTCATGTTTTGATCTTCCACTGTTGGGGTTGTTATACTACTACTACCTTCAGTAGAGATCAACAACTTCTATAATGAGTCTACACCTACTAGTTTTTTTATGCTACCACTATTATAGAAATCCTATAGTTAGTTATAGTTATACTTTTATAGATATCTAGATTAAATAAAAATTAATTATTCTAATATATAATTTATAAATTTGACTGAAGATAGATATTTTAGTATATATGAATGATTATTCTTAAAATGTATACTCGATGCATTGATGAAAATGTTATATTTTTTCAAGTTTCTTCTTAGTTTGATGATTTACCATATTTTTTTGTTAACATGAAATGAATAATTAATATTTTAAAAATATATAAATCATAATAACCCCTCACACACAAAGGATGTTTGATTATAATTATGTTAATATATGATTACCCATATATTTTTAAGTATTCTTACTAAAAAGAAATAGAATTTTCCAGTGATGCATATGACACACTTTTATTCATGAAAAAATAAAAACCCTATAAACAACATTCAAAGTATCATTATTGATAGATTTAAAGACAATAAAAAATAAGAAGAAGATAATTATCGATCCTCTCTATCCTGATCTGATAATGTAGAACTACAAAAAAACATTTATAATCTTTCCTTATTTTTTCTCTATTTTTTTATATTCTTCATTATCTTACTTTATTTGTTTATTCTGTGAGTACAATCTCTTTCACTATATTATATATTACTGTGAATCTCTCTACATATTTTTTGTAACCTATATCCCACAAATAACTGTAAAAGAGGTTTTGTGTATCCTTGGCTTCCTTGTGGGTAGTTTTATATAAAATCTGATCCATGTTATGGATTAGTGTATTTCCTAACAAATCTTCCAGGTGGTGGGTGAGGGTAAATTGCTGAGTATTTGGTCACAATTTAACACCAAACCTATTTCTTTTTTGTTTTTGTTTTTTATTCTTTTTTTTTGTTTAATTTTTTTAATTATAAAAAAAATTTATTCAAGAATTATTTATGAAAACAATACATTGATATTTATATTTGAGCAGTGTTTTATCTATTATGTGTTATATGAGTTGAATTATTTCAAATGATAATATTTTTTTTGAAATTATTTTTACTTGGTTGTGATAAATCCTTTGAGAATCTTTTTGAAATATCAAATTTTATATTTTTTGTATTTTAGTTAACTAGTTTATTTTATAATTTAGTAGAATTTATTTTTAAATAGTTTTTAATCATTTTTTTGGATACTCAATTTACCCCCTCTTTAGTACTCCACTGCAACCAATACCAATAAAAGTTAAATTTTTTTTAACAATAAAAATATATACCTCCCCTAGACCATGAACCGTGGGATGTAACTGAGGATAGAAAAAGTTTCCAAATACTATAGATAAAACATTTGAAAATTGAGATTTTGGGTCAATTCAGGTTTAAGAACATCTTACTGAGGATGAATAAAATCCTATGGTCATGAGGAATGAATTTTTTGATGATGGAATACTGGTCATATTCCATACCATGGATATTCCTTAGTAAGATATTACCAATACATTAAAAGGGGAATGAAATACTTACCGGTATAAAAACTTATATAAGGATGTCCACCATATTAAGACTAGAAAAATACCTTACTAGGAGTATATAAATCATTCCAATGTGATTGATATAATATTAAAACACATCAATAAAACTAACTTAATGTTTTCATAAATCATAAATTTGGAATAAATTATGAGTGTCATGAATATGCATGCCTCTAAATTTTAATGGTGCTATATCAAATAGTCATGAATGCCACACATTTTGTGCATATTAAAGAGTGGGTGGATATAGAGCTATGAAATTCGATCAAATTACATGCCAAAATGGATTATCAGGGAACACCTCTTACAATGCTCTAATTTTAGGACAAGTCTATAGTATTGGATCTATATACACTAGTTAGTCTATCTAATGAGATCCAACCATTTCTAAAACCCATAAAAATGTGTACTCAGTCAAAGCGAGTCATTGATAAGATTCTATATCTATCAATAAGAAAGGTATGCACGACTCATGTTTTTAGAAAGGGAAACCTGAAATAACCTTGATACACTCTAGGATGAATATATTTTTCCTATAAAATACACAACACCTAATTTATTACAATAGTAAATATTGAAATTACTTGAAATATATAGTGGTATAACTATCAATCATAAAGGAGGATATCCAACACATAGGGGTGGGGGAAGTTTTACCAACACAACATCCACTTTATTCATGAAATCTATATAAAAGTGAATTCATGATTAATAACTGTAACATCTTCCATATCCCATAGTGTTGGTGATATTTTTACCCTCCCCTCCTCAAAGGTGGTTGGTCTTTTCTATATTAAGAGTATGTTAACCGAAATTACCGTTAAAGTTTCCTATATTTATATTTTATGATATTAATCACTTCATAGGAGTTCATTCAATGAAATCCATTTGTGACTCCCTCATGGTTACCATACAAAAACTGTATTCATTATAAAAAAAGAGGGAGAAATTTTTGAGTGGATATAAATGAAACCAGTCCACTAAGAAAATATAAATCAATGAATTATATGATATTTCCCTTAGAATACATTCCATATATGACTGTAACACATTGATTTTTTATAACATATTTATATTTAATAAATTATATTCAATTGATAGATTATGATGCAAACAAAAACAAATATTAGTGAATAATGTTTCGTTACAATACAAAATGAAATATATTACAACATAATTAAATGAATTATAATTTGTAAGAATTAATTAAATAATTATATAAAGTATTAATTTATTTATTCATGGCTAAAGAAAACATTTTCATTTCATAAAATTGTTGTAATTATATATTACATATTTTTAAAAGATAAATTCAAATTTTTATAGAAATTTAATTATATGAAGTGAAATTAATTTTTGGATTAATCCTAATAATATTATCTTATGTTTTTTTGATTTATAGAAAACATTAATTTTTAGAGGAATAGTAAAAATATTATTTTTATACATTCCATGAAATTTATGAAATCACTAGAACATTAGAATAATAGAAAATTTTATAAACCTTTTTTATGACCAATAATGTATTTTATGACTAAAATTATATTTTAAAAAATATTTTGTTTAATTTTATAACATATAGTTGATATTTTAAAACTTTAGCTATATTGTTTCTAAAACTATTTTTCACTTTATAAATAAAATATTGTAAAATTAATTTTTAACTATTTTATTAATATAATATTATGAGGTTTTTTATATTTTTAATTAATATTCATATTTTTTAATAAGGATAATTTTATTTTTAGCTAAGAAATATATTACCATGTTTAAAGCAATAGTTACCAAGGTAAATGTAAATTAGGGTAAAAGTAGAAACTAAGGGAGAAGAATAAAATTGCTAAAACCCAATCTCAAAATTTTTTGGTTAAGGTATTTATCAACCAAAAATTCCCCACACTAATAATTTCCACTTTTAGAGCCACAATACTTGAATAGTTCACCTCTTATTACAAAAATGTCACTCCCCTCACTTATAAAAGGTGACTTCCACCACAACTTTACATACACTCTAAAAATTATAATTACACATTAAATTCCACCAAAATACCTCCCTAAATTATCAATAAATCCATATAGTTTATTTTCTACACAAAATACCACCCCTCAAAGGCTTAATCAAAATTTTAAAGGAGTTATATCAAAAAGTATAATAGAATTACCAAATCCGTCCATTTTATTTCTATTTATTTATGTCATATTATTCAACTTCAATTTCTTTTATACAATTATAAAATAATAACATTGGTATCATTAGTATACTAAATATTTTTTATATAGATGAAATAACCATTATCTATTCCCCCCATCCATTCAAAAAATGAGAATGTCATTTATGTTACATGTCGATTACCTCATTCATGAGTGACATATTCCATTTTTCATAAATACCAAACATGGATAGTTCTGTGGAGGGTATTTAATGAATAAATATAATATTTATAAAATTATTAATATTTTAAAAACCTAAAAACATTTATAACTTCTTTTAATTTTATGAAAAATGAAAACCCCAGCCATGTGTACATGTGGACTACCACCACCATGGAGTGACATGTATATTTTTCATCACCGATCTAAATATATGGTTCTATAACATATTTTACTAATATATAAAATATTAAGGATTAATATATTTAATTAATAATTCTATAAACTAGTTTTCTATTTTAATATTAAATATTAATGTTTTGAAAATAAATTTTGTATTCTTTATTATTTTAAACAGTGATTTATTGAAAACATAAATATTTATTTTATATCTATTTCAATATTCTTTTATTTTTCTTATGTTACAATTGGGATGTGTTATTATCCATCATACCTATTTAGATAGATTATAAAACATTCTATGATTTTTTATAGAAACCCATCTCTCTTCAAAATGTCAAATAATTTATATTTAAATAGTAATGTTTTATTGTTCTTGTGGCATACATATGTATGGTTTTCACTATATGATGGATGGTCCAAGAGTTATATATCTCTACAATAAATTGGGTAAAGATATTTATCAAGATATAAATGGGAATGAAGAGTGAACCCAAACCCTTAAGGGTATAGGTCAATATTTAATGATGGAGCCAAAATATTTATTGCCTTCCAATTTATTTGGTAAACACATATTTATTATGAGAAAAAATGTTAGGTATTTGGTATTGAACCCAATACAGTATGATACTCTTACTACTATATTATGATGTTATTTCAATTGATCCTCAATAGAGGAAATGATTCTTGGTTCATATGTTTGTGTTATAAAATTATGTTTTTTAATGTTCCCATGTTATAATGACTCATGTATTATATTATTCTCATATCTACAAGACCTAATTTATTAATGATGATCCATTTTTATTTTGGTATGGTGTTCTAATTTTATGTTCATGAACCTTGATTATACTCTCATTCCCAAATTATTATATTATGATCACCAATTATCACCAATTTTTATCTCTTATTTGTACCTATACTAAGCATTTGAGGTCACATATTTCTTATATTTCCATTCCTAGTTTATAAATTAAGGTATTATGTATGATAATTATAGAAGGGAACTATTTGAGAAGAATATTTGTGGGAAATTTGAATATTGTTCCTAAATAAGTTGACTATGTACCTATTCTCTAAAGTAACTAAACCCTTAAAATTTTAAAGCATATATTATTATTATATGTATTAAATATTAATTTATAATGATGTAATATTTATATAAGTGTTTTTTGGGGAAGATAAATTGTTATCAAATTGGGTTTTGATATTTTAGGGATTATGATTATAATACATCAGTGATATCACAAAGGATATGTCTAAATATAGGAAATATCCCACATTTATTTGGTAAAGTATAGATTTTGTGATTTCCTAGAAATTACATCTCTATCTAGATAAAAAAGTGGATGAAATATTTGTCATGTATACACCTAGGATTAATAACTTGAGAATGATGTTTGATCATTAACTCAATATTTATGTGATGCAAAAAAAAGTGGCTTAAATTCACACTTGGTTTGAACATCCTAGTGGGTATGGTTTGGTAAATTCTCATTCTATTTATGAACCATAATGATGTATTTGAATATATATTTTAGATTCAAAACTATAGTTTTATGTGTTGAAAGAATATGTCATAACATAATAAATCATAATAATGATTTAAATTATTGTATTATTTCTTACTCTTATGAATGTTTGTTGATACTAAAAGTAAATTTTTTTGGTGAATGAAAACAATGATAATATAAATCAAATAGAGGACGGTTTAGTTATTATAGATTCATGGGATTTAAATTTATAATATATTGTTTTTCTCACACTTTCATATAGGAATAATTTACTAAGGGTATCCCATCACCAGCTCAATAATTTTATATTTAATCATTTGTTAAAAATCCTTATGGTATGATGATTTATATCAAGTATATAAATCCTCTCTGATACAATTTTGTCGGATTGTGATTACTAACAATATTATCATTCTCTACATAGTCAAATTTAATGTTACTTTTATAGTGTATTTGATCTAGATTTATAAATCCAAGATCAATTATATAATCATGGAAGCCACATTTGATATCCTAATTCATCAATGACCATCTATCGATGTAAGGATGAATATAAATTCCCAATGGTAATTACATCCCTTATATGGGTCATAATACCTAGTCACTAGGGTTATCTATCACAAATGGTTGGAGATAATATCAATATTTAAGATATAAATACCGTGATGGAATATTCTGATGTATTTCCTAAAGATTTTCCTAGTATTCCCCCAAAACATGAAGTTATGTTTTTAATAGAACTCATACATGAAACTCTACATATTTCAAAGACTCTATACCGAATATCCACAACAGAGTTATAAGAATATTAGAAGTAACTCTAGAGGAATCAATATAATGGATTCATGTACCCTAATGCGTCACAATAGTGTGTACCTTTTCTTTTTGTCCAAATGAAAGATGAGTCAATGCATATTTAAATTGATTCTTGAGAACTTTACAAAATCATTATCTGGAAAATGAATCTTATACCCCATATTGATGATTTTTTTGACCAATTGTACATATCTCAATATTCGGAATGGATGAGAAGATCATAACTATTTAACATCATTCACTTTGAGATTATAGAGAATACTCGTATGGTAGATTAACGATTGGGACATCCACCAAACTCCCCCAAGTTCATGATGTGTACAATGAATATATTCTTAGTAAGTACATACCATATCCGTCACATTAACTAAAATTTATATTTTACTATTGAAACAAGATATTTCTTTTGAGGAATAAAAATTATAGATTTTGTACTGAAGAGATAAAGTTATATATAACAAGACCACTCACCTAGTCAATGTTTTTAGAGGAAACCATAATTTTTAAGAAGCTATGTGGGAAATTGAGAATGTAATTATGTACAATTATCGTCATTTTTTCCTTATAATAATAGAATTTCAAGGGAAAGTTTCATATAAGGTGGTAAAATGTAACACCATATGTTTTTAGCATATTTGTATGTAATAAAATCCTTGTATTTGTTAGCATGTGGTACACAAAACCCTAAATGTAATTGAATAATTATATTTTATAATAAAAAATGGAATATATTAAAAGAAAATTATATAAACAAATAGTAAATATAATTTATGTAATTATAAGAGGTACTACATTAATTAGTCATGGATTTATGAAAATTTTTCTCTAAATTAGTATTTCAATTTTAGTTTTGGTTTGATAATTTAGGATTGTTTTAGAAAATATTTATTTTTAGGTGATTAGTAAAAAATTACATTTTTGATAATACTATGAATTTTATGAAATCAATAACATAAAATAATAACTTAATTTTTATGAAACATTTTTCTTAACTAAAATATATTTTATAAGTAAAATTATAAAATTAAAAAGGATTAAGTTTAATTTTCAAATATCTATTTGGTATTTGAAAACATAAGTGACGTTTCCTCTAAAACATTTTTGAAGAATTATACCTTTATTATTTAAATATTATTTTATTAACTATTTTATAAATTTAATAATATGAAATGGTTTTCATATTTGGAATCATAATATCTAAATTATCTAATATGGATAATTGTAATCTTAGTAATAAAAATAAGTTTCCAAAGTTAAACAAAATTCCACAATTCTGAATGTTAAAAGGCTGTGGAAAATCCCTAAAATTACGCAAATGTTATCTCTAAATGTTTTGTGTTAGGTATCCTCAACCAACAATCATCCCCTCTCTATTATTTTCCACATTGGAGGACACTTTCCTTATATAGAGAACCTCTTATAATAAAACCACTCCTCTCACTTATAAAATTAGACTTTCACCACCAATTTATATACATATTAAAATTAGTTTTCCCTTTGATCCTCTACCCAAATCCTTGACCATGTCATATAGGCTCTAGTACAATAAAAATATCACCTCTAAAAGGATTAGAAAAATTGACAAAGGACTTATTCAACGGTGTAGTGTAAAATTCCCAAATCTCTCATTTTAATATCTATTTATTTAAGGATTATTCTTCTAATTAAATTCTTATTATACCATCCTAATATAATAAAATAACTATAATTAGTATAATTAAGTATTATTATATTTAATTAACATCTATTTCATAATCCTCTCCCAAGCATTAAAAAATTTATAATGTCCTTCATGTTATGTGTGGAATACCTCCTCTATGAGTAATGTGCTCCGATTATCATAAACAACTTAAATGGAATGTTCGTTAGGGGTATTTAATGAATAAATATGACCATTATAAAATTATTAATATTAATAAAAGGTAAATAAATTTATTAATTCTTTCTATTCTATGGAAAATAATACAGTTTTCTACGTGTACATGCAGACTTTCAACTATAGGGAGATACATGTTATGTTTTACGTCATATCCCAACATGGATGGTTCTAAAATATATTTTTTGAAAATATATAACATTAAGGATTGATTTATGTGATTAAGTTTTTCATAAAGTATGACACAAAAATTGACAATCATTATAAATTAATCCATCCATATATGTAAATTGCCAAAAAAAAATGTTCATCATTTATCCCTTTCTTGAGAACTATGACCATAGTTTTCATCAATTGAACATGAGAATGAATTTTAATTAAAAATAATAATTTAAATATACTTCCTAATCCATTAAAGAATTAATTTTAATCAAATAATGGGGTTTGACATTACCATTATAAAACATGCCTAGAATAATCAGAATTACTAACATCTGCTGACAAAAATAAATATTAACTAACTAATACATGTGTAGTGAATGATTATAATTGAATAACATTGAAGGTTTTAGATATTAATAGAGTTATAAAGTATTTTTTAAGATATTTATGTTTTTTATGCCAGAGGTAAAAGAGGTTTCATGAACTTTGGGAGAAAAATGTAATAGTTTATTTCTAAGAAAAATTTAAAATCAATATTGGTATAAATGATTTTATATATGGGAAATATTGTGTGAATTTTATCTCTAAAAATACCATATTAATATTATATTATTATTTATATTTTATTTCATCTTTCACTTTCGTTTCCCTTGATAAATAATTTACCCTATGTTACCCTTGTACATGAATCCAACCCACCTCTTTTTTTGACTAAGTGTATTTATCCTTTATTTATATTTTTATTTTATAGACGTCCTTATCCATATTTCAATAATTTATTAATTTCATTTTTTACTTTTTTTAAACTATTTAATTTTTTTAAAAGAATTATTTATCATTTTTCCCACATGTTTTTTGATAAAATTATCCCATTTTAACCTTTTTGTGTGATCACACTCTTTTATAGCTATAAGAATTATTCTTTTTGATGCTTCCTTTTTAAGGTTTTAAAATGGTTTTAAAAAATAATATTATTTATTTATAGATTTGAAAGGAAAATAAATATTCAAACATATATTTTAAAATAATATATTCAAATCATAAAAAAGTGTTTTTCATATATGCCAAAACACTTTGATGTTCCTTTTGTTACACTTGGGATATGCTATTATAATACAACCCAACTTATTTATCTTTATGAAATTTAAATTTTTTTATGATTTTTTTAATGAAACACAGTTTTCTATTATAGGTAAATTATGTGATGGAAATATAAGAATATTATAATGTTTTCATGGAACAAATATGCATTTGTTTAATTATGTTATTGGTAGCAATAGAATTATATATTCTTATAATGAATTTGTTAATGTTATATATCATGATATAAATGGGAATAAAGAGTGAGTCCAAGACCCTAATGAACTATTTACTTTAATCTATGGATGAGAAAAAAATTATACAATCCTATAACACATCAAATAATGGTTTATATATAAATAGAATACATGTTAGAGATTAGGAAGTGAACCCAATCCCTTATAGGAACCTGTCCACTATATTATTATAGTCTAGTCTTTGAGACTTTAAAATGGAAATGATTTTCAATTATTTTTTTTGTGCCATAATCTTATGTTCTGAAACATTTTCTTATTATAATAACTAGTGTCTCATGTTATGGTCAGATCTGTATAACTTTATTTATTATTTATGATCCATGTTTATTTTTGAATGATTTTCTACTATTATGTTAATGAACACTGACTTTTGTCCCATACCCACAAGCCTATATAATTCTCACTTATGATCAACTACTATTACCTATTATGTTGTTACTTAATGTGAATTTGAACTCATCCTTTTATAATATTTTAATTCCCCATGTTATGAAGAGAGGTTTTAATTATTATAAGTCCATAGGGGTACCATGTATGAAGAACGTTTGTGGGAGATATTGATGATTGTTTATAAATACAAATCTTATATAATATGATGCTAATGAAACTAAACATTTATAGTTAATGAGAGTTTATTTTTTGAGGATACTAAATACTAATCTATATTGATGTAATATTTATAAATGTGTTATCCATAGTGTAATATTTATGAAATCATGGAAGAGAATTTGATTCCCACTGTATGATTCACAATGATGAATATTTTTTACATTATTTACATAGATAATGGTGAGAATGACATCCATATTGAAGAACATAGTGATGATATTTCATTTCTAAATGTGGTGCACACTGTAATAGATGAAGAGAGTTTTTGTACCCAACATTTGAGTTATGATCACAATTTGGGAGATCCTCTAAGTATTATACTTCCACATACTTAGTAAGATTTATCCAAGGATAAAGGAAAAGTTGTAGCTATATTAATATTCCACCCCACCCAAAGGTGACATGTCTTTTTTCTATTGGGGATTATATTTCAAAGTATAATGTTTACCCAGAGAAAATTAGTTTAATTAATGATGAATTAATCATCTATAATATACTTAGTTAAATTTCTAGGATGATTAAATTATTTCTCTACCAGTGAATCCACATTAATAAAAAATGAACCACTGGACCACAATGAAAGAATTATAGTTGGTTTTCCATCCTGAGGCCTACACAACCATCCAATCTAACCCTAATGGCCATGTATTTTCTATAATATCCTACAATAAAGAAAAAAAATAGCTCTATTTAAAGAGAATTATCCTATAATTAATCAATATGGTTATCAAAAACTAGAAAAAACATGATGATTATAATGGGTTTTTCTCATCACCACCACTCAAGACTTATCTTAAGTAACAGTACCTCCAACACTCTAGGACTATACTGAGTCTCGTCCCACACAGATGGATTCCATGGTGTCTTGATACAAACTAATACAACCAAATATTAATCTTTATCAAAATTGAAATTTCTTTACTCACCCTCCACATAATTTAAGGAATCCCACTTTTCCATATATATTATCATGGGTAATCTGGAGCATCACAGAACACATTTTTCATCCGGATTCATCCCCGTGATGTTAAGAATAAAACAGTAGGAGATAGAAATTATTAGGTGTTTCCTACAATCTTTTGAAGGATAAATATTTTTCTAGTATAAAATTTTTCAATCATGGTGTATCTGTAGTTGGGAAGATCATCAAGAATAGTCCATTTACCAATTAAACTTTATTTGAAGATGATTTATATCTTTGACCATAGAAAAAACAAACAACATGAAATTATGAGGTTTTAAAATTTATTTATTACTATAAATCCATACATTATTCCTTTAATATAACTCTTCTGTAAGATAATTTATTAGAGGTATATAGTTGGGACTAAAGAATGTGTGCCACATAGTTTTTCATTGGGTCCATGATATGGTCCTCACTCTAATAACAACATAACAATGTTGTAAAAAATTATATTTATGCATGAAGAAGAATAAAATATGATCACCATGTGTTGTGTTATTTATCACACATAAATGGAAGGTTATTTATAAAAACATTATCCAAATAAATGAGGAGGCGGAAAAACCTCTCATTGGGAGAAGGTTATGCATTTCATCCATTGTTAATGAAAAGGGTTTTTGAAATAACATGACCCATTTTAACAGTCTTCAGGACAATTTGTTCCCTTTGAAAACACATAATTAAGGGGAACCTATATATAGGCATGTAGATTATTAAATAGGTATTTATTTTATAACTCATAGATCTGAAATAGAATTATGGATCAAACATTATAGCCGTTTGATTTTGGGAGTTTTTTTCAAACAAATTCTTATGTTAATGATAACATGACAAGTGCCTTACCCAATACACTTATCTGCATGGAAAAATTCATTCATTAACCTATATTTATATTTACCTAGGTTACTTATATCCTCAGTGTCTTTGTGAGCCTCCTTCATTCTTAACACTTTTAGGGTTAGGCTATGAAAACAAGTCTCAATTATGCAAAGAATCTGAATTCATATCCTCCAACACCCATACATATTTCATGCCATGATTATTTTCTCACATTATTTACACTAATTTATAGGTCCATCATGTAGATCCTTTATTCCTTATCAACACTTTATCTATAAATAACCCCATTTATCTAATATGAAAAACACATGAGAGGAGGACAAAAATTGCATAGATAAAAGGAGGGTAACCTGCTGGATGTTCCCAAGCCTTTCTATCTCTGACAAGTGACATACTAAGATAAAATATAAGGATAGTAATTCAAGTTAAGGGTAATTATTTCCTATGAAAATTTTAAAACATAAACCTTTATGAAGTAACAATTTCTTCAGTAGTGAAGTACTAGGGTACCATGCACAACAGTCACCTTGAGAGGTCAATACTAGGGTGGATGTTTTCCCAAACCTTTATAAAATAAGGAAACATATCCCTAACAATTATAATTTGGAACAATTAACTCTACCATTAAGTAGGTTAGAACTTCATCCTACCCTTAGGGAGTGTTTCACCCCACCTCCCACCGAGGTGCCAATTCACACATATCCTACATATGGGAATCAATTATTTCTATAGTCCCCACCATGGGTTCCTATCTATCTAGGACTCCTCTAAAATTTCTTTAGGTACATGATAAGGATAATAACATCATTTTACACCCCATATATTATTTATTATATTGATAATGTGAATTAGGATTCCATTAAAAGGTGATCCTTCGGTCACCACCCCTAAATTGATAGAATCCCCAGGTTGATAGAAATCATTTTTTCTATTCATAACAAGGTTCCATATCATAAGTATATATATGTCACTTCCCCTGGGTCATCATTCTCATCCTAGATATCACATATCAAGCATTCAATTGGTGCTATCATTTGATGGGATCCTTTGTTCCGCTCAATTATCCTGAGAGATACACTGGCCTCTTATCTAGAGTAATCCTTAATCATAACCTCATTGGTTACTTCATTACTAGTCCAAAATATGATTAATTTACAGTTATGGGACTCTAATATGGTTTAATCCATGAAATCTACCTTTACTAGAGTCATCTCCCAGATTGAACCATAAGGTCTACCCATACATAATCCCTTACTCTTTATCAATGGGCCGTATTCATAGTTATATGATCTACCCTACATTTTATTCCATCTTCATTAATTTTCCATATTCCATAAGAGTCTTTATTCATTAATGGGTCATATTACCTATGTGTCCTTCCACATTGGGAGATATTTTTTTATGTTTCCCTCCACTTTAATGGGCTATATTATTTGTGAAATCCACTCGTATTGTTCTATATTACCATGAAACCTATCCTCAATGGTCTATATATCCCATGATTCTATCCATACACCACCTCATGTTATGTTACTATTGTATAGTATAAACCAATAAAGTATGACTAGGTATAAGTCCCACAAATTTGAAACTCGACCTAGAGGAAAACCTAGGTCAATGGTTCTTACAACCCTTTGTGGTGATGGATGCTGCATCCCCCCCTCCTAGAGGGGGAGGATCCTCCACTAACTCTTACTAAAGATCGATCAATGCCTTTCATCCCCTTCTCGAATCCCAATCTCATACCTCCCCCCCATATTTCTTTAAGTCTGAAAGCCATTAAATGTTTCAATGGTTTCCAACAATTATCGATAAAATTTTTAGAATTATCTGAGGGGTCTTCTCTATAGCATGTAACATTTATTGAATACTTTAAGAATCATTTATGGTCATTACATATATTCAATATTTGGATTTTTGAAGCATGGGGTCTGTAAGAGCGAGTGAAAATAGGGCTGATGGACTCCAAACATTTCATGATCGGATTATCTTATGAAGATGACATGATTCATTCCTGGTTGCGCACACCTTGAACCTGTGATGGTTCATGATTTATTCTCATAAAATGGTTATATGATTTTCATTTGAAGTGGTATTCACCAAAAATGGAAGTTTGAGTGTGTTTTTTAGAACATCCAATCCCATTTCAAAACCCTTCAATCATTCATATGCTAGGGAACCTAGTTAGGAATTATCTCTATTTGGATAGTATAACTATGGAAATTTGTCATTCAATCTTGTCGAGGGTTATTGTTTAAGTAGATGTATCTAAGGCACTTGTCGAATACTTCTAAATTTCATTGGGTGAGGAGTTACCATATAAGCAACACATTTTTTTTTGAATCATGGTATGAGTTCTGTTCTTTATAAAATAAACTATGACATAACATTAAAGTTTGCAGGCACAGTGGGTTGAGGATCTTGGGTTATGGTGATGTTCCGAAAAATTAGGCCACAGTTGGTCCTTCTATTGGGTGTATAAAGATTCTGGATGTGAATCACAATTTGGAAATTGGTGTAGGTGAATGTTCTGTGGCTAATGGTATTGTATCGAGTGCAGTAGTAAAGAAAAAGTAGGAAAGGGTGTTTCCTTCTTGACCAAGTGTATGTGGAATCATTTATATATTAAGATGAGATTTGGAAGGATCTTATGGTGATACTAAGATCATAGGGGTTGTACATTTGAGTTCTATGGTTAATGTGAATTTGCAATTACAGAATGGTGGTGTTAATCAAATTGAGGAGAATGATGGTTTGTTAAGATGAAATGCATAGGAAGGGAGTGCAAGTGCCAATGATGGTCTACTCGAAGATAATTATACTATGATTAAATAGGTGGAGGACCATTTATATCTGATTAAAGAATTTATGGAATAGAAGGTTGGTGGTAATGTCCAAGCTGGTGGGGTGAATCCTCAATGATTGGTATTGGAGGATACCAATATCCAACTATAGTTAATGGGCTATGGAATAGTACAACTGAGATTTTTTGATACACCTATGAAGTAATATAAGAATTTGGATCATAATAATTAAAATTTTAATGAAAACAATCCTCTTAAAACCCTGACCCATGAGCTGGTCGGATATTAAGCTGCAGGCCAGCGACATATCCGGGAGGCCATCCCAACCTATTACTGCTTTTTAGGACTGGAAGATCCAGCTCTAGACCAAATAATGACATTGAAGTTAATGTAAAAGGTGGGATAAAGACAGATGATGATCTCCCTAGTTATTTTTTATATGAAATTTTGGATGGTAATCACAGTAAGAACTTGTAAAATTCATGCAAGAAAAGATCCAGAAGTATGATTGGGACTCGGGAGGTTGCATCTTGACAACATGGAAGAAAAATAAAGGGCACAAGGAATACTTGTACATTCCAAAGCCAATGGAGACAAGTTTAGGTAAAAAAATTAAATGAAATGAGATTTAATTCATGCCTTTTTTTATTTTTAATATACATGGGAACCATGAAGATTCTATGGCCTATTTGGGTGAGGTCGGTGTAAAAAATACTAGTGTGAAAAATGGTGCTAATGGGAAATCCTCGGGCCTTCCTGTCTACTCAGAAGAAGAAATGGTGGAGGAGTTTCTTTTTTCAATGTAACTCAATAATAGGTAGAAAATATGATTGGTATAATGCCTCGTGTGACTGTTAATAGTGATTAGGACTTTTGGATTGACAAACAGTACATTATTCTGATACAGGCTTTTACTAAAGGGAAGATAAGTAAAGAGGAGAACTCTCAAACTTTGGATAAGTTTACAGATCACTTTGAAGACATCATGGGTGATGATCTATATACATAGGTTCCCTATATATCTTGGAAACTCTTTAGGGAGAAATCATCTAATAGGCTTAAGTTCTGTTTCAATAATATTGTGATCTCTTATGAGGCTCGTACTTCTGGTTGAACTTATGTAGTTTATCATTTTTCCTTAAAAGAATTTTATAATAAAAAAATTAATTTTTAGTCAGTATAAGTCCCACACCAGTAATTAATAGGATCATTTTACCTATTAGTAAAATATGTAAGAATTTAAATTTAATAACATAATATTTATCAAAAATGACAATCAACTATTTATAATTGATCATAGACTAATGAAATTAAAGTTAACATCACTTAGTTTTGGTTTCATGATCTTAAAATACATCACACTAGTCATTGTCACATTAATCTCAAAGGTAAAACATGTCCCATTGAGTGGGAAAAAACAACACAGGTTCTGATTCCTCTCACATGGATATATAGGAAGACCTATTCATGGGGATGATCCTAAATTCACATCACATATTGTATTCCTAGAAGTGATAAATTCTAGGTATCATAGAGTTATTAGTTAAACCATAGTATAATTAAACAAATAAATTAATGGATTCTATTAGTCTCAGAAAAACTAGTAAATTGTAGTAAATCTATTATTGGGAATGATTCAAGAAAAAGGATAAAATATTTAGGAGTGTCTTAGAGTTATGAATAATATCCGTATAAAAACTTTGAGTTAATCCTTCCCTTAATCCTATTGTATATGCACATCAAAAGTGTTTTCCCTAATGTTAATTTAAGTAAATAATTTCTTGAAATTAGTTCCCTAATAAATCAAAATATTGCGAGTGTGGGGGTGTATTAGAAATAGAATGAAAAACCTAACCAGAATCCATAACCCCTGAAAGAGATCGTTTGACCTTTCTATTCTTGTTGCTCAACATTAACTAGTTTTTTTGGTTTCTCCATAAACACCTTTAGGAATACCTTTAATAAAAATGGAAACCACAATTATAAAGATATATTAAAGACATACTAGAAAATATTAGAGTTAATGTAGGGAACCTCAGGACATTGTACACAACTATCCAACACACTATGCATATGTCATGACAGCATTAAATAATATATCCCCAAAACCTAATATCATATAGTCACCCATTATATGAATTCAACATCAAATAGTGAGTTAACTAGTGCGGTAGTATAATCTAAAATTTTTCATCCAAACTCTATAGGAATCTTACTAAGTAATTTATGAAAAAATACCAAAAAACATTCCAATCAATTGTAGAATATGAAAAGGTGTGTGTCCCTTGTTTCCACATCCAACCAAATTAGGATATATTCATTATAGAAAAACAACATAAGCCTCCATTATCTTATAGAGGTATTATAGGAAACCAAATATTCCACCACTATTGTTTGGGATATTCCTAAGAGGGTTCTCACTATCTGTCACTATTGACTGCATAAAAATTCGCAAACACCTTAGGATTACACTATGGAGTTCTCCTTAGAGATCTGGGTCAACCCTATATGAACTAGAATATCTAAGAGGATATATTTATATGGTAAAAAATGACTGGTGTTTATGAACAACACTATTTTTCCCTTAAATAATATTAAATTGGAAAGAATATCCCATCATATAATAAAGCTTTGAAGTGGGATCATATTTCTTCTCTAACCAATTTATATGAGACTTGTTGGCATATATTGATGATGACAAAATATTATGATAACATCTCTTCCCACACCCAGAACACCCACTAACATATTTTAGAAGAAATTATAGAGTAAGGTTATATTACTTTCGCAGCTCAAAAATCCCATTAGCATATCTTGATGGTGTCTAAGGGACATTATTATACCCATTCCATCACCTAGAAGATTAATTGGCATAACCCATTGAAACAACACGATTAAGATCATATCCATACGACCCTACATAAAGAGGGAGTTCATCAAAGTATTATGAAGATAACAATGGAGTGGGATTGTATCATCACTCCCATATATGAAGTCCATCGATATATTTTGGTGGAAAGTATAGAGCTAGACCATATTCCTTCATACTCTCAAGAATCATTCTAATATATTTTGGTAGTGATACATGATCCATATCATATCCCTTATCTCATCTAGATATGTCATTGTTATATTATTATGGAATATAAGGAGTTAAATAGGTGGTATCTCCCCCATGATTTACAAAATCAAAACTAAACAACCTCAATATTGATCAAGGTTTTAACCCTGATCACCTAACCAAGTAAATCCATAATGATGTTTTTGTAATGGAAATTTTTGATCTTAGAGTAGGCTTATATCCTTGCCCCTTTATATGATTATATTAATGAGTTTAATTAGTGTATTTTACTTGGAGATAAATAATATAATAGCTCTTAATTAATATGAAAATGAAAATATGGATTTGAAATTACTCTACACTATTAGTCATAAAAAATATTGTATTAATCCCTCAAGTACCCACCACATAGTTCTTCCTCATGGAAATAAGAAGAACGATCATGAAGGTCCTCTCTATGAAAGGTGTTTTGAAGGTCCTCCATGCAGTATGGAGATCCACAAAAAAGATGTTCCTTCACTTTACATCTCATCAATAAATGTTAACAAAAGTAACCCTCCTTATGAGTAAGAAACTAAAAACTATGGAGTTACTCCCCAGGTAATATGTTGTAGTGGTCCTCCCACCAATGAAACAAGTAGACACCATGGATCCCCCCATAGTTATTATTGTGAAGTCCCTCACTATGATTGATCATGGAATCACTTTTTTAGAGACTATCCATGTTTTCCATCATACTGATAGGCACTTGAGAAATTGAGTCTGGCTACACTGAGATTCACATCACTGATTAAATAAATCTCAACATTGTGAAAAGATATTATGATATAATGGTGATCATATATGCATAACTCATATCACTCACCAATTAATGTTTTTGAGGATATTCGATATGATCACCCTCTTCTTGAAAATATTTTAGATAAGTGACCTTTAATGTCAGATAAGGGAAGGTGTCCCCTCATATAAGATGAGGAGAACACTATGATTATATAGAAATAGTTTTCAGAGAACTGAATACTTGTAATGTTTTGGAGCATCATCACTCCCCATTATAACATTCCAGATTCAATATAAAATGAGTATATACACTTGGTACATAAACAATTATTGGAGACCCTTTAATATTTTACGTCTCGATACATGACTTATAGAGAGTATGTGAACTATATCATGACATTTGAAGAGAATTTTCTCAACATTTATTCCACCAACTTCTCAGTAGCCTTGAACTATAAATCAGTGAAATTGTGTATGTGTCTCCAAAATAACTATGTCAAAAATAGGAAGAAACATTTCTAGAAGATCTAGAACACCATATATGATGTATGTACAAAAAGGTGGGGGTGAATATGGTTATCCCTATTTCACCCCTCTCACAAGAAAAAAAGGCTCATCAGGGAAAAAGACTTACAATGTTATCTCTTTGGGTTATTTCACTAGTCCTGAATCTATATATTCTACTTAATATATATAGTAGAAACACAATATCAATATATCTCATAAGTGACCTACTTGGAGTGAGTCATCCATTGATAGGATTCAGTATCAGGGTTCTTGGAGAGTCACGTACTGGTATGAGATAAACAATTCCTACAACTATAGAGAATCCCTCTATGACAAGTATCTATAACACTGAACAAAAAATTATCCAAATCATGCTGATAAAGAGACCTAAATATTTATAAAGGACAATTTTTTTTCTTAGTGTAACTATTGAAAAAATATCTTGACCATAGGGTTAAGGTAATTTTTACCACCACATGAAAGGTCTCATGTTTTTAGAATATTTGAAATCTTGAATGAATTCAAACTTCTAAGTTAGTAAATATAATTAATCTTTAACTAAGAATTGGAATGTAAATATGAGAATTAAAAAACATGAATGTTTTGTTTTTGAATGTGGTATATTTCCTGAGAGGTGACTTGTTAATTTGGATGAGTTTTGGTAGCATCAGGTTATGAAATATCACTTTTTAGGAGAAACAAATAGGGTTAATAGTTTATTTAAACCATGAAGCCCCTTTGGAGAAGCTATGTTGGGAGATGTCACATGGTTTTATTAACCATGAAATGTGGGGTTCATGAATGTTAATAAAGTATGTAGTAAAATATAATGGTGGGAACACATGTTGTACACAGTTTACCAAACTATATGCTTTCCGCATCATTAGTTCCACATAACATATAACACTGCATGATTAAAGCATGGTTAGATTAAACTATACTGCCAAAACATGAAGGGGTATAGCTCTTAACTAGTGATATATTAACAGTTGGAACACATTTTTGAAGACATGTGAACTAATTTTGATCCTCATTAATGGGCGAAATCAAATTATTTCCCTGTAAACCTTTTAGGTTTTACTCCTATGTTTCCTTTATAATTTATCCAAATACTCCCCCGCATGTTCCCAAATATCCATCCCCTCATCCTTGTAGAATATCCTCTATTTTTTTTTCAAATAAAATTCCACCATATGTGTTTTAATTCCCTCAGTACGACAAAGACAAGATTTATTTCATAATTTTTTTCTCAATATTCAGTGGTATCCCCGAGTGAGCTGATTCGTCCGATTTTCATAGAGTTTGATGATTATTCTAATTTAATTCATTTTTTCTTCAATAAAATACAAATATTTGATTACTAGAGCATCCTAATAATGATTTAGATGTTCAACATGATTTCGCTCAATGGTTTGTTTTTTATAAGGAATTTTTGTGGTGTTGCACGCCATAATGTTTTTTGTGTTTCTTCTAATGTATGGAATGCCTTAAATTAATTACCTAGAGATTTTTTATACAAGATATTACACCTTTTTACATGGTTTTAGGTTGAAAAACTCAACCCAAACCACCACTTCTAGTGAGTTTGAATTTTTCTCCATTAGAATCAATGATTATCTATTTGTATAAATCACCCATTCATGTGTATTGTCGATGCACATGTCTATAATTCTCTATCCATATATGGAATCACACTCACAGTTGTGATGGTAATCCTTTATAAAAGAATTACTAACTTGAATTAAATAAATTATATGATTATCATGCCTTTATTTTCTAATAAAATCAAATTTTATGTGTGCTTCTTTATCTAATAAAAGGTTCTATTTACTAAGAATACATGGAAATACATAAAATATATACATAAATGGACTTAATTATCATTTATAAATGAATTATAATTTTTAATTTTCATGTAGATGGATGTTTTTATTATTACTGAAATAACCAAATCGTGTAATTGAATTAAATGATGATTTAATGGTAATACCTTCTCACTAAACCCTACTTGTAATTTATAGACAAAATGAGAAAAATAATTTCCATGAACTATAATTTGGCACGATGCAACTATATTATGATTCGTTGGCATAATGTACTTGGGAATGGAAGACCTTATATTTGGATTCATAGGCATTGCATCACTTTTCCGAAAATACCTTATATTAAGATTCATTATCATGGTGTCCCTAGGTATGTAATCCCTTATATTATTATTTGCAGTTATGGTGTCCCGAGGTATGGTGTCTGTTAAATTATGATTATCGATATGGAACCCTAGGCATGGCATACCATATATTATGATCGATGTGTATGAAACACTGGGCATGGAATCCCTTATCCAATATGTGATCCTCTCATGTAGATTTATTAGTACTAAAACATGGGCCTATGCCAGTGCAGGTATATCTATTTATAAAAGTTTCTCACATATGGATATATGTAAATTCCGGTAGGTGTGTAGAGATATTCCATATTAGTCTGAATTATGTAGGGTCAGCTAGGTGATTTTGCGGAACTTGAGCTCTATATATTATTATTTGTTGGTTACTACTTTATTTGGATATACTTTTACAATTTTTATTTTATATTCATTGGTTATATTTTTTATAAACCATTGGTTGTGTCCTATTGAGTATATCTCACTTTCTTTTTAGGCCTCCATTGAACTGGGGTACCTGAACATACCTCTTGGTTTCAAGATCAGGTTCCCAATTCATACTTGTGATATTATTATTGTATATGGTATGTTAAGAGAACTTGACCAAGCCATAGTTTAGTATTCTTATAGAGATGGCCCTTATTGATTTTCCTTTCCCATTTATTGTTTATTTATATCTATTGTATGTATACTTTTGTACATTGTTTCATAATCATTCATGATTTCTGTTGTTTTATTATTTTTTGTTGTTTTTTTTCTCCTCATTTATTTATTATTTATTCAAATATATGTATTAATAATACATAGGGTATAGTCACCCCACATTACCTCTATAAGACCCTCACTGCTAGTCAGTAGTCTCTGGTGTATTGGGAGGTGTGCTTGAGGCCTAGTGGCCAAGTATACCAAGGCATCGTTTTTCTGTCTCTTGGGTTGGTACACTACACCACCACTTACACTAGGATCATCAACTTAAAAAATAATCTATGATTTTATGGTGACGGAGAAATATCAAACTTATCCCATATAGTTATGGGAATTATTTCCTCCCCTCCTCCTCCTTCATGGAAGTCAACATTTTCTTAAATGGGAGAATGATCATTAGAAATACCATCTTAATTTCTTCAACTTAAAAATATATATATTATATTGGGAGATTTTTTTGTTTAAGACACAATATAATCCCTCAATTTCACACTCCATAAACCACTTTAGGGAGATCATTGAAGAGATTAAACAAAGACACCTAGAGGCCGTAATGAAAAATGACCCCCAAATAAAGAAGATATTAGAGAGGATTATAATTTATCCATGAGTATATTTTTATAGGATAATAAATATTTTTTCTAATCTAAAGAATTTATGATACCCACAACCAATTTCTCATTGGTAATTTTCATTAGTATTAGACCTTTAGAACATAGAGCATTAGACTGATGTAGATGAGTACGATGAGGAATTATTTACTCAAAATATGGTTCACGCCAAAACATGTAAGGATTTCATTCACATATAACATCAGAGGAAAACTAAATACATGAAATTTAAACAAAAAATTCCACTATCTCCTAGTTGATGGAATTTATATAATGGTAAAGTGGAAGGAGTTTCAATATACTACCTACCACCTGGTGAATCTGACCCCCTCTCCACTAAGTTCAGAATTTCTTAATATGAAATATAGTATGAGAAACGTAGTAGAATCAATGATAAATTAATTGATGGAAATATTTTTATTGATGGAATATTTTAGTGTGAGTCTGATATAATTCTCTTGAAAATCACTCCCCTCAACAAGAGGAATCTTCTCGATCAACTATAACATATTCCAGCCTTCTGGATAACATAATGCTTGAAAAGGTAGATTACCTATCCTCGATTACAATGGACTATAATGAATATTATCCACTAGGTAACATCAAAATTTTTTTTAACAATTCTACCAAAGACCTACCTATGTCAGATATTAATAGAAGGAATAGAAGAGTCGACCATATCAGGATCGACTATTTTCAAATACACAAATATCAATTTAAGAAAAAATGCCACCAAAACATTTATGAAACCATAAATTCACTTATTTATTAGATTAAATACTTGGAATGGTGAAACACACTAGTATATATAGATAAGAAGTTATATAATGAATATATGGACTTATATTCTCTACCACCCAACTTTTGGAATCCATCCTTCATATAATTATATGGTATTGGATACTTGAAATAGAATCATATGAACATTTATTATATTGATACATACCCATGATAATAATTCAAGTGAATTAGGATGTAGTGAAACATTAAATTTTAATTTGTACATGGGAGGGATTGGAATTCATCATTGTTAATAATTTATTAGGTGGGTATGTCACCAACTGGGGGAGTTCTTTAGTGCAAGTTCATTTACTAGTTCAACAAAATAATGAGGTATACAATGATCCTTGACCTCTCCCACTAAAATCTATTTAAAATTGATAGAGTCTATGATGTCCTAACATAGTATAATGACCAAACTTACTCTATGAATATGTAACATTCTCAGTAATAAGATTTTGATATATTTAGTAAAAAAATATCCAGGATGAGTTATATTCCCTTCTAATTACCTTGAAGTACCCTGATGATATATAAGAGTTTTTAGTAGTAAAAAAATTATAGGAATATTTTTTTGATCTTTAAGGTAAAATATCATCCAATAACATCAGCACAAGGGATGAAAATATTTATATTAAAGATAGAAATAACCTTGTTCAATTCATTAACAATGCTAGATACAGTTCCCATAACATATTTGTATCAGAAAATACCTCCCCTTAAACAGAATTTGGATAAACAATTCCCTCTCTAGTAGTAGAGGATGGAAAAAATCCATCCAAAGTTAGTAAACTAGAAGAATAAGATTTATTACTTCCAAAAATTAGATGTCATCAAGAATATCATCTCTTCCATGGAAAAAATCATGTTAACATTGTATAGGTTAGAAAACCCAATGAATACAATCTAAGTAATCTCATAAACCCCTAACCTTTCCAATGTACATTAGGGAACAAAATTCAAAACTGATTTGACTTCAATGAAATACTTGGTTGACTCTGAGTAATCCAAGTTCTGTAAACTTCAAATATGGGTAGATTATATCTATTCCCTTTCACCAGGTGAAGAAGGATAGTGGTGGAAAGTTCCAAACAAGAATTTATGGAAAATTGATATCTTCAAACTAGGAAATTAATACACCCACCACATTATATACTTTGATAATAACTAAATAATCCATTTGTGAAACTCATTTCCCATATACTATATAAGATGATATATTTATAATAATAAATTTTTATGAGTTGGAACAATCAGGATTAGTGGGGAAAGGAATAGAAAGAAGAGGCCTTTCCCATACCCATTCCAATCTAGACTCTCTTGTAACGCCTCGACCCTAGTTACCCAGAGTCGGTGCATTATTACATAACATTGGCATGATCATGAGAAAGATCAAGTCTCGAAAGACCGATTAGTTTAGTAGCCTTGGAATAACTAGATACATCCATAAATTTTTACATTACATCATAAAAAAACATCTTGTCTTCATATCCCCTCATACTATCCCTGCAGGTCATTCATAAATTACTTCTTCATAATCCTGGAAAAAAAATAAAACATTGAAAGGGGTGAGCTCGGATGCTCAGTAAGGATAACGTTATAGCAGAAGCTTTCATAAATAAGCATAAAAACTTAAGGCAATTTATAACTAAAACAAAAGCCTTTGAAACTTGAACTTCAGCATAAAATGGCAAAGGTAAAATGAAATAATGCCATTTACTTACTCACATGGATATTCTACTAGTCGAATGATCACATGCAATATCAATAACCACTTTCATAATGATGGAATGCATAATGCCGGACTATCATAACCACATAGCCAAGGCCTCGTGCCAAGACTACAAATAAGATTTTTTCCAAGGCCTTGTGCCAAGACACTAGTTTGTCTCATGAGACCTACCGATGCATCGAGGAGCTATAGCGGGCTCCACCCGTCACTTATTAAGTCCAATGCATTCCTCATATGAATAGGTTTAAGCATAAAATAAACATTCGTATTAAAACTAGCATACGAAATGTCAATACTTTAACCACAAACCATGAATGGTATAAAAATAGAACATCCACAGTCAAATATAACTCATTTGATACAATATGGAAGATTTTATTGTATCACATTAACCTCAATCATGAATAATGAAGGATGTTGACATAGATGAAAATAATCATCAAACTATTTGAGAGAAATATCCCCCATTTCTTGAAAACATTTAAAAGTCACACTATTTGTCAAGAAGCCATTTAAAAATAGATTTTTGAATCAAAGTTTCCCATACCACTTTGAAACCTTTTAAAAGGATTTTTAATTTCTAAACTTTAATGTCCATATAAATAAATCCTTAAAACCATTTTTAAAACATGGACATTAATGAGAAAGATTTAGATGAATATGTCTTTAAAACATTTAAAAATGGTATTTTAGTTAGAGATTCTAACCAAAAGAGAGACACTTGAATGAAAATAATTGAGGTAATCAAAACTTTGTAATATCATGATAATAAAGGGAATTCATGATATACTATGTCAAAGTACATTATATACACCACATAAAAGTGATTTGGTGTATATCAACAAAGAAGTCTCAATGGAATGTATGTTGAGATGAAATCTCTCATAAAGGCCATATCCTTAGGTTAAGGATAAATAAACAACATAATTATGTGTGAAAAATATAAATACACTAAATATGATTGGATATTCAGTGTAAAACAATCAAAGTATATTCACACATATTCCTGTAAAAACAACACCAACGAATTGGATGTTTAACTCAACAAATGGTGAAAGAGTTAAAATTACTCTTATCAAATTCATATCAATGACTTGATAATTTTAAATGGAGTGATTATGTGTATCAAAAGTATATCCACAGGAAGGGGAGTGGAAATTATGACATAATCAAATGAATAGTGATTCCACACATAATCTTGGGGTAATATAATCAATGAAATATGCGTAAAGCCAAATGAGTGGAAATTGAAATCTCAAATTCCCTTATTGATTAGGTAACGTAAGAAACAAACACCCATGAAAGAAAGATCATACCATGATGATGTAAATACCCATAAAATAAAGTATATTACACAATGAATACAATAATGGGTAGTACACGTACACCACATGCAATAATTAAGTGGTGATCAATGGAATTCTCACGGAATTAAAAGTGAGACAAGAAACCTCTTACCACGTTAATCAACTGAGTCGCATGGCCAAAAGTTAATAACCACCAAATGATTTATAGAATAACATGAATATAAAGTGAATCATGATAATATATATCAAATGGAAGTACACAATACACCACTTTCAATAATTTAGTAGCGAACAATGGAAATCTCACGGAATTGAAAGTGAGATAAGAGAATCCCTTACTTTGTACTTTTTCCTTGGTCGATGGTAGGTTTACCTCCTGTATAATGGTGAAATAATTGTTATTGAATAATACAAGAATCAGTTACTTTAATATGATATCATATATTATCTTTTAACATTGATTTGTTAATAATATCTTAGAATTATCGTCATTTCAGGTGTTAACGGGTTCATTTTACTTTATATTCTTTGTTATGTGAGCCATATTCGTTATTAATGGGATGTATATTATTCATATCCAGAATGGTATCAAGTCCTTAAAAATCATTTTTAAATCATCAAATGATAATTATACTTGAATGGATACGATGGAGAATGAATCTCATCGCGTTCGTGGAGACGGTAGTCCGTACGTACGCACGAATGCTACTTCCATTTAATTTTTATTTTAAAAGAATCGAATCCAAATGATACATAGGTATATTACTATTCCAGTAAAATATAATATTTTATATATGTTACTTAAGTTCATTAACACCATCCTTTATACGTTCCATGTGTGGTATGAACGAGTCATATCATTTTAAGGGGGCGGTAGTCCGCACTTCCTCAAATGAAATTATCGTATGTATATACAACATGAAACGAATAATTGTATGAAATAAAATGGAATTAAAGAAGCTTATATATAAAATATATATATCATTAATATCATATTTAATTACATTGCCATCCTAATGGCCACCATGAGAGGCGGTAAGATGTATTTGAACAATCATCGTTTCGTGAGGCGTTAGTTTGCCATCCACAGAAACATTATGTTCATCATCCATTAGATGGATTTGTGTGAATGTGTAGTTTGAATCCTTCTTATAACAACATCCTAGTATATTTTGGATACTGGTGTTGTTACAAAAGAAAGGAAATAAAAAGAGTTTGGGGGTTGGAGAAGCAAAATAATTGAAAATAATTTAAGAGAAAATGTTACCTTTAATTTAGGTAACTCACTTTGGTTGGAACCAAAGGACTTCTTGAAATGCTTTCTGCCTAAGGGGAAGCTACAAGGAGGAGGAGAGGGATGTGGGGAGCTTAGTTGGGCAGAGTTTGGACGAGCCAAGTGGCTTGAGAGGTGTGAGGAATGAGTAGAAGTGGTCTCCTTTTATAAGGGAGAGGAGGGGCTCTTTAGGAAAGAGTGAAAGTATTACTTTATAATATAATTATATTCGGTTTATAATGGTCCAAAAATCATTGAGGTCGAAGATAAGATGACTCATATTCTAAATAACATCAACCAATAAGAATTGGACAGGTTTTAGATAATATTGTAATCATTATAATCTTATTTATTTAAATGATTTATTAATGAGGTAAACATTGCATCATTATTGTGTCATTAATAATTTAACTTATTTCATGTCTAAAAATTATAAATAAAATTTCATTATGTAGGAAATCTTTTTATCTTTCTAATTAATATTTATAATCGAAAATCCAATATGTATAACCCTATGTAAAAATTGTTCTTTGAAAAGATGTAAGCTTATGCCATTTTTGTATTCATTTTAACTTAATTAAAATAAAGTGTCATTATCACTTACAAGTGGATCAATGGGGTCCCAAAATTGACCCAAAGATGCCCATGGTCGACCATGTATCAACCCATAGGGTTAAGACACGTTTTAGGGTAATTTTGTATTATTATAATATTAATTTGTAACCCTTATTTACCGGATTTACCCTTAACCATGGTAAATAAAATATTTACCGCAGTAATTATTCAAAATGTCTAAAAATAAAAGTTACCTATTTACACAATTTGAACATCCTGATTCCAAATATGGAATCCATTTTTCTAAATTCAAAACACAGAAGTGGCAGAAATTAATTTAAAATTAATTCCCGCTGTCAAAACAAAAAGCGTGTTTTTAAGAGATAATAACTATCAAAAGATTGACATTTGTTTATGTTCGGTTTAATTGTAAAATTATGTCCAATGACCAAAATTATATTAAATGGTAAAAATTTATTCTAAATATACTTTAAAACCACTCAAATTCATAATTTATCACTATTAATTATTTTGATTAAAAAAGTTGTTTTTAATTAAAATTTAGTAATTTTTACTATTCATCAAAATATGAAAGTTATCCGAAAAGTACCAAAATTTCACCTTAGGCTAAATTTGATATTCCGAATCCAAAAATGAAGTCCATTTTGAAATATAAAATATATATATAATTTCAAAAAATTAATTATTACTATTCATAACGGCTAGTTTGATCGGTTGTGGTGTGTGTTAAAACTCGAAGTTGCGTACAACACACGCTACTGTTTTATTCAAAGGAAAGCGTACCGTGGAAGATTGGGATGTTTTATTTTATATTTTTTGATGTCCCCATTTAGTCAAAAAGTTTAAAATATTTTATTTAAAAAGGGTTCACTATTAAAAGTTGGTAAAACTACAATACTGAAGATGAATTTGTTCTTACATTATGTCTAAGAAACTCATAATATGGATTCTAAAATTATAAGGATTATATAAAGTTTAAAATTTAGTTAATACTATTCATAACCTTTTTGAACGGCTTGTTTGGTAAGTCATGGTGCGCTTGAACTCGGTGTTGCGTGTAGTGCAAGTTATTGAATTATTTTGAAGAAATAACACACTATGAAATCTTGGGGTGTTACATTCTCCCCTCCTTCAATAAATTGCGTCCTCGCAATTTGAAATTGTTCTTCGAAAATAAAAGGTTGAAAATAGAAAATATATTTGTGGGAAAACCCACATCGGAAATTGGTTTACTAAAATTTAGTCTTAATATAAGGAAAAGAGAAATGAAAGCGTCACCACCAAATTATGATCTCGATTAGGAGAACATTGGTGGCAATTAGAGACATATAATTGGAGGACAAACGTAAATATTTATAGGTAGTGGTTGAGGTCATCAATCACAAACAAGTATAAAATTGAGGTCCTTAAACTCATCAATCTATGATGATTTGAAGTACCATCGGTTCAACAAAATATAGGGTATTGGGATCACACATTTTTGACATTTCAAAATATCTTAGTTGAAATCCCACATCGAAAAATGAATTAATGAGGCCTCTATTTAAAATAAAGAGTGGAAAGTATGAAGATTACCGAAAATAACACATACTAGGGTTCCATGTAGGAAAATATGGATATGGAGGAGAAATCTAACCATCAATTATCTGATGGAGAGTGGTAGAGAACATGGCTATGAAAAGGCCAACAATCCCAAAGCCATAAATTAGTGATGATTTAAGGTACCATCTAGGACAACATTTTTTTTAAAGTTACATTACATAAGGAAGAGGAATTCATTTATGATATTGACTAAGAACATTATGAGATATACTTAAATTTTAAGTAGATTTTCATTCTTTAATAAATTTCCACCACTAACTCAATTTTTTTTAAACGATGAGTATTCAAGAAGACTTGGTCACACTGGAAGAGCTAGAATAAACTTCTATAGAATCACATGATCCATGCAGGATAAACCATATATTTACATTGTCTTTGAAGATTAATCAAAACCAAAATGGTTAGTGAATGATCTAATGATCCCCCAAAAGGATATTCATTGAGATAAATATGCACTAATCTTAATTTCTAAAATTAAACCAACAATACCCCAAAGTTAAATAGATACCATTCAATAACCAATTGTCCTTAAAATCCTTTAATATAATCCAAAATAATATTGAAACCCAAAACATAGAAGAATTTTATTATGTAGTCTCCCATGTTACATTGTATCTCCAAATGACATCAAATACTCTTAAAGTCACATACTTAAAAGTAATTAACATCATCACATATTCTCTGTTATAGGTTAATCATTTCCATAAATAACCCAAATCACTATAAATCAACAATAAAAATGTAGATAAAAATCCACCATTACTCTACAAATGAAACCTCATTGTATTCTATTTTCCTTGGGCATATAGTGTTCCTAACAAAACGAACATCTTCCAAAATAACATTTATCACTTAATCACCAAATCATTTTCCTATACCAAGGGTATTCATTTGATAAGACATAAGAACCCAAATCATCCTATTATTGATCAATAAAATCATTTAACAAAAAAAAAATTCATATTAACCAGGGACTTCACGTAGTCCAGTGGTAGGCAATAAATCCCAATCGCACTTTGGTTGTGGGTTCGATTCCCACAGCTTTGTCTGACGCGACGGGTTGTCACACGGTCTATGTGTTGTCCTTTTTCAAAAACTATATTCTATAATATTACCAAAATGAGATAAATTTTTCAAAATAACATAATTTAACCACAAATGTTATATCATACTTTTCATTTTCATCCCAAATTATAATAACTTATCATTTTCTCAAACCCCAATGATCATATAAAACCAAATGGTTATTTATACCTATATCCACAAGAGAAGAGACAATTATTCCTCAAATATCATTCTCACATGGCAAACTGAGGGGTTACAAATACAAGAGAAAATTATTCCAAAGTAAACCCATCAACAAGGAGTGCTAATACTTTTTAAATTTTTCTCCAACCATTTATTTCCACATAGCTTCTTCTTTGAGCAAGAAAATATCCTATAAAATAGGACATTCACTCGGGTAATGGCCAGGTCCCCTACATTTACGGCAAATGACTGTAAATGGACTCTTGGTACCATTTTTATCTTCTTCCATAGTACTCTTCATTTTTCTTCGGCAATTCTTCACTTTATGTCCTTCCTTCCCGCACGTAAAACATTTCGTTGTCCCATTGAGACACTTTCCTGGGTGTCTCTTTCCACAATTCCTGCATGATGAAAATTGGGGTTTCTTTTCTCCATGGTCTCCATTGCTGGAGATCTTATCATTTATCACCTTTCTCTTCCTTGTTGAGTCTGGGAGTTGGTTAATATATATGTTGTTGATCATATTTTTGGAAAACTGATTTGGCATAAAGACGATATCTTTTACGCCTATAAACATTCCATTTTGTTGCTCATTTCCACCACCGTTCCCACCTTGTACATCATTCTCAAAGTCACTATGACTTCCTTGGAATCCAGCCATTGACTAAAATCAGAAAGCATTGTGTGAGTAATAGTAGTCGTAAAATCATTTAGAGATTAAAATGTCACCATATTCTCAATTTGAAACATATTAGGATTAACCAAGGTCATTTACTCTCATCTTATGTATATATTACTTAAATCAGTTTGTAAAGAAAATGTAAATTATCCTAATCATATCCCCCGGGAGTGTCGTAACCAAGAGTGCAGCAAGGCCCGTTGTCATGCACCAGTTCTCGTTCGAGTCTAGCTCAAAGCGGTGTTTTCGGGTTTTACCCCTAGGTACATCTGTGCCAGAGCCGCCTCTACCTGCTCGTATCCAGACAAGGATGTATTGCTCGGAAAACTCACAAAATCTCTACAATACCAAAATTCTAGGAAGTTCTTTTATACTAATCCTCAAAGTTCATCTTAGGTCTACGTGCTCTAATCAGAGTTTATCTAAATCTAGCTACCAAGGTTTGTACTAAACTTTCTCTGATACCAACTGTAACGCCCCGACCCTAGTTACCCAGATTCGGTGCATTATTACATAACATTGGCATGATCATGAGAAAGATCAAGTCTCTAAAGACCGATTAGTTTAGTAGCCTTGGAATAACTAGATACATCCATAAATTTTTACATTACATCATAAAAAAAACATCTTGTCTTCATATCCCCTCATACTATCCCTGCAGGTCATTCATAAATTACTTCTTCATAATCCTGGAAAAAAAATAAAACATTGAAAAAGGTGAGCTCGGATGCTCAGTAAGGATAACGTTATAGCAGAAGCTTTCATAAATAAGCATAAACACTTAAGGCAATTTATAACTAAAACAAAAGCCTTTGAAACTTGAACTTCAGCATAAAATGGCAAAGGTAAAATGAAATAATGCCATTTACTTACTCACATGGATATTCTACTAGTCGAATGATCACATGCAATATCAATAACCACTTTCATAATGATGGAATGCATAATGCCAGACTATCATAACCACATAGCCAAGGCCTCGTTCCAAGACTACAAATAAGATTTTGCCAAGGCCTTGTGCCAAGACACTAGTTTGTCTCATGAGACCTACCGATGCATCGAGGATCTATAGCGGGCTCCACCCGTCACTTATTAAGTCCAATTCATTCCTCATATGAATAGGTTTAAGCATAAAATAAACATTCGTATTAAAACTAGCATACGAAATGTCAATACTTTAACCACAAACCATGAATGGTATAAAAATAGAACATCCACAGTCAAATATAACTCATTTGATACAATATGGAAGATTGTATTGTATCACATTAACCTCAATCATGAATAATGAAGGATGTTGACATAGATGAAAATAATCATCAAACTATTTGAGAGAAATATCCCCCTTTTCTTGAAAACATTTAAAAGTCACACTATTTGTCAAGAAGCCATTTAAAAATAGATTTTTGAATCAAAGTGTCCCATACCACTTTGAAACCTTTTAAAAGGATTTTTAATTTCTAAACTTTAATGTCCATATAAATAAATCCTTAAAACCATTTTTAAAACATGGACATTAATGAGAAAGATTTAGATGAATAAGTCTTTAAAACATTTAAAAATGGTATTTTAGTTAGAGATTCTAACCAAAAGAGAGACACTTGAATGAAAATAATTGAGGTAATAAAAACTTTGTAATATCATGAGAATAAAGGGAATTCATGATATACTATGTCAAAGTACATTATATACACCACATAAAAGTGATTTGGTGTATATCAACAAAGAAGTCTCAATGGAATGTAAGTTGAGATGAAATCTCTCATAAAGGCCATATCCTTAGGTTAAGGATAAATCAACAACATAATTATGTGTGAAAAATATAAATACACTAAATATGATTGGATATTCAGTGTAAAACAATCAAAGTATATTCACACATATTCCTGTAAAAACAACACCAACGAATTGGATGTTTAACTCAACAAATGGTGAAAGAGTTAAAATTACTCTTATCAAATTCATATCAATGACTTGAGAATTTTCAATGGAGTGATTATGTGTATCAAAAGTATATCCACAGGAAGGGGAGTGGAAATTATGACATAATCAAATGAATAGTGATTCCACACATAATCTTGGGGTAATATAATCAATGAAATATGCGTAAAGCCAAATGAGTGGAAATTGAAATCTCAAATTCCCTTATTGATTAGGTAACTTAAGAAACAAACACCCATGAAAGAAAGATCATACCATGATGATGTAAATACCCATAAAATAAAGTATATTACACAATGAATACAATCATGGGTAGTACACGTACACCACATGCAATAATTAAGTGGTGATCAATGGAATTCTCACGGAATTAAAAGTGAGACAAGAAACCCCTTACCACGTTAATCAACTGAGTCGCATGGCCAAAAGTTAATAACCACCAAATGATTTACAGAATAACATAAATATAAAGTGAATCATGATAATATATATCAAATGGAAGTACACAATACACCACTTTCAATAATTTAGTAGCGAACAATGGAAATCTCACCGAATTGAAAGTGAGATAAGAGAATCCCTTACTTTGTACTTTTTCCTTGGTTGATGGTAGGTTTACCTCTTGTATAATGGTGAAATAATTGTTATTGAATAATACAAGAATCAGTTACTTTAATATGATATCATATATGATCTTTTAACATTGATTTGTTAATAATATCTTAGAATTATCGTCATTTCAGGTGTTAACAGGTTCATTTTACTTTATATTCTTTGTTATGTGAGCCATATTCGTTATTAATGGGATGTATATTATTCATATACAGAATGGTATCAAGTCCTTAAACATCATTTTTAAATCATCAAATGATAATTATACTTGAATGGATACGATGGAGAATGAATCTCATCGCGTTCGTGGAGACAGTAGTCCGTACGTACGCACGAATGCTACTTCCATTTAATTTTTATTTTAAAAGAATCTAATCCAAATGATACATAGGTATATTACTATTCCAGTAAAATATAATATTTTATATATGTTACTTAAGTTCATTAACACCATCCTTTATACGTTCCATGTGTGGTATGAATGAGTCATATCATTTTAAGGGGGCGGTAGTCCGCACTTCCTCAAATGAAATTACCGTATGTATATACAACATGAAACGAATAATTGTATGAAATAAAATGGAATTACAGAAGCTTATATATAAAATATATATATCCTTAATATCATATTTAATTACAGTGCCATCCTAATGGCCACCATGAGAGGCGGTATGATGTATTTGAACAATCATCGTTTCGTGAGGCGTTAGTTTGCCATCCACAGAAACATTATGTTCATCATCCATTAGATGAAGTTGTGTGAATGCGTAGTTTGAATACTTCTTATAACAACATCCTAGTATATTGTAGATACTAGTGTTGTTACAAAAGAAAGGAAATAAAAAGAGTTTGGGGGTTGGAGAAGCAAAATAATTGAAAATAATTTAAGAGAAAATGTTACCTTTAATTTAGGTAACTCACTTTGGTTGGAACCAAAGGACTTCTTGAAATGCTTTCTGCCTAAGGGGAAGCTTCAAGGAGGAGGAGAGGGATGTGGGGAGCTTAGTTGGGCAGAGTTTGGACGAGCCAAGTGGCTTGAGAGGTGTGAGGAATGAGTAGAAGTGGTCTCCTTTTATAAGGGAGAGGAGGGGCTCTTTAGGAAAGAGTGAAAGTATTACTTTATAATATAATTATATTCGGTTTATAATGGTCCAAAAATCATTGAGGTCGAATATAAGATGACTCATATTCTAAATAACATCAACCAATAATAATTGGACAGGTTTTAGATAATATTTTAATCATTATAATCTTATTTATTTAAATGATTTATTAATGAGGTAAACATTGCATCATTATTGTGTCATTAATAATTTAAATTATTTGATGTCTAAAAATTATAAATAAAATATCATTATGTAGGAAATCGGTTTAGCTTTCTAATGAATATTTATAATCGAAAATCCAACATGTATAACCTTATGTAAAAATTGTTCTTTTAAAAGATGTAAGCTTATGCCATTTTTGTATTCATTTTAACTTAATTAAAATAAAGTGTCATTATCACTTACAAGTGGATCAATGGGGTCCCAAAATTGACCCAAAGATGCCCATGGTCGACCATGTATCAACCAATAGGGTTAAGACACGTTTTAGGGTAATTTAGTATTATTATAATATTATTTTTTAACCCTTATTTACCGGATTTACCCTTAACCATGGTAAATAAAATATTTACCGCAGTAATTATTCAAAATGTCTAAAAATAAAAGTTACCTATTTACACAATTTGAACATCCTGATTCCAAATATGGAATCCATTTTTCTAAATTCAAAACACAGAAGTGGCAGAAATTAATTTAAAATTAATTCCCGCTGTCAAAACAAAAAGCGTGTTTTTAAGAGATAATAACTATCAAAAGATTGACATTTGTTTATGTTCGGTTTAATTGTAAAATTATGTCCAATGACCAAAATTATATTAAATGGTAAAAATATATTCTAAATATACTTTAAAACCACTCAAATTCATAATTTATCACTATTAATTATTTTGATTAAAAAAGTTGTTTTTAATTAAAATTTAGTAATTTGTACTATTCATCAAAATATGAAAGTTATCCGAAAAGTACCAAAATTTCACCTTAGGCTAATTTTGATATTCTGAATCCAAAAATGAAGTCCATTTTGAAATATAAAATATATATAATTTCAAAAAATTAAGTATTACTATTCATAACGGCTAGTTTGATCGGTTGTGGTGTGTGTTAAAACTCGAAGTTGCGTACAACACACGCTACTGTTTTATTCAAAGGAAAGCGTACCGTGGAAGCTTGAGATGTTTTATTTTAAATTTTTTGATGTCCCCATTTAGTCAAAAAAGTTTAAAATATTTTATTTAAAAAGGGTTCACTATTAAAAGTTGGTAAAACTACAATACTGAAGATGAATTTGTTCTTACATTATGTCTAAGAAACTCATAATATGGATTCTAAAATTATAAGGATTATATAAAGTTTAAAATTTAGTTAATACTATTCATAACCTTTTTGAACGGCTTGTTTGGTATGTCATGGTGCGCTTGAACTCGGTGTTGCGTATAGTGCAAGTTATTGAATTATTTTGAAGAAATAACACACTATGAAATCTTGGGGTGTTACATCTCTAGTACTTCTTACCCACTTCATTTAAAGGATAGGTACTATCCTACCAAATGTCATTATAAAAACTACACCAATAAAAAAGATTCAAATTATATTAAGATTTATAATATAGATGATTTAATATGAAACACTTGATATACACCTTTATGGATGTTGAATATATATATAACCACACTTCTCATCCATAATTAGGGAGAAGGTCAGAAAGGATAAAGAGGTTGGGAGAGACAACATAAGGGTATATCCTAATGATCAAGAATAATTTCTATTAAGGATATATGCATATAATAAACCCAAATATATACACTCGAGTGAGTTCAGAATGAACAATGATCTGATCTTGTATCCTCCATGTTTTATTCTGACCCAATCATATTTAATATCAACTAATAGACATATGGTTGTCTACATAATATTGAGGTATAAGATTGATGATTCAATCTAACCTACAAACCAAAAACATGATTTTATTTGAGGTATGAAGCAACTTACATAGTATGATTCATACCCAACACCTCAAAGTATAGAGCACAATCATGTTAGGATGTATCATCCCATGGTGTATAATTATGATATCTTGATGAATCTGCACATATTTATGACTTGGTTATGAATCCAAAGTACTCATCACCTATCGTTAGAACTCAGAAATTCCCTTAGTGGGGAAATTTTATAACCAAAAATATTTGAGGATAAAATCAATATATTTGAGGTATATCACATAGATATCAATTCTATCAAATTATACACAATCAATTCCTTTAAGGAACATAACCAAGTTACTTCCATTCTTGGGAACATCAGACACTTGTATATATATAACAAATTAATAATGTTGATTTCTATCTATAACTATTCAATAAAGGGTGGGTGATCAACCTCATATTGATTTGAACACTCATTATCATAGGCTAAAGTGAATATGACATGTCTCCCTCCAACCTGAAAATACAATGATATTCTAAGATCAGAAAAACCCATTGGGAAGAGTTTATTGATGGACTAGTTTGAAGACCTCATTTCTAAATCATAATTTTTGGTTATTCCCAATTACATGACATTAAAAATCTTAACAGGTAGTCTATGGCTTAATAATATTTAAGTTGTTCCCCTATTATATAACAAATGACTAAAATACTATATTAATATACGTGTTAGGGTGGTCTAGGATGATATTCCCTTATTTTAGTCATGTGAATGGCAATAAATTGATGTAGAGTTATATAAAATGAATGTGAAGAAATTAATGGTAAGTAACATCATTCATATTTATACCCCTAATGGTATTGAAACTACTTCTATCAGTGAATGGAGTAATCTTAGTGAGGAATATGTGTTTCTATCAACCAAATCGTGGAAATAACTACAAACCATGTAAGTTATTGAGTAAATTGAGTTACATTTGACAAGGGATTAAAACATCCAACCACTTTCAACTAACATGTTTTTTAGGTGGGTGTTTACATCAGATAATCATTCACATGAATGGAAAAGGTTTCAAAATAGACCGTGTAAATCAACCTTTTCACCACGCATCATTATGATAGGGAATGTTAGATTGAAATTTTAAAAAAATAATAGGATATTTGATCAACTAGATATGAATTTTTTATAAAGGAGAGCTTGGGGTTTGAGAATATTAAATATTTTTCCCATGATGTCACTTACATCATATGAGCCTACCCATATTGAAGAAGGATATCATACTGATGAAAATAATAATTACATTTCCCCATATTAGCTACAATATCTCAATGTACCCATCAATCCTCTACTTTAAATGATATAAAAATAATTGTAGATAGAAAATAAGTTATTGGGGATTCCCATCTATCATTTTAGGAAAGTCTGTTCATAATTTCCCAAAATCCTAGATATATTAATCTGGGTAATGAGAAAGATCCATTACCTTTATTAGTTATTTACATCATTAACCATAAGGATTTGAATTAGTAATATTGATTATTATAACAAAATCAAGTTGTGTTTAAATGTAACTATAGGGAAATACCCAATTAGACCCAGATATGGATACCTATCTTTTGGGTTTTCTAGATAACCACCATAATTATAAGCATTCAACAAGGAGAATTCATCTATCTCATGATTCCAAAGTGGAATTTGAAGTTAGAAATCTAATTATGGATAACATTATTTAGGATTTTCAATAACCAATGTCTCTCTCCAATATCATCCTCATTAATAAGAATAGTGATCAAATAAATTTCATCATCAATTTTCAGGATATAAATTGCCTCTAATCGAAGGATGATTTCCCAATATTAGCCATGGAATTACTAATCGATGCAATAACCAGCTTCCAAGACCTGTCTTGTATGGGTCGATATTTAATCAATAAATAGTCTAGATGGACCTTGAATATTAGGTGTGAACCACAATTTGGGATCCAAAAGGGTCTATTTCTACCACATAATTTCAACTTTATTAAAAATTAATGCTTCCAAATATTAACATTTTATGAATCAAATCTTCAAGGCCTTCCTATGGAAGACCACATATCTTTACATGGATGATTTGGAGGGAAAATATCCACAAAACATTGATCATAATAATGAGTTTAAAATAGTGTTAAAAACACTATGGAAACATATCATGAAGATAAAACCTATAAAATATGATTTTAATGTAACATAAAGAATATGTTTCAACTATATGGTGTTCCATAATGACATAAAATTTTACCATGAGAAGATAAAGGTGATCCTTGATATTCCCTCACCTAAAACCCTCAAATAGTTTAGTGAAGTTCAATGGATTCTCCCCTATATTAAAATTTTCATAGATAAACTTTCAATAAAGTTTTTTCCAGTCAAAAATTAAATTATGAATGGGTCACTAACCAATGGGTTAGATATTGTCATCACTCCTTTGATGATCTCAATAAATACCTCCTATACCCACCAGTTTTGATACCAGTTATGGAAGAGAAGCCTCTCATCCAATATGTTTTAACCCTATATTATTCTATTAGAACCCTCCATACCAAAAATAATGTTGTGAGAAAGGGGATTAGAAATTATTGTCTTGATATGATGTTACAAAATTTTGACACCAAAAATTGAAATATAAAAAATGACTACCTTTTGGTGATCCTTGAATTGTAAAATATGAGACACTTCTTACAAAACCAGGTACATTTGATATCTCTTGTCAATGTACTCAAATTATTGAATCCATAGGGGGTTGTATCGGATTTATTAAAAACATGTGATGGTTGGTGTTAGGAAGTTATTGAAAATTCGTTATTATTGAATGATTCTTGATTATAAAGGAGGATCATTAAGGATTTTCCTTTTATGTTTATTGTATTATCTTTATTTGAAGAAATGTTTTTTGGGTTATGGTAGGTACTTTTGAAAAGGATTTATAAAGATATATTTTTATTTATAAAAAGATGATTTAATTATAGTTTTTCATCATACAATATATATGTCTATATATATATATATGATAGGGGAGTTATATTTTGGCCAATCATTGGAATAATAATTTTAATAAAAATATGTTTTACCACCCGAAAACAAGCTCAATCATGGAAATAACAAAGAAGGAACAATTTTTAACAACTAGATTGGTTATTAGTGGATTAGTCGATGTGAGCAAAAGTATGGGTAAGTACTTGTGTGTGTACAGTAAAGAAAAGGAGTCAATCATGAATGGAAGAAACTAATATATTTCATTCCCTACCTCTTATACATCCATGTTGATATTCATGCTATCCTTTGAGAAAACATTCAACATAGGGAACATTCATAAGTGGATATTGTTCACCTAATAAAAATACATAAAAAAGGATAATGTGATGCTATAATTAATTTCCTTCAACCTATTTTCTATTGCTTCTACTGTTTATAATACATGATATTTCATCCTCTATTATCATGATTATAAATTACCCTCGATCTCATAAAAATCTCCACATCACTAAATTCAAATGATTTGTAATATAAAATTAGAACAAGACAGTGTATCAACTGAATGAGTAATTTTTATGAAGTATATTCTATAAAAGTTATTATAATGGAAATTAAGTTGAACTGGAAATCCAATGATGGCTACACCATTAGGACTCTGTTTGGGACATAATTTATGATAATTGTCAAGATTCATTTTATATATCTGAGTCAATATGAATTGTCATAATCAATATTAGGTTTAGTTTATAAGGATTCTTGATTTTTCTTCATAAGGATAAATTTTTCATTGTATATATTATTCGAAGAGTGAATAAGCATCATCATAAGCATGATCAGGTAGAGTTTGTAGGGTTGAACAAACATTCCTCAGAAATATGGAGTGTGTTTTTGTAAGTATCATTGTATAGTAGATTCCTAGAGTATTAATAATTATATAAAATGATTATAACTACTGATTTTTTATAAGAATTAAGAATAGAAATTATAGAGGATATTTTAGATATGATCATGATTTTAAATTAAGTGAATTTTTTAGGTCACAATATTTTTAATTTGAAATGTTTTGGTGATTGATTTGGTATGGGATTTTATATTTTTTTAAATGAAAATTTAACATGTAGTGATATTGAGGTGGGTATTTAATTGAATCGTGTTTGTGGATAAAGGAGTCTCCCTTTATTAATATTTGGAAGAAATATCTAATCCATGAGAATGAAGGGTTTTCATATTTAAAAAAAATAAAAGATTGACCATGGACAATCTATGTTCCAGTAAAGATAACCAAAGATAGATGGACTATATTGATCATCACCATATTGAGATATTCCTATATATAAATGATAATTGGGTGTTTTAACATTTATATACCTATTTAAAATCTCTATATTGAAGATATATATGGAAGGATTACTTAAAAAGTATTAAAAAAAGATGTACCATTGTCATACTGAAATCATTGATGAAGTGGGAAGTCGATCCATCCATAAAATGAAAGGGATTATAGTTTTAAAATGTGAATATAATGGAGTTATAGAACTATTATAGGAAATAAAAAGTATAATTCCTAGCATCACTTGAAATTAATTCTATAGAAGTCGGTGTTTCAAGGACCTCGCATGGAAAGATAAAAATAATTTTGTTCGAGGGGAGTTTTAAAATTTTATCACGGAGAATCATAGAGATAAAAGAGACCCAAAAAACACTATGTGAAATAAAAAATATCCGATGTTGTTATTTTATTTTATTTCCTACTTTATGATCATCTCCTGAAGTAGTGATAAAAGAGTGAGGATACGAGGGATATTTTCTTTTAGTGGAAGTAAACCAACCCAAAACAATTGTAAGGGGAGTGACCCATGGTTTTTGTGACCTAGAGTAGACCCCATAAGTAGTGAGATTTGTGATTCTATTGCATCATCACATTATCAATTTCATTCTCCTCGCATTATCCCATAGTTGTGAGTAATGTAAAATTCTCTAGGACTTATGTGCTTTAATGACATAACATTTCAATGAACACTAAATGATATGTGGGTAAAATATAATAACATTATAAATTTATAAAATACATATCAAACAATTAGATTTATAATAAATAAAGACCTAAAGTTATAACCCTAATAATTATGAAGTAAATAAATAATATGGAAGTATGAATTTAAGGAGGAGTGCTTAACATTGTAAAGGGATTCATTACCTAATTCACCCCCTCTCAAGTTATCTCACACCTTATCCACTATTGGGACTAATACAAATATATCCACTATCATCCAATTCTAACTAGGTGATTTTAAAGATGGTTGGTTATTCTGATGGATTTTTACTTCCATTTCTTCTATCATAAGGTAGTCAAAGTGAATGTGTTATCATATTCCATTTAAAAACATATTATCCCAGTGAAATCATTTTTTTTACATGAAGTACCTTGATGATGAATTTTTCTTTTTCCATGATGACTCCCCACCATGGGATATATAATTTGATTGTACCTATAAAACCCCAAAAGTTTGATGGATTGGAAACCAAAAGCTTAACCAAGTTGGTTTGGGGTTTTAACCCATCTACAAAAAGAATTTATCTATACATTATTCTTTTATTATATTAGAGGTATTATCTAATAATGAATAAAAACACCAAGCCCACATTATATGATTACAATTATACTTATAGATAGATTTCGGCTAATTAAATATCAATAGATATTTATAATTTTAAAGTAAATAAATTGTGATTATTACATTACTAATTAAGATATTATTCCCTTTATTTATTGGGTGTGAGGATTGATAGATAAATTCCCCTTAGAACCAACATTATTTCATATTTTTTGTTCTCATAATACACAAGAAGATGCATCGTCAAATGAAATTACTTCTCTATAATATCTAAACAAGGATTATATGATCAATATAATGTTGTATTTTAAAGTTATATATCCATTGATAAAAAATTATATGGATGAACTTAACTATATCAACACCTTCATTTCTTATGGTAAGATTTATATTCTTGTTGACTAATAGCATAGTTGGATAGATGTATCTCAAAATATAATACCTCCAAAATGGAATTCACCCACTAAATCAAGCTAGAGAAAATATTTATGTAATCAAGTTGAAAAAATTATCCTATATTATGAATCATGTGTTCCAAAATTCCTCTGTAAGAGATTAATTAATGGATTCATCTTCAGGTACATCATAAAAGACACCCTCACTATTATGAATAATGTCTGTTCTAGAACTTGGGGTCCTCACTAGTCAATAAGAAATATCTTCCATCAAATATTAAGACCTAGATACTTCTATCCATAATTAATTCAAGACTATATATAGTTCATAGGGTTTCATTCTTTTCAAATTTATGAAAAATTCATTTATGAACCCCTATAATTATTTCAGAACACCAAATATTATTTTTTAAATTTCTATGTAGAGAATGAATTTCATGGGGCCATATTCCACAACCATAGATTGGTAGTTCAAGTACATCATTTCTACCATTAATTACTTATTTATATGGATGAGGGTATATCCCTCAATTAAGTTTTAATGAAGGATGTAAATCAATTTAATCATCTTTCATTTCATGACCATAGTTAGTGTACCTCACATAATATTGATAGATAACAAGCATAAGGATGCAACTCATCAGGGAAAACCTTTAGAGTATACCACTAGGAAGAGCTCTCCCATGGCACCCTGTTATTCCGCCACTAGGGATAATTCTCCAAAGCCTCTCCTATTGGTCCAAAATAAGGAATACCCCCTTTTGAAAATCCTCACTGGGGAAGAACTTATATTATCCTTCCATACTAAGGTTAACCACTTTTTTATTCCATCTCTATAGAGAATCTCTACATATCCTTCCATATTAGGGATAATCTTATTTGATAGCCTTATCTATTGAGAATCTCATCCTATCCTTTCATAATATAGAAAACAAACCTTTCAAGACCTTACAAGGGTGAATCTCTCCCAATCCTTATATACTGGGGTAAAAACCCTTTCGAAACCCTTAATATGGGAAAAATCTTTTGTATTCCCTCACTAATGTGAATCCATATCAAATATGTTATTAGGGTGAATCTCACCATATCCTTTTATATTAGGGTGAACTACATTTTAAATATCCTAGTATGGGGAATCCATATCCAATACCTCATTAGGGAAAGGACACCCCCTTTTCCTTCCACACTAGGGTATCATGATGACCATAACGTCAATGGTAGGGTATCCCATTAGCCATGATTATTACATGAATATTTAATTATCAAGGCCTTATCTAAACTACTAAATTAACATGAGAGGAAGTCCATACCAGTGTAAAAACCTTCGAATGTGTATTCACTTGATAAAAGGGGGCCTCATAATAGATACCCTAGATTGGTAGAATCATTATGGTGATCAAAATCATGGATTCCCTTGATAATTAGGATGACTAACCTCATGGAACTGGAGAGGTCTTTTCCAACCCAACATAATCTTCTAGGATCTTGATTCTAGTCAAAGAATGATGTGGGCTTAGGTTTACTTTTTAAAAGTAAGAAAAAATATGATCACTATTGATGATTTGTTTACATTGAATAACTAATAAATTAGGCACATCCACTTCTAGACCACAAAAACACATGAATAAACACCAATCATTCTATCCCAGTTCCCAATTGGAATTTTGTAATGCTCATGTATAATCCCCAAAATACATTCCACATAGATTCATATTCCTTGAGTCTTGTTAGCCTTAAATCTATATCACTGGATGGGATTTTGGTTTACATATCATGAGCCTCCTCTTTGTGTGTAAAACCTCACCAATTTCACCCCCATAAATGATGTATTGACCGTTTAGCCAAAATATACATAATGTAGTCCCCAATTCCTAGGCCCCACTCAACCATTTTCACCGTTTTCATGGTATTAGAATCCTAGGACAAGGATGAAAAACCATTCAACAATATCTTTACCACATGAAATTAAACTATATGGTACAATCTTGTCACTTGACCATAAACATGGCCACTCAAACTATATAGGATTTGATTCATATTAACTAGTATATATATGATGAATCTATGAGGTTTAAACTCAACATCATCAACATTATGTATCCAAAATCCTGGGGACATATTCCTCATCAATCCATATGAATTATCCCTTTTTGGTCCATACTCTACAAAAGTTAAATCATCTAAAATTCGGGCTTTATTTATAATGAAATCATAACCCACATTTGAAGATCCATATTACCATTAGGTTGTGTAATATCCATATTTATTGAGCCATATTCTTTTTGAAGTTGTCCAAAAAGGTTCACTCATGTGTAAATTTCACAGAATTCATTTCTAGGTAACTTTCATCTATATGGGTATTTCTTATGAAATTAAACTAATTAGAATTATTCATAGATGTACATCCTTTAAAGGCACCACAATGGTCTTTGTCACATAACACAAAAAATTACAATGTTTCCCATTAATGGAAACCTAAATATGTGGGTTATGATTCCCTTCACAAGGATATGTTGGAATCCCCTTTCATATGAGAAATCCTAACTCCATGATAATCACAACCTCTCAGGATTGTGATAAACTCAAGATTTTCTCTATATGTTCCCTTAAACTATAGTTTAGAAAACTAAAAATCACTAATTAAATATTTAGAACCTTCAATATATATATATATATATGTTTACATCCATGTATAGTTTTGATCCATTTCTAGAATATTTATAACTATTACCATTATCACATCTTGGTGGAAATAAAGGGTGAGGCCTATATACATGTCTACTTTCTAAGGATATTTCATCATATTCTAGTGGGGAAAACAAAATTATTTTCATAATTTTGGAACCAAAAATAAGAAGAACAATATTCTGGACCTATCCAAAATAAAAAAAAACTCATCATCATATTATGATGGACACATGGATATGAAGACCTATATTCTAGACCTATCCAAAAAAAACTAATCATCATATTATGATGGACACTTGGTTATGTGGTCTTTTCCAAACTCCTATCTAGGAGGATATGTAACGTCCCGGTTCCGGGTGACAGCCAAAGGTGCTCTGTACCCAGTTTGTCACATGGACTCAAGCGCATTTCCCCAAATGTCAGAGGTTGTCGACTAGCAACGAGGGTCTTGGGTGTGATAGTGGAGAAAATATGCCTTCATTGGCAGAGTAACAATGTGGAATAACAATAATATACAACAACAGAAGTATTAATACTTTACAATAAGAAAACAACAAAATACTGAAAGTAATAAACAACTTCTGCATATATAAGTATAAATAATGATGCATGACACAAGTAACTAGGAAATTAGGCAAACAAGTCACAATGATGGAATAAAATACTAAATCCAAGTACAAAAGAAAAAAAGTAAACAACTCTAGTAGAAACACAAGCATCATCTTGGTCTCATTCTCTCTAGCTCCACTACAATCAAGTACCTGAAGTAGAAGGGTGCTTTCCCTTATCTATACTTGCAACAACATAATCTGTTTGGCCACAAAAGCATGACCCAAACAGGGTGTGAGAAAAATCCCAGTAGGTAACCACCCAAAGATCTATTCCTAACTATTAGTGAATATATATAATAGAGAAAAACATGAAAAATTATGTAATAAAAAAGGAAGTAATCAAAAGTAAATAGTTCTACAGTTTCAACTACATTCATTTAAATTTGTTAGATATTCAACCAATCATTCACAAGTAACCCTCTGGGAATGTTATAATGGCCTAACCCCTCTGGTTCAACTTATCATTTATCATTAAATATATGGAGGCCCCTTGAGATATCACACATAGTCTATACCTTTCGGTATCATGCTAACAAAGACTATCTAAGGAAGAACTCACCGTCAATCCCCCCTATAGCCTTCTAACAATAAACTACTGACTCTCGGAAGAAGAACTCAACGTAAATTCCTCCTATTGTCTCGTAACAATATATATAGAAACTCTGAGGGAGCACTCAACGTTAATACCACTTGTGGTCTTGTAGTGTGAAAAGTATAACAGACACTCATGGGAATCCCTCAATGTCAATTACCCCTATGGTCTAACTACACCAAGTTCCCACACCCCTGTGTAAAGCAATCGTTCTCAAATAATGCTCAGCAAAAAAAGTAAAACCCAAGAACTTCTTGGCTAAATAGCTACAAATAATATCACAACGTAAGATAAAACACTCCATCCTGACAACATTATGCATGGAAGTAAAGTATCCTAACAAGAAAAACAAGACCAAATTGTCAATACCAAAACAAACATGGGAAAATACCTTCATAACATGGAAAAATAATCTTATTCACAAAAATATCCTTAAATCAATCAAACAAGCATAATAGGAATCAACATGATTAAAATCCCTAAACATGAAATACCCCAATATTGGGTATTGGGCACTTTTGCACATAAAATTCAAAGACTAACCATGGAAAGGCACAAACCACCTACCACGACGTTGTAAGATCGATATAGTTGAACCTCATCCTTTTAATTGACTTAAAAACCCATAGATATACCAAAATGTAAAAAACTCTCAACCACATATATCCCAAAAAAGAGGAGGGAATGATAGATGGTGCTCTAGAAGAAGGAAGAACTCATCGTGGCGATTACAATGCAATTAAAAGTGTTCGATTCAGAGTACAGACGGTCGATTAGGGGATTATTGAAAGTTCACCAATTTCGGTTGCTCTTGGATGAGAAGAGGAAAGAAGAAGCTGTTTCAACCCTGATCTGATTAAACAAATAAAAATAAAAGTACACAGCAAGTTCATTTAGTGTACACGCCCTGTACATGCCTTAACCGGGATCCACTTTAGGCGGTCTCCAGGTCACCCCACATGACCATGTACTCCACCGTTAAACGGCCAGTACAAGACTACTCACGAAAACCTGGTACACATCATGTACTTCAAAGTACACAGTGTGTAATACTTAAATTTCTAAACACTACACTTTTTCACAAAAAAATAGGATCCATACCTGAGAAGAAGATCCAAGTTCTTAAAAACTTACCCCCTTAAAAAAAATTTCCATGAATTTCCCTAATATGTTGGTGAAGAAAACGAATCCTTGAACAACTCTGGCCACTACGATCGCACATCAGTCTCCCTCTCCCAAGTCACATCCTATACTCTCCCATGCTGCCATAGCACCCGTGCTAGAGGGACAAACCGACCACCAAGAACCTTCATGCTACGAAAAAACAATCTAGATAAGATGATCCTTGAATGAGGCTTCCACCTACAACTCAACCTCCTCGGGTTAAAAAACATGAGACAGTTCTGAGATGTAACATCATATCTAAGAAGCATGGAAAATGTCGTGCATATATCAGTACCTCTGAGGTAACTGTAACTGATAGGCAACCGACCTGACTCTCTCCAAAAACTCAAATGACCTAACATATCATGGTGAATGCTTGCCCTCTCTCATAATCCTCTTATGTCCCAAACTCAGCATGACATGAAAAAATACCTGGTTTCCATCCTCAAACTCTAGTGGCCATCTCCTTCTATCAGCATGATACTTCTGCTGTGACTGTGCAATATCCATCATCTTTTGAATCATCTCTATATTCTCTGTGGTATCTTGGAAAAGAAGAGGTCCTAGCATAGATAACTCTCCTACATCCATCCAACATATTGGTGATTGGCATGACCTACCGTACAAAGCCTCATAATGTTCCATCTAATTAGTTCCATGAAAACTATTATTGTAGAAAAAAATCCACCATAGGTATGTTCTTCTCCCAAGAACCTACAAAATCTAGGATTCATGATCGAAGAATGTCCTCCAGTACCTGAATTGTAAACTTAGACTGGATATATTTCTAGGGATGGTAAGGTATACTCAGAAGTACCTGTGTACCCAATGACCTCGGTAGTCCCTGCCTGACCCGATAAGTAAAACGAGTGTCCCTATCTGAAACGATGTAGTGCTAAACTCCATATAGATGTAGAATCTCCCATATGTAAAACATAACCAGATCATTGATGTTATTCACTTATTAATAACTTATTATATACTCCATTTATTGATTTTATATGTAATGTGCATAAATTTTGTAAAATATTAATGTTTAAATATTAAATATAATTTTCGAGCACTATTTGAATTCATCCAGATTCAAGTTTGATTAATTTTTTAATAATAAATATCACCATACTAATAAAAAATGAATGGTCTTTGTTTTTTATGATTTCTATTTTAATATACAACATTTAATTAGAAGGGATCATGGGCCAATTTTACCATTTGAAGGGTTATATGGACCACACAAGAAGACCCAATGAATTTGTGATGAAACTGGACAAGCTAAGAAGATTGTATTGCTGAGATTAATCCAGAATTCAAAATATTGTTATTCTAAAAAAATGTTTGGGGGACTGTGTATGGAGTCATGGATAAAACTTTCAGGTCCCAACTCCAATAAAAATGGGCCCAACTGATGCTTTGATGTCCATCCCACCATTTCGGCCAGGAATTAAAATAAGGAAACTATTAATGACATTTCTAATGATCTATTCATTAAATCAAGATGATATTTTTCATTGTGGAAGAGGCTATATAGGTGGATGACTTTTTTGAATAAAGAATTCGGATTTGAAGGCATCTTCTTGTTCAAAAATCCATTCACATGTTGGCCCTCAAAAAAACATGGATAGAAATGGACAGTTTAACATTGTTTATGAAAGCTATCATAACATTGTTTCCATAAGTAAAAATTACTCCAAATATAAAGATTAGCTAGGAAACATAATTATCTACAACTTTGAAGAAGGGGATATCTCGATATCCAGCTGTCTAAATGTCAAAATCATTGATCCAAGTGGAGGGGTAGTTTTGGAATGCAAACAGTCCACCACCTTGCGCTATAAATACATCCCCTCCTCTACTTTCAAAAGGGTTGGCATTTTAGAAGAGAGGAGAATCAATTTTAATGACCAAATCTTTTCCAAATTCTTGGAAGGACTGGACACACTCAATTTTTCTCTTGAGAGACCCTTCTTCCTCTCTTTGTTTTCATTTATTTTTGTGTTCTTCATTGTTGTAATCCTGTAAGTCTTTTTTTTAATTCTGTTTTAATGAAAGTTTCTTCTTAAATATAACTTATTATCATCCAAATTTTGCACTTTAATATTAATGTTATTAAAATAGTTTAAATCATTTTTAAACCACTTCCCTTCTTTTGCTTTCTCATTCAATCTAAAGACAGTATTTAATTCCCTTCATCATTTGTGTGTGTGTTTGACGCACCCCTCATTTCTTATCCCTTTCTTTTTCTTATCTTCTTAATTTATCAAAATAATTATAATAACCAGATAAATAATCTTTTAAATGGATGAGTAAATCTCTCATTACGATGAGTTATAATTTATGTATGTTAAGTGATTGAGATCTTTTTCTCGATGAATATTTTTTAAATTAACATTCTGTATGTTGGACTTAACATGTCATGGATTAATGAATCATTTTGTTTAATGTATGGATTTCATGGATTATTGTAACCATAAATATTATACCGCAATCAAGTACAATTTGAGATTAGAATCTTATTTATGTTAAGGCTTGGATTAAATCCTTGACACTTAGGAATTTAAATCAACGTCAACTTGTAACATGGGTGTTAATTTAATACAATATAAAGCAAAGATCGAGGATATCACAAGCTTAACTACCTAATGATGTGTGCATCCTAATTTTTATTAAATTGTCAAATAAATCATAATAAATCGATCATTTCAATTTAGATCTACAAACAACCCCCCCCCCAATCAAAATACAATCAACTAAAAACATTCGACTATTAAAAAGTATCATCATTGAGGATTCGACCTGAGTGATGCTATACACATTAGCAGAGCATTGGAACTTTGAAAGGTTGGTAGGTGATAATCATATGTTCTTTCAAATGGCACCATTTTCAGTGATTGTGTATTTAATTAGTCACTAGTTTCCGGTTATTGTAAAAAAAATTAAAAAAATTGAAAAAAATACAAAGAAAAACGCACCTTCATATTTCTTCCAAAATCTCTATGAATTCCTCGTAGCCTCCCAAACAATCCCTTTGATTTTTTTGACCCTAAAATTGAGAAAATACTTTTCCAACTTTAGAGAAACATAAGAGATAATCAACTCAAGGAAGAACCTTTCCTTGTCCAACCAATTGAATTTGATATTGCCAATCCTAGGGAACAAACCCTTAAATAACCTGATGCCCCTAATATGAATTACCAACCTATTGGTATTAAATATATAAACATAGAGGCTAACATCAAACTCAAATCGGGTTTCATTCATCTTCTCCCTCATTTCCATAAGCTAGCCGGTGAGGATCCACATCTTCATCTTAAAGATTTCCAGATTGTGTGCTCTACTATGAAACCTCAAGGGGTTTCTAAGGAACAAATCAAACTCCATGCATTTCCTTTCACCTTAGCTTACTCCATGAAGTCAGGGATTTAATACCTACCTCCTAGTTCTATAACCACATGGAATGACATGAAGTGACTATTCTGAGAGAAAGTATTTCATTCTTCTCGAACGACTTCTATCCAAAAGGAAATAAGTGGTATCCATAAATTTCTAAATGAATAACTCCAAGAATACTTGGAGAGGTTCAAAAATCTTTTTGAAACCTTCCCAAACCACCAAATCTCTGACCAATTATTGATCCAATACTTCTATAAGGGGTTATTTTCTATGGAGAGAAATCTCATTGATGCTGCAAGTGGCAGTGCTCCTGTTGATAAAACTCCTATGGAAGCAAGAGATCTCATAAGTAACATGGCTACAAACATATAACAATTCCATAATCAAGAACATGCTCAAGTAAAACAATCCCAAGATAGTCGTTCGATAGAGCCAAACAAGATGATAGAGTGGATAAGTGAACTTGTAGGACTTGTGCAACAACTAGATGTGGCATCCAAAATCCCAACCTCATTTTCTCCACAATCTCTATTCCCTGGATGTATCACGAATTGTGGAATCTACAACTCTCCATCTCATCCAAAAGTCACCTGCCCAAAACTTCAAGATGATCCATATGATTCATCTCGACCAATGGAGCTCAATGCAACCTATGGTAAATAGAACACCAACCCTCAACAGTCAAGTCAGTTCATTATAACCTCTAATGAACCTCACTTTTAGTCCTTATCTTCTTCTTATAATCAAGTCTTAAGGTATGGAAACCTTATCCCTCAATTCCCTCCTCAAAACCCAAACCAGTTCTGATATGGTCAAGGTGTTGGTAACTTCTAACAACCTTATCCATTTGTTCCTCAACAACAAAAAAGAAATCCCCCTCCTGTCCTTCTAAGTTTCCACTATCCTAGTGAGCCTTCTCAATTCCCAAACCAATATAATCCCTTTCCCAAGAACCACAATCAAGGCAATCCCAATCCGGGACAAGCCTCTTCTTCCATGAAACCATGGTAATGTGCAGTTGAAGATCATTCCTCTTTCACTCATTACAACCTTAAAAATATTGAAACCCAAATCGGTCAACTAGTATCCCACCTTAGTCAGAAGCAACCATTCAATTCTTCCCAACACTGAACTCAACCATTATCCAACCATAAGGTTATTGTAAGTGCAATTGCACTTAGATCGGGAAAGAAAATTTCTATGCCTCAAGATAAGTCCTCCAACCCCCTTTGAATGTTGACCTAGAAAATGAAAGGAAAACGAAACTTGAAAAGGAACTTGAATTCATACCCTCACCTCCTTACATTCTACTTAGGAATCAAATTTTTTTTCCTCAGGACATTTCTAATCCAAATAAGTCCTTTGAACCCAATCCTGAAATATTTGACATGTTTAGATGTGTTGTAGTCAAAATTACCCTTTAATATTCCATAAAAAATCCCTAATTATGACATGTTTTTTAAGTAATTATGCACCCATAAGAGGTAAATTAGGACCTTTGAAAATGTTTCCACCCTGAAGTTTATTCCCATAATGTGCAAAGATCCAGAGACCTTTACAGTTCCATGCCAAATTGGAAGTTCCAACATTGAAGATGCACTCATAGATCTAAGAGCCTCAATTAATGTCATGCCCAAATCCATATTCTCAAACCATGGTCTTGGTCCCTTACATACAATGGGTGTTGTCATTCAATTGGCCAATCAAAGCACTTCCAGTCCTGAGGGTATAATTGAGGATGTCCTTGTTCATGTGAATGATCTTATCTTCCCTACTGATTTATATGTCCCTGACATGGAATGTGAGACGAAATCTTCTCAATATCCCATAATTCTAGGAATACCATTCCTAATGATAGAAATAACCAATATTGATGTCCATTCAGGAATCCTATCCATGGTATTTGGTGACCAACTGGTCAAGTTCAACATTTTCCAAGACATGCGATAGCCATCTAAGGATAACTCTGCATTCTCAATCCATGCTTATGAGGACACTTCTAAGAGTCAATTGAACCCCAATCCATCATGTTACTCATGTTCTAATAATATAGGATCTTATAAAATCTGCACCATGATTACCCAAGTCATAAATGGTGAAGTTTATGTGGACCTTTCATTCATAGACTCCATCAATCTGGAGAAACTTGAAAACTCTCTTGAAACCCACATCAACTCTGATTTCTACTTCTCCACCATTGAAAGTTTTAAGGAAAATTAATATGAAGCAGATGAAATACCTTCCTTCATTACTAAGTTGTTTATCCAACAAATGAAAGGTGAGACTGATCTGATACCTCTTCTTGAACATGTGAAATATGCATTTTTTTTCTATGGTCACTCATACCCTGTCATTATTTCTACTTCACTTACTAAAACCGATGTGTCCAAACTTGTTCATTTGTTATAGGAAAAAAGGCCATAGGTTAGACCCTATAAGACATACCATGAATCAACCCTAATCTTTGCATGCATCGCATCCATCTTGATGAATCATACAAACCAATTAGAAAACCACAAAGAAGACTCAATCCACTCATACTTGAGGTAGTTATGGAAGAGATCGCCAAGCTTCTTCAAGTTGGTATTATCTACCCAATTTCCGATAGTGAATGGGTTAGTCCAATTAAAGTTGTACCTAATAAATTTGGGATAACTATTGTCACAAACAAACATAGGGAGGTAGTCGCAACTCTATTGAAGAAAAAATGGTGTGCGTGCATTGATTTCCAAAAATTGAATGTTGAAACAATAAAAGATCACTACTCTCTTCCATTCCATGATAAAATGATATAATTATTAGCCAGAAAGACACACTACTTCTTTCTTGATGGATACACTGGCTACTTCAAAATCCCAATCGCACCTCAGGACCAAGAAAAGACTACTTTCACTTGACCCATTAGAATATATGCATATCGAAGAATGACTTTTTTCCTTTGTAATGCTCTTGTAACATTTCAGAGGTGTCTGATGAGTATACTTTTTGAATTCATTGAACACTGCATAGAAGTATTCATGGATGAATTTACCATTTATGGTGAGCCATTTAAATCTTTCTTGAATTCACTCTCTCTAGTCCTCCAAAAGTGTGTCAAGTGTAACCTTGTGTTAAATTTTAAAAAGTGTCACTTCATGGTTGTAAATGGTAGTGTACAAGGGAACATAGTTTCAAAAGAGGGTATTTAAGTTGATCATTCCAATATTGAAGTGATCCAAACGCTTCCTGAAACCACATCTATTTGATACATTTTTTCATTCATAGGTCATGTTAGTTTCTATGGGTGATTCATCAATAACATCAATAGGATTTCTCTCCCACTCACTTGGTTTCTCCAAAATAATGTTGCATTACACTTTGATGAGCCTTGAAAGAGAGTCTTCATTGAACTCAAAACTGATCTTACATCTTCCCTAATAATCCAACCCCCAGATTGGTCCTTACCCTTTGAGTTGTGTGTGCTGCTTCTAATAGAGCCGTTTGGGCGGTTCTTGGTCAAAGAAGATAAAAGATTCCTCATGTCATCTATTATGCCTTAAAAACATTGGATGAAACCCAATATCACTACACTATCACTAAAAAATTAACTTTTAGCAGTTTTTTTTGCCTTAGATAAATTTCATCCCAATCTCTTAGGTTCAAAAATCATCATCTTCACAGATCATTTTTCTATAAAATTCTAGCTCAATAAAAGTTATTCCAAACATAGGCTTATAAGATGGACCCTAATTCTCCAATAGTTTGACCTTGAAATAAAATATACTAGGAAAATAAAACCCTGTGGTTGATCACATGAGTAGAATATCTAATTCTTCTCATTCAAAAATCATTGATCCTAAATTCCCTATGGAGAACCTTTCATCTATCACTCCAAAAATAACATGGTATTACCCAATGGAAAATACATGGTTTCTATTTTTTCCAAAAAAAAATTCAAAAGAATAAAAAATTAAGTCAAAAATTGATTCAAAATACTATTTTTGAGAAGATAACAATCTTTGGAAAACTGGGGAGGACATGGTAATTAAGAGATGTGTGGATGAAAATGAACATTCTTCCATCTTTGAATTCAGTCACTTAATGCCTAGTGGTGGCCTCTCCGGACCGAAAAGGAAATCCCAAAAGGTCTTATACTCTGGATTCTTCAGGCCTTCACTCTTCAAGGACTCATTTTAGTTCTGTAAATCATGTCCCACTTTCCAATTGTTTGTCAAAATTTCAAAGAGAAATAGAATTCCCCAAATGCCTTTAATTTTTTGTGAGATTTTCGATGTTTGGGGAATTGATTTCATGGGACCATTAATCCTTCCTATGGATTATAATACATTCTTCTTATGGTTGATTATGTTTCTTGGTGGTTAGATGCCAAACCCACTATAAAGGATGATTCACATAATGTTAGTGAGTTTCTAAAGACACACATCTTCTACTAATTTGGCACACCACGTTTTTTGATAAGTGACTTTGGAACCCATTTTTGTAATAAAACCGGGGAATCTATTTTAAAAAAATAATGGTGTTGTACATAAAACATCAATTTCATATAACCCCCAAACAAATTCCTTGTTTTAAATTTCTAATAGAGAAGTCAATAGAGTGCTTGAGAGAATTGTTAAGGCCACCAAAAAAATTGTCCTAAAATACTTGGTGAAGCACTTTGGGCTTATCGAACTACCTATAAGATACCCATTGGGATGTCTCCTTTTAGGATATTTTTTGGTAAATAATGTCATTTACCAGTTGAAATCCAACATAATTATTTTTGGGCTGTGAAAAACTATAATTTTGATTGTGAAAAATCTGGTGAAGAAATATTGTTGAAATTGGTTGAACTGGAGGAGCTTAGAATTGATTCTTATGAGAATTATAATCTCTACAAAGACAAATCCAAGGCACTTCATGATAAACACATCATGAGAAAGGTATTTCATGAAGTTAAAAAGTTATATATTTTAAACTCTCAATTTTGTCTTCAAACAGGTACGCTTAATTCTTGATGGGAAGGTCCTTTTTATATTACTAATGTTTACCCATTTGGTGTAGTGAAAGTCCAAGACCCCTCTTCCAACAGGACATTCACGATTAATGGACATCTGTTAAAGCATCACCACAAGGGAACACACAATCCTGGAACCACATATACATCCATTGTATTCCAAACTTCTATAGTTGACACACAACTGGATGGAGATGGAAACCCACCAAATCCAAACCAAGGGAACCTCTTTACCTTTACCTCCTCTTCTACCTCCCTCCCTCCCTCTCTCTCTCTCTCTCTCTCTCTTTATTCTTCTTCATCCCTCATACTCATATTGTTTTTTCACTTTCCTCATCACAATTTTTTTATTTACTCTTTTTCTTTTGTGTGAGTGTGTCTTTATAAAAAAAACCTAAAAAACTGAAAAAAAAAATATTAAACATCACTTAAAAGACTATGAAAAATCAAGATTCATACTAAATCACCTTCTAATTTTAAAATTTTGTCCAACCATTTTGGGGAGTCAAAATTTGTGGTTTCATCTCAAGAATTTTGTATTTTTATCATTACTTTGGATAAATACTTTTGTGTCAAAACCAACAAGTTTTGAATGCTCAATTTTTTATTTGGAAAATTATTTTCCCCACCTGTGAGGAAGAACATTTTCTTTCATGCCAAGGATTCCTATGGAAATATTGTCAAAATGTGTTTTTTACCCCCATTTGTGAGTCTTGTGTTTGTGGCCATTTGAGACGAATTTTCTACTTTTGTGTGCATTAATATGATAGAGGAATTTTATGAACCCCATGAGAATTATAATACCAAAATAGCCTCCCATTTACCATACATTAATCATCCATTTGAAAGCCCCTTTGATCCTTTGAAAACCTTTACATTGTTAGCCACACTACAACTCTAATACCTTATCCCACCCAATATCAAAATGGATTTTCATTGAATAATTTTTTGAAATATATGTGTGGGGGAAGGATGGATTTAATTTTGGGTACCCTTTGGTAGATTTTAACCATGTTATCATATGCTTGAGGTCAATCATCAATTTATTTGTGGGGTAGAGGTTGTTGTTCAGGGGGGTTTGGGAATGTATATATTTTTATCTTATACAAATGATAATCAAAAGTGTTCAAAAACAAAAACATAATAAAAAATAAAAAAATAATCAAAAAAATGAAAATAAGAATGGGTTGTGTCTTGGGTGGGTCAAAAATCACTCTTACTCAACCTTTGATCTTGTTATAACTACTACAATTATTATCGTGAGGAGATCAATCATGGGTTGGGAGATGCATGTGAGATATGTTTCAAGTTCAACATTCGAAAAAGTACAAACAGAAAAAAGAAAAAAAATGAACACTTATGTCATTGGTATAAGTTTCATGGTTTGTAAATATTTTATCTTCTCACCCACTTCAAATTTATTTCAACTTTTGTGTCTTATTTCACATTTTCATTTCCTCATAAATATGTGTTTCCATTTCCTTTCATGTCCCATTTAAACAAAAGTGCATTCTTTTTTCCATGTTGGTATTTTACCCCCTTTTTCTATCTTTTGGATATCATCTTCCTTCCATCCAATATCCACAAAAAAACCCTATAAATACATCTTGACTTTTGATCACTTTGGATAGGGAGTGGAAGCTGAGAGCTCTTACATACACTATGATTGTCACTTTTCGATGGTGAATGAGTGCAACTCCATAAATTAATTTTATCATCTTGAGAGGAATATGTTCTTTGTGCCATCATTTTCCATTTATAAATTTTAGCATGAAAAAATGGATTGTTTTTGGTACATTTCTTCTATAACAACTTGTTGTGGAATTCAATATGGATGAGTGAAATTTTCTAAACCTCCCTTGATTTTGGAAAAGAAAATTTTAATATTTTTTGGTGAGTTAAAATGATTTTTTCATGTTTTAATTTTTATTGCAAAGGAGAACATGCACAAGAATAAGTGTGGTGTATTATACATTATTCACCTATTAGAAACTTATTATATACTCCCTAAACTGTTTTTACATGAAATCTGAATAATTTGTGTGAAATATTAATGTTTAAATATTAAATATAATTTTTTAGCACTTTTTTAATTCATCCAGATTCAAGTCTGATTAATGTTGTAATAATAACTATCATAATACTGATCCAAATTGAATGGTTATTGTTTTTTAGGATTACTATTTAAATATAAAACATTTCATTAGGAAGGATTAATGGCCAATTATTCCATTTTAAGGGTCATATAGACCACACAAAAAACCAAAATAATTTATGATGAAACTGTACCAGCTATGAATATTGAATTACTGGGATCAATCCAGAATTCCAAATCCCTTTGTTCTCCTAAAATGTTCTCGATACTATTTAAGGATTTATGTAGAAAACCTTTAGGTCCCAACCCCAACAAAAAGGGGCCAAACTGATTCATTCATGTCCAACCAACCTTTCTGTCTGGGAATTAAAATCAGGAAACTATTCATGATATTTATCATTATCTATTCATCAAATCATGATGATATTTTTTCGGGTGAAATAGGAGATATATGGGTCTGACTTTGTTGAAGAAATAAATCGGAATTGAAGGAATATTCCTATTCAAAAATTCATTCACATATTGGCTATCGAAAAAGAATGGAAAGAAATGGACAGTTTAACATTTCTTATAAAATCTTCCATAACATTGGATACCTAATTTTAAATTCCTCCTCATTTTGAGACTAGTTTGAAAAAGTTATTATATACAACTTTTAAGAAGTATATATCTTGATATTCATCTGTATAGATGTCCAAATAGTTGATCCAAGTGGAGGGGTAGTTTTGGAATGAAAACAATCCATCACCTTGGGTTATAAATACATTCCCTCCTATCCTTTCAAAACGGTTGTCATTTTAGACGAGGGGAGCATCAATTGGAATGACCAAAGCCTTTCCAAAAGTTTTTTAGGACCTTAAATACACATGTTTTTACTTGAGAGACCCTTCGTCCTCTCTTTTTTTTCATTTACTTTTTTGTTCTTCATTGTTGTAATATTATAAGTGTTTTTTTTAAATTCTGTTTTAATAAAAGTTTCTTCTTCAATATCTCTTATTCTAATGAACCTTCTATATTTTAATATTAATGTTCTTAAAATAGTTTAAATCAAGTTAAAACCTCTTCCCCTCTTTTTCATTCTCATTCAATCTAATTCCAGTATTAAATTCCCTTCATCGTTTGTGTGTGTGTTTGACGCACCATTATTTTCTTATCCCTTTATTTTTATTATCTTATTAATTTATCAACATAATCATTATAACAATATTATTAATAATTTAAATGGCTGAGTAAATATATCATTTTGGTGAGTTATAATTTAGGTATGTTAAGTGATTGAGATATTTTTCTCGATGAATATTCTTTAAATTAAGATTGTGTATTTTTGACTTAACATGTCATGGATAAATGAATTTTTTTTGTTTAACATATGGATTACATGGATTATTGGAACCATAAATAAACTAACACTATCAAGTACCAATTGTGATTATAGTACTAGTTATGATAAGGCTTGGATTAAAGCCTTAACACTTAGGAATTCCAATCAACGTCAACTTCTGACATGGGTGCTAATTTAATGAAATATAAATCAAAGCTCAAGGATATCACAAGATTAACTAACTAATGATGAACTCATCCCAATATTTATCAAATTTTTAAATAAATCTTAATAAATCATTCATTTCAATTAAGCTCTACAAACAACCCCCCCCCCCAATCAAAATACAATCAACTAAGGATATTCGACTATCACAAAGTATCATCACTGTGGACTCAACCCGTGTGATACTATACACGTTAGTAGAGAATCAAAACATTGAATGGTGAATAGGAAACAATCATTCGTGCTTTCACTCATTAACACTGAAGGTATCTTTGATCATTAAGAATTGGGAAACCTTTCTGAGTCTGTCAACGACAACCCAAACTACATCATTCCCTCGAGGAACCCTCAGTAAGCCTATCTTGAAGTCCATCACAACATCATTCCACTTCCACTCAGGAATAGGTAACTGTTGCAAAAGGCCTACTAGTCACTGATAATCCACCTTCACCTGCAGATAGGTAGAACACCTCAACACAAAACCAGCAACATCTCTCTTCATACCAGGCAACTAGTACTGACAATGTAGATCTCGATACATTATGGTGACACCAGGATGAATATCCCAAACAAAAGAATGAAAAACCCACACCATATCCTCGTGTGTGTCTACTGAAACCTATACGCACCCAAAAAAATGCATTATTTCATCATTTCCTAAGGTCCATCCCTGAATAGAGTCTTCTCCTGACACTCTCTCTCATAGAAATAGGTCTTTAGAATCTGATAACAGCCTCATTCACACTCAATAAAGAAGAGTAGAGGTAACATCCACAGAAGAAATAAATGTCTTCCCTTGTCTATCATGCAGCTCTAAATGCATCTTATAGAATAGAGCCATAAGCTACCACTCACTACTGGCCTCCTGAACTGCCTATATCTGAGTCCTCCTACATAATACATCAGCCACTACATTGACTTTCCTAGGCGTATAGGAAAGCTAAAAGTCAATGGATTGAAGGTATTCACCCGACCTTCACTATCTCAAATTCACATCATGCTGAGTGAATATGTAGTTGATACATTTTTGATTAGTGGAAACCACAAAATGATCTCCCAATAGATAATGTCTCAAAAAACATAAATCATGAACAACTTTAGCTAACTCGATATCATGCATCAGGTAATTCCTCTCATGTGGCCTCAACTACAGAGGCCCATTTGCAACAACGCCTTCCCACTACATAAGCACTTCTCCCATCCTGATACCTGATGCATCTCAATGAACAGTATATCTCTTGCCCAGCTCTGGAAACACTAGCATCAGTGCTGAAGTTTACCTCCATTTCATCTCCTAAAAGGCTAAATCGCAAGAATCAATCTACAGGTACTTCACCCCATTTTTTGTTAGTCCCTTCAATGGAATTGATAAGAGTGAAAAGTCCTATATAAAACATCTTTTGTAACCTTCCATCCCTAGAAAAACCTATCCCTCAAAAAAGTTATTCCTTTGTTTTTAGGAAACTACCGCACTCACCTTCTCTGTGTCTACTAACACTCTTATCTCTAAGATAACATGACCTAAGAAGTGAATTTGGTCCATCCAAAAGTGGCATTTTTAGAGCTTAGCATATAACTGATGCTCTGTCAGTGTACGCAAAATGATCTCAAGATGGGTATCATGGTTGTGTCGAGTGTGGGATTACACCAAGATATCATCCACAAAAACCACCACGAAGGAATTGATGTATCGATGGAACACTCAGTTCATCAGTGCCATAAAACCTACAAGAAAGTTCATGAGACCGAACGACATAACCACATACTTGTATAGACCATAACTACTTTGAAAGGTTGTAAAATTTATATCAGATGGTTTAGCACACAACTGATGATAATTGGATCTCAAATCAATCATCGAGAACACCCGGGATCCTTAAAGTTTATCAAATATATTATCAATCCCCAGAAAGGGATATCTGTTCTTGACCATCAACTGGTTTATCTTTTGATAATATACACAATGTCTGAGGGTACCATCTTCCTTCTTCACAAACAGTACAAGTGTTTCTGATGCTTTCCATCGGGGCGTGTGCATCCGTCTATAGGGAGGATGTGCTGTTGTTGCCCCACATTCTAGCTTTCCAAATGTGGGTAGCATCTGTTCCTTATTTAGGGATGTCTGATCCTTGATCGAAACTGGGATGATGGGATGTCATTTCCTCCTTCCGTGGATTCCTCCTTGGAGCTAGTCACCTGGTCCAGGTCTGCCTCGCAGATTTAAGACGAATTCATGAATCTCGTTCCTGGTGCCATATCTTCATGGACACCAGTTAATTCCACTACATCCGTCGAGATGCTCCGGGGGGTCTTTTCAGGGCAGTAACCTTCGGTTAGGAGATTGGTCACGCTGAGGCATCATTGGCATGTCTTGATGCTAGGGGATTGGCATGTCTGTCTCTTGTCCTTAATTATAGGGCTTCTCAATGGCGCGGAAGCCCGAGGTATCCCACATTGAACGCGGGGAATTTCATGTCATAAGCATGTATTTGTGGTTTTCCTCAACTTCCCATGTTTAACACAGGGTATTCCATGAGTTTAACATCTAGTGGGGACGGATCAGACTGATCAGATCACTGAGAGTGGATCAGATAAAAGAGACCCTAAAGGGAACTCTGATGTTGGGGCCAGCACGTGGGTGTCTTCCCGGATACTATGGAGTGGAATGAGGTGGCATGATCCCACCAGGATGTGGATGCCCAGGTAAGAATCAGTATGGATGATGAAGTGAATGGGGGGGGCTTGAACCTCATGGAGGCCTCCTACGTACCATGCCTTGATATGGATCAAAGTCCCCGTAGTTTGGGTATACAGTTTAACATAATGCGGGATGGGGGCATTTGGGGCTTACGCTCTAAAGAGGCCCAAGGTGGATATGGGGCTTACGCTCTAAGGCATCCCATAATTATGGATATGGGGCTTACGCTCTAAGGTGGCCCACAATGGTTGATATGTGGTTTACGCTCTGAGACTGCCCATAGTCTAAGCGAACTGACACGAAGGGGTCAGAATGACTGAGCGGTGGGCTTGAACCTCGTGGAGGCTTCCTACGTACCGTGCCTTAGTACGGATCAAAGTTCACATAGTTCAAAAGAATACAGTTTAACGTCTTGCTGGACGGCATACAGTTTAACGTCATGAGGGATGACATTTGGGGCTTACGCTCTGAGGTGGCCCAAGGTGGTATGGGGTTGACACTCTGAGGAGACCCATGGAGTTGGTTAACCAATGCTAAGGGGGTCGGAACAACCGGGTGGTGGGATTGAACCTCGTTGAGGCTTCCTACGTACCATGCCTTAGCACGAATCAAAGTCCTCATAGTTCACCAGGATTGGTCTTACGCTCTAAGACAGCCCATAATGAGGATGTCATGGTCGATGCTCACTCTAAGAACATATGAGTCATGCTCGGTGTGAGAAACAAGAGGCAATAGGGACCAGACGATCCCATCGTGAAAGGTGAATCTGTTAGAAGTGTAGAGGGGCTTATGCGTTGAGCGGCCCATGGTGCCAGGACTTACTCCAGGATGGAGGCTTGAAGTGCGACAAAGCTCAGAGGGAGAGGGATTTGGGACCGAACAAAGGAGATTCTTCATTCCCTATCATGCCCTCCACTGGCCTTGGCAGTGGGGAAGTACGGAGGTACATGGGTGATACCTTCCGCAAGAGAGGCTAGGGGTTTACACCAAGGTGGATTCCCTTCCCCCGTGGTCAAACGCCACTCTGAGATTGAGGATATCATCCCATGTGAGGGGTAATCCCATCCCCATGGAGATGAGTGGGTATAAGGAATGTATGAGCTGGGGGGACCCTGCGTGTGAGGCACGGGGCCAGATCATAGTTTAACATCATGTGTTGAGGATGAGGTGATAGTTAGTTTAATGTCCTGCAGCTTGGACAAGGTGGGTTCTCTCCACACCCCTAGGACTTACATAACTGACACCCTCTAGCACTTGTAGGAGGGAAGGCATCGTCAAGGCCATGGTGAAGTGGGGTCTGAGAGCAAACCATCGAGGGGTCCACATTAGTGTGGCTATGCGAAGAAGAAATTGCTGTTAGCGTGCCTATGTGAAGGAGCATGAGGCAAATCAACGTAACAAGAAACACCACCCAAGGGACATTGAGGTTACTTCGTACGATCCTGGAAGGTCGTACGTGAAAACAGCGCATTGAATGGATGCCAGGTATGGAGGACATCAGACGTCTACACTGGGGGGCACCCGGGGGTGTCAAGGTGAGGGGTCCTAGGGATTTTGTGAAAAGGGAAGGTTTGCAGGAAAAAAACTGGTATGGTGCGGAATTAGGGCACGGGAATTGGGCGCGAGGGAAGAAAATTGTGTGCGATTGACAAAGGTCAATCCCTAAGGCAAGGCCACACCCAACGAAAGGATTGCATGAAATTGGACCGTTTTTCCTGCAATTGGAAGGAATTACGTTCAAGGGAGGAACCCTGAGGGGTTTTGAATTATATTTAAGCTGGTGGAATTGCGCGAAAAGGCGGATCTAGGGGCGAGGTTACACGAAAAGGGTCGGTACCTAAAATCCATCCTGCGCGTGTGGAAGTCCTATTTGCGCATGAGATCCGGTTGAAATTCTGCAACCCGGAAATGGAAGGGGACCCCTTCTATTTATAGGCCTCCGATGTCATGGAATCCAGGCGGTGCGCGAAATTTGCGCGCCGGAGATGACGGCACGCAAAAGGGAACCGCACGGGTATAGGCGCTCAAAATTGTGCGCCGGCACCGAGGACCTTTTCCGAGTCCCGGACTCCTTTCGTGGGGCCAACCTTTTTTCGCGCACATCCTCCTTTATTTCACGCAACACTTTCGGGCCCTCCGGACTGGGCTTCTGGGTCCGAATATGACTTCGCTTCATCATTTCGAAACTTTCTTCAGTAGTTACGGACTTTTCAGCATCTACAAATACCCCCCCCCCCCCCTTAGAATTGGATTGGCGAGAGGTCACAATGATCGGATTCTGAGGGAAATGATGAAATGCCGAAGTGTTGGATTTTATGGGTCCTTTGCGTGCAAAAGATAACGAGGCGCACAAAACTTCAGTTTGGAATGCAATTCGCTTTTCGCGCGGCACTGAACCCTGGCCTCGCCTATAAAAATGGGCCCTGGGTCCCCTGCTTTGTACTCAAGGTTTCTCGCATGATAGGCTCCGATCTCTCACGCGTGAAATTTCCTTTGCGACTACACAGAAAACACACTCTGTTAGCGCGGAATTCCCTCTGAGTTTTAGCCGCATTTACACGCAACCCGAGATATTTCGCACCGATGGTTCTGATTTAACGCCCAACTCTGTAATTTTGCGCCACTGCTCTAGATTTTGCGAAACTCTTCCCAATTTCGTGAAACCCATAGGGATTTCACGCAACTCTCAAAGAACTCAAGATAGCTGCGAACCAAGTCGATGAGGGGGAAGCCGCCGCTCGTAGAGCTGAAATGGCGGCGAATGGAGTGGTTTATGGTTCTAGGTTGGTTGTTTCCGACAACCTTACCTTGTTCAACCTGGTAACCCCCCCCCCTAGAAGGAGTATCCTACGTCCAACAACCTCCCACTCTGGAACTTCGGCATCCTAGAGGAGGTTCCGCTACCGGGCTTCGAGGTGGACACACTGCGGTCATGGGTGACCCGGGGGGATGACCTTCCCCGATACAACATCACCAACAATAGCCATCCTGCTAGGGATACTAGAGACATGGATGTGTATGTCCTGAACCTGAGGACAATAACCATTGCTGGGGGTGATCCTGTTGCGAAGAGCTCTCTGGCCCTCTATGTAAACATGTTCCTTCAGAGAATCACAGACGACACTAAGGGCTGGCTGCATGATTGGGACCTACAGTCCGGAAGAAACATCACTAGTGAGTGGGCCTGGACGTACTGGGTTTGCCATACGTGTGACCAATTTGGGTTCGAGCTGCATCACATTGGTTTATTCGAGGCAGTGTTGATGTCACAGTTCCACTTCTACATTCAACCTGAACTCAGGCCGGAGCTGTTCACTCGATGGTACCCTGACACCAATACATTTTATCTTCACCATGGGGAAGTTGGCATCAGCCACTGGGACGTTCACTTCATCTGAGGTATCCCACTGGAGGCCTATCGATATGACGAGTTCATTCCCCTAATGAACACCTGTGAAGACATATCACAGACTCCCATGCTGACATGGCACCTTCTGGACCTGGACAAAGAGAGGCTCCAGGTCAAGGACTTCCTGAAGGACATTGCCTACAAGGACTGGTTCAACCTATTCCTAGAGAAGGAACCAGAGGTCAAGATGCCAGGACGGGGAAAAAGGAGCCCAACCGCGGCTCATAGGAGCAATAATGGATCATACTGGAGGTCCCTGGAGGCGGGGAAATACCAATAATGGGTCTACCATGTTATCGAGGCCCAGGACCCAAACGTTCGATATGCCGGGTTCCTTGCCACCTTCTTGAGCGGGTGGCTCCTACTGGTGCAGGACGTGAGGATGGGAGTCCATCCAGCAACACAAGTGATGGTGGGTACCATGGTCGCCAACAAAAGGTTCAATCTGGGGGTCCCTGTGCTGGCTAGGTTTTACACCATTCTGGGACGCATCTTCAGATGGGGGTCACCTCGGAGGGTGTGTGGCCCCTTCTAGATCTTTCACGACTGGGTGGCGGCTCATCTTGGTGGAAACACTTTCCCAAATACTGTTATTCCTCCAGGAAATGGCCTACAACCATCTCTCTTAAACATTGTTGGGGTTGCACCGATGACGCTCAATGAGGAGGGCGTGAGGATCCGAATCGGTAACCATGACGATTTCAACTTCAACCTATTCCACACCCCGGTCGGCCATATGGTGGACAATGTGCAAGGCTCCCTGGAGCAGCAAGATTACCTCCAGAGCATTCGAGGCGGGGAGCTTGTGGCTCAGATTGATGGGAATATCTCCTGTGATCCTTACATGTTGTCCCAATTCACCAGGTAGTTTGGGTGCCTCCATCGAATGTCGAAGAAGGTATTCACGGATGTCTGGGAGGATAAGAATCCATGCGTCCTTCTACAGATGTGGTTAATGTTCACCACTTATGGCTCTGGTGACGTCATTACCCTTCCTCCCACTAGGGTCGACGCTGGCCTATCAACCGAGTATGCCGAGCATTGGGCTATCGCGTACCCTAAGGGGATTTTACGCAAGAGAGTCTGGAAACTCGAGACTACCCATGTGGAACCCAGTAGACGAGAGAGCAGGCAAGGTGACGCTAGAAGGGGGGACTAGGGGCGCGTCAGGCAGTGAGGCCTATGCAGGCTGGGACCTCAGTAGCGAGGACATCGCATGGTGTCGCTACGACCTCGTTTCCCAGAGTGGGGTCACACGAGGTGGCCAGAGATCTACCTGGGAAGTAGATAAGATACATACTCGAACCTTCCCATGATGCAATCTTCCCGGCATTGTTGTCACCTTGGATGACCCTGTGGCAATCAATGAGCGTTGAAGCCCTCTAGTAGAAGATAATGCAGTATAGGATCTAGCTGCCAGAAGTCGGGCTCGTTCAGGTTAAAGACCGGGTAAACTTCCATCATCGGCACGCATATCTAATGGCCATGGAAACATACTCGTGCCAGCGGGGTCAGTGTGTGGAGCCACCTTTCCTCGTGAAAGTGTTGCTTGGCCAAAAGAATGATCCGGAAATGATGCTGCTGGAAGAGGGTGATAGTGACGACGATTCGGAGGGAGAGTAGGAAACAGGAGAAGAAGAAGGCGAAGGAGAAGATGAAGGAGAAGGTGAAGGAGGACCCGAAGGTGAGGGGTCGCTAGGGGCGGCCTACCAAGGGAGTCTTCGGGAGAGCGGTGAGATTTTCAGCTCTGATCTTGACATAACCAAGATACTCGAGGCCTGTCTCTATCCTTATTCACCCTCTTGCCTTGTCCATTCTCTTCTGCAATTTCTAATCCGTTTCTTTATCTCACTCATGAGCATATAGGAATTGATCAGGCGTCCCCAATAGAGGAAGGAGAAGAGGCGCTGGTGGGGCAGGGTGGGGCCCTGACGCCTATCATCAAACTAACAAGCGCTGAGGGGTCTCCTGCCACGATAGCTACAACAGCGGCCAGAACACCAGAGGCTGAAGCTCTGGGTTCTTGTAAGTCCTTTACATTGCTACTGTTGTTACTGTCAGAGAACTCAACTAATCAGGATGCTCCTTGTACAGTGATCTCGGCGTTGGAGGCTCGTCGGGCTATTGAGCTCGGGCCGTCAGTGAGCGAACGAGTGGCAGACGTATCACCTCCTCCAAAACATACTTCCCAAACTGAGTCGGCCCCGGAAATTGGTGAGAATGGGGTGGCATACATCAGTGGTGCGATCATTGGAGCAAGGCCGGAAGCTACTGAAGGCACTACCGCTGACGGGGTGAGAGAGGAAAGTCGCCCAGAGGTCGAGGATCCTATTCCTCATTAATACATCCCCAAGGCAGACCCTGCTGCTAAGCTTCTGGCTGCGTTTCCTACATACCGGCCCGCTAATCCCGAGGAGATAGATGACTCGGACTCTGAAGCAGCTGAGGAGAGCCGAATTATATGATGCAAAGGGTGGAAGTGCATCCAGCGTTTTCTCAGGCAGCCTCAGATGGATTGGCTGAGGCGGATGGGATCACTCCAGACCTGGCTGTGTTTCCTATGTGCCAGAGGGGCTGACGCTCAATGCCTTCATCTGACGTCCGTGATTACATGGCCGAGAAGATACGTGAGAGCAACCGACATACCGACATTGTCCAGTTTCAGGAAAGATCGGTGAGCACCTGATCATTCTTGAGGGCGGAGCAGGAAGTCCAGTACCTCGAAGGGAAAGCGACAGAGTAGGAGGCCTTCGTTGCAACATGCTTTGAGCTCGTGGAGCAACTGACAACCCATCTAGCTGATGCCCGAGAACAATTGCTGGAGCTGAGTCACCAGATGACCATACTTCCAATTGAACGGGTGCAGGCACAATCTAGGATTGGCGAACTGTGATCTGCGGCTGCTGATGAAAATAGAGTCTTTAGGGAGCGAGAAGTAGTCTTAGAGGCTACAAGCCAAAGGGTAACAGCATTGGAAAGATTAATCCAGCACGCTGATCATTAAGGGATCTATTTTGTCCATCTCATGAACTTCTTTCCTTTACTACTCACCATTTCGATTGTATGGACGAATCCATTTATCTGTACCCTTTGGTTTAATACGCTCAACCATAATCCTGAAATAAATAATAATTCACCCCTAAGCTCATGTCGGATGTACCCAATGTGTGAAACAAAGGATGCTCATGTTATCATTTCATCTGACTGTGGGGTGTCAACCAAACTTCAGGCATCCAAAATTGAGCCCGGATTTCTGAGGAGGAGAGGGAGGTCCAGCCGAAGGGAGGGGACCTCAGACCGATTGATATATCGTCTCCTCAGTGCATTATAACACATGAGTGGGGCAATTCCAAGGGAATTGAAATCCATCCGAACATAGGGAGATGAAAAATGTGAATCACATTACGCAAGTTTGGAACACTATGGTGGCGCGACAATGGAGGATAACTATTAACTGTGGCAGAAACATAGCATCCATGTCGCATTGGCCTGAAATGGGGACAAAAAATGAGGGCTGACCACTGACCATGTTTGCAACACGGGGCCTAACTCAAACATCGTCGATCAGCCTTCCGGAACGTTGTCCCAGGAAAGTAGGCAGACCGCATGTCAATCATCCATACTGTTACAATAGGCAGACCAAAGGTCTATCATCCATATTGTAACAGCAGGTAGACCAAAGGTCTAGCATCCATACTGTTAGGGGGTCCCATTAATCATGACCAGTCTTCCAGAACGTTGGCCCAGGACAACAGGCCTAACGTATGTCAATCATCCATATTGTTACAATAGGCGGACCAAAGTTCTATCATCCATATTGTTACAATAGGCTGTCCGAACATAGGGAGATGAAAAAGACGAATCACGTTACTCAAATTCAGAACACTATGGGGGACGTGACGATGGAGGATAACTGTTAACCATGGCGAAAATGCTGCATCCATATCAAATTGGCCTAAAATGGGGACAACAAATGAGGTCTGACCATTGACCATGTTCGTAACACGGGGCCTAACTCAAACATCATCGATCATTCTTCCGAAACATTGGCCCAGGATAACAGGTGGACCGCATGTCAATCATCCATACTGATACAATAGGCGGACCAAAGGTCTATCATCTATATTGTTACAGTAGTTAGACCAAAGGTCTAGCATCCATACTATTAGGGGGTCCCATCAAACATGACCAGTCTTCCAGAACGTTGGCCAAAGATAGCAGGCATACCGTATGTCAATCACCCATACTATTACAATAGGCGGACCAAAGGTCTGTCATCTATATTGTTACAATAGTCGGACCAAAGGTCTATCATTCATATTGTTACAATAGGCGGACCAAAGGTCTATCATCCATATTGTTAGGGGGTCCCATCAAACATGAAAGGGGATGAGGATCCGAATAAAGGGGCACGCAAAGCATGGAAAGTGGAGTGGTGGTTTGTTCAAACCGAATACAACACTCCCAAAATTGCACCACTGTGGTGGAGGAACATTAGGGAGACGTATTAATCTGGTCACGGATCAACAAAATTTTTAGACAGGACCTCTCTAGAGAGAGAAATGTCACTTCCCAACATCCCTATGGGGCATCCCGAACTTATTCGGGGCATATGATATAGTTACACAACTCCCCAAAAAGTCAGGCCAAGGGGCCGACAATGAGGAGGGATGGGATTTGGTAATCCTTGGGGATGGACCCAAGACGAAATGTTTGTGCCCTCCTACGTATCTCATAAGGATGAGAATCAAGCCACACGTAGTTCTAGAAGGGGTCTTAGTTTAATGTCTTAGAACTCGGACCAAGGATTAGTAAGGAGGACGGGAGATGCATGGTAAGGTTATTACAAAACCCGACGTGAATGAGTACGAGGTACTGGTTACCAGGAATTCCTTGGAAGTGTTCCAGTCAAGGGACCGAGCATGAAAGTTAGGATGGGCCCATGGGGAAATGCCTGGGCACTCCTACATATCTCATAAGGATGAGAATCAAGCCATACGTAGTTCTTGGGGGTGCCTTTTAACATCGTGCAGGACGAGACACAGGCGGACTAATTCTTATATGAGGTCGTATGTGGTGTGGCTATTGCAAAACTGACATGAACGAGGAAGAGGTCCTGATCACCACGCCATGCAGTCCTGTGGTCAAGGTCCCAAAGGCGGGATAGACACAATTAATTAACGGACCTCAAGCTGGACCCAAAGACAATAGTTTTGGGCATTCCAATGTACCCCATAAGAATGGGGATCAAGCTGAACGTAGTTCTTCAAGGTGGAATGGCACAACATGGTACCTGTGCAAAGGATGAAAGGGGCGTTCGGGTCTATCCCTCGCACCAAAAGAAGCAGCATTTGATGTATCCTATTTACCCTTAAAGGTGAATGGTTTTTCTTCCATGGAAGTACCAACCTAGGGTAGAAATTCTTGGCATCACCACAATAATCAAGCCATATACATGCATTAAAAATGGTATGGAAACTGACCAATACCCAATGTGATGTCCCCTATGGAGAGTTCATCACAATGTAGTGTCGTTTTTCATTGTGTGGGCAGGACGATATCATCACAGTTTATGGTCATGTGGTAGGACCAAACGGCACAGTTTAAGGTCGTATGGCTTGGACCTAGGGGAACACGCATGATGTGATAAGGCATACCTGATGTAGATGAGGACATAATCCCATACCATCACCGTGCGTGATTCCGGGAGAGGAACCTCAGGACAAGGAGCCAACGAGGGTCCAACAAACAGGGGGATGGAGACACTAGCTTCCAGCTTAGTTGGGCCTGAAACGCAATGTCTGGGTGACTCCTCATTTCCCATGGGGATGAGGGTCAAGCTGCGCATAGTCGTTAGAGAAAACCCAAGCATATAATATTAGCGCTTGGATCGCGGGATCCCCGAGAGACGTTGTAACGCAGCTTTACCTGCCTGACGTGTGGAGGTGCACTCAGGGTTAGTGCAAGGAGTGTCGACATTCCACCTTGACACGATGGGGTGGAACATAATGTGAATCATGTAGCCAACATTCTGGGCCTGAAGAAGTTAGTGTGACGACGGAGGATTACTGCTGACCATGTTCGCAACACAACATCATGTCGTGTAAGCCATGGGGACAAAAAAATGAGCATCAACCGCTGACCATATTCGCAATGCAAGATTTTTATCAATTTTTTGTCTGAAACCCTTAGGGGCGTTGGCCCGTGGCAGTAGGAGATCCCTTAGGCATTGTATCCAAGCTATTCTTGGGGGTCCCTTCGGGTGTGAAAGATAATGGGGGCCCGAATGAAGGGGAGCACGAAGCTTGGAAAGTGGACGGAACTTTCCTAAGTTGAATATGACACTCTTGGTCCTAGACCAGAGTATCATGAAAACATTAGCGGGCCACTGGAAAGGGTTGAAGGGCTCAGTTTGGGAGCGGCCAAAAGATGGTGGATTCCTTGGAGAAGGGGGCATGGTGCCAAAAACCCTATACCACGCCTATATATCCCCCCATGGGGATGGACAGGCCAAGAGGCTGAGGTGAACGGGAGATCATGGGATCTCTTAAGAGACAGGGTGAGACCTGAATCTTATATGTTCAGGTGGACCTACATATCCCATATGGATGGAAATCAAGACGCACATAGTTATAAAATCACAGTTTAACATCATGTAAGACGAGATGCAGTTTAAAGTCATGCGGGACGGGGGGCACATCTCATATGAAAATAGGTACGGTACAGTGAGTAACCTGATGTGAATGAGGACATAATCCCACACCACACCGTACAATCCCAAAAGAGAGACTGAGTCGTGGAAGGCCAAGGGGCCTGAGGCTGGGCCTCGGTCAGGGAGGCCTGACCGGCTTGCAGTTTAAAATCTTGTAGTGAGGACGAACATGGGGGAATAGGATTATGTGAACAGGGGAGGTGTACGACATGGTGAGTAACCCTATGTGAATGAGTATGAGGCCTTGCCTACCACACCGTACAATTCTACAGGAGAGCCTGAGTCGGAGGCCTGAGGTTAGGCCTTGGTCAGGGAGGTCTGACTGACATGTAGTTTAACGTCGTGCAGGATGAGCGTGCAGTTTTGGGTCATGTGGGACTGTGGGCCATTTTAAGGTCATGGGGGACCCTAGGGGCCCAAATGTAGGGTCAAATGCAGTTAGGGTCGTGCCGGACCAGATGCAGTTTAGGGTCTTTCGGGACCGGATGCAGTTTACTGTCTTGCAAGACCACAATCCAGTTTAAGGTCATGGGGGACCCCGGTTGCAGTTTAGGGTCATGCAGGACCCTTAGGCTCAGGAAAAGTACTTCTTGAGGAACTTGGCGTTGGTGGGAGGAGTTACACACTCACTATCCTTGGTCCCCATGGAGTATTCTCCATTGGGGTAATCCTTATGGATAATATAAGGTCCCTCCCATTTGGGTTCTGACTTGGGGGGTTTCTTGCCGGGAATCATTGGCGCCCATAACGCCAGTACCAAGTCACCTTGCTGGAAGGAGTGGAGGCGAACCTTCTCATCGAAAGCTCGATCCATCCTGCTCTGATGCCTTTCTAGGTTGTGCAAAGCACGAAGCCTATTCTCATCAAGTGCTTCCAATTCAGTTAGACGGATTTCAGCAACTCTATATGGCGCTTTCTGGTTGTAGACCGCCATGCGCAATGAGGGAAACTTAATCTCAATGGGAAGGACGACCTCAGTTCCGTACAACATGGAATACAGATTCACCTTAGTGGAATTATGAGTCATCGTCCGATAATCCCAGAGGGTGTTGGGGAGCTTGTCTGGCCAACTTTTCTTGTTCCGACCAACCATCTTTTGCAGAATGTTAGAGAGAGTTTTGTTAAATGCCTTGATCTGTCCATTCTACTGTGCATGATAGCAGGAGGTATGTTTAGAGCGAATTTGTTCTTGGCATATAATCTCTTCTGCTCGTCCACATAGAAGTTGGTTCTGTTATCAATGAGGATAGTGTGAGGTACTCAAAATTGATAAATGATGTTGGAACTCATGAAGTCAGTGATAGAATGGTCTTTGACATCCTTGAGTAGAATTGCCTCTGCCCACTTGGAAAAGAAATCCGTAGCAGTCAGAATTAACTGGCATTGGCGGACCATTGCCGGTGGGTAAGGTCCTACAACATCCAACCCCCAGACTGCAAAGGGAAAAGAATACATGGTATTGTGGAGAGGTTCCGGTGTCTGATGCACGAAGTTAGCATGAACATGGCATGCATGGCACCTCTTGGATAACTCAGTGTAGTCATTGAGCATGGAGGGACGAAAGTATCCCAATCTCCGAATCTGGTGAGACAACATTGACCCGGCCTGATAGGAACCATAAGAATTAGCATGAACCTCTTGCATGACCTATGGAATCTTGACTCCTTGAAGGCAACGGAGGAGAACACCATCAAATCCACATCTGTAAAGGATCTGCTCAAGGCTAGGACCGCTCTGAAGGGTGAACTGTAGCACGTGGAATCGGATTCACTCGCGCTCGGCGTGGTCTGCTGGAAGATTCTTGTATTGGAGGTATTCAACCAACAGTTTCCTCTAATTAGGAACTATTTCGATCACCATATCTGAAGTACCTGGGGCTCCTGACATAGGGGAACCAATGGTAAGATTGTTTAATCACAGGCCACGATCGTCCTCTGGGGTAATGGGATTGATGACTCCCCGGTGCGCCACGTGGATAATCAGGTCATCTTGTTTGGGCTCTGTAAGTGACGTGGCCAAGCTGGCCAAAGCATCTGCTCGACCGTTCTGTGACAGGGGAATATGAACGGCCTCCGACTGGGAAGGGAACTGGGCCATTAGATGGAGGGTGCACTCCAACAATGGCACGAGTTCTGTCTTTCTAACAACATAGTCTCCATTGACCTTCTTGATGAACAGTTTAAAATCCCCTCTCACATGCAGATGGGGCACGTCGATCTCGAGGGCTAGCTCATGGCTAGTGATGAGGGCATGATACTCTACCTCATTGTTAGTGTAGCCCTCTGACAATAGGAATGGGTATGGTAGAATGGCTTGCTCCGGGGTGATAAAGACGATACCCATGCCCACCCTGTTGATCCTAGGATCACTGAGTCTCCTACTGGTGGGGCTCCGGGAGGCACCGTCAAAGTGCATCTGCCAGCATGGGAAGGCATGATCGACTGAGAGGATTTCCTCATCATGAAAACCTAGGTCCAGTGGGTGATCCGCAGAGGTTGGGTTGGCATCTAGAAAGTCTTCCAATGCCTGTCCTTTGATATCCTTATGAGGTACGAACCTGATGTCGAACTGTTGGAGGATCACCACCCACCGCGCTAGTCAGCCTGTCAACATAGGTCGGTTCAGGATGTACTTCAACGGGTCTACCTGAGAGACCAGTTGTACCTCGTGGTGATGCAAGTAGTGCCACAATTTCCATACAGCATATATGAGGCCATCCAACGCTTCTCGATGTGAGAATACCTAGTTTTCATATCGAGGATCATACGACTGTGGTAGTAGAAGCTATTCTCTGTTCCCTCGTTGTTCTTCTGGGATAGAAGTGCGCCAAGAGACCATTCCAGGGCGGTCACGTAAAGGACTAGCAGGTTCCCAGAGACGGGTGGCATCAAGACCAAAGGTTGGAGCATATACTGATTGATTTCCTCAAAGGCGGTCTAACACTCTTCATTCCACTCATAGGTGGCGCCTATCTTCATGATCCAGGAAAAGGGCTTACACTTGTCAGCCAGATTAGCAATGAATTAGCGTATGTATGATAAGTTTCCTTGGAGACCTAGAAACTCCAGAATATTGCTCAGGGGAGGAATCTGACTGATGTCCTCGATCTTCTATGGATCTATCTCAATGACTCAGTATCTGACGACGAAGACAAGGAACATTCTGGAGGTGACCCCGAAGGCACACTGCAATGGGTTCATCTTCAGGTGGTGGGAATGGATGAAACCAAAAACTGTCTCAAGGTCCTTGAGATGGTCCTGGAGCTGGCGAGATTTGACTACTAGATCATCCACGTATCATTCCACCAGTGTTCCCATAATTGGCTTGAATATGCGATGAATGGCCCGTTGATAGGTGGAACCCACATTCTTTAGGCCGAAGGGCATAACCCGGTAACAGAAAGTACCTTGGGGTGCCCTGAAGGCAATAGAATCCTCATCCTCAAGAGAAATGAGGATTTGGTTATACCCGGAATATCCATCCATAAAGGAGAGGGCTTGGAACATGGTCCTGGCATCAATCAACAATTCTGTCCCTGGAAGGGGAAATCATCCTTCGGACAGTGGCGATTGAGATCGCAGAAGTTGATACAGACTCTGATCTGCCTGTTCTTCTTCCTGACTGGAACAATGTTGGCTAGCCACCTGGGGTTCTAAACATCCTTAATGAATTTGTCTTTGATAATCTTGTCAAATTTGGCCTCAACCATGGCACCGTGAGAAGGGTGCATCTTTTTGGGTGGCTGCTTAAACCCGTGATGGTTTGCCGGGAGACCAATGTGAGGGATGGCTACATGAGGATATAATCCTGGCATCCCAACGTAACTACAAGTGAACACATCATGGTGTTGTCTCGGGAATTCCACATACCGCTGATGCTCCTCGGGGGGCATGGCAGCGCTAACCGATGTGGGTCCCGGGTCCGCCTCGCTACCAAGGTTCGCCTGTACCAACTCGTCGACCGTGGTGGAGACTCCTTGCTCAAAGGTCTGGTGAGCATCCTCTATGCCCCCTTCTCGACTTGGGGAGGGATCTTCTGCAAGGGGAGTTGCTTCTGGGCTATCAAACCCTAATGGGTGGATGGTGCTGGCCTGGGCGGCAGTGGTCATCATATCTGGAGACTCATGCGCCACTGAGACCATAACGATGAAGGCCACTGATCCAATCCCTTCTGGCCTTCGGCCCAAGGGGCCACGCTTGATGAAATCAAAGTAGTAGTGGCGCATTGGATTGATCTGGTTAATTCCAGATTGGCAAAACAGACATGTATGACGTACTGTCGTTTCAATGAGCCTGACATCCCGATACCATACAGGGGTAAAAAGTTCCAGGATCACCCAAGCCTGGTTGGTGTAGTAGTACGAGGTGGCTTTCCGCCGTCTCTTAGGCCTAGAAATATGCCTTCCTATTGTACCCGAAACAACAAAAAACAGCCCCATTTTGGGGGTTGTGGCCTCCAAGCGATGGATTGGGAAGATGTAAGTGTCATTCAGACCTTCCCAAGGATCACTTGTGTCAACGACTGACTCAATCTCACCTTCCATAATCTGCTTATCCTTTCTCTTGTAATAGTCATCTTCCAGATAACGGGCTTCAAAAGATGAAAAAGGAGATGCAACTCCTTATAGCATGACTAATCGGCCATTAAGGGAGTATTTGAGGCATTTGTGATACAATGAGGGGACCACTGCATGCAGGTGGAGCCACGATCTGCCCATCAACGCGTTTTAGGTGGTGTCTTGAGAAACAACGATGGATTCAGTGCTGTAAATTAGGCCACCAAACTGGGTCTTCAAGCGAATCTTGCTGACTGGAGTTTTCTCGGTCCTGTCATACCCCTGGATTCTGAGGTTGGAGGGAGTTAAATCATCCTCAGACCACCCCAGCTTCCGCAGTGTCTGATTTGGGATTAGGTTAATCCCAGAACCCATGTCAACAAGACAGCGGTAGACTTCCATGCCATTGAACTATCCAGTGATGTAAAATGGGTGAATGTGACCATGTATAAAAGGGTCTTCGTCTTCACTGTAGAATGAGATAACTACCTTGAATTCGGCATCCTCAATTACCTCAGCGTGGAAGGATTCTGTAGCTTCTACCTCTGTCTCAAACTGGAGGGGGCTCCTTAGGGCATCAGCGAGCACCTCACGCATTCCAGACGACAGGTGAAGAGCCTCAAGGATAGAAATACTTGCTGGAATGTCGGCCAGGTGCTTCAGAATATCATAATTTTGGGCCAACCAGGAGCTTCTGCTTACAGGAGTCCGTTCTGCAATTGGAGGCATGACGGGCCCTACCGGCTGGAACGGTGGCTTAATGGTACAAGGCATAGCTCGCAGTTCACTAGTCGAAGCCCGGATATTAGCTACTGGATGAGGACCAGAAGGCTGGGGTCGGCTAGTGACAGTGCGGAGCTAGTTGCGGCAGGACCGAGGTGGTTCTGCCTGATCCATCAACACAAACAGTGGTAGAGGCGGAATTATTGCCACCTGATTAAGGGGCCACGTGTGCGGAGCTCCGCACTGTGCCTGCTGTCGGGTCTCTGCAGCGTGAAAGACCTGACTGGAGGTGACAACTATCATGCCCCAGTGATTCATCTATCCACGGCTCTGACGATGATGGCAACGGCTGGAGACATTGGGAAGGTCTACCCAGCGTTCCTCTTCATCGTGAGTCAAAAAGGGATTTACCAACTCTACAGTGTTAACCGAAGCGTACCCTGGACTTTCACTTGAAGAGTCATCCATCACTGGGCATATTTTGGGAGGAATCCCCATTTTTGGGGGCATAAAGTCACCAAGAGTGCGGGATGGCGATGACATTGGTAGGGCGCATTCTTTCTTCTTGCGTCGCCACTGCTTACTCTTCTGGGAAGAGGCTGGCTAAGATGATGATGTCGAAGTAGTAACTGTAGCTTATGAGGGATCTGGATGATTCATGCATGCAAATATGATGCCATGGGCGCCAGAGACCATCTTGGGGGCCATCCAGTCATTATACTTCTGGGACCCATGGTTGGAAACCTGCTACCATTCATCCTTGTCGCCGCTACTACCATCTGATCTCACAAAGACACCTGCCACTTGTGTCGGGGCTGGGACCAACCTGACTATATTATTATTAATATGGTCTTGAAACCAGTCCATGAACATGTTGCATCGCTGGATGGTGTTCCCCAGGGTCCGATGATAAGGGCAGTAGTTGGGGTGATCAGTGAGATGTGCCTCTTCTGGCTTTCGGCACTCAGGCAGCCGCACAATCCTCTACTCCAAGGCACTACGAAAGTAACTGGGGACCTGAGTCGCGTCAAACGAGTAGGTCCAATTCCTTATGTCCAGAAAGGGGGATCTATAAGGTTTTCCTTGTCGAGGGGCTGGAGGAGCATGCTGAGGAGGCGGAACCTGATTATCTCGCATAGGCGGTGGCGGTGCGTTACGTGGAGGTGCTTGCTGATTTTGAGGCAACCGCTGCTGGGTTGGAAGTTGTGCCCGTGGGGGCGGACCCCTATGGGGCTGCGGAGCTGGCCTCACTGGAAGAAATTATAGCTGCCTGGGGGCCTCTATCTATGCCACAACAGCGGGCTCGGCTCTGGAAGCTCTCCTTACTGGGATTACAGGAGGCAACGAGCATGCCAGACTGGCCTGTTGCTGGGCTTCTTCGAGGCACTGGGCCTTGTCTGAGATGTCCCAAAAAACTCTAGGGTAATTCTGAGTGATCATAGAAGGAACTATCTCTGCCTAGACGTTCCCTATGCACATTTTTAGTAATTTATCCTGAGTTAACAGCATGTCAAGGGACTATGTGAGCCCTTTCCACCGGGCGATGAAGTCCACGACTCGTTCATCGGGCCTTTGCTTGCACCTGAAGAGGTCTGTGATATTCATCTTCCAGGTTGTGGAACTGAACTGGTAGATGAATTTCCTATGATGTTCCTGCCAGCTAGTCATAGGTCCAACAAGGAGCTGGATTTACCAGATGAATGCTTTCCCATTCTAGTGTCCGAACAAAGCAACGGAGCTTGGCGGCCTCCTACTACTCTGGAGTCCCTAACATAGGCCCACACCTTGAGTTGAAGTGGGCTAGTTGTTGTGGTGGGTCTCCTATCTCGTTAAAGGGGGATAAAGTGGGATTTCAAAATCCTGGGGGTGTTGGCATATCATCCACCCATGCTGGGTATGGCTTGTCGTCTGGTGGGATTGCCACCTGCCGAGTCTCCAATGCCTCTAAACAGGTGATGAGTGCTGTTATCGGATCGTCTGGACGTGGGTTTCGGTCCTGGTTAGGATCCCTAACCACAAGCGCATTGTTGGGCTCTTCAATTTAGTAGAAAAGCTCAGTAGCTTGTGGGTCAACTGGTGGAGCGACCGTTGGCGTGACGGGAGGAACCCAAGTGGGATCCCTTGGGTGATCACACCACTCAGGAGGGTTTGGCGAAACATATCGCTCCCTGTTTCCATGAGCTTCGGCTTATCCTTTGTCAGTGAACACGGTGTGATCGGGGTTTCCTGGGAGAATATCACCAAGGGGTAGTTGTTCTTGCCCATGCGGCCCTAGTCTAGGATCACCGTAATCGGGTCGCCGCTCTGAAATGCATTCAGACAGAAGCTCATCGACCAACCTCTTCTGCTCAGCAAGATGTTGGTGCAGCGCGGCCTTCTCGGGATCTTCCTCTGCCTTCTTCAATACGGTAGATGGGTCGGCGAGCTTGATAGCCCCAACATTCTCCTTACCCTTGCCAGTGTTCCAGATTAGTGTTAATGCCTCAGTGAGCGCGGGGAGACCTATGAGGTTCTTCTACTGATGATTTATCCTCCCTGATGGGTCCTGCAGTGGCTTTTCTCTGGGGGGGAGTCACCATCGAGAAGTTCCAGACCATTCCCCTCTCCCGAAAGATCGGCCATGTTGACCGCCGCTGCCCTCGGGGGCATACCTTTAGAGCCGCCCAGTGAGTCAGGCTATCATAGAATCACACTGAAGAGAAGGTCAGTGTACTGTCCCCATCCACGGATGTGTGTGTGGGGGCGGCCTCCTCGATAACTTTGCAGAGTACTTGAAATCTATGAACGCATTGTTGTTGGAGGGCCCTATGGTGGCCAAGTGATTCGGGGTGCCGAACCATGGGGATTGTGGACAGGTCAACCTGACGACATTACTTGCTGATATACTCAAGGTGTGTTTGGATCTTAGGATAGGGCACTTGCTGATGGAGAAGATGGGAGTGGGTCGCCGAGAGAGTCTGGCGGAAAAATTCAAGCTCTCTCGGGGTGAGTGATTCTGGTATATCAAAATCCGACCTTACGACTAGCCAAAACTTCTCGGGGAAGTGGCCCGCTGCGAGGATGCTCCAGAAGCTCCATGGATCGGGTTCAGGATCCGGCCCTTGATAGCCTCACTCATTAACTGGGAGTGATTGGGGAACTATCAGCGGTGCCGAG